>JALMGJ010000019.1:3497500-4097500 GCA_023362775.1 Charina bottae | reverse complement strand
TTTGCCACACACTGATAGGTGGGAGGGCTTCCTCTTCTGGGCTGCCTCCAATCTGCAGCTCCAGCTTGGATACTCCTTCCGCGCCATTCCTGCTGGGTTTAAAAAACGGGACAAAATTGAGATTTTTATCAAAACGATGGGACGGTTGAAAAATGCTAAAAAAACCGGGACTGTCCCGTTCAAAATGGGACGTATGGTCAGCCTAACCCCTTCTAATCCCTCATCTATGTGATTTTTGAAGATGTTGAAGAGTACTGGGCCCATGACAGAACCCTGAGGTATCCCACAGCATACCTTCCTCCATGTGGACATAGACCCATTAAGACCACACGTTGGCTACAGTTTTTCAGCCAATTGTAAATCATCTGGTAGTGGAACCATCCATTCCACATTGTTCCAGCTTATCAAGAAAAAAAGTGTGGACTCCTTTAGGCTGTATTGAAAGTAACATTCTATCCTTCTCAATTAATGGCAATATCCTAAATTGGTTCCCTGTGAGAAGAAATCATGAAACATGAATGGATTTGCAGCATTTATTTTTATTTTTCACAAGGACAGCTATCTTATTAATAGCAGAAAGCTTATTGAGAGAGACATTGTAATAGGAGAGAAGCCAGTTTTATGTTTGGCATTCAATTGCTAATCTCTGCATAGCTTCATAGTTTATTCTGAGCTTCTCCCAAAAGCTGGCTGTTAATGTGACTGGTCACAGTCATTTATAAAGGTTGATTGCTCAAGGTTTATTATATATAATTCTAATTTTTTTGGAAGGGGAAGGATCCAAATTCAAATCTGGGATATTGAAGCCAAGTACTGATGCAAAATGCCATTGTAGAGGAAATTGCATCATGGATAGAATGATAATGCAATAGAAGAGACTGGACTGTGGATCCCTACAAAATTGCACTCTGTAAAGAAAATAACCACTTCTTGCCCTCTTTCTGTCTCAAACAAGACTGAGACATTTGGGAATTCAGGTGTTGAGCTGAGAAAACTTTGGGGGAAAAAACCCTCCAATATTACTCACACCTTAAGTTTGACCTTGAGATGCTTCCTCACTCTTTTAAGGTTGTATCCATACAATTGTCCATATATTTTTGAAATGTTCTTTTATCCAGTAGAGTGCCACTAAGAGAGGAAGGTTGGGGGAGAGATAAAGTTGTATCTCTTTGAAAGATTTAGGTGAGAACTATTTAACAATCTAGATAGCTCCTCCAGAGATGGTGGAGCTGAACAGATAATATCAGGGCCACATACATAGGGCTTCAATTGATTTTAAAAGAGACTTCTTCAGTCTTGGTAGACTGCAGTGTTCAATTTCCAGAATTCTAAGCAGGATTCACGCTGGCAGGGAATTCTGGCTGTTCAGCTTTGAATATTTGGAGGGTATCCCCATTGGGAAATGCAGTTTTGAGATGCTGTAGAAAGAATACCTTTTTTATTCTTTGAATAGGAAAGTATATCAGCTAGCAAACTCACTTAAAACTATTCAAAGGTCAGTTTCCTATTACACTATTCACAGAGTATCTCTGTCGTGTACTCTTTGTCTTAATCTCAGGAGCCATTCCTTGACCTTGCTCACCTTGCCTCAGATTCCCTGTGAGTGCTAGAAAGCCAGAGAACGGGGCAACTATTTGTTTATCAAGACCACTAATATGCAAATAAAATATGCAGAAGTAATATGATTTATAAGGAGCATTTTATCTTATTGGATTATGATTATAACCCTAACCCTTGGTTAATTGATTTAGCTTCTTGTTTTCTTGTGGGGCATCCGTTCTTATTTTTAATTGATCCCAGCAGCAATAATAAGACGAAGTCTTTCAGCTAGGGTGCCCATTCTCTTTTACCCACTCTGCTACCGAGAATTTCTTCAGTGTCAATCTGAAGTTTTTAATTAATTAATTAATTAATTAATTGGAATTATCACCGCCCATCTCTACCATGGTAGACTCTGGGTGGTTTACAATCATATTATAAAAAGTTAAAAACCTATACATATATCTAAGTTCCCCTTAGATAAAGAAACATGGGACACAAATGTGAAGAATGAAAACGTATTATGATTTCCTCTGTGATCTTGATCTCCAAGCAGTCAAAATGAGGTCAAAATGTTTGAAGCATTCACTTCCTTTTGTGCCACATCTTCAAGGTGCTACTTCTTTGGAGGACATTGTTCACCCATCAACTGGGAGAAAAACGTGTAATAATTTCAGTATCGGAGGGGGGAAAGGTCCAGCAGCAACAAATGGATGACTTGTTGGGAGCCCTTTTTAAATATGATCTGATAGCCTCTTGGATTTTATACTTAATTTATTATTTATTTATATGATGGTATTGTTTTTATCTCTCTTTTTTAATTATTTCATTGTAAAGCGCCCAGAGTCCCCCTTTTTGGGGAAGATGGGCAGTGATAGAAATCAAATAATAAATGAATGAATGAATGAATGAATGAATGAATGAATGAATGAATGAATGAATGCCAGCTAACCAATTCATGCTACTCCTGTCAGATTAAAATCTGACAATCTGTTTTTTGAGAATGCAGTGTATCAGATATTATAAAATAGGTGTAATATACCTTGTCCCAAGAGGGGATCCATCTTATATCTTCACTAAAGTGGCTACTAAGTAACTTTAGAGCTTTTCCTCTAAAAAGCAAACGTAGCTGTTCTTGCTCTCTTCCAGAACCAAGCTGTAAAGATAAGAAGGGGAAAAAAATCTGAAATTGGCTTTTTATAATGTAAGCTTCTAGTTCACAATTGTTTTGGACTGACATGCAGGGTATTAATTCTCACTGGACAGAGCTAAGAAAGAAAATTATAAAGGGTAGTGAAAATTCAATCCCCCCCTGAGGTGTCGCAAATACTGGCTAAATAGCTCTGGACATTGTCAGATATGGCATATGTGAAAACTGTGTAATTCCATTTAATGTTGAGACCAAGGCCACAATGGCACCACTGCTGATTTTGTTTTAAGAACAGATGCCCAGTTATGTTCTTTTGGCACTTCTCAAGAGCATATTCATTTCCAGACCCAAAAAAACAACAACCACAGAGAGATGTATTGTTGAGGTTGATCGATAATAGGCATGCCATATATATTTCTTTTTCTGTTCCCAGTGCAAATTTCATTTCTCCACAGGCACATAGATATCTAAGCACATCTCTTATGGAGTAGGCCTGTATGAAGCAACCATAATTCAGCTCATTGAGACAATTTGTCTTGCTCCAACAGCCTCTTCTGGCACCTCCATTAGAGAGAAGAGGCTGCATGCAATTTGTATTATGGATGAGTGTTCCAAACAGGTGTAAAATTTAACACTATTATCACTGATTGATTTGATTTATGTTCTGCCTTTCCTTCAGAAGATCAAGGCAGCTTACAGGGTGATCTTATTTCATTTTATCCCTAGAACAACCTTGAGGTGGGCTGTGTTTTGAGAGCATGACTGGTACAAAGTTAGCCAGTGAGTTTCGATGGACTTGAACTTGGAACTCTTCCCAATTGTACACCAACATTTTAACCATTATATACCATAAAGTCTCTCCAACTCAGTAAAATAATAATAATGATAATAATATCAACAATAATAATACAGCTTACATCCTGTGATGATACCTTTAATATTATTAAATAACAACATCTGCCTATCCCAGGTCCTTGGGAAGGATTTAATAGATAGACAAAGATGACAAATCCAGTCTAAACATTTGGCTGAATGTGCGACCAACCAAAATATGTTCAATCAAGGCCAGAATTGAAAAATCATCAAATGATTCAAAGTGCAGGTTGTGCAAAGAAGCAGAAGAAACAGTAGATCATATACTCAGGTCATGCAAGAAGATCATACAAACTGACTATAAACAACAACTTAATACAGTCGACAAAATGATTCACTGTAACATCTGTAAAAATTATCATTTGCCAGTAATGAAAAATTGGTAGGAACATATAGTTGAAAAAGTAGTCGAAAATGAGCAGGTTAAAATACCGTGATATTTCCGAATGCAAACTGATGTAGTCTTGGTGCATGACACACCAGATTTAACTTGGTTGAAAAGAAGAAAGTGTGGATTATTGATGTGGCAATACCAAGGCATAGTAGAATAGAAGACGAAGAATTGGAGAAGATCACAAAGTATCAAGATCTGAAAATCAAAGTTGAAAGATTACAGCATAAACCGGCAGAGGTGGTCCCAGTGGTTATCGGAACACTGGGTGCCATACCAAAAAACCTTGGACAGCACTTAAAAAATCTACACATTGACAAAATTTCTATCTGTCAATTACAAAAGGCCACACTGTTTGGTTCGGCACATATACTACACCGATACATTACGACATCCCTGGTTCTTGGGAAGAACTCAATGCGAATGAAGGCAAACATGAGCTAAAGAACTGGCAGCTGTGATTTCACATAATAATACATTCAAACTATAATCAACTGCACCTACAGTATATCCTACACTGGTAAGATAATGCACCATTTTTTGCAGTCCAGACTTCAATCATATATCAGAAAAGAACTACCAAATGTACAACACAAGCTGAATTCAGAAGAAGCAGAGGCAGAGACAGATGCTGACTGAAGAACCAAGCAGCTGACCAGGAAGGAACAGATTGTATGGAATATGGAGCATCTAAATGATTCAAAATTGGGAAAAGGTGTGTCTGGGTTGTATACTGCAATCTTATTTGTTTAACTTATATGCATAATGTATAATGAGAAATACTGGACTGGAGGAAATAAAAACTGGAATTAAAATTGCTGAAAAAAGTAGCATCAACATTAGATATGTTGATTATTTTACTTTAGCCATAAGTGAGGAACACTTAAGAAATGCCTTGTTGAAGGTGAAGCTGGTCTGAGTATCATTTTTTTTAAAGAAACTCTAAGATTATGACAACAGGCAAAGCCAATCCAGTACAAATAAGGAGGGGGGAAAAAGGAAGTAGTAACAAACTTCATTTTGCAAGGTTCAAATATTCATAGGAATGGAAGCTAAAGCCATAAAATAAAGAGATCTCTGCTACTTGGGAGTATGATTACAATAGATCTAGACCAAATATTAAAGTGCAGAGACATTACATTTGCAACAAAGGCATGTATTGTCAAGACTTGTTTTAATTGGATGGAGAATTGAAATTTCAAAACTTAAACCTTCAGTGGATGTTGTTCATGAAGCCAAATTTTTATCCAAGAAGTAGAAAGGGAGTAATTATAATCACTCATTATTTCAGAAACAAATAATGATACAATATATGAGAAGAATACAGTTTTGTCACTGCGTCATTTCCACTTTGGCAAACTGTTGTTTAATTTCTGAGTTACAAGAATTTCTTTCTGTGACAATAAGGAGCGTTTCAGAACTAGGCTAACATGACTTTAATTGAACTTTGTTTTATTCTGTTTCAGTTACTGTTGTTTGCCCAAATCTTGGTAAAGGTGGAAATCCAAAATGGTCTAACTGAATTGCATCCTAGTTCCAGGGCCTTCTAAATGGAAGACTCCAGTTATTACTTTTAAAAGATTTTGTACAGATTTTTTTTTTGGGGGGGGGTATAAGGGGAAGAAAGGGAAGAAATTGTGTGAATATTCAGAATAAAGATTCCTTAGTAAATCCTGATAGTAAGTCAGGAAAATGCTCATCCAGAAGTGTGTTTTAGTATGAATTATCATTTATTACCTTGAGCTTCTTAAATCTCCAGAGTTAGCAATTATGTACTGGGTATAATAATAATAATATTTCAATTATTGGTCCATAATTCTAAAGAATTACTTTCCATGGTTAAAAAGGGAAGGGGAAATAAACTTCTTGTTCTGCGAGAGGCATACAGCCACTTCTCTTTTCCCCTTTTCTGCTGGTGGAACGTTTTCATTCCTACTAATGTCTTATAACCCTGCAATTTAAAAGGCCAAAGGCAACTTTTTTAAAACACTGCTCATTATTTTTAGAAGATGTCATATTTTTGGCAGGATTTCCAAAGGAGTAACATAATTTGACACACACACAACACATACTGAATGTTCTTCCAACTTGGCATCTAGAAGCTGGTTCCATGACTGGCGTAACTGAAGCTGAGTCTCACTTACAGACTTATAGCTTATGCTCAAAAAAATGATAGCTGAAAAGATGGTTCCTGGCAAGCCAGGATCTTCATGTCTAAAATTCCTTTCTTTAAGGAAACTGTTGGCCCAAATGTTTCCAGTGCAGACGTTCAAAAATGTCTATAAGAATTCAAGAATATTTGGCATTCCCCAGAGTTTATTGTGTGATCTTCCCTGCCCCTTTACCATAAAGTCCATCTGTTTCAAAGCAAATAAGAAGCCAACCAGTTTGTTCACTGATCCAGTTTAAGCATTTATTAAAGTAACCCTTCAAAAGTAGCATTTTGAAGGGGTTAAAATAATCAAATGTTGGGGGATGATACCATGGTGGTCAGGTTCAGAGGATGGTCATTTCAGAGCATGTAAAACGAGAGAGAGAGAGAGAGAGAGAGAGAGAGAGAGAGAGAGAGAGAGAGCGCGCAAGACCCCAAAAAATATACAGAAAGAAGTGGTAAATATAAATAGCTCTTTGATAGGTTAAGAAATATTTGGGATTCTTTTTTTTAAACAGCAGTTTCACAACTCTTGCATGTAGACATACTTTAGACATTGGTAATATTATGAAACATTAACTATTTTCAGTTATGATATTATGGCGGTCTATCACAGTCTTTCTCAGCCTTGTGACACTGGAGGAACCCTTGAAATATTGTTCAGGCCTCAGGGAACCCCTGCACACTCAAGCTCCAATATAGACAGAAGTTACAAAATTTGTGTGTGTGTGTGTGTGTGTGTGTGTGTGTGTATAAATTTATTTTCTATCCCGCCTTTATTATTATTTTTTTATAAATAACTCAATTCTTGGTCTCCTGGTTTGCCATTGCCTCCTTCCTAGGACTGAGAGACAGGGACTGGCCCAAGGTCACTGAGCCGGCTTTCATGCCTAAGGCGGGACTAGAACTCTCAGTCTCCTGCTTTGCCATTGGCTCCTTGCTAGGGCTGAGAGAGAGTGACTGGCCCAAGGTCACCCAGCTGGCTTTGTGCCTAAGGCCGGACTAGAACTCACTGACTCCCCGTTTCTAGCCTGGTGCCTTAACCACTACACCAAACTGGCTCTCAATCACACTGCATATTTCAATTAATTCCTAAGTGGACAGAATCTCTGCATGACACCCTTCTTATTATTTGAGTGCTATTTATCTGCAGTTGTTTACCAATTCAAAGTTTTAAAAAAACAGGAAAAGAAAGGAAGAGAACTTTAATCAACTAGGGAATCAACTAGGGAAAAGTTAAATGCAGGATGCTTAAAAATATCCAGGAAGAAGGCAGTAGTATACCACTTCTGCCAAATACACAGTACTGACCCTTCTTAAATGCCCCAGTTTGAGCATAACAGCATAATGATAATGCAACTCATTATTAGTCACATTCACTATATTTGAAGATTACTCCATACAATGAGCATTCTGACAGTGCATGTTGAGAATAGGGATATTAAGCATGGTGTCAGTGATTCATTTCCTAAAAAACAGCATATTATCAGTCCTTCATTATTTATTTATTTTATTTATTTAATTAAATTTATATTACCACCCATCTCCCCTGTCGGGGACCCTGGGCGGTTCACAATAACACATAGTTAAAAAAGATAAATATAAAATTACAATGTAAGAAATAATATAAAATCCAAGTATAAAAGATATTAAAAATGGTAATACTGGGAGGCTTCATGGGACCAGCCATCCCCAAGAAGAACTGTTGGCATTTCCCTCCCAGGCAAGACGGCAGAACCAGGTTTTTAAGCCTTTCCGGAAGGACAGGAGCGAGGAAACCAGCCTCAGCTCCGGGGGTAAGATATTCCAAAGGGTGGGTGCAACAGCAGAGAAGGCATGCCTCCTGGACCCTGCTAGATGGAACTCTTTAGTTGATGGGGTCCACAGCAAGCCTTCTCTGGCTGATCGGGAGGGATGGGTCGATATTCTGGGGATGAGACGGTTCCTCAGGTAACCTGGCCCTATGCCATGTAGGGCTTTAAAGGTGATAACCAACACCTTGAATTGTACCCGGAAGCAAACCAGTACCCAATGCAGCTCGCGCAGCAGAGGTGTCACATGAGCCGATCTTCTGGCCCCAATAACTGTCCGCGCACATGCATTCTGGACCAGTTGAAGCTTCCGGATACTCCTCTAGGGTAGCCCCATGTAGAGCGCATTACAACAGTCTATATGGGAGATGACAAGGGCATGAGTGACTGTTTGGGGGGCATCTCGGTCCAGGAATGGGCGTAACTGGTGCACAATCCGATGCACAATTATGCATTTACCATGATGACAGTTTACTGATTTTATACAGAATTCAAGGATACTGCATATGAAACAGACCAACATGAAAGTGTTTCTGAAATTTCATCTGTCTGTCTGACTTTCTGTCTGTCTATCTAATCACAGTCCTAATAGGGTGGCTAGGATGATATGGCCAATTTCATAAAATTGAGATATATGCTGGTTATTTTACAATGATAAAAAGAATGTTGATAATCATTTCATTCATTCATTGGTGATCACTCGTAGCCGAGTAAGATTGTCTTCCAAAGGTAAAATTTTAATGGTGGATCCTTAAGTGGCTATAAAGGCCAATTCTGGATCCGCACAACCTCCCACAATGAGGGCATAGGTTTCCGGGTGGGAGACGGTCATGATGAGGGTTTGCCTGACGTGCCTTCCTTTCAGCTCTTCTCTCCCTTTCGCCCTGTACTCCTGCTTCTTCAAAGTCCATAGCGCCATTAATAAAGGATGACCTCCAATTGAAACGCTCATGAGTTAGGGCTTCCCAGTTCTCAATGTTGATATTACATTTTTTTAAATTAGCTTTGAGAGTATCTTTGAATCTCTTTTGCTGTCCACCAATATTCCGTTTTCCATTCTTAAGTTGGGAGTAAAGTAGCTGCTTTGGAAGACGATGGTCAGGCATTCGAACAACATGACCGGTCCAGCGAAGTTGATGTTGGATGATCATTGTTTCAATGCTGGTGGTTTTCGCTTCTTCTAATATGCTAACATTAGTCCGCCTATCTTCCCAAGTAATTTGCAGAATTTTTCGGAGGCAGCGTTGATGGAATCTTTCAAGAAGTTGGAGGTGGCGTTTGTAGAGGGTCCATGTTTCACAGGCGTACAGAAGGGTTGGTAGTACAATGGCTTTGTAAACAAGCATTTTGGTCTCCCTGCGAATATCCCGATCCTCAAACACTCTACCCTTCATTCGGGAGAAAGCTACACTCGCAGAGCTCAGGCGATGCTGAATTTCAGCGTCGATGTCGGCTTTTGTAGATAGATGGCTGCCGAGATAAGAAAAGTGGTCGACATTTTCTAGTGACACACCTTTAAGCTGGATTGATGGCGCTGCAGAGAGATTGGTTCGAACTTGCTGATAAAGCACTTTGGTTTTTTTAATGTTAATCGAGAGACCAAGCTTTTCATATGCTTCTGCAAAGATGTTTAGGATAGTTTGAAGATCTTCTGCGGAGTGTGCACAGACTACGTTATCATCAGCATACTGAAGTTCTATAACAGAAGTTGTAATTACCATATTTTTTGCTTTCAGCCTACTAAGATTAAAAAGCTTTCCATCTGTTCGATATATAATTTCTACACCAGTAGGAAGTTTCTCTTCAACAAGGTGTATAATCATAGCGATGAAGATAGCGAATAAGGTTGGAGCAATAACACATCCCTGTTTAATGCCGGATTCCACTTTAAATGGATCGCTTTGAGAGCCATTGTTATTCAGGATTGTTGCCATCATGTCATCATGGAGTAACCGCAAGATGTTCACAACTTTATCAGGGCATCCGATTTTCAGAAGGATGGTCCAGAGAGCAGTACGATTTACAGTATCAAAAGCTTTAGTCAGATCAATAAAAACCATGTACAGAGGGTGGTTTTGCTCCTTGCATTTTTCTTGAAGCTGTCGTGCAGTGAAGATCATATCCACTGTTCCCCTGGAAGGGCAGAAGCCATTTTGCGTTTCAGGGAGGATGTCTTCTGATACAGATAGGAGACGGTTTGCGATGATCTTTGCCAGGATTTTGCCTGCTGTGGCTAGAAGGGAGATGCCTCGATAGTTTCCACAGTCTGTTCTATCACCCTTTTTAAAGAGAGTGATAATTATGACATCCCTAAAGTCTGCTGGAATCTCCTCCCTCATCCAGATTTTTTCGATGAGCTTATGAAGTTGTTGTGTAAGTTCAGGCCCGCCTTCTTTAAAGACTTCAGCAGGAATCCCATCAGGTCCACTAGCTTTGTTATTTTTCATTTGTTTAGTGGCTTTACTGACTTCCTCCAAACTAGGGGGTACTGCAAGCTCATTTCTTATTTGTTTTTGCGGGATTTGCAAGAAGACTTCATCAGCCACAGTAGAGTGACGATTAAGGAGATTGTAGTAATGCTCTTTCCAGCGCAGTGCAATAGACTCTTTGTCCTTTAGAAGTTTAGCACCATCTACTGAGCGTAAGGGATTTGTACCATGGTTTGTTGGTCCATAGATGGCCTTTACGGCATTAAAAAAGCCCCGTGCATCAAGAGCATCTGCAAAATGTTGGGTTTCTTGGGCTTTTTTTATCCACCATATGTTCTTAAGTTCTCTAGTTCTTCTTTGGACTTCTGCCTTTCACTGGTGTAGCTTTATACATTTATAAAGATAATAGCTTTGTGATGAATAACGGTGTGCTGTGAATATACATAATTTTCTGGCACCACTACATGATACCACATATTAGCTTTAGGAAATAAATGTCCCAAAAGAAGTAATAAATATGTTGGTATTAGATTGACAAGTAAAGAAATTGATGGATTTCTGTGGTGTTCAGGAAATGTTTCTCTCTTGCCAGGATCCCCCCACCCACTGCCGTCTTTTCTTGTCTTATTTCGCAGGGAGCAAAAGAATTGGGGAGGAATTTGAGTTCTATGAACAAAGGAAGTCTCCTTACCAGGTGTCAGGTGAACACACTGTTGTCATGGTGCTATGGTGATGGCTAGCTGATCAATTAGGAAGAATATGTTGCTGCCAGAGGAATGTGAGAAGTCTTCTACATGGATGTAGCACATACTGTGTCTTTAAAAAAATGTCCAAGAATTAAAAAGACTTCATTTTTCTCTGAGATCTGATTTTTATTGAAGTTTGATCCTCAAGATGTATAAAACACGTTGTGCTTTGGTAGAACTTGTTCATTTGTGAAAAAGGCTGAAATTGAACTGGAATAATTTTTCAGAGCAAACGCACACACATGTGCATACTTATATACATTAAGGAATTCTGTTTATGTGTGTTTTTTTTTTCTTTCATTAGCCAAGTATTCCAATTCTCTTTTATGTGTTAAAAATCAATGCACTGATACTAATTATTTATTGCCAGGAAGAACAATGAATTCTTTACAAGTTGCCATACAATCCATCTGCTTTCCAGCTTCTGTGATATGTAGTGTCAATAGCAATATGCTCTACCGAGCTGCAACACATTAACAGAATTAAATAAGGTTGTAATAAAGATTTTCGTCCTTTAAAAAACTTCTATATTTGAATTGCTTCCAACTTTTATATCTGAACAGCTGCAAAGCTGCTACTTCATTTGCATTTTTGTGGCCTCTCCTTGTCCTGCTCTGTGACTCTCAATTGCTGTCTCCAACTTGTTCCAAGGTTTCTCATCGTCATCACTACTCCTTGAATCAGTTGCTTCACTTCATCTGCCATCCCCATGTCTCTTATGTCCTGGAACCCAAACTTTAGGAACCTTCACTGACTAGAATACATATTAAAACTCTGGTTGTGGTGGGCTTTCAGTTTTATAATATATAGATTTATATAAAGTTGGGTTTATTAGTGCATTTCATGGGTTTATTGAAAGATTTAGCTGCCTTTCAATTATTTCTAAAGGTTACTGATCACTTTTATTAAAACTCTGTATAACTTGCAAAATTCTCTCCAAATAATAATCCAATTGATTGTTTCAATATTTCCTGATACTCCATTCAGGTTTTGGTATATAATAGAGAACATTGTGCTCCACTTCTTCTGATCTATCTGTATAGTTTCAAAGTTCTGTGAAGTCTTAGTAATACTTTTATGTTTTAATGTTTCCCTCAAGAATTTTATTTTTCTGTACAAAGATAATTAATTTAGATCTAATTTCCTATTTTTGAAAGCTATTTTCTTAGTACTCTTTAGAAACGCTTATAGACTTTCTTCTCATGAGTTTTACTGTACTTATGTTTGATGAGTCTGTAAACATTTATTAAATGAGATTTGAATCTAATGTTGCTGTCAAGCTTTGAAGAGAGGTTTCTGCTTGAAAACGTTTTTACTCTGGATCCCTTGAACTTTACTGCTGAACCAAATTAATGGCTACCAGGTTTCAAACATACTGGGTTCACTTTAGGTAATCTACTAAGAAGTTAGGTATCCACAGAAATTCTTGCTATATTGCTCAACTGAATCCAAAAATGTTCACAAAAGATTTCCACAGAAGAAAGGGACTACTTGAATTTAAACCTAGACTTGCAAAGCATTTCACAGCCATTGGATTTTCTACACAACACTCTTTAAATGGTTCAGGATGGACCAGATAATTTTACTATAACCAAGTCTTGTGCTCAACAGAATCTTGTCCAAGAGTCCATTTCTGATGCTACATCATTAATAAGAATCACTGTTTATACTTCTATTCCCTTATGAAGACTTTAGTGTTCCTTATTACATGGAGATTTTATCTGCATACAGATTTTAAAAGCAGAACAAGCCTGGGATATGTGGATGACAAATAACATTGATTTTCAAAGGATGAAATTGTTTCTTAAAAGCCAAAATTGCATTTATAAACTCCTTTATTGAAAATGATTGGATGAGGCTGAAAAAAAAAAGGGGGTGTGTGAATCTCATAGCTACATGTTTCTTTGTTAATATTTCTTCTTGTCCCAACCAGCTGAATAAAGACAGTAGTAAATTTGCCAAAATTCCCATCATACTCATCAGGCAGGAAGGCAGAAGGTCAGTGTTAGAGGGATCAGGAAGATATTGGAGATGCTTCACATGCTAAGCTTGTGGAACTTGATGTCAAATCTCATGGAAGCACAGCGTAATTTCTGAGTCTTTGTACACTCATATCCACCCACCCTACACTTACTATCAGCAGAACCTTCAAGGACTCAACATGGTTAGAGTTCGATCTTCTGCAGACTAGCAGATTAGCTACTGCAGAATGTAATACTACAGAATGCAGAATGTGTGTGTGTGTGTGTGTGTATCTCTAGTTAGCTCTCATCTACCTAATAATCACATCCACATTTAAATCCTAAATCTCTTTCTCCTTCCCTAACTATGTTGATATAGTGTGGTTTGGTCTGTAATCTCTGCTTTTTTATCTTGGCAGCCTCAGACCTCATACATATTTGCTGTTACATTTTTGTTTCCCCGTCTAGCCTACAGTCCTGGCATTTTTCTTGGTCTCCCATCCAAGTACTAATCAGGTCTAATCCTGCTTAGTTTTTAGAGATCAGACAAGGTTAGCTAGGTGCAGTGAACTAGGATTGCTCAATTCTGCAGTTAGCAATGAAGAACCGCAGGGGCTTTGATACATTCACAGAAAATGGTTATCTCGAGGTTTATTGGTCTTCATCTCTACTTTCAATGTTACTTCTAGGCTGGGGACAACATGCTGTTAACTACCAGATTCAAAGGGAAAGTAGCTTGTCCGTTTCTTGCTTGCTGGAACCCCAGAGGCATCTGGTTGGCCCCTGTGAGATTAAAAATGCTGGACTAAAATGGACCTTGGCCTGATCATTAGTACTGTTCTTAACTTCTATTGCCAAGTAGCCAAAATCACTGTGTTTTCTTTTTATTTTCTCTTAGGCATCAATTAAGTCTTTTTTCCTTGAGGCTGCTGGTTAATTATGCCCATTGGTATTCTTATGCAAACACCTGAATGCTCTCCTTTACACATAAATGATCTTACTGTATAAGTCTAGGGATGTGGTACCAAATACAGACATCCAATTCACCAGTTTATTGCTCATTCTTAGAGCAGAATAAGAAGATTCATGCTTTGGAAAAGGTCGAGGGTCTTTCTTTCCCAGTTTTCTGACAGTTATTCTTTTTGGATCAATTTATACCAAACCACTTAGCAGCTCCCTATAACGCTGGGCAAATTGCACAATTAAATGGTAATGTCATCAACAACGTTTAGTGTTCTCCATTTTCAGCTGACTGTTCACTCCATATATTGTGTTTTGAACAGCTAGGAAACAAAAACAAGATTAGGACCTTCTCATTCCCTATGTACTGTTCATTGCATGTCTTTTTAAAGGTGTCACCTCATTTTGCCCATGAATTTCCCTATCCAAATCTCCCAGGTTGAACAGGTGAGGCTGTACTATAGGCCTAACTGTCCCTTAAGAAAACTCCTAACTTATCAACATTCTTCTAAAATCTATCCAAATTTTAATGGAATTTTATTTTTCATCTTTCTTTCTGATCCCTTGTCTGAATAGAAAATTATTTATCTAACTTATTTTGTTGTTCCAATGCTTGGCACTACTGTCCCTATCTACAAATGCCAAACTAAAAAGAGGAGAAGCTCTCTGGATCTGCATTCTAATGAAAGCTTCACAAGGTGAAAACATAGTATCTGATCACACAAGCTGCACTGGTTTGGACCTTCTTAGTACTATCTTTGTTTTTGTTTTTCATTCATTCATTAATAATCTTAATTCTCCCGATGGGTTTTTCATTATCAGTTTCTGATTGGCCAGCTTTTGATTATGAACAATCCACATCAACCTATGCTTAAATACCCTGTTGTGACAGGCTCTCCCACGGATGATTTTACATAAGGTGTTGTGAGGTTGCCAAATATTTAGAAGGCCAAACTGAGTACACAAACTAATTAATATAACTTATTGCGTTCCCTGGAAGTAGAGATGGTAGTAGTTAAGATTAATTTAAATCTTAAGTTGTGAAATGCTTCCTTTTCCCCTATGATAGGGAGACAAGATTGAGCCAGGAGACTGTATAGGTGGATGGATGTAGTTGTTGGATGGGGCACCTGGTTTTTCTTCTTTACTGTATTGTTTTTCTTGTTGTGTTTTTATTACTGTTGTTACCTGCCCAGAGTTGTGTCTCACAAGATGAGCAGCCATATAAATCTTTTAAAATAAATACATAAATTAGTAAATAAATATTAAGCCAGGCTTGTCGATCGGAAGATCGCAAGTGCGGAGGTTCGAATCCCTAGCCCTGCGTGCGAAGTGAGCTCCTGCACTAGCTCCAGCTCTTGGCAACCTAGCAATTCGAAAGCATGCAAATGCAAGTAGATTAATAGGTACCACTTCGGTGGGTAGGTAACAGCGTTCCACGTGTGTCATGCCAGCCACATGACCGTGGAAGCATCTTCGGACAACGCTGGCTCTTCGGCTAACAAACGGAGATGAGCACCGGCCCCTAGAGTCGGACACGACTGCACAAATGTGCGGGGGGGATCCTTTACCTTTACAAGGAGGAGAGTTAAGTTGGCAAGGTTTGGCGGGAATCCGCATTCAGATCTGTAGGAGTGCTTCAATTTACATGTATCCTGAATAAAGCTGAATTGCATTGAGAAGTGTTTATTAGGGCATTGTAGTTGGGGTCATTACATGTCTAATCTCACTTCTCCTACCTAGCATCTTCCCTTAGACAAAATATAATTGACATGCTGTCTTCAAGTTGATGGTTGGCCATGAAAATACTATAGAATAAATGATAAAACTGTGGATTCTGCTGCTATTGCTAATTTCACTTTTTTTTAAAAAAAGTCATGATCTAGCCAAGTAGGTTAGCATGCAGAAATATGTTTTCTAGTGATTTCATGGAAATAACCTTGCAGTTTTCTTGGTAACAGTATGGAAGTTGTTTGGCATTGCCTTCTTCTGGGATATTGACTGACTTCCCAATCTAGCCTATAGCCCTGCTATTTCCTACAGGTTCCCTACAAGTTTCCCATCAAGCCCAAGACTGCTTAGTTCTAAGCCTAGACCAGGTCAACCAGATTGTGCCACCTGCTGAGTCCCAGATGAGGTAGCTGTGTATTTTCAGGACCAGCTTCATCCACATTGTGGTGTTCAGGTTGACCAGTTACAGAAGTTATTCAAAAATAGACAGTGGTAAAAAAATGACAATATTTCCAATAAATGTTGTAAATTTTTATGGTACTCACAATGTTTCAGCACAGTGAGGCAGAGATAGCTTGCAAGCTCTGATCAGTCAATCTCCAATTTAAAGATGTGTCCTGCTGGCAGACAAAATGAATTCCAATTCATTAGTTTCTTGATAAGTGTTCAATTTTCCTCAGCTTGTATCTAAATAGGATGCTGGTCATTGCGTAGTGTCTCTCCACTTTCTCATTAGTATTTCTATTTGCAATTTACCTTCCATGCGACACCATATGTTTTATACATTGCTATGTTAGCCTTGACAATCCTGCCTCTGGAGTACACTAATAACATCACTTAGAGGTGTTGGGCCTCGTAGTTGGTTGATTAGTAAATATGAACATGTGAAAAGGCTGCATGGGGAAAAAATGATAGCTATTTTTGAAGGTAATAGTTGCACTTGGCTCTCTATGATTGATCTCACCCTTCGTACATGCCTATTGGGTTGTAAGAGTGAAGTATTAGTTGTTCAAAATATGCCCGTCCAGCAATTTCCAAGCAAGCCTCTTGATATTTGCTAGGGGTAATGATGTACTTGTTCTCCAGTAATTCCATTTTCCCTGCTTGATAAAATGTTTGAAGTTTCCAATAGCCCATATCATTATTGTTGTTTTGCTGTCAAAGGAAATGGTGACCTTGATCACCACTTTTCTTTGAGCAGTTCTTCCCCACCCTAGCAAAAAAAAAAAAAAAGTTTCACAGACTTCTGAAGATTTCAGTAACAGTCATGGCTACATGAAAAAAATCTGACATTGGCATCAGTCACATAGAGGCACCTTCGTTGTTTACCTATTTTGATGTTACAAGGGAGAGAAACAAGTTTATAGTTTACATATAGACATCACCTTCATAGTACTGCCAATGGAAATCTACCCAAGGGGAATTAAGAACAAATGATGTTTCCCAGATCCCACATATCCTAGACTGTCAACCAATTCCATCTAAACTTTGTTGACACACTAATAGATTTGCAGGTGAGCCAAAACACCGTAACATGAGTTCAGCTATTTTAAAATACAGTAGTATGAACATGGAAATTTTATTTCACAAATCTTTATGCATGTGTTCTAAATGCACATTGTTTTTAATGTCAAACATTGCAACTTTGGTTAAAATTCAGTAAATTATTTGGAAAAGGGCCTGCTTGCTCAAAGAATACAAACTGGCAAGTGATAGGTGACTCAGGAACAAACAGGGGGCTTGAAGAAAAAGAAACCTACTTACCAGAAAGAATGCTGTCAAATAATTATGTATATTTGAATATGGTCTGTTGCAGACTCTACATTCCTCTGATACTTATTTGATGTAAGGCTCTTTCTTTTTTATTTTTGTCAAAAATTATATTTGCCTGAAACAGCTAGAAATGTGTGTCTATGGAGGTTCTCAGTCATCCAGGTGGAATTGTCTGTAGCTTGAATCATGTCAACTGGATTTCTATTTTCTCAGTGGAAACGTTTCACTCCTTATCCAAGGAGCTTCTTCAGTCTGAGCAAAGTTAGTAAGGGAATCCTAAATATGTTTCTAGGTAGCTGTGTGACCTTACACCTGGGGCTAGGTCATGGTTATATTGAGATGTTATTTTAAGTCTTTTTATCATCTAAAGGAGGATCGTTAAGATCACCATGCTGCTGTTGAGCTTGTGAAATGGTCTTAATCTTCCTAGGCACAGAAGACAAAGCCGGGAGAAAGATGGGAGAAAGATTGTGCCTGAGTAGATAGAGTAAATAGAGGTGGGGGCCTCAGGCACAATCTTTCTCCCATCTTTCTCCCGGCTTTGTCTTCTGTGCCTAGGAAGATTAAGACCATTTCACAAGCTCAACAGCAGCATGGTGATCTTAATGATCCTCATTTAGATGATAAAAGGACTTAAAATAACATCTCAATATAACCATGACCTAGCCCCAGGTGCAAGGTCACACAGCCACCTAGAAACATATTTAAGGATTCCCTTACCAACTTTGCTCAGACTGAAGAAGCTCCTTGCATAAGGAGCGAAACGTTTCCGCTGAGAAAATAGAAATCCAGTTGACATGATTCAAGCTACAGACAGCTAGAAATGTGGTTCTTGCTACATGCACTGAAATGGGGTTGGGATAATCTCTAACATCAATAAGGCACTATGACGTACAAAGCAATCCAGGACATTCTTTTTCAATGTTAATTTATGCAAAAACCATGATATAAAAGTAATAACATAACAATGTGATAACACAAATGGTAAACGTCAGCAATCGCTTAGTCTCCCCAACACACATCTGTATCCAAAAGAGGTGCCCCATCAATATTGTCATTCAATAGAATTAAAAAGCAAACAAAAAACAGATATTTTCTCATGAACAGATAAGCATTGGTCAACACTATAAGCAAAAGGCTAATTATAATTAAATAGCAACTTGTGATGCTTTAGATAAAACATAACACATAAAAGATAACACTCAAATAGTAATTTAAATATTAAGAAGAGTAAGAACATTCCAAGTTGTTAGGTAACTTGGTTTTGACCACATGGAGCCTTTTGAAAGAAGTGTATCTCTTCCCTTACCCTCCATTATCACAGTTTTTTTTATTATTATTATTATTATTTAATCCGTTCAATTGTGTCCAATTCTTGGTGATTGCCTGGACAAGTCCTTGCAGGTTTTTCAGAAATGGTTTTCCATTGCCTTCTTCCTAGGGTTGAGAGAGAGTGACTTGCCCAAGGTCACCCAGCCAGCTTTCATGCCTAAGGCGGGACTAGATTTCACGGTCTCCCAATTTTTAGCCTGATGCCTTAACCACTAGACCAAACTAGGTTAATCAAGTTTAATCAAGAGTAAAAGAAGTAACATTTGCAAACAACATGGTGAACTCCTCTTTATTAGGTGAGCTCAGCAGAGAGAAGGTAGCCACCTCTTGAGCAGGGTTAGGGTTAGGGTTTGGGTTTGATGGTCCAAAGGCCGTTTCTCCCCATTATGGTTTCATGATTTGTTTAGGACTTACGGCTTTATATTGTATGGCTTTATTCTCAGTATACCTTTGAGAATACCCAAAGTCTTTGTGCCATCTTATCAACATTCTAGCATGGTCAGAAGTCCTGACAGTCTGCCTATTTCTCCAGAATGCTTTAGTTCCTCAGCCAATACCAGTTGATGATCTTGCACCCTCTGAACATCTGCAGGGATGTCATTGGAGTCTGTAAAGCCATGCAGCTCCTTTTTCTTGAGTAGTCAAAGTATTTTGCTTCACCTCTGGTGGTCACCTGCCTGAAAGAACAGGACTTCCTTGCATGCATTCCCCATCAAAAGTCCCATCCTGTCCTACTCCCTCTAAATAGGTTGCAAACACAAGGAATACTTGTAGTGTGCCATTTATCTAAAACACAGCATTTGATCCATGACAAAGAGTATGGGACCAACTCATCACTAATGAGCATCTTGGCAAGTATTTCCATCTGTGTTTACAGTGCTTGCATGTAAGCTTGTAATGCGGCTCCTTCAAAATAGGGACTGTAGAAATCAGTAATGTAAGTAGGCATAATCTGTGGTAGATTCTAGTTTATCATGACTTCTCAGCAGTTCTAGTGTTTTACATCTGTATTGCCACTAACACATTAAATAAAGTCTTAACCAAAGATAATGAGCCACCAACACATTAAAAAAAGTCTTCACTATAGTTAATTGGCACCGCACACAACCCTTGCATAAATAGTTGACATCTGCATGAGGAAACACAGGCTCCTTTTATGAATCTTCAAATGTTTTCCTAGCTCCCAGAAGAATTATTAATTTGACTTCTTGCTATTAGGTTCATATGAGGTTACACAGATTTCCCTTTACAGAATTGTCACGGAAGAGAAGGATGCCATTTAGCATTTACAAAAAAAAATGTGCTGAACTATATCTTCTTTTCCACCACTGGAAGACCTGAAGGAGCAGGTTGGGGACAGATTATCCTGGAGAAAAATCTACCTATGTAGTCACTAACTGTCGACACCAACTTGATGGCACGTAATCATCAATCAATACATTTTGTTTAAAGCCAAAATTTCAAATATACTCTCAGATACAATATTCCCCCCTGAAGGCCTTTCCCAAAATGCACCTAGCTATGACATATGCATGCCTGGCAGCCTCTTTTTTATTTTTGGTCATGTCCCCATGACATTAATTTTATCTTACCCCAAACTCATGAGTGAGATTTGCTTATATTGGCCTTCGTTATTTCAGTGATAAAGCTGCATTTTCCCCCTTATCCAAAGCACCCCAGTGGTATATAAAATCCATTACCCCGTTTCACACTTTACCTTGGAGAGAAATCAGGTGACTGCACTGACTTGAAATAGAGGCAATAAAGGGAGGAGAGAGTTCAGCAATGGGGTTACCAAATTTTATGCTGGTATACTTTGCTGACAGTTCAAAGTTAGATGGCTAGCCTTTCAGGTCAGTAGTGGGGAAAAGCCTTGAGAGATACATTTTAGAAAGAGACTAGTTTCTCAGATGTAAACCAAAACAATGTAGGACAAACCATACAACATTGGGTATACTTGGCTAGGATAACATGATGAAGGTCCTAAGAAAAGATATACAGTACAGTATATGTGTGTGATTGATATCATACTATGGCATTTGTTAAATTCTGATCATTATGCTTACATGTGTGAAAGAGAGTAAGATAGAGAGAGAAACTGTGCGATTACTTTGGGTCAATTATGGCTAGAATCACAGTCTGGACTACATTCAATGAAAGATTAGGCCATCATAAATCCATTAGTCTTTAAAGAGCCACAAGCTTCTTCATAGTTTGTGACCCAAAGAGATTGCCTGTTAACCATAACAGCTGCAAAACAGACAGAAGGTCAAGTTGCACAGGTCTTCACGATATTGTAGAGAGGAATGAAATTCCACCTGCCAAATGTATCTTTACAAAATGACAATGTGTAGTGCAATTCCGTACATACAGATCTAGTAGAAACTCCCTCTATCTGTAGTGGGACATGCTTCTACAAAATTGTGCATGGGATTGCAATTTAAGGCACAGGTTAGCTTAAGCTAACAAACTTAGCAGTGGTAGAATATCAGGATTAAAAACTCAAGCTAAATATGAAACTATATTCTGATAGCTTAGATCAGAGCTTTCCAAACTGTGTGTCGCGACACAAAAGTGTGTCGCCACACACAGTCGGCTGTGTCGCCACACAACCCGGAAGTGGCAGTGGGGGCGTGCATGGCGGTGGCGACGGCGGCACTGGTGCGCCATCGGTGCTTCCGCATTTTAGTGGAGGCTGCCGCCGCTGCCGCCGCCATGCACGCCCCCGCCCGCACTGGGTTTTCCCACAGCGACACATGAAAATCCGAAGGCGCCGCAGCTGCGGCGGTGCGCAAAGACCGAAAGCGGCAGCAGCGTTTCCTGCTTTTTGCGCGCTGCCGCGGCGGTGGAACTTCCAGGTTTTCCCACGGCGACACACCAAGGGCGGTTGGGGTGTCGCCACGGGAAAACTTTGGAAAGCCCTGGCTTAGATCTTTCACTTCTGAGCTTCCTTAAAGAAATCAGTTGGGTAGGAAAATTCTATTTTAGAAAAGGAAGGACCATTTTTCTCTTACTTAAGAACATAACTTACATACACATATACACACAGTCACAAATACACACATGCACATACCAATGTACATATACAAACATATATGCACTCAAACATATATTCATATGCATTCATGTGTGCACACAGGAACCCACACACGGACAAACACATACTATAAAAGACAATGAAAATAGTAAAAACAACAATAAATAGAATGAAGGAAGGAAAATATGTTTTCTTACTGGGGCATTTTTAAACACTCCTGCGAGAATTAGGAGCAAAATGTTCTATTGCTACCCCTATTCTTCTTCCTCCATTGTAGCTTCATGCAGTTGCTCCTGGGACATCTGGGAGGGGGGCTTGTCAAAAAAGCCAAATACAATCAAAACCCCACCACTTATATGCAACTACCTTCTTTCCCTTTTTGTCACCTCCCTTCCCGCCCCCTCCTTCTTTCTTTTGTTCATTGCAGCTGCAGAAAGCTAGATTTCAACTTTTGCGAGGTTTTTAACCTTCATTTTCCTATCTTAAATGTACTAAACCAATTAATTATTTTAAATACTGAACCATATTTTACTTAATGTCCCCTCCATGGACATGATCTGGGGCAGTGGTCTTCACTGCGTCCTTTTATTTAGAGATAACTTTCACTCTCCTGGAATAGTTATACAAAATAAATAAATAAATAAATACTTTTCCTACCATTAGATTTCAGTTTCAGTAAATGAACTTCCAATAAAAAGGTAATGTTAAATTCTCCTTCAGATCCTGAAGACTTTGTATCAAAAGTTTTCAAAAGGGTTCAATTTAAACGAAGCATTGTTTTATAGTTAATAATTTTCTATTTCATCCAAGTGGAAATTACGCAGAAAAAAACAAGAGCCAGGATGAGGCAGAAAATGATCACTTTCTTTTGAATATGTTATCAGAAATATTTCATGTTGAGTGAGCCAATGTGCAAAAGTCAAATGTTCTCCAGGAAGAAGCATAATATTTGAGAACATTTGACTTTTGCACATTGGTTCACTCAACATGAAACATTCAGGCATGCCCAAATAATTACTTTTCAGAATGTGGTGCTGTGGTTTGTAACAAGGAAGGAAGGAAGGCAGGAAGGCAGGAAGGCAGGAAGGCAGGAAGGCAGGAAGGCAGGAAGGCAGGAAGGCAGGAAGGCAGGAAGGCAGGAAGGCAGGAAGGAAGGAAGGAAGGAAGGAAGGAAGGAAGGAAGGAAATAGAATTGAGCATCTGGAATCCTGAACAGCAGTAAATTATTTTGTGTGCTCTCATTTTTTGTACATGTATGTGTACATATCGAGAGATACAAATTTCTTGCCTGTAAAAAACCAAATATTTATTTCTATAACACTTAGATTCAAGACACAATGTTCAGGAACGCAGGGGAATGCCAGTGTGGTCTCAACGCAGCATGGTTATATTTTAGGGACTTTAATATTAACAAGAGAGCCAGTTTGGTATCATGGTTAAGGCATCAAGTTAGAAACCTGGAGACCACAAGTTCTAGTCCTGCCTTAAGCACGAAGCCAGCTGGGTGACCTTGGGCCAGTCACTCTCTCCCAGTCCTAGGAAGTAGGCAATGGCAAACCACTTCTGAAAAATTTGCCAAGAAAACTGCAGGGATTTGGCCAGGCAGTCTCTGAGAATCGGACACGATTGAACAGATAAATATATATATTAACAAATGAGGTCTATCAAAATCTTTCATGGCTTGACTAGTTCAACTTCTGGGGAGACCTTGAATTTGAAATCAAATGCATGTTGGAACTAAACTAACAGACTAGGTTTATAAGCTTTATAGTCACACTATGTCCAATGAACAAATTTTTTTAAAGCTTACATGTATCCTTTATTTTACCTATTGTCGTCATTATTATCCCGGTCCATCCCAGCAGCAAGTTAATAAACATATTTAAAATAGGTTTGCATGCTATCATTTTCCAATTCCATCCTTTTTATCTTCTATCACATTTAGTAGTTGAATTTGGTGGCTGCAATGCTTGCAAAAAGCTTTGAGGATTTCTTGGATTTTTCTCTGCGTCTGGAAAACGTTGCAGAGTGGTTGAGTGCTGTGATAGGCTTTCTGATTTTGACATGAAAAGCTAGGCAATATTTGCCACCTTATTAAACTCACTACCTGTCAGAGCTTGAAATACTTTGGGCTTCGTTCACTTCCTTGGTTCTTGGCTTCTTGAATATGACCACAAGTCTTTACTGTGCTTTCTCTTGTGCTAATGGAATGTCAAACTTCCAAGCTGGTCCTGCCAACACAGCCAGAATTACGACTCAGATCTCAGCCCACTGAATGTGGCCTCGAGGTAGACCAGTGTGGTAACGACCTTAACTCAAAGCTGCACAATTGGGGCAGGTTTATATTTCTCAATGGTGAATTAATACTGTATGTTGGGCTTAGAGATGCTAGTCCAAGAATTTAGCGCTTTTAAGAATAGGAGGTGCTAAGCTTAAAAAGGTATATGTTCCCCCCGCACAGTTGTGCAGTCGTGTCCAACTCTAGGCAAATTTATGCAGAAGGAAAGCACAGACAATATATGAAAGTAACACAGGGAACTGTGTTTTTAAATGGAAAAGTCACAAAAGTGCACATCTTGAGAAAAAAAAGTTATTATAAAGCAGTACTTGCATCAGAGTTAAACACATAAAAAGCCATACTACTGCCAAATGCATAAACAGCAAGGCTGAACAGATTTTGCAGTGAAATGCTGTTAAAAAGGGTGAAAAAGAAACTAATGCAATCAACTGTGTCTCCGATACTTAAAACCTTTCTGAACATTTGAGATATGCTTTCCTATCTGTCTAGAACTTTATCTTTAAAAAGCCCCAATATGTGATTCTTTTAAAAAATGATTTTGTAGTTATTGTACACTATTGTTATACAATCACATATTTAATTGAGAAATACTGTACATCGTTTCCCATTCATAAGCAAAGAACCTATACCATTTTGTATCTCTGGAATGCCTTGCATAAAATTGGATTTAAAAAAAAATTGGGAGAGATTGACCACACACACACACACACACAATACCCTTAACACCCCTCCAATGAACCCACATATTCACCTTCACAAACCAGTTGCAGTTTTTGCTTCCAAGGTGGAAAATTTTTGATCAAAGTATCAGCTGAATATCATCTAAGTAGAGAAATGTTATTTTTGATGGAATAAGCCCAGCCTATTTAACCTCACAAGGGGTATCTGAAATCCTGCATTTCCTATGGTCTGATTTCATTCTGAATCTGAAGCAGCCAATTTGTTTCACTGATCTGGTTTTATCTGTCTCCCCTCCTTCTACAAAGGTATAAAGAAAAATATAACTGTTTTGACAGCTTACCCTGCTGCTAGGTCATACCCTACATCAGGGGTGGGGAAACTTTTTTCTTCCAAGGGCCATTTGGATATTTATAGCATCATTCATGGACCGGGAGACGGGGTTTGCAGGTGGGAGCCAATCACGTGCACTGGGAGGCGGGGTTTGCAGGCGGGAGCAAATTTTGCACACTGGGGGGGTGGGCTTTGCAGGCGGGAGCCAATCACAAGCACCGGGGGCGGGGTTTGTGGGCGGGATCCAATCGCACAGAAGGGGGAGGGGTTTGCAGATGGGAGCTCCTAGATTTTAATTTCGAGTCCCGCTTGCGGTTGCCTTGGCAGGGCCAGACCAAATGATTTTGTGTGCCTTACACGGCCCGTGGGCCAGACGTTCCCCACCACTGCCCTACATGATGAGGTGTTCAACTTGTTTCAAAACCATCATCAACTGAATGTCTACTGTAAGCCCAACAGGAAGGGAAACTAGGAAAACTAGGAACATCCCTGCAAATCTGTATCTGCTGATGCATTGTGAATTAATTCTGACATGGTATCTCAAGTTTTAGAGTTGATATTACATCATCAAGGATCATAACAACATGGTAAGCTTCATTACTCTGTCTTCTTTTGTCTTTATCAGGAGCCTGCTCATTGAAGCCAATGTGAATACACTTCCTGTGTTCATTTTTTAAATGAATTCATTACAAGAATTAATACCTAGTCAAGAATACCTAGTCAACTATATGTTGGAAATGTTCTCAAAGTGAAGGTACTTTTTATCAACTCTGGTGGACTTGTAAGAAAGCTAAGAGTTATTGGGGTCAGATGTGTACTTTAATTCAAAAGATTCTTAAGGTCAACATACAGTTGAAACCAGAAGTTTTTCTTTTAGGCTTGATAGATAAACAGTTTGAAAGAAAAATAGGGACTCTGTTTTTATACATGACAACAGCAACAAGACTCTTATTTGCACAAAGGTAGAAGGACTTACAGATTCCTACAGTGGAAGAATGGATTGTGAAATTAATGGAGCTGGCAGAGATGGCGAAAATGACTGCATTGATTAAAGAAAATAAGTTGTCTAACGTTGTTTCTACTTGGAAACCACTTTTGGATTTTTTGCTTGAAACTGAAAAAGATGAAGTTTTAATCTTGGGAGTTGATGATTAGGATTGTGTAAGAGTATAGAAATAATGTGTTTTATAGATAAAATAGAGTAAGAGGTTGGTGCATTTTTATGCTTGTATCTGTGGTGAAGATAGAAGTCACTCTTTCTTTCTTTCTTTCTTTCTTTCTTTCTTTCTTTCTTTCTTTCTTTCTTTCTTGTTCTTTCTATTCTTCTATTGTTTTACTTATATTTTGAAATTTAATAAAGTTTCTTATAAAAATAATTTTAAAAATAATACCTAGTCAACTGAATGATAAGAGGGAATTATCATTGTATTTGTATTTGTTATGAATATGGAGGATCTCATTTTTTGCAAAGAGTGTGCAACTTGAGAGAAGTTCAAAAAATTAGGGAATTTTTGTACTTCTCTCAAAGTTACACACTCTTTGAAAAAAATGGGATCCTACATATTGTTGTTATCATTTTTAAAACATAAATATAAAGTAGGCTGCAAAGGTTCTTCTCAGATAAAATTGATTTAGACACAACAACAACAACAACAACAACAACAACAACAACAACAAAAATCACAACATGTTGTTCTCTCCCCTATGTATCATGTATTTACAAATATATTCCCAGATTCAGAATTTAGAACTATTTTGGCTGACAAAATGTATCCTAGCCATACATTCCTTCACCTTACACTCACCTCTTTTCTGTTTAATCAGGTTAAGAACTGTCTTATGATTTAATGTCGAGGGGGGAGGAGGAGAGAAGAAACTGGAAATGAAAAAAATGTGATCAAATGCACTAGGCAGATGATTCTTAAACAGCATCCTTACTCAAATAAAAAAACAGGTAATAGATACACTAAAAATAATTCTGAACATTAATAAGATTTTTAAAAAACATAGAAGAGAAACTTGGAGACAAAATAGTTTTCAGTGAATAAGAACCAATGGTGACTCAAAACAATAATAATATTCTGGGAATATTTGCTTGCTTGCTTAGCATCCTGCATTCCCTGTAGAGACATGATATAAGCCTTCCACACCTGTTTTCAAGATATAAAGGGCTTCATGTGCAATGCCTTTTGAACCAAACTAATTTCCAAGTACAAGCAGATGGATAGCCTTTCCCAGGAACTTTCAAATCATTCATTCTGTTCTACAAGCCAAGTCTAACACTGGTGCTTGGTTCTCACACTACCAAGATAGGTGGCAGCATCAAGGTGACCTTGGCTGAAGTTAAGCAGATTCAACACTGGTTAGTACGAGAAAACCAATAGCAAACTGAAATGAAAATGAAACACTTCATTTTGGTTCCCAAGAAAATAATATGGACACTTGCAAGAATCAAATAGCAGAAATCAAGTTCAACAGATGTTACCTTTCAGTGGCTGAGGTTTGAACCAGGACTGGGGAGAAACCATGGATACTCACTGGGTACCTTTGAGCCAGCATCTCTCAGTCTAAGCTCTCTCACAGGGTTCTTACAGCGTAGAAAATGTTAAGGAGAAAGTGCTACATGTACCATTGTGAACTCCACAAGGAAAGGCAGGATATCAATCAAATGTAGGAGTGAATGAATGAATGTTTATATTAATAAATGAGTAAGTAAATATTATTTACATGTACATCCCAGAAAAAGTCTGTAGCTTGAATCATGTCAACTGGATTTCTATTTTCTCAGTGGAAACGTTTCGCTCCTTATCCAAGAAGCTTCTTCAGTCTGAGCAAAGTTAGTAAGGGAATCCTTAAATATGTTTCTAGGGTGGCTGTGGGACCTTGCACCTGGGGCTAGGTCATGGTTATTTGAGATGTTAATTTCTAAGTCCCTTTATCATCCAAAGGAGGATTGTTAAGATTACCTTGCTGTTGTTGAGATTGCAAAATGGTCTTAATCTTCCTAGGCACAGAAGACAAAGCAGGAAGGAAAATAGGGGAAAGATTGTGCCTGAGGCCCCCACCTCTATTCAGAGAAGGATTTTCCAAGTTGGCATAAATGGATTCCTTGACCCCTCTTTCAAAGCACTTATCTTCCCTGTCTAAAATGTGAACATTAATGTCCTCAAATGAGTGTCTTTTTTCTTTTAGAAGAAGGTAAACTGCTGACTCTGGTCCTGTGGTGTTGCTCCTCCTGTGTTGGGCCATCCTCCTGTACAAAGGTTGTTTGGTTTCTCCAATGTAGAGCTCAGAGCACTCCTCACTGTACTGGATTGCATACACTACATTGATTTTCTTGTGTTTTGGAGTTTGATCTTTGGGGTGTACAAGCCTCTGTCTCAGTGTGTTGGTTTTGAAATATACAGGTATGTGGTCTGTAGCTTGAATCATGTCAACTGTATTTCTATTTTCTCAGTGGAAACGTTTCGCTCCTTATCCAAGGAGCTTCTTCAGTCTGAGCAAAGTTGGTAAGGGAATCCTAAATATGTTTCTAGATAGCTTTGTGACCTTACACCTGGGGCTAGGTCATGGTTATATTGAGATGTTATTTTAAGTCCTCAATATAACCATGACCTAGCCCCAGGTGTAAGGTCACACAGCTACCTAGAAACATATTTAGGATTCCCTTACCAACTTTGCTCAGACTGAAGAAGCTCCTTGGATAAGGAGCAAAACGTTTCCACTGAGAAAATAGAAATACAGTTGACATGATTCAAGCTACAGACAATTCCACCTGGATGACTGAGAACCTTCATAGACAGGTATGTGGTGTTTGCCAAATATCCGTTTTATCTTTTCAGACATGCCAGCCATGTAAGGAATGACCAGGTTCTTCCGTTTACTCTGAGTCTCAGCCCTGTCTGTCGCTGTTTTAGGTCTGGTAGACTTAGATTTAGTGAAGGCCCAATTTGGATATCCACCTTCATCGACATATCCCAGAAAAAGGTTACTGAGAGTTTTGTTCAACTTCAGGTTGACTTTATAATAATTATATTCTAATAATCCATAATGCATTCATTTGGAGGAGGGCCCTATGGCAGGCTTGTGTCTCCTATTTTACAAAACAATAATGAAATGTAAACGATAGGATGGTCGTTGGTGCTGTTGTGACATTGTGAAATAGACTTTGCAGAAGAAGCAAACAAACCCATTGGTTTTTATAAATATTGAAAGTGCATCTGGGATACTTTTAAGAAGCAAAGCTTTCAAGTGGAAAGCCAGCACGCTGCAGCACAATCCTTTTCCTGTTTAATGCAACCTGACCCTATCTACATTCTTAAAGTAGTTTGATTTTTCTTCCCTTTCCAGGCTCAGCTCATCCTATCCGACACAAATCTAGCTCCCTCGGGATGCCATCCATGCTGAAATTGCAGAGAGCACTGATTGAACTGCTGAATCAGTTGGTAATCAATCTTACATCCTACTGATACCCTTTAGTATTTTATCTTTGATCACAGCCTAATGGGAAACATAGAACATTAAGGAATAACAAAATGTCCACTAATTGTATCTATGCTGCCAGACCTCCAGGACTAACGGAGCTTATTCTGATGAAATAGCTGGAAGAAAGCTCAGGTACAGGAGCAGAATATGACTTCATCTTGCAAATATTGGGGTGGGGTGGGCAACATTTATCAGTTCATCAGGTAAATTGGTTTTGCTTCTCTAATCAATTTAAAATGTTTACTTCAGGATGGATACAGAAGGTGTTAAATAGATGACAGATATATAGATATGTGGGGGGAAAATGAAAATAACGAAAACTAATTAGGAGACATTCTCTCTTCTCTCATATACTGCAATGGTATGTGGACATGACCTTGGGAGAAGAGTCGCAACCAGGCCAATGATCAGATAAGAGGCAGTTTAGCCTGCAGAAAGAATGTGGGTGTGGCAAACCTCTCAGAAGGGACCCTCCCTAGTTTCTTGGGCTGTAAGGGTGATGGGGGGGAAATGTACTTTCAGACTTCCAAGATTCTGTTAATGTAAAGGTAAAGGTTTTCCCTGCACAGTTGTGTCTGACTCTAGTGGGCGGTGCTCATCTCTGTTTGTTAGCCGAAGAGCCAGCATTGTCCGAAGACGCTTCCGTCGTCATGTGGCCGGCATGACGTAACTTTACAGTAATGTAGACCTAGTTCTTCTGGGTGTGCTTCATATCTGGACTACCTTACAAGGATGACATGTACAGAATTCTCTCTCTCTCTCTCTCTCTCTCTCTCTCTCTCTCTCTCTCTCTCTCTCTCTCTCTCTCTCTCTCTCTCTCTCTCTCATCAGCCTATATTATGTGAGCATCATCTAAGGGCAAAGAAAACACTAATAGCTAATAGACTCATTAATAATTATTTAGTGTTTGTATGTGTGTGTATGTATGTGTGTGTATATACACACACACTAACTGCTAATGGGGTGATGTGGGGATGGCATTTTTCTTTATATTCAAGACATAGACAATAGGACATCTGAGAGGAATGGGGGGAGGTTCTTTGCTCTCGAGAAACACTAATCATAGGCCCTACTGGACCTTTGTAGGCTTCTATAAAAGCTTGAGTTCTGACAGGACAACCGCCTGTCTTTTAAAAACTTGAAAAGGCCTCTTTCTCATTGCCTGGCCAAGTGTGCACTTCTTTAAATCTTACTTCTAATGGTTAAGTAGTAAAATGAGCAAATGCTTCTCTTAACATAAGCTTGATGATAATACAGCAACCCCCCTGAGGGCTGAGCTATCAGAATTAAAACTTTTTCAGGATTATATATGAGAATTAAATGTTGCTGTATTTTGAAACACTAAACTACTACACTTCTTTTTGTGTTAGAGCTGTGCAAAGACTCTTCAATCTGCTTTATGGACAGATCCTTTGCTGAGAAAGTAGCTTGATCCTATTTTGGATCTGGAGGGATAGTACAACCTAACTTGTTCTCAGCTCTAGGCTGTTACTTGGGAAATCAGAAATCTGCTTCCCATTATCTAGCATGGGAAAAGCGTAAACATCTAAATATGCCTATAACTTCTTTATTATTTAATCAGAATGGGACAAAATATTCAGGAAACAAATAATGTAGGGGTGAAGTCTGCCAAGTTTCATAAAAATCAGTGCAGCAATTTTGGGGTGATACTCTTTATGATCTAAATTATTAAAATGGCCAATTTTTTTTTTTAAAAAAAAACATAATAACAACATATTGGAAAACTAGACAATTTTGAGAAGATGAAGTATATCACTAAACTCAGTGGAGAGTTAAATATCTTTTGATCAAAACAGTACTCACTCAGACCTCTTCCTCAACATTGTCAATAGCCTTTTTCAAGTACAATTTGACTAGTCTTCCCACTCTTACAAACATGGGCATCTATAAACTCCTACAAACCAAAATGACAGACAGTGATGAAACATGAGTTGTGACTTCACGGCATAAACTGTTGTCTTTTGTGCCTGTGTCTCAATGCTAGACAAATGGGTCTAAATCATGAGGTTTGCATCTTGACATCCTGACACACATTTTGTCACTTCTTTGGATCACCTGTGGATGTCAATAGTTATCTTCAAGGCCTCTAGTAGCACAGTATAAAATTGTAACATGCACACACACCATATATTGGTAGAACCAAAATGGAATGAAGGGAGATACTGTGGATGAAGACAAAAGACAGAAAGAAGACAAGCATACATGAAATTATGTAACAACTATTTGCACAGATCATAAAAAAGTAGATACTAATAATAAGGTAATGAATAATTTGTCAGAGGATATTGGAATGAGAGAGAAGAATTAGGTAAAAAGGGAACTAGTACAACTAATACATACTGTATATTGTTTCTGAGTAAAATAAAGGATTAAAGTGAAATAAAAAGCACAAAGGTTTATCTATTAACATGAATACAATAGTACACATAGTTTTAATATTAATTACAATTTGGTTTGTACATTTTATGTAGATCTTAGTGTTCAAAATTTGGTGTTATTTCTTTTAATCTTTCACTAGTTCTTAACTTGAATTGTTTATAGTAGATTTTTTTATCCTTCAGTATTTATTTATCAAATTTATGTACCACCCATCTCACTATAGAAGTGACTCTGGGTGGTTTGCAAATAAAAAAAAAATCATAAAATCATCACCAATATAAAAAGTACAAAAACATAAAGTTAAAAGAGAAAAACTAAAATGGCAGAGAGAGTGTCTTCAAACCAACAACCACCCCAGGGCTGCCTACCACTCTTGGGTCTCCAAACTAGTTGGCAGAGTCAGATCTTGACACTCTTCCTGAAGGCCAGAAGAGTGGGGGCCAAGCTCACCTCAGGGGGCAAGATGTTCCACAGGGTGGGGGCAACGGCAGAAAAGGCTCTCCTCCTTGACCCTGCCAGTCGGAATTCTTTGGCTGACTGGATCCGTAAATGCCCTTCTGCCAGACTGAGTGGGATGGGTCAATGTGATTGGGATGAGACAGTTCCTCAGTTTACCTGGGGCCATGCCATGAAGGGCTTTAAAGGTCATAACCAACACCTTGAATTGGACCCAGAAACACACTGGCTCCCAATGCAGCTCGCGCAGCAGAGGTGTTATGTGTGCAGCCCTAGAGGTGCCCATAATTGCCCATGCCACCGCATTCCACACCAGCTACAGCTTCCAGATACTTTTCAAGTGTAGCTCCATCTACTGTGCATTGCAGTGGTCCATACGGGAGATGACCACGGTGAGAGTGATTGATAGAAGGGCTTCTCAATCAAGGAAAGGGTGCAACTGGCACACCGCACAAAGTTGAGCAAAGGCCTTCCTAGCCACGATGGCCACCTGCCCCTCAAGCAGGAGTCATGAGTCCAGGAGGACCCCCAGGTTGCACATCAGGTCCATATGGGGCAGTGCAACAGCATCAAGAACCAAAGATGGTAAATCCCCGGATACAGAGGAGCCCCGCACCCACAGCCACTCCATCATACCAGGGTTCAGCTGAAGCATGCTGTTCCCCATACAGACCCCCACAACCTCCAGGCACTGAGAGAGGGTGGTCACAGCATCACTTAAATCATCCGGGATGGAGATGTACAATTGGGCAACATCAGCCAATAAGTTTTACTTTATGTTGGTCAATTATCATAAATAAAAATTTGACTTTGTTCTGATAAATTAAGTGAAATATAGAGAGCCTCCTAATGCAGGAATGGGTGCAACTGGTGCACAACTCAGAGCCATGCAAAGGCCCTCCCAGCCATGACTGCCACCTGCTCTTCCAGCAGGAGTTGTGAGTCCAGAACCCCCGATTGCACACTGGGTCTGTCTGGGGAAGTGCAACCCCATCCAGAACCAAAGATGGTAAATCCCTAGATCTAGGTGGTCGCAAAACCCAAAGCCATTCAGTCTTGCCAGGGTTCAGCTGAAGTTTCCTATCTAGACCCTTCCCTTCCCTTCCCTTCCCTTCCCTTCCCCTTCCCCTTCCCCTTCCCCTTCCCCTTCCCCTTCCCCTTCCCCTTCCCCTTCCCCTTCCCCTTCCCCTTCCCCTTCCCCTTCCCCTTCCTGAATTGTTTCTGGATAAGTCATCCTTGCCATCAAGTGCATTTATGTCCTTGCTGATACTTTTGACTTTTAATATCTTTCCCATCCTCTCCCTTCATCTTCTCTGCCTTTGATTAATGAATGGCAATCATATAATCCCTTAGAAGAATATTGTGTGGAAATAATTTGTCTCAAGTGCTGAGTAATTCACCTCCTACACTGTGTCCCCCTTTCTGTGGGTAGCTTTTGTGTCCCTTTGCAATGCTTTAATATAAGTATGCAAGGAATTATTATGCCTTAGGAGGCGTGGTGGCTCAGCAGGTAAGACGCCAGGCTTGTCGATCGGAAGATCGCAAGTTCGGAGGTTCGAATCCCTAGCCCTGTGTGCGGAGTGAGCTCCTGCACTCACCCCAGCTCTTGCCAACCTAGCAATTCGAAAGCATGCAAATGCAAGTAGATGAATAGGTACCACTTTGGTGGGTAGGTAACAGCGTTCCACGTGCGTCATGAGGCCACATGACCATGGAAGCGTCTTCCAACAATGCTGGCTCTTCGGCTAACAAACGGAGATGAGCACCGGCCCCTAGAGTCGGACACGACTGCACAAATGTGCGGGGGGAACCTTTACCTTTACTTAAATTGGATTTTGCAGCTTGAACTGCATTGTATGGATTTAGCTTAAGCTACACAATACATAGGATTCATCTCTTAGGTAGAGGTGAAGTTTTTGTGAATCATGTTTGAATGTGTTAACAAATTCCCATTATATATATATATATATATATATATATATATATATATATATATAATTTATACCCCGCCTATCCCCTCCCTAATGGAGTACTCTAGGCGGCTTACAACCTCATACATATTTAATTATACATTCATATATATATATACATTGCAGTGCACCGTGCGCAATTAGGGAGGGGGTAAGGGAACCGGCTCTTCTTTTTCAGGCATCAGAACTACAAGCCCCAGAACGCTTTGCTTTCCGAGCCGGCTGCTGATGTCCCGGAAGTTGTAATTGGATCCGTCGTCCTCAGCCTCCGTCCTCAGCCACCATCATGGGCTTCTCCAGATCTTTTGTCTTCGACTCCGAGGGCGACTCATTGACAGGACGCCAGCATATTGCCCCACGTGAGTGGTACCCATTTATCTACTTGCTTATAGCTTTCGAAAATGCTGGGTTGGCATAAGCTGGGGCTAGTGACGAGAGCTCACCTTGCCACGCGGATTCGAACTGCCAACCTTATGGTCAGCAGACTAACAGCTCAGCAGTTTAACCCGCTGAGCTACCGCGCCCCCATTGCTATGACGGATGAGGAATGTGTTGAGAACAACTGTGTAAACTGTCTGTGTTGGTGTGGGTTGGTGGGTGAGTGGTGGCTTTTCTTGGGTGATCCTAAGATCATCTTCATTAAAGTATTGCAGGTAGATGCCCGAATATAAATATATGGATATACTATGCATCTTTGTACACTAGTTTCTAACTGTAAGACTTGATCAAGTCTCCATGTGTCTGGCATAGTGGACATTTTTTTGTGTTCTTCAAACATCACCATGCCTAAGCTTGGTGCTTGTCCTGCTCGCTATCTATTCAGTAATAAAAGAACAAGAAACCACTGGGGTATATTTATAGATACAGTACATTCATCTGCTGATCCCCAAAGAAATATGCTTGATAAGGCATAAATTTCTGAGTCTCAAATTGATGGAACTCAACATGAACCACTATGAGCTGAAGATAACTTGTTCTGCTCGATTTACATAGCCTGCCTTCCATCTGCATTTCAGTACCAAGGATTTCCAATTTCAGTCATGTTAATGTATGATATTAGAATGTGACCAAAGCTGGAGGACAGGAGTTTATGGATAGGTGGGGTAGGTATGGTCCTACCTGAGTGAATTTTATTTGGGGGGGAGCAATTAGATCATAAGAACAGCCATGGGAAAGCCTTAATGGACATAGAAAAGGCTAGTCTCATCTTTAGCATCTTGTTTCCCAGTTGCTTGGTGTAAGCCAAAAAGATAACACAATACCTTTCAAGTGATATTCACAACCAGGTACCATTTATTCTGAAGGTAGCATAAAGACAAGAACTAGTAGCCATCTTTGATCTTATATTCCATGATTTTATCTTATTCTTTTCTGCACACACACACACACACACACACACACCCCTAAGTGGTAGTCATGGCCATCTCTGATATCTGCCATCTCTACCACACCTTAAATGGCTACAAATTGTAGTATGATGAGAAAGGGGAAAACACGTTTGCACGCAATGCACAATTTAAACCCCCCTTTATCATATTCCTTACCCTTTCCCCTAAATTTACTATCTCAAGATGAGCTTTCCTTACATGAGATTTGTTTCATCCCCATAATCATTTTGGTTGAATTTCTACAGATTTCTCAGCTCTTCATTATCTTTCCTAAAATTGATAGGTAACCAAAGTTGCACATTAATTCCTAACATCATCCCTCTCTATATTTTAATACAATGATTGACTTCTTTTTTCTAATTTTCTCTAAGAGAAATCTGAATTTTCATAGTTCTCACACACTGGTTCAACATTTTCATTGGATTATCTTCCTGACCGGTCATTCCCAGCTCAACACCTTGAATTTAGAGGTGTTGTGATGGTGGTGGTTGGTTGGTTTTCCCCAGTTCATCAATTTATGCTTACCTGAATCACACTTTCCATATTATAACCATCAGTGATCCATTGAGAGAGATCCCTCTGCAGCTCTTAACAAATTTATTTTTGTTAACTATTATAATTCTGAATAAATAGCTGTAATTGTAAATGTCAGTACTCTTCAGTTCAGAAAATTTATTAAGAAGTTCCAATTTAAGAAATCAAAGGGTGAGGGGATGACTGTGAGAATAATCTGTTTTATTCGTATTTTCTGCTTTCTATTCTCATCATCAGGCACCATTAAGAAAGGTAAATAAGAGAGTATTTTGTCCAGGATTAGCTGGGAGGCCATACTGACATTTCCAAATGTACTATCAGCTATCGTTTAGTATTAGTAGTATAATCATTATCTAGTTATTTAATCACTTTCTAATATCATATGTTCTATATTGTACATCTAATGTATCATCAAGAGGAACTAAAGAGCCTCTTAATGAGGGCGAAAGAGGAGAGTGCAAAAGCTGGCTTGAATCTCAACATTAAAAAAACTAAGATCATGGCATCTGGCCCCATCACTTCCTGGCAAATAGAAGGGGAAGAAATGGAAGCAGTGACAGATTTTATTTTCTTGGGCTCCAAGATCACTGCAGACGGTGACTGCAGCCATGAAATTAAAAGACGCTTGCTCCTTGGGAGGAAAGCTATGGCAAACATAGACAGCATATTAAGAAGCAGAGACATCACCTTGCCGACAAAGGTACGTATAATCAAAGCTATGGTTTTTCCAGTAGTAATGTATGGCTGTGAGAGTTGGACCATAAGGAAGGCTGAGCGCCGAAGAATTGATGCTTTTGAACTGTGGTGCTGGAGAAGACTCTTAAGAGTCCCTTGGACTGCAAGGAGGTCAAATCAGTCAATCCTAAAGGAAATCAACCCTGACTGCTCATTGGAAAGACAGATGCTGAAGCTGAAGCTCAAATACTTTGGCCACCTAATGCAAAGAGAGGACTCACTGGAAAAGACCCTGATGCTGGGAAAGACTGAAGGCAAAATGAGAAGGGGATGGCAGAAGATGAGAGGGTTAGATAGCATCACTGATGCAATGAACATGAACTTGAGCAAACTCCGGGAGACATTGGAGGCCTGGAAGGCCTGGTGTGCTATGGTCCATGGGTTCACGAAGAGTCAGACATGACTTAACGACTGAGCAAAAACAATGTAGCATCTGCCTCCATATCATATCAACCATCCTCTTATTTTTTTTTTGTTAGTTTTCTGGTCAGTTCCAATGCTTCATGTCCAGAAGGACCTCATTTTTCTATCTTGCTAATGAATGTTTCCTTGAGTTCTAAACTCCTGCTTGTACCATCAGTGGTCACCTGTAGCTATCTTGTCTTCTGTCAGCCTCCTTTTTGACTGACTTTGCTTTTATCAAGCATCAAGGTCTTCTCCAATGTATTTTGCCTTTGTATTACATGTCCAGAATATCTAAGCTTTAGCTGCATTATTAGTGCATGCCATGAGCAGTCTAGTTTTACTAGATGTAGCATTGAATGTTAGTTTTTCTTGTTGTCCAATATGGCCTGGGCAATAGGCATTTTTCTTCTCAAAGTGACATCTCTACAGTTTAATATTGTGTCTAGTTCTGTCACCATTTTTCTCACAAGAAACAGATGTCTAGAAATAAATATTTCTGCACTTTTTAGTTTGTTCCTTTTTTTTCTTTAGTTTTCTATCAATCTTTTCCTATCTCTTCATGTTTTATCTTTACTTTGAAAATGTAATATAGTAAAGAAAAAATGAAGGAGATGTCTCCCTTTCATGTCTCCAGTCATAACCTGCTGGGGGATCTTTGGAGAATGAACAAGATGGAGGGCCAAACATGCAACTAAAATCTCATGAGTTTGTACATGTTTCAGTGTCATGCACATGCACATGAATAAAAAGAGGGAGGCAATGTGGTCACATCCACCATCTTGACTTTCTGATCACCTCCCCTGTCTTGGGATGTCCCTGACCATCTCTGCAAATTTTTGTACAGTTAGTTAGGAAGTGTCTTCCACCTAAGTAGCTAGGAGTGAGTAATTGGTCTGCATTATGCTAAATCTTTAGCTCTGAGTCCTGACTCCATTTGTGTCAACTGTAGTGTGATTTGGGGAGGGGGCGGGAGGGAAGAAGAAGAATGAAGTCTATCTGGACAAAAGGAATAAATGGCTAATTTTTTTAAAAAAATGTTTTTTGTAGGAATGATGATACTTGAAGACAGATTTGAGCATTACAAGTGGAGGAAGCATGTCAAATTTCATAGAAATCAGTAAAAGCCTTTTTTGCGTCATGCACTTCACTTCTGTCCATATTTCACTTCCTTTTTGCCAGAAGAGAGAAAAGTCACAGAAAAACTAGATCTTTATTTAGAGAGGAAGCAATGCCACATTTCTTCAAAATTGATGCAGAGGTTTTCAGAGTATACGTATTTCCTTAGATTCTGATGTTACAATGCCTACAATGTTTTGTTTTGCGACAGATTATAATGAAATTTACTGTGGAAGAGGATCCTATAGTGAGAAATATATGTGGCAAATTTCTCACAGATAGCCTGATTGATTTTAGTGCAAAGCGAACATGTGGTTGCAAGAAGTAAGGAATGGATAGGAGCTTACTGCCAGTGGCTAAGATTAAGGATTTGTAATCATAGCTGACTCACTTTTTTCTTCAAAATAAAATTTTGACCTTAAGCCAGTCATGAACATAAGTCAACCACAAAAATGGTAGTTTGATCACAAAGATCATTTTGTCAGTCACTTAATCGAAAACTTCTCAGACTTCCCTTTCTACCAAGATGTTTCTTTAATGACAGGCCAAACTCATTTTATTTATTTGGGGGAGGGGGGAAGAAACCCTTTGGTACACAGCAGAGATCCTGTACTTCATATAAGAAGCCGAACTTCATGGAAGGTTTTGAATCAAAACCTGTACATATAACACCTTTGCTCCGCGAGCTGCATTGGGTGCCGGTTTGCTTCCGGGTACAATTCAAGGTGTTGGTTATTACCTTTAAAGCCCTACATGGCATGGGGCCAGAATACCTGAAGGACCGTCTTATCCCCATTTTATCGACCCGCCCCACCAGGTCATTCAGAGAGGGCTTGCTATGAACCCCATCAATCAAAGAATGTCATCTGATGGGGTCTAGGAGGCGGGCCTTCTCTGTGGTGGCACCCACACTGTGTCTTGCCCCCAGAGTTGAGACAGATCTCCTCCCTCCCGACCTTTAGGAAAGAGCTGAAGACCTGGTTCTGCCGCCTGGCATGGGAAGGAGGAAAAGATAGCTCCTCATGGGGGTGGCTAACTCCTTAACTTTATAATGTCCTTCGTTTTAATTCCATCCATCTGGATTTAGAATTATTTATTATTCTATTTATTGTATAATGATGTTTTATATTTTGTTTTAACCATTTTATTGTAAACCGCCCAGAGTTCCCCATTGGGGGAGATGGGCGGTTATATAAATTTAATTAAATAAATAAATAAATAAATCAGGAGTAAGAGAAACTATTTTCTACCCTGAGCTAGTCTAGGGTCGTCTAGATTTGGAATTCCTAATCCAGGTAGGAATTATCCTACCCATAATCCAAGAAGCAATATTTGGAAAATTACTAATAGCAGCATGACTTAACCCAAATAGAGGAAAATTCCTAAGTGAACATTAAATTACCCTAAATGCACATGATTCTGGGCTTCTGCTCGGGATTGGAGAACATATGAATGATTAACATTTTAATAATTAATTTAGCAATGGTTTTAATTCATGTTTTTAATGATGAAGAGGCTGGATTTGTAAACGAAGAAATAAGTAAAGTCCACTAACTGGCTTTGATGCTTTTTGACCAGCATCAAGAAGTGTTTTTTTTTTATTTGTACTTACAAATCCTATTACAAACCCTATTAAAGATAAAGATATCATTAACTGAGGTTAGCTCTAGATGACTGCGTCCATGTAGTTTCTTGGCAGCAAAACACAAGTGGTTTGCTATTTTCTTCATCTCTGAGTGTTTTGACCTCCCAATCTAATCTATAGTCATAGAGTTCCCTAGAGGTCCCTTATCCAAATGCTAAACCATGACAACCTTGCTTAGGTTCCAAGATCAACCAAGGTCAGGTAGGTGATGCTACCTCTTGAGGTCCATATTAAAGATAAAGGTGTCTCAGATCAGGCTCTGCTCCTGGAGACAGCATCCATGGAGTTTCTCTGCTAGCTACTGTATCAGTTAAAAAGAAAAGAAAAGAGTTAAAGACGCTTTAACTCTTACTTACGCGTCATAGCAAATTGAGTGTTTTTTTAAAAAAGTATTTTAATGGTTGCTTTTTAAGACAACTTTTTATCCTGCATGTTTTGCTAGCCAAAGAGTTCGAGGCAGAGACAGACGATTGGTCTCTTCCCCTGCATGTGATCAGTCAGGAGCTCTTATCTTTAATTGTTAGAGATGCATTGAGTTATTCCTCAGCCTGAGACTGTATCATTAAAAGCTTCTAGTGATTGCTCTCAGCAGTAAAGCCATTCTACTTTATGTAGTTCATGCATCACAGCTACTACAATCTATCATCTACCTCAGTGCCTGATTTCTAAACTCACCTCTTCTCTTTTGCTGGTACATGAAATACAGAGACAAATCAAGATATCAGCAATTGCTGGGCAGATGGGAACTCAACTGTGACTTCTTGCTAAAAGGAACAGTTGTTCGACAGGCCAAATGCAATGTATTAACAGAAAGAGGCCGGTTCCATCCCTTGAATTTGCTGATGCACAACCTTAAAAGAAGTTGCTTCTCCCTTCTGAGTCAGACACTTGACATTTTTTCCCCCTTACTTTCTTTCTCCCAGAGCATGCCAGAGTTGTTTCTCACACATCAGTTTATCCTCACATGGTTTCTCTGGCTGGAGTTCATATAAGAAAAATACAAATATGTTACTGCTGGAAGTATGCATTTTTCAGCCATGTTATCTAGCTAATAAATTGCATTTGAGACAGAGGAAGTTCAGTGTTTTAATGTACCATCTTACTGTACCTTAACAGACCTAGGGAAAATACAAATACTGAATACTGGGATCCCGAGTGGGTTAAGAGCCCCATTTCTTGGTCATATTAACATCTACGGTTATTTTTCTTGGCTGCTATATATATTTATTTTTTGTATTGTGTCTGCATTTGGTTTTAATTGATTTTATGACTGAGATGGGCAGCCATAGAATGAATGAATGAATGAATGAATGAATGATCAGCTAGTTCTGTTATCTGTTTCTGAGTAGCTAAAATGAATGACTAAATCATAATAGAAGTTCCCCAATACATATTGTTTTCCAGATATGGTTAAACTTCAACTCCCATCTGCCCTTGCCAACATGGCCATTAATGAAGGAAGTTGCAGTCCAACATCTCTAGGACCGTATAATATATTGGTAGGTGAAAAGCCACTATCTCTCTTTGATTAATATTATTCCAAGAAATATAAGAATGAGAAAGATGGGAATAAAAAAAAAGCCAAACATAAAGCCGGGAAATTCTATTATTTTACCCAGAATTACGGAATTATTCCAATGTAAGTGTTCCCTCTAAATGATTTTATTAAAGTGTTATGGAAGTAAATGATGATGCTGATTAAGAGAGGAATAATGAGAGCAACTAATAAGAATGTAAAACACACACACACACACACACACACACACACACACACACACACTGCTCCCTACAGAGAGGGTCACGGCAGATGTACTTGGCTAACCATGGATGGTGAGTTGCAAAGTAACTGAGAAGTGTTTAGTGTACAGTTCAACACTTTTCAGATAGCAAGCCTTCTATCAAAGGCACTAAAATCTCATCCCCAATTAAAACAAGTAAACTACACACAAGCAGAAGAATCGGAAGAGTTTCTAGTACCTCACCACTACCTTTGATATGGACCTGGGCTCCAAAATACGTTGGACTATACAATAACTTTTTTTTTTCATGAACTTTAGGGATCCTCTTTCCATCTGTCTTTGGCTATCTGTGCATACCCCACACACATGGCATAAAATACATGGTTAGAAAAGTATGATGATGCTGATGATGCTAGAGTGTCCCTAGTGATGTGTGATTAGATTTTTATGGATATTTCTAGAAATTGACTGAGATCAGTATTTTCAAAACTCTCTTCTGAGCACATTAACATTTTGTAAGATGAGTGTTACTGTTCAAGATAACTTTCAATGTATTTAAATGTTCATTCAAAGATTTGCTTACTGCCAACATCTCCTATGTTGTGTTCCAAGTTGTTAGATTGCAGCTCCTACCATCTCCAGGCCATCAACCAAGGATGGTATTGGTTGCTATACATTTCAGCATATATCTGAATGTCCTATTTCTGCACTTTTTAATCAATAAAAGCAAACTGTCCTCAGATTTATTTAATGACATTACTACTAACTGTCAGTTAAGGAGTCAAACCCAAAGGTTCTTCTAAGGATAGAAAATTCTTTTTACACAATCCCAATGGGCTTCCTTATTTGTTTGTCCATTATATATGAGATTTGTCAACTGACCCAGATTTTACACCTGTTCAATACAAAGGTCAAGAACTTGCTCTGATGTTGAACTCTTCCTCCCTGGGGAACAAACTAATTCCATATCATGAATGTCTTGGATGCTTTTCTGCTCAAATGTGAATTATTAATGAGTGATTGCTTTTGAAAAACTCAGCATGGTAGCACCCATCTAGAAGGAGACAGACAGATTCATATATATTCATGTTCCTTTTGGTGTGGTAAAGAAGTAGTAATGTTGCTGAGACATTTTGGTACTGATAGAGTTCAGAAATGCAATTTCCTCTGTTTAAAAACCTACAGCAGGAGGCAACACGTAGCTGATGGGGCTGATTTTTAAAAGGTAAGCAAGACTGGTTGGCACTTGGATAGAGAATTCTCGGACATCCTATGGCCATAGACTAGACAGAGAAGTAAAACAAAAAACAAAGAAAAAAGCAAAGAAAACCAATCCAACCCCAAACAAACAAACAAACAAAACACAAAACAGAACACAACTATCCTGGAGGAAGGACATGGTAAACTACTTCCACAAACCACTTGCTAAGGAAACCAGATGGACAAGGACAAGCTTGATTTAAAAGAGTTTAAAATACCAAGGGCCACTCTGAGCGAACCAAAATGTTCAGGGTTACTCTACTTTAATTCCACACTGTGCATTTCCCCATCTTCAGCTGGTGCGCCAATTAGGGCTTTCCTGGGGTCAGAGGGCCTTGCTTCAGTAATGCATGTCCTTGACACCACTCATTTAGATTACTGTCACACATCTTACATGGGGCTTCCTTTTAAGACCACTGGGAAGTCTCAGCTGGTGCCAACTTCCACCTACTGTTCAAGCAGGAGCCGTGAGTTCAAAGGATTCTCAAGTCACGGATCTGCTTTTTAGAGGCAATGATGCTTCATCTAGAGACATACTGAAGCAGAGGAACAAAGACATTTAAATATGACATGCCACTTACCTTTGAAAATGATACAATCCAAGTTTTCTGTACATGAATTATTAGTATATGTTTTCAATACAGATACACAGAAATCACTTGAGCATACAACTAAAAATGCCAACAACGATCCATTTTTTTTAAAAAAAATCCAGTGTATTTCACACATGTTTTCCCTGGTGGCAGATTTGTATTCTTAATTTTTCCTTTTTCTGTGTCACATCAACTTTGTTTTGAAAATGTGATATTTCTCTCTTTCATCCAGCACATTTGTACAATTATCTAGTTTCTGTATAAGCTTTCAGTTTGTAGGATGCCATTTTGGGATATCACTGTGCAATTTTTAAAGGTCTAAATCCGAAAGCTGGGATTATCCCAATCAGAGTTTAAGGCTGTTGATTGAGGAATATAATGTACAGCTTTCCTTTTAAATAAAAACATTTGGACATCTGTCAGGTCTGAACTTTGACTGTCATTTTAAATAAGTAGAATTTAACTTTTGGGAGATTGTAAAGTAAGGAAATCTTTTTCTATTCATTTTTAAATAACTGAAATTTACAAAAAATCCTAATCACAGCATTTTTTAAAAAGCATGATGAAATGAATTGCAGTAGAGGGATTCTCAAACTATGTTTTGGAAAACTTACTGATGACCAGGCTGGTTATCAAAATTTTCTCTCTAAGCTCAACAATGGTGAGTTACATAATTTTACAACACTATCCAGCTCTCCCCTAACATAAATAGAATCTCAGGATCAGTTTCCATATGAGCAAACTCCACAACAGAATAGGTAAATGATCCAGAAAAGATCTTTGAACACTAGTGCAAACCATATTTGGCCTTCAAAGGCAGACTCAGCTTAGCATATTTAAACATCCTTCTAAAAAAAGAAAAAGTTAAGACTGATTTAAACAGGAACTAAATGAAAAAGATAAAGATGCCATTGAGTTGAACTCAAGTCTTGGTGACTTCACAGAAATATCATGTAATTTTCTTGGCAGCAGTATAGAAGTAGCTTGCCATTTTCTTCTTTGAGAATTTTCCCCCACCTTGGTATTCTCTGGCACTCTCTATCCAAATATTAACCAGGTTTGATTCTGTTTAGTTTCCAAATTCAGATGAGGTTTGACAAGTATTACTACTAGCTCAGACAACTAGATGTAACTATAGCTTAAAATTCTACTCATCTAAGTAACAGTTTGGTATTCAATGAAGTACACTGAGTTATTTGGTGTATTCATGAGTTCTATTATTACAGTTATTTAAATAGAACATTGTACTATTTATAGAGACGAGGAGTAATAAGGGAACCTTCTTAAGAAGGTTTTTCTTTTTAAAAAAATACTGATTAATTCAGAGTGAAGGCTATTAGCAACAAGAAATTCCCTAGAAATAGTTTAAATATTAATTCATGAAGCACAACTAATGAATACTATTTCTCTCAAAACAATGCTATAATGTTCGGACAGATTGCTGTGAAGAGTTCCATTTATCATGCTTGTTAAAAGAAAATTTCCCTAAATAGGGATTCTGAAGTTGATATAAAACCCATTAAGGTATAATGTATTTTGTTGTTTATTCGTTCAGTCGCTTCCGACTCTTTGTGACTTCATGGACCAGCCCACGCCAGAGCTTCCTGTCGGCCGTCACAATCCCCAGCTCCCCCACGATCGAGTCCGTCACCTCCAGAATATTATCCATCCATCTTGCCCTTGGTCGGCCCCTCTTCCTTTTGCCTTCCACTTTCCCTAGCATCAGCATCTTCTCCAGGGTATCCTGTCTTCTCATGATGTGGCCAAAGTACTTCAGTTTTGCCTTAAATATCATTCCCTCAAGTGAGCAGTCTGGCTTTATTTCATGGAGTATGGACTGGTTTGATCTTCTTGCAGTCCAAGACACTCTCAGAATTTTGCTGCAAAACCACAGTTCAAAAGCATCTATCTTCCTTCGCTCAGCCTTCCTTATGGTCCAGCTCTCACAGCCATAGGTTACTACGGAGAATACCATTGCTTTAACTATTCGGACCTTTGTTGTCAGTGTGATGTCTCTGCTCTTAACTATTTTATCAAGATTTGTCATTGCTCTCCTCCCAAGAAGTAAATGTCTTCTGATTTCCTGGCTGCAGTCAGCGTCTGCAGTAATCTTTGCATCTAGAAACACAAAGTCTGTCACTGCCTCCACTTTTTCTCCATCTATTTGCCAGTTATCAATCAAGCTGGTTGCCATAATCTCTGTTTTTTTGAGGTTTAACTGCAACCCAGCTTTTGCACTTTCTTCTTTCACCTTCATCATAAGGCTCCTCAGCTCCTCCTCACTTTCAGCCATCAAAGTGGTATCATCTGCATATCTGAGATTGTTAATGTTTCTTCCAGCGATTTTAACTCCAGCCTTGGATTCCTCAAGCCCAGCACGTCGCATGATGTGTTCTGCGTGCAGGTTCAATAGGTAGGGTGAGAGTATACAGCCCTGCCGTACTCCTTTCCCAATCTTAAACCAGTCCGTTGTTCCATGGTCTCTTCTTACCGTTGCTACTTGGTCATTATACAGATTCCTCAGGAGGCAGACAAGATGACTTGGTATCAATTTGTTATGATCCACACAGTCAAAGGCTTTAGAATAGTCAATAAAACAGAAATAGATGTTTTTCTTTAATTCCCTTGCTTTCTCCATTATCCAGCAGATATTGGCAATTTGGTCTCTAGTTCCTCTGCCTTTTCTAAACCCAGCTTGTACATCTGGCAATTCTTGCTCCATGAATTGCTGGAGTCTACCTTGCAAGATCTTGAGCATTACCTTACTGGAATGTGAAATAAGTGCCACTGTTTGATAGTTTGAACATTCTTTAGTGTTTCCCTTTTTTGGTATGGGATATATGTTGATTTTTTCCAATCTGATGGCCATTCTTGTGTTTTCCAAATTTGCTGGCATATGGCATGCATCAACTTGACAGCATCATCTTGCAAGTTTTTAAACAGTTCAGCTGGGATACCTTCATCTCCTGCTGCCTTGTTATTAGCAATGCTTCTTAAGGCCCATTCAACCTCACTCTTCAGGATGTCTGGCTCTAACTCACTGACCACACCATCAAAACTATCCCCGATATTATTATCCTTCCTATACAGATCTTCCGTATATTCTTGCCACCTTTTCTTGATATCTTCTGCTTCTGTTAGGTCCTTGCCATCTTTGTTTTGGATCATACTCGTTTTTGCCTGGAATTTACCTCCAATGTTTCTAATTTTCTGGAAGAGGTCTCTTGTCCTTCCTATTCTATTATCTTCTTCCACTTCCGTGCATTGCTTGTTTAAAAATAATTCCTTATCTCTTCTGGCTAACCTCTGGAATTTTGCATTTAATTGGGCATATCTCCCCCTATCACTGTTGCCTTTTGCTTTACTTCTTTCTTGGGCTACTTCAGCAGACAGCCATCTTTCCTTCTTGGTTTTCTTTTTCTTTGGGACATTTTTTGTTGCCGCCTCCTGAACAATGTTGCGAACCTCTGTGCATAGTTTTTCCGGGACCCTATATACTAAATCTAGTCCCTTAAATCTATTCTTCACCTCCACTGCATATTCATTAGGTATATTAGTGAGCTCATATCTACCTGATCTGTGGGTCTTCCCTATTCTCTTTAGTCTGATTCTAAATTGTGCAGTAAGAATTTCATGAATTGAACTACAGTCAGCTCCAGGTCTTGTTTTTACCGACTGTATAGATGTCAGCCCCCTTTGGCTACAAAGGATGTAGTCAATCTGATTTCAGTGTCGACCATCTGGTGAAGTCCATGTATAAAGTTGTCTTTTAGGTTGCTGGAAGAGTGTGTTTGTTATGCACAGTGAATTGTCTTTGCAAAATTCTATTGGCCTGTAAGAATACTGGGGTGGGTTGCCGTTACCTTCTCCAGGGATCGTATTTAGTCTGACCCCTCTGCCATGACCTTCCCATCTTGGGTGCCCCTTCACAGTTTAGCTCATGGTGTCATTGAGGTGCTCAAGCTCCAGCACCATGACAAGGTAATGATCTCCTTTGTTGGAGGTATATTGTATGGTCTTTTGTTATGTTGTGCTGGCTAAGGTTATGAGGCAACATGAGAATATAGTACTGGAAGATTTTTGGAAGCTATTACTTGATAGAATATTGTAGTTAGTGATATTCATAATCCTTTAATGCATTGGACATGCTTTACCTTTTATTCTGTGACAATTAATATTAATTAATTAATTTGGCTTTTTCTATGAGTTGATGCTATTGCTGGGCATAGCTCAAGAAATAGCCCAGTTCAGTTTGGATCACTTCAGAAACAGCCGAATTCCTACCAATGCCCAGGTTCAGATTCAGAGAAATACAACTCCACTTTCTGATTTGCATATGTGGTAGAAAAATAGAAATAATGAGAACATTTTGGGTTTTTTTTCCCAGCAGAATGTAATGAAAGGCAAGCAAAATCACTATGGGGAAAAATATGCTACTTTTCATAGAAATCAGTTCATGTGTTTTTATAACTCGATCCTTTAAAAATCTGCTTTTAAACTGGCTTAGGCCTTTGCTGTATTGAGGCAGTATGAGATTCAATTTGCTATAATAGCCACTCTCTTCGGAACTTCTATCTTTGCAACTGCGTCTCCACTACCCCCACCTTACAAAACTTCAGATTGGTTGAAAGAGCAACGTGGGCAAAGTGAAGGGTATTCATTAAGAATGACGATTGACAGAATGACAGAACCCTTCCCAAATAAAATTAATTTGAGTGTTAGGGATATGCTAATCTAAATCACTGCTTAATCAGTGAATCGCCTGACTTAGTTGACCAAAACAGTTCACAAGACATGAACTCAGGACAAGAGACAGAATGATCTGAGATGGAATGAACTAAGGTTCTCAATTAAAGGTTCTCTTTCAAGCCACCAGATATCTCCACCACCTCAATACTCTGATTGGTCCAATCAGTGGTGGGTTGATTCTGAATTCCAAAGGTGGACTATTGTGCAAGCCATGGAAATTACTTTGGAGAAACCATCCTGAAGTGGTTTAGACAACAACAGGTACAGAAGCATGGAGGTGGGAAAATAGTATAAAAAGACTCAGACTGGTCCCCCTCCCCCCAACTCCCTGGGATATAACAAAGAGGAAAGGGAAAAAAGGCAGTTACAAGATTCTGTTAACATCTCAATAAGATATCGTTCTAGTCTTCCTATGAAGTCAGTCTCCAGATCTGGACTACCTCAAAGAGCTGACATCAACCTTTCAACTCTCTTTCAAGGGAGGCCAAAGATCTTACCTTTGCTAGTACAGACAAATTTTCTAACATCATCTTCATAGCTTCTTACAATTCTCTGCCTCTCTCTTCCTTTCCTAAAGAAAAAAGTGTGTCTTCCAAAGTTGTCCAGATTATATCAGGTTTTTCTGTGAGCTTTAGATTCGGATGGAAATTCATAACTGTAGCTGTAACTATAACTGTACTGTTACATTTCCCCAACTCTTGTTTTGCAGTAGAGGCTAGGAAGGGAAGAAAGTGAGAGACGTCCAGCTGGTTAATCGGTTCATGAGATCTTTCCTTTTGCTTCCAAGCACAGCATGTTTGAAGTACATGTATAAGATTACCAGTTATTGAAAGATAAGAAAATAGTTTTAAAATTGTTTTAAAGCCTGATCTTTTCCAGTCAAAATAACTCTTTAAGACCTTTGCCTATCTTTCTGAAATGTTACAGCTTACTTACATAAGATTTTTAAGTACTAACTTCATAAAAAAAGTGCCCAGGGTAAGAAACAATTGTTCCAAATTAAAAGAAAGCAATCATTGAAGCTACACAAACAAACAAAAATCCATCCAGAACTTTACAAGTATAGGAGCATTCCTATGACGATTGTCATGTTCTTACAAACTGCATACAGAACAATGAGAGTGTGGGTGGAAATACAGAAGTTGGGTGTGCGTTTGTGGTTTTTTTTTTTTTCTTAAAAAAAACTTTGCTAAGCCATGAAGGCCACTCTTTCATGAAATCTCCATATGGGGAACAGATTAAAAATTGAATGTTGAATTTCCTCAAACCTTGCTTCCATTTTTTTTAAATGTCATAGACTATTTCTTTTTAATATAAAGACCATATAAAAATCCTGAATCTGTTGAACTGCTTGATTAGAGGGACAACAATGCACGCAAATTTCATTTAATTATGTTAGAATATCATAGAGAGAGACAGAGAGGGACAGTCCTTGGTTTTTGTGCAAGTGCTCCATTACATGGACATTTGCATAAGACAGTTTTGTTTTTTTCATCTTGCGCATCAGTTGCATCTGTTCCTGGACCTGAGACCCTTCTCCCCTTCTCATAGTAACTCATACCTTAGTCTACTGCCAGATGTATTACCATAACAGGCTGTAAGTGGGGCTGCCCTTGAAGACCATTTAGAAGCTGCAACTGGTCCAGAATTTTAAGTCTGGCTCCCAATGGGCTTCTGGGTGCAATTCAAGATGCTGGTTGTCATCTCTAAAGCCATAGATGGCATGGGGCCAGGTACTTGTGGGACTCTCTGTCTCTGGTCATTTATCCTCACTGCATCAGAACTGGCAAGGCTGGCATGCTCCAAGCCCTTTCCATTAGGAGGTGTCAACTTGTGAGACCTAGGAGTCTCCTGCTCTATGGAACAGCTTCAGGACAGCCCTGACATTTCTGGTCTTTTGTAAACATTAAAGACCAGGCACTAGGCCAGGAGGTTAACCAGCCCTATTGGTGGATTTGTTATTTTGTCCATATGGTGGATTCTTAGGACTTAATAGAGGATACTTAGATCCAGGCATATGCTATGTATTCTGGTTGATTGCACATTCAGCCAGATGTTTAGACTGGATTTGGCATTTTTGTCCACTTATAGAGTCCTCCCCAAGGACCTGGGATAGGCAGATTTTCTTGTTTAATAATGTTAAAGGTATCATCACAGGATGTAAGCTGTTCCAAATATAGCTGCCTTTTGCAATTGACTGATGGTGATTTTGTCAATGCCGATGGTGTTCAAGTGGTGCTCCAGATGTTTTGGAATTGCACCCAAGGCACCTATTACTTTGGTACTATCTTTGCTATCTTTTGCCATAGTCATTCTAATTCTATTTGCAGGTCTTTATATTTTGTGATTTTCTCCAGTTCTTTCTCTTCTATTCTGCTGTCTCCTGGTGTTGCCATGTCCACTATCCAGACATTTTTTTTCCTTTTTGTCAAAAATTGTTAAGTCTGGGGTGTTGTGTGGCAGATGCTTGTCTGTTTGAATTCTAAAGTCCCAGAGCACTTGAACTTCTGCATTTTCAATTCCTTTGTCTATTTTGTGGTCCCACCAGTTCTTGCTTGCAGGCAAGTGGCATTTCTTGCAGATATTCCAATGCACCATTGTTACTACTTTGTCATGAAATTATTTGTAATCAGTCTTGCAAACTCAGAAGAGTGGGGGATGTGTTGTGGTGCCTGGATGGTGATATCCTTGTACTTTATGAATGGAAGAATGACAAAAGTCACTCACGCCCTTGTCATCTCCCGTATAGACTATTGTAATGCGCTCTACATGGGGCTACCCTTGAAGAGTATCCGGAAGCTTCAGCTGGTGCAGAATGCAGCGGCGCAAGCAGTTCTGGGTGCTATAAGATCAGCACATGTAACACCGCTACTCCGTGAGCTGCATTGGGTACCAGTTTGCTTCCTGATCCAATTCAAGGTGTTGGTGGTTACCTTTAAAGCCCTACATGGCATAGGACCAGGGTACCTGAGGGACCGTCTCGTCCCGATAACGTCGACCCGCCCCACCCGTGCATGCAGAGAAGGCATGCTGGACCCCCTCAACAAGAGAATTCCATCTAGCGGGGTCCAGGAGGCATGCCTTCTCTGCGATAGTGCCCGCCTTGTGGAATATTCTGCCCCCGGAGGTGAGACTGGCCCCCTCCCTCCTGGCCTTTCGGAAGGCCCTTAAGACCTGGCTCTGCCACCTGGCCTGGGACGACGGAGGTGGTAGTGCCTCCTGGGGTTGGCTGGCCCCATAGCTCCACGATCTATTCTGCGGGTCCAAGTCCATCTTGGATTTTATTTTATTATGTTTTGCTTGTGTTTTTAGATATTTTGTATAGTTTTTAATTTTTTATTTATTGTAACCCGCCCAGAGTCCCTTGCATGGGTGATGGGCGGGGAATAAATTTGAAAAATAAAATAAAATAAAAAATAAAAATAAAAGTGGGAAGTGTTGATGTACCAAGATGCAAAACTAAGAAAGTCAAAACTAAAATGTCACAATGTGGTATCCACAGATGATTCTCTTATGGGTATCAGCATGTGTACAGATTATACACTGTGCGATGATGAACTCGAGGTTCTTGTAAATCTTCTGTGGGCTATGCATTAAACAAAATATTTCTCTCCATTATTCTTAAGAAGAATCTAGCAATTAGTTCTGGCTTCATCATTCCTGTTACTAAATCTGATCTTGGTCTGCAGGTGCAGTCTAACCTCTTTTATCTACAGAGAGCTCCCTGCATTGCCATTTTAAAACTATAACTTGTTGCAGATGCGGCTTGTATTGTGACCTTGACAATAACATCTTTCCCCCCCTTTTCTTGCTGCCTATTTTTTCTTCCAAAATAGCCTCAGGATGAGTCCTGTTCTGTGCAACTGAAAGAGGTAGCTCGCTGCTTCTAATTTTGATCCTTAGAAAGCTATTATTTCCCTGTTCCTCTTCAAATACATTTCCCCCCAAAGAATACAGAGAGCTAATGTTCACCAATAAAGAATTTATAACTTAAAAAGGACACTCTAAAGAAATAAGAACACTTTTTTAAACTAGGAATGTCAGGAATAATTGTGAAAATAGGGGAGTATGTAAAAGGGAATATCATGTTCAATTACTCCCAAAGAGTTGTGGGTGAGCAACCTACTAGCAGGGCCTGCAGGGTTTAATTTTCAAATATAACTACATTTCTTTTCTCTAGAGCACCCAACTTAGCTGGAGAAGAAGTGAGGGGTAATAATTGCGGAACCAGTTATTAAGGGAGTTTTGGTTCCTGGATGGATCATGCTTTCTATTCAAAGCAGGCCCTGGAACTATAAATCAGAAAGTTCTTACCTGATCATGAATAAATTTGGTCATATTAGTTTTCTCCAGTGGGAAAAAAGTCATATTTTCCCAAATCCCTTTCAATTGATTCTGTAATAATCTCTGTCCTGTATGGGAATAAAAATAAAGCAAATAAAATTGCACAGACTCAGCCCCATATCTGCAATTTATCTTCACCATTGAACAAGAAGGCAGTGAGATGCTGCCTAGCACCATCTCAGGGGCATTTATTTAGTGTTTCCAAAAAAAATTTCCATGGCTAAGGATAGGCATGAACTGAAAACCCATAAGTCCTAGTCCTTCTCTGGAAGAGTATCCGGAAGCTTCAACTGGTCCAGAATGCGGCTGCTCGTGCAGTTATTGGTGCGCCAAGATCAGCACATGTGACACCTCTGCTGCGACGGCTGCACTGGGTACCTGTGTGCTTCCGGGTCCAATTCAAGGTGTTGGTTATCACCTTTAAAGCCCTACATGGCATGGGGCCAGGTTACCTGAGGGACCGTCTCATCCCCATAACATCTACCTGCCCACTTGGTCATGCAGAGAGGGCATGCTATGGACCCCGTCGACAAGGGAACTTCATCTGGCAGGGTCCAGGAGGCAAGCCATCTCTGCAGTGGCACCCGCCCTTGGGAACGTTGAACCGTGCCACTCGGTCATTTAGAGAGGGCATGCTGCGGATCCCGTCGGTAAGGGAGTTTCACCTGACGGGGTCTAGAAAGCGGGCCTTCTCGATAGTAACGCCCACCCTTTGGAATATCTTGCCCCCGGAGTTGAGGATAGCCCCATCGCTCCGGACCTTCAGGAAGAACTTGAAAACTTGGCTCTGCCACCTTGCTTGGGGCTGGAGGGGAATAGTTATTCCTGGGGGTGGCTAGTGCCTGCTCCCCACATAATTGGACAAAATCAGATCTTTTTATCACATCTGCCACTTGGACTCTATTCTTATCTTTTTAACTATTAATACAGGGTCATGAAAGGAGCCTCTTTGGGCATCCCCCGGGCAACGGTGATGTCACCGACAAATCCTTTCACTACGGAAGCGAAAGCTTCTGACACAAAACAGCAACTATTTAATAACTGTATCTTATGTTATATATTGTATTTTCATTTATGTTTTTGTTTTAATAGTTCATCTTGTTGTAAACCACCCAGAGTCCCTCCTGACAAGGGAGATGGGTGGTGATAGAAATTTGATGAATGAATGAATGAATTTACTACCTTTTAATCTAGAATGGAAAGGAAAAATAAAACAATAACTAAGTATAATAATAAATAATATATGAAAAAATGGGGGGCGGTCTAAACTAGAAAATAATTAAAAGATAGATGGAATTTACACACACACACACACGTCTTCCAACAAGGATTTTAAATTAGGTAATTTAGAGTATAACACACACACCCAGTCCTACTATACTACCTCATTGTGATGAGGGGGTGTTCCCGGGAGGGATGAGTGAAGAAAGTTGGGAGTGTATGCCAAGAGTATATATTCCCAGCAGAGTCACCCAAGGTGTGAAGGTCATCCCAGTTGCCCAGCTAAAGCAAGCAGGGACCTACAGTATATTCGCAGCAGTGATATAGGAAGATGCCAGAGGCAGTTGATCACTTTAGTAACAATGGCAAAGGCATCAATTCATACTGTGTGGGAGAAAGCAATGGTAAACCACTCCTGTATTTTTACCAAGAAAACCACATGGATAGAAAATTCATGGAGAAAATCTATCTAGATGGTGACTAGGAGCCGAAAATGACTTGATGGTATGTAATCAATCATAATCAATTTAGAGTATTTTCACTGAAGTAAAAGAATCTTCTAGTTGACATAGTTTTTAGTTGTCTTTCCCAAAGATAGATAGATAGATAGATAGATAGATAGATAGATAGATAGACAGACAGACAGACAGACAGACAGACAGACAGACAGACAGACAGACAGATTTTTCTTTAAAAATATATTTTTCTAATTCACAGTCTTCAACTTAAAAAAGAAGTGTCTTTGCATCTCTTTATGTATACGTTATAATAGCTCTTTACGTATACATTATAATAGCTAATGTCGATATATATTAGAAGGATATACTAGAGAAGATGTGCACTGAATTGTATTGCATTATGGAAAACTGCTTGGAAAAACGTATGCATTAGAAAAAGTGCACACACACACACAAAATAATGCTAAGGGAAGTTAATCAAAATATGTATATGAATTATAAAGCAGACATCTTTTTAAAACCTGCAAACTGATGTGCTAATATACTTACAGTTCAAAAAATCAGACTCTGATTGAAACTAATTTAACTGTTTCCCATGTTTATACAATGCCTGAGGAAAATATTTTTATATTTCTCTAACATTGTTCTTGAGATTAAAGAAATGGAATGGGCCAAAGGCAGGGCATGCTTGTTTTCACAAGTGCTTCAAAGCCTCATAAGAATAAGAAAAGTGACCATCTGAGATTAGGGGTCCTACTTTGGAGGGACGAAATGCAGGACAAAATTCATAGCAAAATTTATAGCCTTGGCCAGATTCAATTTCTTTCAAAAGTAATTGCTAGGATAATTCTATGTACCTTAATGGTGATAGCATAGAGAGCTTAGAAAAAGAAAACAAATTGGAGACAGCAAAAGGTGGAACAAAATTTATCTTTTTATCACGTTGTTGCATCGACAAGATGTTTGAGGAACATTTTAATGCAATTAGTCTTTGTCAAGTAACTTGTTCAGTATGTAGTTGCACAATAACAACACTTTACTGGGGAGGAATTTTGATTTATTCTTCATGGCAAACTGCTTCATCTCAGTAACATTGGAGGGGGTTCTATCATGAACGTCTTGCTCCTATCACGGCATTTCTATAGAGTTGAGATTTGCACTGTGATTTGGCCATTCCATAATATTTCAGTTCTTCTTCTTCTTCATCTATTTTCTTGTAGATTTTCTTGAATGGGGTTACTATCTTGCTTCATTACCCATATGTGCTTCAGATTCATTTAACAGACAGACTGATATTCTCCTCTAGAATTCATTGGTACGGAGATGAATTCATTTTTCCTTCAATGATGGTAAGTCATCCATATCCTGAGACAGAAAAAAATCCCCAAACCATGACACTACTACTTTCCTATTAGCAATTTAAATTAGGTTCTTAATGCTAAATGCAGTGTTTTGCTTTGGCAGACATCATGAGAAAGAGTTCTACCTTTGAGCCATCTGTCCAGAGAACATTGTTGGAAACACTTGGAGGAATCCAGAAACTTTTTGGCAAACCTGAGATGAGTATCAATTATGCACTTAATAAGCAGTGGCTTCAATTTTGTTGGTCTTCATTCATTCACTGCTTTACCTAGTGCTTTTGTGATGGTACTTTAACCAAAACAAAACAGACCTGTAACCAGTTTGGTCTAGTGGTTAAGGCGACAGGCTATAAACCAGGAGATTGAGAATTCTAGTCCCACCTTAGGCATGAAAGCCGGCTGGGTGACCTTGGGCCAGTCACTCTCTCTCAGCCCAACTCACCTCACAGGGTCGTTGTTGTTGTGGGGAAAATAGGAGGAGGAAGGAGTATTAGGTATGTTCACCGCTTTGAGTTATTTATAAAAAATAATAAAGGCAGGATAGAAAATTAAATAAATAAATAAACCCTGTAACACTGTGGATATATTTCAGGAGGTCATTGTGACATTTGAATTCTATAAGAGCTCCTGGTAGAATACAACATAGACCATGTATTTTTGTTTATTTTAAATTTGTCATTCTAGCCTAGAATTCGTCTCTTGGTTCTCTCTCTCTCTCAGTCCCTCCCTCTCCCCCCCCCCCTCTCCTTTCATAAGAACATACCCCAAATCTATTTTTCCCCCACTGATGTTATGCAAACCCCTGGAGACTGAACAAATTAGAAGGTGAAATGCTCAAATGTATGCATCTAAGCAGATTTTGACTACTTAGCAACTTTGGATTTGAAGCTCTACATATTTCAATCATCATTGTGGTGCTGATTAAGGCTTTTCACTTCCCCCCCCCCAACAGACTCCCCATCTGTATCTGTTACATAAAATTACAAATTGCTGTATAAGTATAATGAAAAGAACTTGAGACTTTTTTAAAAAATCAAGTTTGGGTGAAAACAGATCAATCCTTATTGATTAGTACATCTTAGTTCACACATGCTAATTTCCTTTCTATCACCTTTATAAAGTCCAGATATATGTACTCTTTGTACCTTAAGGTCCCTAAGAAGACAGATAGCTATAGCTATAGCTATATCCCGTTGGGGGAGTTGGGCGGTCATATAAATTTAATTAATAAAATAAATAAATTAATATCATCTATAGTTATGTTTAATCAGAGGTATTTGGTCATGCAAGACACAATAGTAATGATTCAAACAAAATAACATATAAGAAGAAAAGCATAATTCACTGTGACAGAGTGTTTGCAATATTTGTAAAGATAATTGAGTATCTGAAACAGTTGTAAAGGTACTCATTTATTACAAAGCAGCTTTAGCACAGTTCTAAACTGTAATTCTGAGCATTTAGTAGAATTCATTCCAGAAATCAATCCTCATTAATGAATGTTCTTCCTTCCAATCCATCTCTTCAGTCCATACCTTTACCTATCGTGATGTTAACACTAGGTCTGCAAGCATTTAGATCAGTGACTAAAGCTTTGGGTGATGCATCATGGTTTGTTGTTGATGATGATGATGGGGTGAGGCCTACTATTTATAGTTATTCCCAATTTTATATTAGAAGAGAAGTTTAACAGCAAACATGTTTTACTTTTTTAGATTTAACTATAGCTGTAAAACCTGGGTGACCTAATCGGATTTCTGAAGATAAGTCTAGTCAACCATAGTTAGTAGCTGGAGGGAAAGATTTCAAGAAATAAAAGGGCTGTAAGCTAAACTACATAATGAGAAGAAAGGATAGCCTGGAGAAAATGCTGATGCTAGGGAAAGTGGAAGGCAAAAGGAAGAGTTGCCGACCAAGGGCAAGATGGATGGATGATAATCTGGAGGTGATGGACTTTACCTTTGCGGATCTGGGGGTGGCACCAGCTGACAGGAAGCTCTGGCATGGGCTGGTCCATGAAGTCACGAAGAGTCGGAAGCGACTGAACGAATAAACAACAACAAAGGCTAAACTGGGAAGTTGAAAAACATTCCTGAAGAAGGCAATGGAAAACCACTTCTTTTGTGGCCAAAAACTGCATGGACCCGTCTATGAAGTAGCTAAGAGTTGTGGTCAGCTCAAAGGAGACTTGACCTTTCTTATGTTTCTGTAACAAGAAAGAAAATATTAGGGAATAGTCTGTTCTTACAATAATGGAAGGCAACTTTATTACATTGTACATCAGCTTCAAAGCCTTGAAATTCAACCTTCCTTCAGGCCTCATCATGGTCGGTTGATGTATTTGAATTAGAATCTAAATGACATACTGTTATTATATTTATGTCTGGCCTTTCCTGTGGGTGCACAAAGTGGAATGCACAATAGGCCACCTCTCATTCTGGCCTGAGACAGATGAATGACCCAGTCATTCATTGAGCTCCATGGCCAAGTGAAGACTTGACCCCCAAGTCTTCCTGGGAACTGTTCAACACATTAGCAACTGCCTTCTTTTTGCTTAGTCAGGCAAATAAATTTACTCATTAATATTACTTACTTTATTTTTATTTATTTATTTATTTATTTATCATATTTTTCCACCGCCCATCTTGTAATGACTCTGGGCGGTTTACAAGAAATTAAAACAATAAAAATTAAATGGCAATTAAAAAGATACATTAAAATATACTATATACAATATAATAAAAGCTCTAAAATCTAAAATCTAAAATCTAAAACCCAAGATGGTAAATCACAGTCTTGTTAAAATTGCCTGGGGTCGCATCACGGTGCCAGCCACCCCCACGACGAACTATCCCCCCTTCCACACCAAGCGAGGTGGCACAGCTATGTCTTGAGGCCCTTCCAAAAGGGATATTATAAAAACAAAAATAGAAAAAAAAAGAATGAGGAAAATATAAAGTTTTTAAAGCACAAAATGCATACTGTAAATATACCAAACAGAATCTATCTCTATCTCTATCTCTATCTCTATCTCTATCTCTATCTCTATCTCTATCATCTCTATCTCTATCTCTATCTCTATCTCTATCTATCATCTATCTATCTCTATACCTCTATCCATCCTGGAACTAAATAACTTAAATGACCTCTAGCAAGATAGGAATCTGCTGTACTACAGCTGGTTTCTCTCTCCCTCTATGAATTGCTGAAAACAATATCACAACCTGCTTTGTTAGAATAACCAGCAAAGTCAATTAATAAATGTATTATTCTTCACCCCATCTTGGGATTTTGGAGAGATAAAATGCTTTGCAAGCAGAGGAAACAGCCTTGTCCTGCTCCTGTGCTTTCAGATAGTCTTTCTTGAGCAGCTTGTCTTCTGATGAAGGAATGACTTCAGGGAGAAGGTCTTTACCCCTCCTTTAGACATAGAAGCCTTAACCGAAACACTATCAGATTATCAACTGAGAGATGTTCAGAGGACAATTTTAACCCCAATCAATCAATCAATCAATCAATGTTTATTGATTAGCCCTTAGGCCATATCAAAATACAAGATTAAACAATAAATGTTAATAAAACTCTATATAAAATTAATATAAAAGACAAATTGAATAAGAAGTAAATAAAAATACGGTAGTTAAGCATACATGTACTGTAAGTGAGAATACACATCATATTTCCATGTCACCCCTACAGTTTACCCTGATCAACCCCACATATGTAGATCTCAAGCATATTTTATTGATTGATTGATTGATTGGGGGGGTCTCTGGGCGGTTTACAACAGAATTAAAATCATTAATATACATTTATAAATAAAATAAAATACATAATAATGTATTGATACATATTGATAAATTTTGATTTGCTTAAATACAGTGCTGTGTTATATGTTATTTTTGGGTCTTGGCCACACATAAAATATGTTATTTTGATATGTGATTCCCTGTGGGTCGTTCGTTTAAACAATTTTAACCCCAATTTTGCTTACTGACACTGCTGTTAGAGATGTAATCATTTCTACCTCTTACTTATTATGCAATCTGTCAATTGAAGGCTTTTAGAATGTGCTGCTAGATAAAATATTGGGGGGAAATGTGTACATTCAAAGAAAAGTAAAAGAGCAAAAAGCTGTTGTGGAATCTGATGGGAAAAGAATCAAGAGTTTGCAGGAACAAGATTTAGTTAAAAAAAACGTCAGTCTGCCAAGATGAATTGGATTGAATTCACAGTCTACTACTCGATGAGCTTCCCTTATCTTTAAGACCAGCATTTTTTGGCAGTTTCCATGGAAAAATATTTTCAGGATATTTTGCAAGCGGTGATTTTACATCTACATCTATATCTGTTTAAGCATTTATACAGTTATCTTACCTTACCCTATCTTTTTGGAGAACTGAGGGTGATAATAGTCTCGAGCTATTGCAGAAAGCCACAACTTTTCAATGGCATGGAGGTGGGAGAATCTTATTGTAAAATTTGTAAAAAAGTTGTAAAAAAGTAAAAATAATTTAAACAAATAGGTCTCCTGGCTGGACAATAGGTGATAAATTCTTTCTTTATTCTCCAGTTTTTGGTCAATTTTTGGAAACTGGCATGAAGAAGTTTTATGACCATGAAAAAATATGTTAATTACCTTATTACGATAACAACACTACAACAGTCTACTGACAAGTAAGTTTATTGATGAAAAGCTATTTGGTTTATGTTATACCTACAGTATATAGCCAATGAAGATGGGGGTGGGGCTGTTTCCTGCCTTCATTTTTCTGTGGGGGGTGGTGGTATTTCTTTCACTTCAATTTTAGAGCCTGGGAGGAAGAGTGAGATGGTCAAGTCAAAGGCAGGACTATTATGAGCACCATCAAAACTGACAACCAAGTACCTTCAAAGGTATACATTTAGTTTTCGATGAATTAGCACTATATCAAGACTTACCTCCCAAATAGTCCTTAATTTTGATATGAAATTTATTTATTTATTTATTGCCTGTTGCAATTCCAAGACTCTTGGGAATAAAAATATAGGCATAATATGTCCACGGTAAAAATTAAAATCACATAACCGTAAACTGTAAAAGTATAATTGCAATCATCCACCCTGGGTACGGTATCATGCATCTCTATTGGTCACAGAAGTGGCATCATGATCCAAGCCCTATCCCTTTGGTCTATGGATTGATGTCTCACATGCACATACTAAGGGGGTGGAGTTTGCATTGCAACACTGCTTCTGTTATCTTGCCTGTTTTGCCCTCTGCCATGGACACCACTGGACCAAAATAAATAACCTGAATCTGAAACTCTGAGCTCAGAGGAATTCAGATGTAATTCAGACATTGGTCTGCTAACTGTGTGGATTTATATTGTGTTGACCACTGGAGAAAAACAGTTCAAAGGTCCCACTCACCAAAATAAATGCACCATCTTAAGAGACAGCAAGGCTATCTTATTATATTTTGATTTTCTGAGTAAAGACTCAACATCACCGCAGTCCATATCCTCATCCATGAAGATCATTGGGCGACTTTAATATTTTTCAGCCTAATGTTGCACAGTGTGGAATAAAATGGGAATAGCCTTGTATGGTGTGTCAAACTCTTGGAGATATCAATGCAATAATAGGTTTTTTTTAATATATATATATACAGTACCTAAAAAAGAGAAATCTTACAAAGAATGTTAAGATCAGGAAGGACCTGATCTACTATTTCAAGTTGATTTACATGTTAACACAGGACAATTTTCATTTGGTTCCCATTACTGAACACACTACATTTCAAGAAATATGCTTATGTAGTTACAAACAATCCAGTGCAGAAAATTCACATATTGCTGCTAGAATACATATATTATGCCAGGTGAAGGAAATGTAAGCTTAAAATTCTAGGAAGAAGTTTGCTTAATTTGTCATTACATTTTTAACTGGCTGTACATTATTTCATTTAAGTTGGGGAACATATTCTCTGTTGATGGCCATCAATTTCTGCAAAGGGATTGGCAAATATTCACTTTTCTCAGTCCTTTTCAGTGTTTCATTTTTCAAGGTATTTCTGTTTCCATGCTACATTTTATTTCCTACGTCCTAGTTGCTCCCCCCCGAAAAAAAAAAATACTTGTCTGAAACCATGCAGATTAAACAATGGAGATCTTTTACTAGAATGGGAAATGTCACAAGTTTTGTTGATGTACCTGAAGGGGAGTGAAGGCACTGAAAGCAAATGTGATCATGATTCTAGTGGGGACATTACTACTAGGGTGAACTAAGTCCTTGAGTGGAAGTTAATGTTTAATTATGTTCATATTCTGTTAAAAATATAGCTAAAAATATGACATGTGTCTATCTCTGAGGAGATTTGACATGCTGCATCTGGACTCTGTCCAGGGGAAAAAAATGATTATGGGCTCCTGGAAAAAGGTGGGAATGCTTGATTATATATGTTGGTTTAACAAAACTTGTCAACTCTCACCTTTTGAATTGCCTGTTTATCAGTGAAAAAGAAAAAAATTGAATAGCATGGCTGGATGTGATCCTGATCTAACTCATTGTTTGAAAGTTGAGTTGTATATTGAATGTTCTTTAAGAATTCTGCAGTACAGCAATATAGAACAGTTTTATTACCACCCTGTATTTTTTCAAATGTTAAAATGGGAGATATGAATGGGAACATTTTTACCATGGGAGAAATGTGAAAAAAATTTACACTGTTGAAAATGTAATTGAAAAAAGAAGAGAGAGAGAGATGAGAAATAGAATAGTTCCAACTTAGAAATAATACTGACCTGTTCCATAATTTTCTATTGAAAAAGTAATTGAAAAAAGAAAAGAGAGAAAGAGGGGAGAAACAGAACAGTTCCAACCTAGAACTAATATTGACCCATTCCATAATTTTAACATCTGCAGATTTTCTTTACCAAGTTCTAGGATAGTCCATAAGGACCATCTCAAGCCCCCCTCCCCGTTTTTGTGCAGCCCCGTAATGCACCTAAAATGAACACAAAAGCAACTCATAACTCTCTGTACTTGCTTATTCTTATTGAGGTTGTCTTACATAGCTAATTAACAAAAGCAATGTGTAATTGCATTAACTATAAAATAGCACAGTGACATATTCCCTACAGGACTATTGCCAGAATGTTTAAATCATTTTTCTTGTAAAGACCTGAAGCTGAGTTAGAGTCATTTTGTATGCTAAGTACGAAAGTGTTTTCCTGAAGCAAAGAAAATGAATTTTCACACAATGTTTAGATGTGCGTAAACCATAGAATACCTCACCGAATTAAAATGAACCAGTTTTACCTTACTGGTAAAATATTCATTTAAAAATGTTTATACATTTAAGTCCACAACCAAGACATTTAATATTACAAAACTCAAGGTCATAGTCACTTAGCAATGAGTCTTAATAAACGGTGGGCCTTATTTTAAGTAAGCATGCATTGCAAAGAAGGCTATCAGTTTCTATTTAAAAAAGAGAAAAAACAGGTGCAACATTTAAGGCTGAAAATATGCTGTTTACTTGACCTTTTCCCTACAATTAAAAATCCTTGCTTCTAAGAAAATAACAGCAGGCCCTCAACACATTCTTCTTGCACGAGACCAACTCTTTTGTGGATTTAGGTTCAGAGAATATCATAACCCTTGCAAATAAGCTCCTGAAACAGGTAAATGGAAAGTGTCAGGTTCATTCAGAGCATTTGGAGAAGTAGATTCTAATATTCTTTAAAAAAAATCTGATTGATCACACTGCATAAAAATGAAGTGACATCTTTATTTTATGCATTATACAGTACCTTGCCAAATATCACAGGGAATGTAAAACTGTTTTACTAAGCACCCTAAATATCTTCTTTCCTCCCAAATTAAGATCTCTTCATAGTTTTTCTGCAGATGGATCAGCCTTGTTTCTGAATGCTGGGCCAGATCCCACTAATCCATGGCACATCCACTAATTTCACCCAGCTATATCACAACACAGGAGTTTAGGAACCAATTCTTTCACTTTGGTTCAGGATGAAAGAAAGATTTTCAAAGGTTCGTTCCTTTTCACGGTGCTCATATATTTGTGTTGGAAGAAACCAAAGGATTTCATTAGTTTTCTGGAAGTGGGATCATGGATGTTAATCAGCTTAGGTTTGGGGAGATATTGTTACATTTTGGGGGGGACAGCTGGCATACCATGCTAGAGAAGGATGGATTTTTATGGGGTTTTATGAAAATAGGTTTTTCCACTAATTTTACAAGCAATGAAGGTTTAAGAAACCGTAACTTGATAGAGTTTGTCATTAGTAACAGCAGGGCCCAACTCAGCACAGTAATCTAATAGGAACATATAATGATGTAATAATGCAATATCATTCCTGGGGGCTGACTTGTACAGATGTTTACTCTAGATGATCTTGGTGGATCTAAAAACTAAGCAGGGATAGATGCAATTAATACTTGGGTAGAAAATCAATGTGGTGTTGGAGGAAAATTCTGAGAGTGCCTTGGACTGCAAGAAGATCAAACCAGTCCATACTCCAGGAAATAAAGCCAGACTGCTCACTTGAGAGAATGATATTAAAGGCAAAACTGAAGTACTTTGGCCACATAATGAGAAGACAGGATACCCTGGAGAAGAAGCTGATGCTAGGGAAAGTGGAAGGCAAAAGGAAGAGGGGCCGACCAAGGGCAAGATGGATGGATGATATTCTGGAGGTGACGGACTCGACCTTGGGGGAGATGGGGATGGTGACAGCCAACAGGAAGCTCTGGCGTGGGCTGGTCCATGAAGTCACGAAGAGTCGGAAGCGACTGAACGAATAAACAACAACAAAGAAAATCAATGTGAAATTTCAGGGCAGTAGGTTAGATTAGGGGGAAAAAAGATTCCAAAGAACGCAATGATAAGCTTCTACCATATTATTGCCAAGAAAACCAAATGGACCTATCCCTGAGCTGGACTCAAGGAAGTTGACCTTGTTTTCACCCCACAGGCCGGAAAAAGCAGGAGAGCCAAAGCTTGATTAAGTTAATGGTTCCTTCAGATTCCAGGGAAGAGTTAGGTGAATGTTCTCTAAAGGATACACTACAACGTGCAAAACTTTGCACCATCATGTTAGACTTGATTTGTTTTATTTGTATATATGCATATATGTTTGTGTATGTATGTGTTCTTGAGCTAATTGCTCCACAATGATCTAGTAGAATGCCTCGTATTCTCTGTGTGCACCTTACCTGTGCCTCCAATCCTGATATGTGTTTATTCAGTAAAATGGTGTGTGTAGAAATATGAGTTCATGTACACATGTGGTTGGGGAGAGATTATATCTAAATTATGAAGCATTTCTGATTTCCTGGAGAAGCTATAGATGAAGGGCTGGTCATGTGCAGACTCTTCTTTCTGTGTGGGGGTCAGGGTTGAAGATGCCTTCACAAATACTAGAAGTAAGGATGGAACCATTTGCACAACCAACCATTGATGCATAAAATGCCATCATGGAATTCTAAGCCATACCATGAGAATGTTAAGCTATGCAAGTGTGGTGGTGCATGCAGTCTGGGTACACCCATGTAACTGTCAGGGTTTTCCTGTGAATTGCAAATTGTTTTCTTTACTTTCTGTTTCCCAAAACAACCACTGATAAGATGCAGGTGGTTGCCACCATGTGATGTTATGTCTCAGTCTAAAAACTATCCCATGGGAACTCCTGGGGGAAGACAGTATGCTTGGTTAGTTGCAACACCGCCACCTCATGGAGGTTTATACTATGTGCAATCCTGAACGCTTTAGGCTTCGTAAATCTGAAAAAGCTTTGTGACCCTCTGATCCTAAGGTTCCACCAATCAGAAAGCTGAAACAAGTGTATATCTCAGCTGTGAACTATGGGTCTATGCTTCTTGACTTCTATCCGGTCTTTTAGCCATGTTCGTCTGTGTGTTCTACTTCTGAAGACTGGGAAGTGCGTAGCTATGCGTGGCTGTGTGTGTAGGCCATGGCATGAGCCCCTTCATGTCTGTCAATGGAAACAATACACGAAACTCTGCCTGTAAGTTTGTTTTTCCTTTTTGCAATAATGTAACTGTATATACATTTATTGCCTTTATTACAAGTAAACATTTTAGCCATAAAAGCTGCACTCTGTCTGTTTACTCTGCGCCTTAACCCTATAAGCCAGCATTATCCCACAGTAACAGCACTGCTATATGAGCTGACTGGCTCCCAGCAGACTTCCAGGTGCAATTCAAGGTGCTGGTTGTAACCTTTAAATCCCTGCATAGGACAGAGCCCTGTTACTTGTGGAGCCACAAGTTTTCAGTGGTTTCTGTCTGTCCCACCAGAGCTGGCAACATGAGTATGCTCCAGGTTCCTTCTGTAAAACGGTGTCATGTACTGGGACCCATTAGGTGTGCCTTCTCTGTCACAGCACCTGCCCTATAGAACAGTCTCCCCTCTGAGATTCAGAGGGCCCCAGCCTTCTTCACCTTCTGGAAAGCCTTAAAGACCTGGCTTTGTTCTATGAAGAAATGGCTCTTGGTGCCTAGATCTGGCCACTAAAACAAAGTTTTCTGGGAGCTCTTTGGAACCCTTCTCTCTAAATTGCCATCAGCTTTTCAAGGAAGATGTGACTTGAATTATTTTCCCCTTTATGTTGTTCCTACCAAAACAACTTCTGCTCAATTGATTTAGTGACCTTTGTTGATACAGCTTTCAATGATTTTCTTTCATTTCAAAACTAAGACAGATTTCAAGTTTCAAGCTGATAGGCTAATTCATAGCTTTACAACTCTAGCCTAAAAATTGTTTTCCATGATGGATCAGAAATTGAAGACAGAAAGTAAGTGTTGTTTTGTTTTGCTTTTTGTTTTTATCATATACCTGAATATCCATCCATCCATCCATCCATCCGACTATTTTATTACATTAAAACTACCTTTTAATATACTCAGTCAGTAGCCTGAATGCTGCCTTTAATGTACATGGGCAACAATAGCAATTCGCTATCTCTTTGGGGGACAACCCCACCTCCAGAAATAATAGTTAAAATTCAGCAAACAAATATATTAAATACATGAATACATGAAAACATCACAAGTTTCGGCACCTAGATAAATCTTGGCTGATCACAGAAAGGTTCGAGAAAGCTGGATCCAGTTGGCATTTGGATGTCAGATCACCAGAAAATCCCAGCTAGAAAGCTAGACTGGGAAGGTGGGGGAAAAAAAAAAACATGGATGCATCCATGAAGTCACCAGGAGTGGAGCTAGACTCTAAGACTTCATTTTTATTCTATGGACATCAGTATTAAATCACTTGAACAAATTTGTGGTGGTGATTTTATTGTAATGAAAAAGTAATCTTGAAATTATTTGAAATAAATATAAATATAAATATAAAATAATGCCAGCCCTGGGCTTTTCAACTAAACGTTTTTGACTCCACCTCACTTTCAGGAAAGGACACAAGATGCTCCAAATGTCCCTGAAGAGTCAATTGGAAGCAAGTGGACAGCTCTGCACTAAAGTACTGCATCCAGCCTGAACGGTTTCTTTTAGGACCAGAACAGTGACTTTCCTGGTCAGTTGTTTGGGACTGCCAGCTGCCATTTGAGTAGGTAGAGTAGGAATTGTCTGGATACCTCTGACTGATTGGAGGCCCTTTCCTCCCCAACCCCAACCTCTTGGTTGAGCTGGATCTGTGTGGGTTTGATCACAGAAGTTGTTGGCTAACTTGATGAGCAGCTTGAAGGCCATGGAAACTGGGTGGCTGGGAGTACTTTATCAAGCCTAACTTTCACTGCCAGACAGCTGAAGAAGATTCTCAAAGCTGGGTCCTTATAGGAGGGGAGTGGGTGGCAACTTTCAAGGACCACTCGGTTTTTCTTCTTTGTAGGAAGGCTAAGAACTAGGTAGATTTACCCTCCAGTTAATAGACAGTGGGCTTCATTGGCAAGACATAGGGTGTCTATACTTTGTCAAATGTTTGTTAATAGCAGTTCTTCACTGTGAAGCTAATGCAGCTATGGCTTTTTTCTTAGTGGGGAGGAAAAATCTCTAGAGGCTATCATGTTCAACAGAGGATCAGCAGTTGGCTTCTTTGGTTTGTATAACTTGGCTGCTTTATTTTTGTGATAGCAATGTTATCCTGGCCTAAGTATTCTTTGGCAAATGCCCTACTTCCACTTCAGATTCTCAGCAGAGTGGAAATCTTTGCCACTCTTATTTATTCAGAGGTTTGATTTATATTCTCCCTTCCTACCTAAACAAGCCCTCAAAGCAGTTAACAGTAATTAAAATATAGACTACACAACCAAAATGTTAAAAAGCATTCATGAAAATTAATGAAAAGCTTCTGTCTTCCCTGCTCTTCTAAAGGCAGAGCTAGGAAGAGCTCAGTGCAATTCCCAAGGGAATGCATTCCATGATTTAAGAGCAACACTGAAGAAAACCCTGAGAACAGGGATATCTTCAAAAGAACCTATCCTAAGAACTGGACAAGATTATACAGAGCATTAGGGCGTGAGCCATTTAGGGATGTACAAATGAATGCCAATGCCCTAAAATTAGCAATCACAGTATATCTTTCAGCATGGCCATCATATGATTCCTCTGCTTGATAGTGATCAGCAGCAGGGATGTTCACAGTTGGGGGGAGGTCAAAAAAAAAAGTAGCCTTGACTGTCCAATCGAAACTCTGCTCCTTTTTATATGTGTGGCTTGCCTTTTTACATGAGCCATTTAAATCCTTAAATGGCTCATGTAAACAGGTAAACAAGGGTTTGGGCTTCAGTCTTTGACCACCATCTTCAATTTTTGACCCCTTCTACAAATGGCCCGGGTCAACAGCCTAGCAGCTACATATTGCACCAATTAAAAAATCTGGGCAATTTTTTAAAGGTAAGACATTGACTATTGCAATGTGCTCTCTATAGCAATTGGGATGTGACCAAAGCATGAATAATTGTTTGCCAAATCTGACCAGATACTGAAGGTTTTAAGATGGTATGACACAGTTATTCTAAATTACTGTATATCTCTTGGCACAGCAAAATCACTGCCTGAATTTTGAAGAGCTTGATTGAATGCATTTTATCTTCCAATGAGTTCCAGTTAATCCATGTAGCTAAATGACAACAAGTCCCAAATCACCACTGAATTATTTCACAAAAGAACAGTTGAGTTGCCTATAACAAACTAAATGTTGTAATTGCAAGATAATTTAACATATGCATCATATCTAAGCACACACATTGTTTTGCCTATGTAAGCTGCTATGCTGTGTGACTTAAATTGTGCTCACAATAAGTGATACTCACTGCACAGCCGTGCATTCCAGAAAATTGTCACTATCATGATTAATAGCCCTTTTGAAAAACAATTAAGTTTGCATCCTCTTACTCAATCAACTACAAAGACTATTTTTTTCTTGCAGAAATAAATTTATCAGCATATAATTTGTGCAGCAATGGGTTAGGATCTTAGAGTTTAATTAATTGTTACATATCAAAAATTCATCAAACTATTGATGCGTTTCTCATATGTAACAAAACTTACGTACATCATGTTCTTCTTACCTCCTATAGTTCAGCAGTTGTACAAGTAAATTGAACCAAGGGCTCTTGCATTAAATTCCAGAGATTTCTCCCTCTCAACTAAAAAAGTAAAGTTAAGCTTAACATACTGTGACTTTATAGATACAACCATGCAGTTTCCTTGGCAGCAATATGGAAATTGTTTGCATTAAAATGCACTGATGATGCATTGATAGTTTCTCATTTTAAGCAACTTGCTCCATTGAGTAGCCAGCAGGCATTCCTCTCCTTTCCAGTCTGATATATCATTAACTAATACACTTTCCTTAGTTATGTTACTTGCTTCTGGTTCTTCAATACCTTCTCATCTGCTTGCTTTAGAACTGACTACTGCTATGCTGTAGGTCATGTGTTGGCTTCAGCTCCCAGAATTCTCTTCAATGTGAAATTCTGTGAATTGTTACATACTTGAGAGTGCTTAGGTTCAAAAGGGCTCCCTTTGAAGTTTCTCTTATCCCTTAAGCTCTTAGCCCTAGGATCCTAGTATGTGCTCCTAGCAAGAAGAGATCATCATGCATAGACTAAGTAAATTTAATTATCTTAGAGCCTTCTCATTCATGTTATGATCTCTACAGTAATCTGTAGAAGTACTGATGAAATGCCCATCATTTTTTACACATTATATTAAGCACCCTTATCATGTTTTGTTGAAGCATTCTTTGTGAATGAGTAAAAATCTCCCCCTCGTCTCCCCACCCCAAGTAAGCATGAGATAGAAAGTGATTTATTATTCTAACCTAGCTCCAGAGGGAAAATGAAAAGGATAATCATTTGTTCTTTTCTCACTAGAGATGGACCTTATTTTGTTTCTTTCTCAAGTTTATTTTGTATTCACACTTGGTGAAACAATCTTGCTATTATTCAGTTTCCTGGAGTTTGTGTTGAAACACTTGCCTTTCTTGTCACCCTTCGGACAATCAAATAGGGATGTAGGCCTGATCTCAGGCTTCAGTTTCCCTGTGATATCCTCTGTGGGTTTACTTAAAACAAAACAAAAGAGAACTAAGGCAAGACCAGATAGAGTAATAATGTGATGGAAAGATACAAAAACCAACGCATTTCAAATATAGTAGATCACCATATGACATCTTGAAGGGAATCCTGGTTCAGCAGATTAAGGAAGGCTGGCATACTTTGCATTTTCAAATGGGAGCATTAAGTTCTATTTTGATAGAAAGCAGTACTAATCCAGTTCTGCTATTCTCAGGCACATCAGTATATGCTTAACGGAAGACGAAATATGCTTAATGAATACTGCAAACTAATCAGCAATGAAGAGTAGTATGACCAGGAGACAGTGGTAGTCTGCTTCAATGAACTAATGACATGTTGGCATAGCTGCATGATCAATGCTTTGCTTTTGATTGGAAAGGGAAGTCTGATCATACAGTAATACAAATTTAAATAAATAAATAAATAAATAAATAAATAAATAAATACAGTAGCTTGATTCAAAGTTGATGTTGCTTTTCCATTGTATAAACTGTCTGGGTTAAGAATAGTGAACTACGATTAACCCCAAATGATGTAAAAGATCCTGGCAGCTTGTTCATTTAGACAGAATCAATGAATGTGGTTCACTGAGTCACATGTGTGAAGACAATATCAAAATACACTGCCTAAAAATCATAACTCTGCCTTTTAAGTTCTGCCTTTTAAGACAAAAGCAAAAACTCTTGTTGTACACCCTTTCCCTTTTTTTTTTTTTTTGTTGTACACCACATTCCCTTACCAACTTTGCTCAGACTGAAGAAGCTCCTTGGATAAGGAGCGAAACGTTTCTACTAAGAAAATAGAAATCCAGTTGACATGATTCAAGCTACAGACAATTCCACCTGGATGACTGAGAACCTTCATAGACATGTTGTACACCCAGTTTACGATATCAAAGCCAGATCTGAAAATAGCTAAATCTTGAATCAGTGTTTCCAAATATAGTCCAGAAAGGGGAACAAAGACCAAAATTTCTGATACTGAACAAGACTGGTTAGAACATAACTCCAGAAGTCAATAAGTTTTCCAGTTTCAAAACTTTAAAAGACCACTGTTAACTAAGTTGTGCAGCCATGCATCTATTTACTAGTATTACTGCTATTATTGTAAGATTGAATATGACATGTTTATAGTCCAGGGGTAACAACCTGTGGGCCGCGGCCTGTTAGGAACTGGGCCATGGGGCTCCCACCTGCAAACCCTGCCCCCTTCCATGTGATTGGCTCCCACCCACAAACCTCACCCCTGGTGCTTGTGATTGGCTCCCACCCACAAACCTCACCCCTGGTGCTTGTGATTGGCTCCCACCTGCAAACCTCGCCCCTGGTGCACGCAATTGGCTCCCGCCCACAAACCCCGCCCCCAGTCCATGGAAATCCCGGAAACCCCACCCCCTGCTCCGCAGAAAAATCATCTTTTGAAACCAGTCCCTGGTGCCAAAAAGGTTGGGGACCCCTGTATAGTCTACACAATTTTATCACTATAAATTTCCAATGATTTCCCATGCAAACAGATATGAACAAAAATGGAATTTTCTTGAATTTCTTGGCGTTTCTTGTTCTAGAAAATATGAAATGTGGCAACTAAAATATGGTATTGTAGCAAACATTATATCAATGTTTTCTTTAAATCACATAAAGGAAAATAATTCTATTAACAAAGCACACGTGGTGGTGAACTTGTATTGATAGACCAATACAATTCCCCATAGAAGAAGCAAATAACATCTGATCGAGCCCATTGTGGGATTACCCTCCACTATATATCATAGAGAAAACCTGGAGTGAGGTCAAGCAGAGAATTTTTTAACCTCAATGAACAAAACAGTAGAATTAGTCCCTAACACTTCTGCTAAAATGACCCCATTTATTTGCCTTTCATATTCCCAAAGAATATTCATCTTCACTCAGGAGGGTTGGCAAACTAATATGCTTAGATGCTCTGCCTTTAATGGCATTGACTAGGAGATTCAATAATACCCTCTATCCAGAGTGTGTGGTGTGTTTGTGTGTGTCAGGGTGTCACCCTGCCATGGCACCAGGAAAGACATTCCACCAGTCTGTCAGATTCACAGGGTCGTTTGGTGGCACCTAGCAGCAGAAACACCGGACATGTAAAACAGGAAAGATTCCTGTCAATGGGGATTTCACTTCACACCTAGGGAAACGAATCAGCACCCTGGACAGATCAAAGGGAGCTGCTGCTGCTGAGGCAGTGGATTCAGACCTGGAAGCTGAGAGACAGATGAAAGGAAGATCAACCACACAACTTGATGGGGGTGTATGTGCATGTGCATGTGTATGTGTTCAGACACTGAAAGAGATATAGTGTTTGGTTTTTTTTAAATGCCCCATCTTATTAGTTACTGTCTTCTCTAATCACAATTTGATCCAGACTGGTCCCAACAGGCAAATGGGTGCTTGCTCAAGATCACATCCTCTAGGAAAGTGGCCAAATTCTGTACTTTAGCAATGGAGGTCACATATCATTGGATCTGAACATAACACAGGCATGTTTAGTTTCTGCAATGAATAAGACATAGCTTTCCAAACTGTGTATTGCAACACTTTAGTGTGTTGCAACACACAGTTTAGTGTGTCGCAAAGTGGTGGCGCCGGGGTGCACGCGGGGGTGGTGGTGTGTATGGCGGCAGCGGCAGCGACGACGGCAGCAGTGCGCCATCAGCGCTTCTGCGTTTTAGCGAGGCTGCTGCCACGCACCCCCCATGCCGCCGCCGTGCATGCCGCTGCCGCCACGCACCCCCTGCACCGCCGCCATGCACGCGCACGCCCCCGTTCCGCCGCCTCCGTTGCTGTGTCGCCAACAGCGGCAGTTTGGAAAGCACTGGAATAAGATTTTATCTTGGATATTTTGCATTTGAATGTTGCTTCCTACTTTTTTTTATTATGACTGTAATTCTATAATAAATTTAAAAAACAAACAAAAAGAAAGCATGCCACAGTAGACAGATCCATGTAAATGTGTGGATAATAATTGTTGTAATAACACTATGAAGACACTTGAAAGAAAAGAATAAATAATAACAACCTTAGGTTATCCTGTTTATCACAGCAAATGGAACACTTTCTTTGGCAAATCCTGAAAAAGAGGTGTCAGATCTGGCAAGTACTTGGATGGGAGTCCAACGTAAAATCCTAGGATTTGACTAGGAAGTTAAAAAAAATCCTGGAAAAACATAACAACAAACTTCCTTATTATTGGCAAAAAGTTACTTGAAGTTATCCACGTTGTCAATAGGAACTGAAATCTACTTTTGAGAGTCTTAATTTTTCACCTATTTATTCCAAACCACTCTCACTAACTTTGTTTATAGAAGACAAATGCAACAGCATTAGGTTGAAGTTTCTTCAGTTAATCCTGCTTGTTGTTGTTCAGTCACTTAGTTGTGTCCGACTCTTCGTGACCCCATGGAGCACAGCACGCCAGGCCTTCCTGTCCTCCACTGTCTCCCGGAGTTTGCCAAAGCTTTCCTCTCAAGGAGCAAGCGTCTTTTAATTTCATGGCTGCAGTCACCGTCTGCGGTGATCTTGGAGCCCAAGAAAATAAAATCTGTCACTGCTTCCATCTGCTACTGTTCCTAATTTAACTCATGCAAATGACTCCATGGCTTTTATGTTTCAGAATATTTTGTATGCTAAGATAAGTCTGAATTATTGCCTATTAGAGGTATCTTTAACACAGCCAAGGTTTTGCATAATGGTAGGCCAAGGGAATGCTGAACTTCTATAGCACAAACTCAAGCTTAATTTGTCTAGTTATTGTCCTTTATTATTAATAATAGTCTATTTTTTTTAAAAAGCAACAACATTATCCAATCACTTCAGAGGACAAAAACGAAGGACAACAATTAAAATGAAATAAAAAAGCACTGAACAAGAATAGAAGTAATAAGAACTGATTAGTTTAAGAGCAATTCTTACATTTCACTTTTTGATTGTTTGGAACAATTTCTAATTTGCCTGCCTGTTACTTTAAGGAAGTCCACAATCTCAGTTAAAGATCACCTAAAATGATATATAATTGTTATAAAATCATATATGCATTACGATCAAAGTATCCTCTCAGCCCAGAATACCGTACGCTTAATACACATGCACATTTTCCAGGTCAGGTTATTAGCAAAAGAAGGTCATGAAAAAACCTTTTGTTCTTTAAACTTCTTACCTCTCTCTTTTTGAGCATCTCATCAACTATATCTAACCATGACTGCTGAGTGTATGCCAGGACACTGCATATGCCTCCAGGTCGGTGGGATGCAGGCAACAATATGTTGGCTTGGAGTGTGAGAACAAGATATTTTGTAATTGGAAGCAAACATTTTAAGAACAGATTAGTCTATCACAATAACAGTGCACATGGGACAACTGTTCTTCCTGGCCCAGATGTGAGACTCTCATACCATTCTGCTTCATGGGCAGAAGAAGGGCACAAGAATTGAACCTTGCTTGTACTATAAATAGGGCTTGGATTTTACACTTAGCAACTGTTGGACTTCTTACTGGCTTTCCTTGAATTCACAGAGATATGCCCTTGAACCTTTGTTTCTACTACATCGATAGATAGATACTTTATTGATTTAGTCTTTTGACCATATCAAGAATAAAATAAAATAAAATAAAAAGACATTATAAACATACAAGTAGATACAAGTAAAACTGTAATACAAATTCATATCAGACTGTCACCCCTACAGTCAACTCCAATCTGGTCTAAAAAAACTGTCCTCTTTAAGACTGCCTTTGATATGAAGAGTGCAGTCTTACTAGTAATGAGCTGGTTCTTTCCCTGTAAAAAATAAGAAAGTTTCTGCTGGCTGCTCCAGTATTTTTTGTTTTTTAAGTATAAATCTAAATGGTCAGTCCCTTCTACAGAGTATAATTTGCAATCAAATAAGATATGTGCAGTATCTTCAACAGCTGGGGCACCACAAATACATAATCTTTCTTCCTATGGAACTCCTTGGAACTTCCCATATCTTACCATGGAGTCTAACTGGTCGAATCGAGCTCTAGTAAAACCTCTTCTGAGATATTGGGGCAAGAAAGTTGTTAAAAACTTTTCAGGTTGAAAGACTGATTTGTGTTGGGCCAGCCACTTCAAGGACTTAACATGTTTAAGGGATGCTATAACCTCTTGGGCAGCCATGTCCAAAACCCTTTGTTTGAAGCTTTTCTTGGCCTTCAAATCTAATTGGGGTGGAAAATGAGTTGAAAATCCATATTGCGAGATGGTATTGGTAAGTTGGGCCACCCAAGCACGAGAAGGCATATTCTGCATCTGCTCTTCAAGACAAAGCTTGGGTAATCTGTCTGAGTGCATGGATAGGATCTTCAGCCAATAATTAAATACTTTAGTTACTGAGTGGCTTTGTATGGAGGGTATACCTAACTCTGCTCTTACTGCCTGAGTTGGTGTCGACTTGTCCACCCCCAGGATGCATTTCAGAAAAGAAATCTGTTCAAACAAAGGGACATTTAAGTGTCCCCACAATTCTGCACCATATGTGATCATTGGGACAATTTTACTGTTGTATACCTTTATAATTGGGGTTAGCTATGATTGATAAGCTGCCTTAAGGCGTTGGCACAGGCTGTAGCCTTTAGGGAACTCCTCTTGAAATGAGGGAGCCATGGTCCTGTTTCGGTAAAAAGAAGCCCTAGGTATAGATAGGACTTGACCTGGTCTATATGTTCCCTGTCCAGGGTCCAGTTATACCTGATCCTCCTCTTCCCCAAAACAACTACCTTAGTCTTAGATTTGTTGATGGACAGGTAAAGTGTGCAATACATGCTAATCCTGCATAGCAGTCTTCTCATTCCTACTTGGGTATGTGACATCAGTATCATGTCATCTGCATAGAGTAGTATGTTTATGTGGTTATTTTTAATTTTAGGCATATGTGTATTGAATGAATGTAAAAACTTTGGGATGTCACTTATGTATAAATTAAACAAAATAGGGGCCAGTATGCATCCTTGTCTGACCCCTTTGTGAGTATTAATAGTCCCTGTTAAGGAACCATTTGCTCCAGTACGTACCCTTAGGCAGGAATTTGAATATAATGCCTTAATTAAAGAGAGGAGTCTGGGTTCCATATTCGTATCTGTTAATTTCTTGCAAAGGAGGTCCCTGTTTATTGAGTCAAATGCTGCACTAAGATCTTTGAAAGTTGTACACAGTTGGTTCCCTTTAGCTGTGTATTTGTCTATTAAGTGGAATAAGATAAAACAGTTATCAATGGTAGAGCATCCAGGTCTAAAACCAGATTGCTCTTCGGGTAGCAGGCCCTTTTCATACACCCAATCCTCAGTCTTATATAAAATATATTTAGCATACAGTTTCTACTATAAATAGGGCTTGCATTCTACACTTGGCAATTTTTTTGATTTCTTAATGACTTTCCTAGTACTTGAAATAAACATATCACAGAAATATGTCCTGGAATCTTTGATTGTACTATAAATAGAGCTTGCATTTCACACTTGGTAGTAGATAGATTTCACAACGGTTTTCTTAATTCTTATAATAAACATGCGTATCAAACAGCTGTGTCCTTGAATCTCTGCCTACAAGACTTCTAGTTCTACTCTCAGCCAGAAATTTGATAGCAAAGTACTACCCAGATTAACAATTGTAGCTTGCATAAATTAATATGAGTCTGTTCATGGTAATACTGGACTTTGATTGTATTTGTGACATACCAGCTAATGGGTACCAAATATAACCAGAATGGTTCTGACTATTATCTGGTGTGGGTACCCTAATGTAGATAATCTAGGCTACACCTTCTCTATCTTACTAAAATGTGTTTTGTGGAACATTAGTCATATTCACTTCCCAGTTTTTTTGTCTCATCCTTTTTGGGGGGAGGGGGAATGAGCTGAGCAATCCTCATGGGATTGGCACAGACATGGCAGCTACCTTCACAATCCAATTCTCTGTCTCATATCCTAAACAGTGATGGTGAAGACTGCAATGGAACTGTGAGAATGGAAATGTGAAATTGCATTTCAGAGGCGAGAATTTTTTTCCCCCCTTTCTGTATGCAGAACCAAAATCAGTAATGAAACCACCCTGTTGGCAATTGCTAACTGCTTTTGACTGGCAATATACATCTGCTGCTTCTCTGTAGTTTTTGCTACTATTTCTATTATTATGCATTACAACAGAAATCATCTTCCTTTCAAACTGCCTACCTATCATTCATGAACAAATTTCTTCTTCACAAGGCTGGGTTTTCTGCTTGAGTTTGGGGTGAACCAATTTTCTTTCTATTATCTATGCATCATTGCTTATTTTAAACATTATAGAAAATGGCACAACTTTCAAATGCCTTCCAGACACTTTCTTTTTTAGCAATAGCATTTTTTCCCCCAGCGCAAATTGTTTGACATGCAAAGTTTCTCCGCTTCTTAGTTTTGTTTCTCAGTTTGAAAGCTGCTGAGTGGGCCAGATATTAAAGACCTCATTAGTAACTATCTGCCTTCTTTGAGGAAGTTAAGCTTTCTAAAAAGAGTGCTTAAATTTTCCTGGCAAGAGCAGGAAAAATGCTGAAAATGATTTCAATTATGTGGTTTTACGTTAAAGCTGAAATGTCAACTGATGAACACAGTAAATATTTTGCAACAACAAAACGTTGGATCAAATACATTGGAATTAAGGTGTCAGAGAGGCATGGGGAGATCCTGCTTCAGATCCACCATCCATTATGGATGCTTACTGTGTTCCTTTGGCCCAATCCCTCTCTCTCAGCCCAAACAATCCACAGAACGGTTATTATGGGGGAAATGGAGGAAAGATTTTTCTGTATGTGGTCCTAGAGAAAAGGCAGGATATTGTTGACCATTTCCTGTTCAAAAAGATAGCCCACTAATCACTACATGTAGTTCTGAAGGAAGAACTGATGGTTCTACATTCATGGGGCCATTTCAGCCTGTATCAAACTATCTCATATTACGCATATTATTCTCTGTTCAAAAGAATGAGGCTTCCTCAATCCCTCATTTAGTTGGCTGGCCTCAACTGAGTGCTTTGTTAGTTTCTTTTGGTTTTACTGTTTTCATTTATTTTTTTAAGTCAAGGGCTAAATCCTGAGTGCAAAATAAATATGCATGCATTCTACCCTGTAGTGAGACTTTTCTCTTTTTCCTCCTTTGCTGTACAGTTTTCCTTTCAGAAGCAGACAATCAGTGACAGCACCACTATCTCCTAAGCTGATTTACAAGATCTTGTTATATAAAGCTCTCGGGGATGGGAATTAAGCGTATTGGCTCAGTCTTTAGCTTCATTGGTTTGGGCTGGAGGAACCAAAAATAATCTCTGAAACCCTAGGACAGGACTTTCCAAACTTTTCCCGTTGGCGACACACCAACGGCGGCGCGTGAAAACCCAGAAGCGCCGCAGGAGCGGTGGTGCGCAAAACCTGGAAGCCCCGCGGCAGCGGCAGCGTCCTGGTGTGTCGCGCTAAAATCTGGAAGTGCTGATGGCCCGCTGCGGTACGCTTCTGGGTTTTTTCGCAACACATTTGGACCCCGCAGGCAACACAGTACTGTGTCGCAACACACAGTTTGGAAAGCTATGCCCTAGGAAGTTGCTATCAATCTTGTCACAAACTTTGCCTTAGTTGGACTGATGTCTTCTATGCTTCTATGGTTGGACTTCAAAAATAATTCCTTATACCGAATTTCACGGCCATTTTCTTTCTTCTTCAAGAAGAAGAACTACTTCTGCCTAATGGTTGGCACTATAGCAAACAATTAAGAGTGTCGATTGTGACTTTCAGGAAAGAATCATATAATAATTCCATGAACCAGTAAGCTCTAAAGCTTAAGCTACCAAGGAATCAGTTGATGTTACACAGAGATTGTAGGTAATTTAAACTGTATTGTGTAGATGGGTGTTTTCTTATTAAATGGTCAGCCCTGTGACACATTTTTCAGAGCAAGCAAGGATGATGGTGCAGTCAGGAAATATGAAGGTGGGCTTAGGCACCTCCTACTACCTACCATGTTTGTAGTTATGCAGTAGCTACCATATGTTGTAGCTAATGAGCTGCCTCATCAAAAGTGATTGTTGAAACCCCTCAAAAAACATTTTTTTTCCTTCCAGTTAAGGCTGTCTGCCCCTATTTTGGTGACCTCAGAGTGGCGATTTGAACAATGGAAAATTATAGAGTAACCCATTATTAGGCAGAGGATACCCAAATAGGATGTTATAAAATGATTCATATTGCCCTTTTTATTCATTAGGAATAACAAATAATGTAACACATGTGCTAAAAATAAAACTGTGAGCAACCCCTCCCCTCCTCCTCCTTCGCTGTACAGTTAATCAGAAACTACAAACCCTTAAGCAAAATTTATGAGGTCAACTTTTTGGGAAATATTCCTCTGGGCTGTAATTAGTATTTTGCAGCTTATACAACCTGGTGTTTTTCTGCTTGTCAATTTGAACATCTGTCTGGATTATCTAAAGGCAGATTTCCATCCTGGAAAAATAAAACATTAAAAAATGTTCATATTATATTTTAAGCAGATCTGTACAGAAGAAACCAAAACAGAAGAACCACTCCAAAAAAATAAGCGAAGGGAGAGGGGGAAAATGCATTGGACCTCTTTTTCATGATACTTAAGCACTGCACGTGTTCTGTAGGAGTCGAGTAATTTCAGTGAGTAACTGCAAGGAATGAAAGAGCACAGGAGTCAAATCTTAATATACTGTAGTTCAACTCTTCAGTGAAATGTCATTTTCAAAGCAGGGGTAGGGGGAGGAGAGTTTGAAACAAAAACAACCTAGAAATAAGGTGAAAAATCTGTGCCCCACTGGAAGCATTCACGAGGTCTTGGGGTGAGGGAGGAGGGCAAAATCATGATGGCATCCAGAGGACTTATGCCCTGTGCCTATGGTTACCATATTTATCTTGCAAAAATCTGGACAACTAAGAGATGGCAATTCCAACTGTTTGCTGCCCTCTAGTGGTAATGAAGTCCTATTTTTTTTGTAACCCAAATCCATCAGCCTTAACTGTATCAAAACAAAAATATGGATTTCATCTGTATTGTAATATCACCATTCTTACCAGCATACCTGACTACATAGTCTAACTGCATTTTCCATTCCAGAAGAGATCAAATTACCCCAAGATGTCATCTGGTTTGTAAAAAGCTTCAGGCCTGGTACTTTGGTTTTTAAAATGTGTTGCTTATGTACTGGCTGCTTGTAAGTGCCAGGTAGTGTATTCAGAGGAAATAAAGACTTGAAAAACATAATTCCTAAGATGACATCCAGTTTGTGTAAAATCCAAAGGAAATTCTGAGGTCCATCATCATCTGGAATACATAAAAGGTGAAGGTTCCCCCCGCACAGTTGTGCAGTCGTGTCCGACTCTAGGGGCTGGTGCTCATCTCCGTTTGTTAGCCGAAGAGCCAGCGTTGTCTGAAGATGCTTCCACAGTCATGTGGCCGGCATGACGCACGCGGAACGCTGTTACCTACCTACCGAAGTGGTACCTATTAATCTACTTGCATTTGCATGCTTTCGAATTGCTAGGTTGGCAAGAGCTGGGGCTAGTGCGGGAGCTCACTCCGCACGCAGGGCTACGGATTCGAACCTCCGAACTTGCGATCTTCCGATCGACAAGCCTAGCGTCTTACCCGCTGAGCCACCATGCCCCATCTGGAATACATAGGGGATTGCAAATCATAATGGTGCAAGTCAGTGACCTCTCAGGAAATCCTAAAAGTAGGATTCTCAGAATGAGATACCTTAGATGTAACATTAAATTGATTTTAAGTGTTTCTAAGATTAACAACAGGAAAGGAATGAGAAGAAGAAGACCACCAGCAGCAAGGTGGATAGACTCAGTAACAGTGATGATGGGTGCACCATTGGCAATCCTGAAAGAAAAGGTGTTCAACAAGCCATGGATTCAGAACTCTGGCATTCATTAAAAAATGAAATAGCAAATTGGCTGCCTCCATACCAGACATCAATAAGCTTTGACTATCAGGACAGGTAGTGACAGAGACCTTTAAAGGGGAGCTCAACAGGTACCTGTAGGATAAGTCTAGCAACTATTACTATTCTTGATTGGTTTATCATCACCAACTTCCACAGCACCATGTCTTTAAATACAAATTTCAGGGCAAAAGACGTAGCAGATTACATTTTACCTATCGGAACCCCATAAAATCTGGTTGACCCTTCTGGGAACATTACAATGGAATAAATAAATGGCTGGTTTCAGTTAGCATGCTATGGCAAACCTAGACAGCATATTAAAAAGCAGAGACATTGCCTTCCTGACAAAGGTCTGTATAATTAAAGCTATGGTTTTCCCAGTCATAATGTATGGCTGTGAGAGTTGGACCATAAAGAAGGCTGAGCGCCGAAGAATTGATGCTTTCGAGCTGTGGTGCTGGAGAAGACTCTTGAGAGTCCCTTGGACTGCAAGGAGGTCAAATCAGTCAATCCTAAAGGAAATCAACCCTGACTGCTCATTGGAAGGACAGATGCTGAAGCTGAAGCTCAAATACTTTGGCCACCTAATGCGAAGAGAGGACTCACTGGAAAAGACCCTGATGCTGGGAAAGACTGAAGGCAAAAGGAGAAGGGGACGGCAGAGGATGAGATGGTTAGATAGCATCACCGATGTAACAAACATGAATTTGAGTAAACTCCGGGATGCAGTGGAGGACAGGAAGGCCTGGCGTGCTATGGTCCATGGGGTCACAAAGAGTCGGACACAACTAAATGACTGAACAACAACAACAATCTTACCTCGTTATGTTATGAGTAATGGATCATTAAAATAAAAAAATGGTTTCATAAGTTGCTGCTAAAGTAATGAATTAGTAAAAGGAAAAAATATGAATGGCATATATTATTCCACTGATCATTTGGAGTCATGTTATTAATATGATTTATTTCTATTAAAAATAAGACACTGTCTGTAGAGGGCATAGGGAATGGCCATGAGGGACAGGAGGAAGAACCGCTATCAAGGCGGCAGTCGGAGGAGTGGGGCTTGAGCCCGGGTCAAAAAACAACAACAACATAATGTAATAAAACATCGCAGACAATCCCCTCCCTCGTTCACATGAAAATAAAGTGAGAGATGAGAGAAGCACATTCAGACTTGCAATATTTTGTTACTGTAGATCAGTGTTCCTTAACCTTGGGAACTTTAAGATATGTGGACTTCAACTCCCAGCATGCTGGCTGGGGAATTCTGGGAGTTGAAGTCCACATATTACAATAAAAGTAGTCCTGACTTGTATGTCATTGGTTTCTCAGTCTCATCAAGCTGGTAGGGCTGACAAAGTCATGGAATAAGGTGGTCAGACTTTGGTAGCATGTGAAAGAAATAAGAAGCCTCCTTCCTCTTCCTTTTATGAAATTAAGTATTTATAGGTCTGTTTTTGTCTTATGCCAAGAGCACTCTCTACATTTCAATCCCTTCTATACTCCTATTTCCTTACTTTTCCTATTCCTTTCTGTTTAGTCATTTCCAGTGTGTAGCATGGAGAGATGAATGGTGTAACTTTAAAAAAAAAATCTCTGGAACAACTCCAAAGTATATCGTTTGAAATATATCAGCTGAAATAACACCCCATACCAGAATTCTAAAGGGAATCTCCCAGTAGGATGACAGAAAAAATGAGTTTTAGACCCATGATCTTACATAGGATCAAATAAATCAATCACTTAGCCAGATCCCTAGAGAGAAATGAGTTGTGCTTGAAGAAGAAAATACAAGGACACAGGAGACAAAGAGTTAAAATGAACTATGAGAAACTATGAGTCAAAATAAATACATCACAGGTTGTCTAGCATTCCAAAGCCATTTCATAATTAAGTATCCTTGATGTGACAAGGCTTGCTTTTGCAGAGCGATTAATCCAGAAGCCCAGTGTATTATTTTGTACCCTGCAGTGCCTAATGGTTATTATTATGATATCAATCTCCCACTTTTTAATTTCTGAGAAGCCCACATTGGCCCTACTCCTTTTATAGCATTTTAAAAATAGGACAGGACAGGGATGGAGATGGAAATTGCCTTCTCAGTCAGAAATGACTGCCACTGTAGTGTATTTGCTTCCCCTCTCCGAATGTTTCTTACAATTATTCCAGTCTGTCACCGTAGTACCAGAATACCTCCATCCACCAACTATTTACCTTTATGAGCTATTCTGTTCTTAATGGTGTGTGTGTTTGTGTTTATATGTACATATAAATAAAATAATTATTGATTTACAAATCAGAGTACAATAATTGTTATAGATATTTATTTATTTATTATTTAAATTTGTATCACCGCCCATCTCCTCCATACCTGGGGATTCTGGGTGGTTCACAACAATAAGTTAAAAATATAAAATTACAACAACAATAATTTACATATAAATTCCAAACAGAAAGATGTTAATAATAACATCTTTAGTTAGTTCCTGCTGGGGGTGGTTAGCATAATAATATCCTCCTTTTAAGAACATACCATCTTTTGGATTTTTATTTTTTATTTTTATGGTAGTTTTTAAATGTATAGCTTTTTAACTTTTATATTGTGATTGGAAACCACCCAGAGTCTACCACGGTAGAGATGGGCGGGGACAAATCCAAATAATAATAATAATAATAATAATAATAATAATAATAATAATAATGCGGGTTTCATGGCACCAGCCACTCCCAAGAGGAGCTATTGGCATTCCCATCCCAAGCAAGGTGGCAGAACCAGGTCTTCAAGTCTTTCCGGAAGGTCGGGAGCGAAGAAACTCGCCTCAGCTCCAGGGGCAAGATATTCCAAAGGGCGGGTGCTACTGCAGAGAAGGCAGAAGATATGATTTGGAATTGCATTTAAGTCTTTTTAAAAGTCTGGTAAAGAAAGTCTAGAACGCTGGGACAATGCTCCAAGTGTCATAGAATTTATCATATTAATCCATGATCGTAAAAAAAAAAAAAAAACGGGGGGGGGGGGAGAGAGAGAGAGAAAGAAATTTAATGAATAACTAGACAAAAAATATCCTTCCTCCCAAATGTCATTTCTTCTTGAAGCGTTCCCCCCCCCCCCATGGAAATGTTATCATCAGGCGAGAGGAAGAGATAGAAAGAGAGAAAGAAGAACAGACTTCAGTTTTCCTATCATGATATTCAAGCCTATCATTTCTGCTGAGTACAAAAGAGAATTGCGTGCAACATTTTGGTGATAAATCTTGCTTGGTAACAAAGGGCTCTCACAACGGGGCCTCTGGTAGTTCTCCAGGCTTGTGTTAACTGTGAGTTTAATAAAGAAGCATATAGAGAAGCTTGAACACCTTCTAATGGAAGACAATGTAACCTAATAATCTGAGAATTCTGGAGAAGCTTTTATAGCTGAGCTGCAAGGAGCTTCTGCCCTTGATTCAGGTTACTACAGGTTCTGGTGAAAACTCTGAAGCTTGTTTGGACTTTCTGTATCTATTTCAATTACCTGTAATCAATGGTATATCCTTTAATCAATAGTCAGATAGAAACATATTGATAAAATGGCAATAGAAATGTAATTTATAAAACAAATAACAGCTCTGATTGGATGGATGGATGGATGGATGGATGGATGGATGGATGGATGGATGGATGGATGGATGGTTGGTTGGTTGGTTGGTTGGTTGGTTGGTTGACTGACAGGCTCACAGGCTCACTGGCTACAAGGCTAAGGAGATACATTAGAGAAGCAGAGGTCAAGAAGATAAATGCCCTGTTCTCCAAAGAACCATCCAAGGTGTACTCCCAGCTGCAGTGCAACAACTGAGTAACAGCAGAGCCACCAACAGCAGAAACTGAACAGTACTGGAAGAGTATATGGAAGAAAGAGAAGACACATAGCACCAGTGCAAAGTGGCTGCAGGACCTGAGAGCAGACCACAGAAATCTCTCAGAGCAGGAACCAGTCACTATCATGGTAGCAGATATCCAACAGCGTGTCAAGAACATGAAGAGCTGGACAGCACCTGGCCCGGACATGATCCACACCTCCTGCCTAAAGAAACTAACAGCAGTGTATTAAGGTCTAGCAGCACAGATGAACCAGCTGCTAGCAGCAGGCTCCCACTGCTAACACAAGGAAGGACAGTGCTAATCATGAAAGACCCCCACAAGGGAACAACACCGCCCAACTACCGGCCAAAAACCTGCCTCCCTACAACATGGAAAGTCCTATCAGGCATCATAGCTGCCACACTGCAGGACCATATGGGTCAGTACATGAGTACAGTTCAGAAGGGCATTGGGAACAACACCAAAGGCTCCAAACACCAGTTGCTCATAGATAGAGCAGTCGTTTGATACTCAAGGTCTAGACAGACCAATCTGAACATAGCCTGGATTAACTACAGGAAAGCCTACGACTCAATGCCACACACATGGATCTGTGACTGCCTGGCGCTATACAAAGTCAAAAGGACACTAAGGACTCAATGGGACTCTGGAAGACAACACTGGAAGTCAACTCCAGAAAGCTCACACAAGTGGCCGTCTAGTGCAGCATATACCAAGGTGATGCACTGTCCCCACAGCTGTTCTGCATAGGCTTGAACCCCTTCAGCCAGATTATCAGAAGAACTGGATACAGATACAAGTTCAAGAGTGGAACTACCATCAGCCACCTCCTCTACATGGATGACATCAAGCTAAGATGCTAAGAATGAATGAGACATTGACTCACTGATCCACCTGGCACAGATCTACAGTGAGGACATTGGGATGTCATTCAGACTAGAGAAGTGTGGCTAGATGGTAGTAAAGAGAGGGAAGATAGTCAAGACTGATGGGGTCTACTACAGTCACATGATGAGGAGGCAAGGAAGACAGCAACATCCTAGCACCACCAAAGAACAAGATCCTTTGATTTTTGAAGAGCTATCTGAATGGGAAGACAAGATCCATCCCATCAACATGTACAGCCTGCCAGTCATCAGAAACCCTGCCGGTATAGTGAGCTGGCCAAAGGAGGACATGGAGCTGATGTGAAGACCTGGAAGCTCCTCACAATGTATGGATGTTTCCACCCCAAGTCCAACACCCAGAGACTGTACACCAGCCAGAAAGAGGGTGGGTGGGGTCCGGTGAGTGTCAAAGCCACTGTCCTGGATGAAAATCAGAACATCCAGGAGTCCATCAGTAAGATGGCACCCAAAGATGAGCTGCTGAGAGAATGCCTGAGGCAGCAGCAGACATGGGAGGAGGATCAAGCAGAGAAAGTGCCATGGCAAGACAAGACCCTGCATGGGATGTACCACTGACATATAGCTGAGATGGCTGACATTGAGAAATCCTACCAGTGGCTGGAAAGGGCTGGACTAAAAGACAGCACTTAGGCACTGATCATAGCAGCACAAGAACAGGCACTAAGCACCAGCTCCATAGAAGCATGGGTCTACCACACTAGACAAGACCCAAGGTGCAGACTGTGCAGAGAGGCCTCAGAGACATTCCAACCCATAGTGGCAGGGTGTAAGATGCAGGCAGGAACACCATACACTGAACGGCACAAACAAGTTGCTGGCATTGTGTACAGATTCCATAGAAGGTCATGGAGAATAAAGGGCTAAGATCCTGTGGGACTTTCAGATCCAGACAGATAGGCAGGTGTTGGCCAATCAACCAGACATCGTGGTAGTAGACAAGGACCAGAAGACAGGGGTGGTGATAGATGTAGCGGTGCCAAGTGACAGCAACATCAGGAAGAAGGGGATGCAGTGGCACAGTGGCTTAATGACGCTGGAGTTTGCCGGCCAGAAGTGGTCGACACTCCAACAGTTTGAGCCCAGCTCCGTGTTATGGAAGTGAGCTCCCGTCATCTCATCCCTAGCTTCTGCCCACCTAGCAGTTCAAAAGCATGTCATCTGTGAGTAGATAAATAGGTACCCCCATTTTGGTGGGGGGAAACGCTGGCGGTGATCTGTGCGGGGAGCAGGAACCGGTGCTGACGGAGGAGATTGAGGAAGACACATAGCATCCATAGGGGTAAGAAGGGAATTTTTACACCTTTTCAGTCCTATTTTCACTCTTACCTATTGGTTCTTGTTTTCTCTGGTTCTTCTGTGATGTGTTGTCCCCTGCCATTTGCTGAGTATTGGGGCTCATTCTGAAAGTCAGACTCTGGCAAAGATATTACATTTTGGGCAGGGCATTTTTTTCACCTATTAGATGTGCAAAGGCTTCTGGGCAATCTAGGAGATGTGTGATCAAGATTGTAGGTCACATGGAATCCTTCAGATACATAGTGTGTACGAAGACTCCCTCTCCATATAGGTATTATTAGAAAATAAAAAATGTCAGATTGCTACAAGAGTGTTACAGGTTGCCTTCTGTTTTAATTGGCTGGTCTCATGCAGTAGCCATTTTGTGAGGGCACCCATTATACATCCTCAACATTTCAAATGTGTCCATCTGCTTGAAATAGTTGTGAATCTCTGATAGAATATTAAGGACTAGGAGATTATGAATTCAGCTTCCAGTAGCCCTTTGTATTTTCAAATCTCTCTCGCACACATCCATACACCCACACTCCCTTCCCCACACAAATATCTTTATGAGTGACTGACACAAACTGAAGTTTCATCTGTCAAGCCTAATCTTCTTATGAATTTCCTTTCTTTCCTTGGAGTCTTTCTAAATTCACAGCCAGCTTTGAGCCTCTCTTTAGAACCACGATAAAACTCTTTTTATTTGTGTGGACTACTTTTATAAGAAAGAAAGCTGTCCATAATTTACAGTACCAATTACTTGACAGAAATCTTAGTCCTACACATTGTTTGTTTTACCATGAACCCGGCTTTTCTTTCCTTCTCTGATCCTTTGTGTCTCCCAGAACTTATTTATATTTAAAGCATGTGTTTAAAGTTACATTTAAAAAGACAAATAGGTAGAATAACAAAAAGGCCACCATGCTGTGTTTCTTAGTGCTAATCTGGTTCCATCATTGTTATATATACTATTTGGCCTTCAGACTCCTGGTTTCTTTGCTCAAGGAAGAGAAGACAAACAGTTCCTAAAATAGCACAACACATTTAGGCTTGATTGTGTCATATCATGCAACTGATCCAGGGATTAAGTTTTCCCTCTAAAAACAGTGACATGATAAACCTACAATACCTAATGTGTGCTCTTGGACACCAATATCCTTATGAATACTTAAATTGGTACCCACCAAGATTTAAGTCCTGTCTTTCTTTTCCTTTCCTTTTACGTTTATTGTATTTTTTCATAATCAATAACTAACATGATGGAAAGCAAAATGAAAGTGCTTCAGTATCATCTTTATTTTCCCAAGAGTATCTTGCATTTCTATATGGGCCTTATAGGCATTTTTAGAAAACTGGATGAGGGGAGGTGACTTCAGCCCAGTCTTTATATGGAAGTATAAACATCTTCCTAGATAAAAGACAAGGTAAATTGGTAACATACTTAGCCAACACTGGCAGATCATGAGAAAGCTAAGCAGGCCTGGAGCTGGTTAATACTTGAATGACAGAGTATCAGAACATCCCAAATAAGTTCCCCCCCCCTCTCCAATCATCCATCCATCCATCCATCCATCCATCCATCCATCCATCCATCCATCCATCCATCCTGGAAAAAGGCAACCGCAAACCAATTTCTTACGGTTGGCAAGAATGTGACATGGATGTACCCAGCCTGTCATCAGGAGTCAACTCAAGGGAGACCTAATCTCATTCATTCATTCATTCATTTATTATTTAAATTTATATAACCGCCCAACTCCCCCAACGGGGGAGGCTATATGAGGCAGTGTCCTCCAGTGGAGGTAGAAGGTAGTAATACTAAGGTACTGCAGACAAAATCATTTGGTTTTCAACTTTATTAAATCAAAAATTTTGGTTTTTGCTAAGAGACCTAGGCAGCATTCCTGGAGAGTAGAAGGGTATAAATTAGAGCAGGTTAATGCATTTAAATACCTTGGGGTGGTCTTCCACCTGAAAGGTACTTTGAATGTACACCAGAATTACCTAGTGCAATCAGCCCTTAGGTCAATGAACACCATTAAACAGTTTTTTTACACTGGTGGAGGACAATTAGTGCCTGCGGCTTTAAAACTTTTCGAGGCCAAAAATTGGCTCAAATTCTCTATGGGGCACAAATAGGAATGTATGTGAAGGAGCCGCAGGAAACAGTGCAAACAAAATTCCTGCCATCAATTCTAGCCGCACATCAAATGCCCAGTTAAGGCTTGAGACAGGAATGCCGTCAATTCAGGTTAGGGCCTGGAAGTTAATGATAAATTATTGGCTAGAAATGCAATTCTATCCAGTTGGTTTGACCCCTCTAGTTCTAAAAGATAACTTCTCTTCACCCTGGAAGCAGGCGGAAGAATATAAGCTGGCTTCATATGGGCTCTCTCCACTATTCTTAATATCATTAGGTTATGACCAAGCTAAGCAACAAGTCATTCAAAGAATAAGGGACATGCAGTTCCAGATTGAAGTTAACAGGCTGCCAAAACATGATAGAATTTGGATAAACAGGGGCATATGGGAATCAGGAAGTTATTTGCTAAATCGAACTTTTCCTAAGCTGAGAATTGCATTCTTCAAAGCTAGATTCAATATTCTTCCATCTGCACTACTTCAAGGCAGGTGTAATAAAATCCCTATTTTTGTTGTTGTTGTTCAGTTGTTTAGTCGTGTCTGACTCTTCATGACCCCATGGACCATAGCACGCCAGGCCTTCCTCTCCTCCACTGTCTCCTGGAGTTTACTCAAATTCATGTTCATTACATTGGTGATGCTATCTAACCATCTCATCCTCTGCCGTCCCCTTCTCCTTTGGCCTTCAGTCTTTCCCAGCATCAGGGTCTTTTCCAGTGAGTCCTCTCTTCACATTAGGTGGCCAAAGTATTTGAGCTTTAGCTTCAGTATCTTTCCTTCCAATGAGAAGTCAGGTTTGATGTTCATTACATCGGTGATGCTATCTAACCATCTCATCCTCTGCCGTCCCCTTTTCCTTTTGCCTTCAGTCTTTCCCAGGAGTGTATCTACCCCTGTGGTGAAGAGGAAGTTGAAACCATCTCACATTGTTACAATGTAAATTTTATAGGGACATTAGGTCAATCTACATTTTGCCCCTAGTAGATAAATTCCCTGGGAATCCAGATAATTTTTACGTGAACCATCTTCAGGATCTAAAACCATACATTACGTGTGCAGTAGCCAAATTTTGTGTTGCCACAATGAAAATAAGACAAACCCAGCTAAAGAAGTAATTCCCTTGTTTTAAAAATTACTTTCAAATTGAAATATCTTAATTAATAAAATTTTAGGGGATATATATTTTTATTTTTATTTTATACTTACTAATATTTCAGGCTCACACTGCCTAGGTAACAAATGTATTCATATAGTAATAGAGGAGTGAATGCTATATTATTATGTGATATATTTTATTAGTTGGTAATATAATATTTTATTTCTTTCGTTTTATTTTGTTTTTCTCCTTTTAAATTTTACTGGTCATTGACCGAATAAATATTTATTGATATTGATTGATTGATTGATTGATTATCTCCTGGACCCAACTCTCTCCCTCTGCTGGAAGACAGAACTGTGTATATCAAATATGGTCTCCATCCTGATTCTGTTAAGGGAGGCTGTGACCTTGGGTGGTGGGAGAAGGCAATATTCTATTGCAGATTCTGAAATAAGATTCAGATAGCACTCCTTCAAGCTTTTTATATAGATGGCAATGTGACAATTATCTTAGTCTCAAGTAGAAAAATGGTCTGGGTCAGCCCTTCTCAGATACCATGATTATTTTTTTGTGTGAAATCAACTTCATTCCTTGATAAAATAAACTAGGCTGGATGATATAGTTTCTTGGAACAATTCGTTTTCCCTATCCAAATCAAAGTGCTGAATTAAAAAAATAACAACTAGGCTGAGGACCTGTGGAAGAAATTGGTATATCCTTGGAGGACCTGTCTATGCTATGATATTCCACAAGTATCTATGTTGCCCCTCTGTAGTTTTTGTTATAAACACAAGGCTGCTGGGAAATTCCTTTAAGGACTTGGAATGAGGTGTCATCAATATGCAGATGACATTCAACTCAATTTCTCATTTTCTTCTAATCTAATCTATACAGTAATAGAGATGAGAGAGATAAAGCCTTACAAATCCATACTTCTTGAATCAATCTGTGAATCAGAAAACAGATATTTTTGCACTTCTCAGATCTCCAGCAAAGACTTGACAAAAATGAGCATTATACATATGTACAGGATATTAGAGGGACAAAAACAATAAAGAGAAAGCATTCTATAAAGGAAAATGCTTGTGAAAATGCTATTTTCAGGAACAACGGCACAGATTGGAAGCCATTTATATATATTTGTGCGGATGTGTGTTTTAAAGGTAAAAGCTGATTCAGGGTCAAGGGGTGATGTGATGCGTTCCCCTAAGGTCTGTGGAGGACAGCTATACCCTTGAAAGCAGTTCCAAGCATAAGGAATAGCACCGTTTTTGCCTTTCTCCAGCTTTTTAAAGTTTATATTATTTGTGTAGTGTTGTAACTCAATTGTTAAGGGAAAGACATGGTAGAAATATTTAAGTAAACATATGAATTATCTGAATGTATTACTTAAAAAGCATAAAGGTTCCGTGTTGCAAAGAAGTCTGACACACATTAAACTCTAGTGCCATCTATCTTAGCTTGCCCTACCTATAGATTACATCTGCGTTGCCTCTACGGATTCCAGGTGTTGGAAGCATTGAGCTTTGCCACCTGCACTCTAATATAAAACAGGCTGTAGCTAGCAGAGAGGGAATTGTGTGTGCTGCCAATAGCTGCTTCTGGAGACAGCATTTTCCCCAGAGTGCTAAAAAAAAGGAGAAAAGAAGAAAAACATCTAAGTTTTGAAGAAGTATGTGGAAAGGGAGAGAAGGTTGATCTGATATTCTATATGAGATATAGAAAAGAGCAGGCTGTATATTGCGAATCTGCCACAGTGTATTGTGATTTTGGCATAACCTAAACAGAAGATATGAGAAACTGTATGGATATAAAGGCTAATGAAAATATGGACTTGAATTGTTATGAGAAATTGTATGGATATATAAAAAGTGATATTCTAAATGTAAGATGCTAAATACAAACACAAGTTGATATTATAGAATATTGTTTTCCTTAGAGATATATTTATGAGAAGATAATGATATGATGGAATTAGAATGATGGTTACTACAGGATGATATATATCAATATGTATTGTATGAATATTATAAGAATTGATATATTAGCTATTAGGTTAAGTGATATGATAGATTATGCACTTAGTTTAAATGGACACTACTACAAGGAATGGAAATTACAGATGGATAATTGAGATTCAAGAATTCCTTTTTTATGGAGATATATATATATATTAGAATTAATATTATAGAAATATATATGTATGAACACTATAAGAATTGCTAAATTATGTATTAAGTTACATAACATGTTAGGTTATGAGTCATAATATGAATAGAATATATTGTAGTTTATTAGAAGTAAATAAGGCTTTTATTTGTTATACTAATTGGTCTTTATTGAAGATATAAATATGTAGTAATGAACATTCAACATTTAACTACTACTTCAAGGAGTGGAAGCCAAAGATGGATTATTGGGAGACAGTAAGATGAAGGTTAGAAGATTGGATTAAAGAAATCAAAAGGCATATGACAAAGAAAAGTTCCTGTATACTGTATGAAGGACTAACATTTAAAATCAATTGTTGTACTTTAAGTTCAAAGATAGATTGGAGGACATCTATTTTCTATATTTTCTTTGCTTATTATTTCTTGACTTCACTTTTTCTTTATCTTTTTCTTATTTTGTATTTCTGTTTCTATCTCTTTTTTCTACTTTAAATTTTATTATGTATTGTAAAACTTAATAAAATTTAATAAGTTTTGAAGAAGTATGAACAGTTGCTATACAATTCTTATTTTTTAATCCTTTAAAGTGATTTCTTCTGCTCTTTCAATCTAAATATTGGCTGTCAACTGGTTTCAGCATTTTTTAAATAGTTTGAAGTTGTTCTCGCTTTTCTTGTGAGAACTTTGCATGGACAAATTTATCTCTCTTCAGTTCCTCATATTATTATAATAATAATTATAATAATTATAATTATAATTATATAATTATTTTATATAATTTTATTATAATTTTATTTTTTATTTTATTTTATTTTATTTTATTTTATTTTATTTTATTTTATTTTATTTTATTTTTTATTAGAGATGCGTTGCTCACATGATCAACAATCTTAGACTGGTTCATTTCTTTGATTCCCAGTGCTACTTCCCATTGAAGCCAAAAAGCAATTAATGGATGATATAAATCTGAAGATTGACTAAGCAATTAAAGATGTCATACAATATGAATGCATAGCCTCTATTGAAGTCCCCCCAAAATAGGATCACTGGAAGGTGTATGTATGTATGCATTTATTTAATCAAACAATCAATTCCACTTGATTGACTGTGGGTACCTATATTTGTGCTTTTATGTATCTAGGCATGTGTTTGAATGTTACATTTTTTTAGCAGTTGTTTTTGCTGCCTTTGGCTTTGTTTTCTGTTTGTTGTCCATCAGCCAGAGCAGAAAAGAGGCAGAAAAGGGAGAAGAGGAGAGCAAAAGAAAAGTTGAACATCCTCAGAAAAGCCAACCACAGTGGTAGGTAGATAGGAAGGAAGGAAGGTAAGTAGATTGGTAAATCCAATTCCCTTTTATTTGTTTTTTAATGAAAAGCCAGAATACTGAAAAGCAAAATGTCACCTTTAAGCAGCATCTTTATTTCCCAGAATGCTTCTGGGCCCTGCATGGAAAACAAGGATGTTAGAGATCCCAAGTCTCTAAAAAAATAATCTCAGGTGAGCTGATGTGATAGAGAGCAACTTGCAAGGCTGGAAAGGGAAATGTGGAAAAACCTCACTGGTTTGCCCAGTTTCTAGCAGATACTGGTAGCCATTCTGTGAGAATGCTCACAATATCCTCTCAAAATTCCAAATCCCTCTACCAGGCAAAAAGATTGTAGACTCCTGTCAGAGCTAGATTGTTTCTTGCTCCCAGATGGTATCATTGCTGTAAAGTTTCTCTTTTTAGAAGGAATTATTAGACAGCAACAGAAAGAGAATAATAGTGACCCAGTTGCTTAAATTCCACACACCCACTGATTCGACTTTGTTGTGAATTTATCTCCTGCAACAGCTATGATCAGTTTTAGGATGCAACTTCATATGAATATTGGAAAAAATATTCCTTTTCTGAACCACACATATCTACAGTACTTTTGCTCATACCTTGAATAGGTAACATCATCTTTGACCATATTCAAACTAAAAAGAAAATATTCTTCTAACCTACATTGTGAGACTTCCTTGAGGAGAGCAAATGAAGGAGAGGGACTGTCAGCGTCACAGCTTCAGTTCTTTGCATACCAAGTCTCACACGTTCAGTTCCTAGGATTTACTGTTTATGTAGAACTGAAGAAAGAAAGATTTAATCTGAAACCCTGAAGATCTGTTCAAACATTTAGCCCAAATGTGATACTAAAAAGAGATGGATCTGCACCTGTAGGCTTTCCCCCAGTATCTCTCTGCTCAGTTGTCTCCTCAGTTGCATGACGAGAGCTAAAACAGGATTCTGTTCATGTTCATTTTGCATACACACAGAATTTGTCATATGGTCCACTCTGTAATTCCATGAAAAATGGATTTATGTTCCAGCAAATGTGAATGAAAACATGAACCAAACTGACTACTTAATAACATCAACAGGAATGTTGGAGTTGAGGCCATTGCATACTGTACCATCTCTCTTCTACATGGAGTAGAATAGTTCTTTTCCTGGCACCTTCCAGAAGTTTTAATATTAACAGCAGCCATCATCTCTAGCCTACCTAGAAGCTGGAGTCCCAGCACATTTTGATCAGTTTTGGAAAGGCTGAATTAGGTGAATCACTGTACCGATTCAATGTGGACAAATTTAATTGTTAGCGTCAACTAACAATGTTCTGCAGAAATCAGAAAGTTCACATGTTTTAAGTCTGCAGTTCAGCTGATTTTCAAACAACCCATGTGCTAATTCATTAAGAGTTGTTCTTTTCTGCTGCTATAATGTGCGATAACAGAAATGTCCCTTTAAAGAGGCCAATCTCCCTTCATGGTTCTTTAGTTACCCACATGGTGCTAGATCAGCAGAATGAGAATGTCAAGAAAAATGAACAGCAACAAACAGCAGAAAAGGAACTTTGGGGAAAGGGAAACTAAGAATGGAAACAAAGTATAGGGTAAGTGATGTGCCTTAATAGTGCACATTCTTCATAGAATGCAACCTAAAAATGTGTGACTATGCCACATTATAAATGCTTCCAAGAACAATGTAAAAAAAAACATGCATGACAGCAGATTTAAGAGTGAAACAAAATGCACCGAGAGAACCCTAATTTCATTGTCTCCTCCACTCCTTCCCTAATTAAGATGAACAATTAAAAGCAGCAGAAAACAATAAACCATTATTTTATTGTGGAACTGCCAAGGAGAAGAGGTATGATAGGAACATAGATTTTTGTCCTACCATTATACCATATTATTATTATATTTCTATCCCACTGCTCATTCAGAATCTCAAGGCATCACATGCCTCCTCTTTTTCTGTTGGAGAGTGTGTTTTCTTGCACACACAGAGTATCAGAAAGCAAACAGCACCAGACACCAATTAATGACACCAGTCACTGTAGTAACTTAGTTGCAGTTATATTTGTTACTTATATAAACAGGTATTTACACTTATCTTCCAGATCCCTGGAAGTGTTACAAATACACATAGTAGAAACAAGCAAACAGAAAGATTCAATAAGTAGCAAGGAGAGAGTAGCAAGTAAGCAAGCAAGGCGGGGCAGGCAGGTTCTTTTATACTCTTCAGCCTGGATCACATGCTGCCTGACCTTTTAAAGTTTGTAGGTGATTACCTAATAAGGCTATATTGCTGTGACTTACTCCTCAAAGGAATAATACACCAACATTTTCTCCACAACCAACACCCTGTCTGGCAAGTTGGACTAAAGGTAAAGGTTCCCCCACACAGTAGTGTCCGACTCTAGGGGCCGGTGCTCATCTCCGTTTGTTAGCTGAAGAGCCAGCGTTGTCCGAATACGCTTCTGTGGTCATGTGGCCGGCATGACGTGCACGGAACGCTGTTACCTTCCCACCGAAGTGGTACCTATTTATCTACTTGCATTTGCATGCTTTCGAATTGCTAGGTTGGCAAGAGCTGGGGCGAGTGCAGGAGTTCACTCCATCATGCGGGGCTAGGGTCTCAAACCTCCAAACTTGTGACCTTCCGATTGACAAGCCTGGAGTCTTACCCACTGAGCCACTGCACCCCCCTCAAGTTCGACTAAGAAAGATCAAATGGTCCGGCATCACCCAATGCCTTCCATCGGTGAGGATGAACTAGAACCAAGCTTTTCCTTCTTGTAGACAAAAACCTGAACTAATGTGCCATGCTTGGAGACCTTTTGGAACTGAAATGAAGGTGTTTGTTTAACCAGCCCTCTTTCTTCCATACCACACTGGAATGAAGTATCTCCCATTACTTGGGTCCATGTTCTCATCATAAGGCAATGACTGTAGTTAATACATTGCACAGGAATGATGTTATCGCTTCACTCCCTAAGCCAGTGAGCCAATATCAATGATATTGATAAACTTTAATAATATAATCAATGAGCTATAATACCACCAGTGTGTTATGTTCAATTGTGAAGGCCTAATTCATTTGGTTAATTAAAAATAACCTTAATCTCAAAAAGGCTAAAATATATAGTGGGTTGAAAAAATAACCCTGCGCTAGAAGAAGAAAAAACATCTCCATTCATTAATACACCCAACATAACCTCATGCCACTACATTAAGAAAGGGAGGGTGGGTGCTACATACCACTAGAGTAAAAGGGAGATTGAGCAACCAAGATATTTTAATCCCTTTACTCCTCCTTCTCAATGTAAACCCAAATACGTTGATTGTACTTGGGAGGCTGCAGTTGAATTCCACTAGTTATAATGCTGCTTTTATTTTAAGTGAGAAAAAAGAAGCAAGCCACCCCTTGATTATAGTTTAATTTCTGAGGGTATTCACATATGACTCGATTTCTGAGCAGGTAGAAGGAAATTCCCAGTTGCTGGGATTAGAGGTTCCATGCCTGCCTGTTATTTCTGACAACCATAACTTGGTTTACCATCTGACACTGTCATCATGGAAGACATGGCAACAATAATCTGTTTTGCTAGGAAAGCAAGTACATCATATGAAACGGGCAGTAAGCATGAGTTGGTATTCATGATATTGTGCTCTGCAGGAATAGGAAACATAGAACGAGAGTTGGGATCCTTAGTTTCTCTCTGGTCCTTTATACCTTCTCTCTCTCAGTTATGATTGTGAGAAGCCATCTTGTTCTGTGCTGATAAAAATGAGGTGTTTTTCAGTGCCATTGCTTGTATAATCATGGTCAGTTTCATCTTTCATAACATGTTTTTTCAATTGCTATGTACAGTAAATCTCAGCATAAATCTCTTTGCTATCAAGTGAAAAAAGTAACTCACAAAGATTGAACAATTGCCAAGAGCTGACTGGTTTTAACACTCACTACAGCACAATAGGGGCATGGCTGAAATATTTCCCATGCTAGGCAAGGCAACACACTATTGTCCGATCGTGCTTCTAGGACTGAAAACAATAGAACTATTTGATTTATGTTCAGGCAAAAGAAAATGGACTTTAGGGAACATACTGTAACCCTAACCCAAGATTTTTGTCATTTTGCCAAGGTAGCCTACAAACCTAGGATTCACTGATCCTTTCAATTCATGTCCCCAAAAATCCACTTTTACCTTAGCTTAGTTTAACCTAGCTATGTTTAGAATGGTTGTTGAGCTTAGACAAGGCCATTTGATTGAGAAACATGGAGACATGTGAAGCTGAACGGATTGGAATACATTCCAGATGAGCTAAAATTTGAGATTTTATTCATGTTGTCTTTTTTTTTAAAAGCACTTGAACTTAACCTAGTGCCACTTGCAAATGGCTGTGTGTTGAGTGGAGCATGACTAGCAATGGATTATCCTTGTTTAGTTCTCTAGGAGACCTTTATAGATTTCCGACCACCTTATCTTACTATTTCTTCCAAGCTTTATTAATCTGAATATCGGAATAGAAACAGAGAGTGAGAGGGGTACATGAGCTTTTTCTCTGTTACAGTTTAATCTGCTATGGACATGCCTATTGAATACTGGCAGGAGGTTGATTGATTATGTACCATCAAGTCATTGTCAACTCTTCGCTACCACAAAGATAGCCATGAAAATCTGTTCTTTCAGATCTTCTAATGGTGCACTCATTGCCACTGAAACTGAGTCTATCCACTTAGCTGCTGGTCATCCTATTCTTTCCTTCCATCTTTCTCAGCATTACAGCCTTGTCCAGAGAAGATCTATTAAATCCAAGAGAAATGTGGTGGTGCAACCATGATAGTGCTAGGGAAAGTGGAAGGCAAAAGGAAGAGGGGCCGACCAAGGGCAAGATGGATGGATGATATTCTGGAGGTGACAGACTCAACCATGGGGGAGCTGGGGATGGTGACGGCCAACAGGAAGCTCTGGCATGGGCTGGTCCATGAAGTCATGAAGAGTCAGAAGCGACTGAACGAATAAACAACCATGATAGCATCAGCCTTGCGAGGTACAACAGACAGGAAACCCAGTCAGATCAGCTACTGTAAATCTACTATATTGTAAGGCTACATTAACAGAATCTTGCAACTCTGAACGTTCTCTTTCCCTCCCGTTTACAACCTAAGAAACTAGGGAGGGTCCCTTCTGAGCTGCTTGTCCTGCCCACATTCCTTCTGTGGGCCAAGATGCCTTTTATCTGACCATTCCCTTGGTTGTGTCTCTTCGCCCTGTCTCCCAAGGTCATTCCCATATACCGTGATAGATAGGATAGATTATGCCCCATGGGAATTCACTAAAATGAATGAATTAAATTAGTTAAATTAAAGACTACTGCAAATTAAAGACCTTGAACATCTGGTTTTCCTCTCAGTTTCTGGGTTAGAATGGAACTCTCCTCACTAGGGAGGGGTTGTCACATGTTTCTACGGTTACAGCTTTCCCCCCAATATGACCACCATTAATCTTTGTTTTTAATATATTGGCTCTTTGTTTTAATCCTTGTATCCTGTCCAGATGGCTTTGATGGCTGAAAGCGAGGAGGAGCTGAGGAGCCTTATGACGAAAGTGAAAGAAGAAAGTGCGAAAGCTTGGTTGCAGTTAATCCTCAAATAAACCAAGATTATGGCAACCAGCTTGATTGATAACTGGCAAATAGATGGAGAAAAAGTGGAAGCAGTGACAGACTTTGTATTTCTAGGCGCAAAGATTACTGCAGATGCTGACTGCTGCCAGGAAATCAGAAGACATCTACTTCTTGGGAGGAGAGCAATACAAATCTTGATAAAATAAAATAGTTGAGAAGAGACATCACACTGACAACAAAGGTCCGCATAGTTAAAGCAATGGTATTCCCTGTAGTAACCTATGGCTGTGAGAGCTGGACGATAAGGAAGGCTGAGCGAAGGAAGATAGATGCTTTTGAACTGTGGTGTTGGAGGAAAATTCTGAGAGTGCCTTGGACTGCAAGAAGATCAAACCAGTCCATACTCCAGGAAATAAAGCCAGACTGCTCACTTGAGGGAATGATATTAAAGGCAAAACTGAAGTACTTTGGCCACATAATGCGAAGACAGGATACCCTGGAGAAGAAGCTGATGCTGGGGAAAGTGGAAGGCAAAAGGAAGCGGGGCCGACCAAGGGCAAGATGGATGGATGATATTCTGGAGGTGACGGACTCGACCGTGGGGGAGCTGGGGATGGTGACGGCCGACAGGAAGCTCTGGCGTGGGCTGATCCATGAAGTCATGAAGAGTCGAAAGCGACTGAACGAATAAACAACAAGCTAAAAGGCAGCCAATGAAGTTAGAATACAAGAACATAGAAACAGCCCTGCTGGATCAGGCCTAGAACCATTTTACTCCAGCATTTTGGTTCTTACATGGCCAACTAGATGACTCTTGGATGCTTACTAGCAGGTGTTACAGTCATATCGACTCCCCCACCCCATTTTTCTGCAGCTGAAATTTGGAGGGATGCTGTCCCCAACCCATAAGTAACAGTGTCTCTTCAAGACTAATAGCCCTTGATAAACTTGCCCTCCATGAATTTATCCAATCTCTTTTAAACCCATCCACATTAGGAAACATCATCTCATTTTTTGTTAATGAATTCCACAGGTTAATTGTGCACTACGCAACTTCAATTTCTGTAATATTCTATTATTAGGCAAGGGATCCTAATATAGGGTGATAATGAACTCTAGTTATTTCTGAATATAGAGATGTTATAGAATAATTTCAGTTTCTTTTCAGACCTGCTTATATGAATTCTTTTACTTTGGCAGAAGAACAAGACCTAAACAGGAGTTGGACAGAGGAAGGATATCTCTGTCTTGCCAAATATAATTAATTATGGCTTCATTTTGAACTGCCAGGTTAAGGTAGGCCTTGGAAGCCTTGTTTCATAGTGGGTTTGGTATTCTTTGAGGGAAACATATCAAGATATTTTACTGGGATACTCCAGTTCACTGTTATTGTGAATTCCAATTCCATGTGAATTAGAACTTTAAAAAATAATTCCAAATCAAAAAAGGATTATTTGAAGCCCAATAAAGCATGTGAAAGTGCAAAATTCCTTTGTGATTAGTTACCTTAGGTCATTTAATATCCAGCTGTTATTATCAATGTATCAATCTAGTTCAGTACAGCTAATTTTAGTGAACATTCCTAAGGCTAAAATGAAAAATAATTCTGTGACCTATTGTTTCATTAAACCTCAGCTGTAATTAGATAAACCTGAAATGGTCTTAAGGAGTAATTAAGCCAAAGAGCATTTGCAATATTATTCCTTGATTCCCCTTGTCTTCCAAGCTAAGCCCTACAGCACCTGATAAATGAGGGGTCATGGGTGTGAACTCTCCCCGCCTGTCAATACCAGTTGAAACCAAACTTATAGTCCTGGGCAGCAAATGTGACAGGGTGAATCAAGTCTCTGATAATCTTCTATACAAGGATGGTAGGCTGTTATCTTAGCTGGTTAAAAGGTGTGAAATGATAGCATCAAAGTCAATAGAACCCCAATTTTTCTATAAGTATTTTTCCTTTTCCTACTCTTCCAGGAACAGTCATATTATTTTCTATAATCCTGGGTTCATGGCTTTCTCAGCAGTTTATGTCAAAGCAGAGAATGTTTATTTCTTCGACTCCAAAAGAGAGAGAGAGAGAGAGAGAGAGAGAGAGAGAGAGAGAGATTGAAATACTGTAGCTACCACCATGATCATAATCACTGTGTCCACATCACCATCAAAGGGCATAGGGAATGGTATAATCATCTCAATCCCAAACACCAGAAGCAAGCCACCTCAAGTTGTAAACCTGTAAACATTAACAATATGAAGTACTGGGAATGGGAGTTTCTGAACATCAGGCAATTAGTGTAAATGGGAACAATTTGCACAACACAAGGCACTCCACACTTAAACGCATTGCATTAATATCTCTGTAAAGAAAGCTTGCAGGTAACTCACTTTGGGTCTTATGTCCCAAACTCCCAACAGCAACCTTCACCATATGTTAATAAAGTGTCTTTTTTTCTTACCAAATAACCACAAAATGCCTTGAAAACTCTTCAGATAGCTACAGAGAGGGAATGTGTAGAGTCTCAGATTTGTTCCTTATATCAGCTTCCAACTTACTCTTGGAAATAGATAATAATATCAATTTCAGAATCCTTTCCTTGAAGATGGAAAAATTTCTATCTTCTATCAAAAAATACTATGGAAAAATTTCAAGGGAGGATTCGAAGATTGAGTAAAACTATTAAATTCATGGAGTGAGGAGTAGAATTAATACATTTTTTTAAAGCTAGAACTGTAGCATACCAAGAGAGATGTTAGATTAAAATAATCTTTGTGATTTTATATAATATACATTTTAACCTATTTTGTATCATTAATGTCTTTATTTTTTTCCTTTCATTTTCCATTCATTAAATATTATTATTCAGATCTTGGAGATCTAATCTCAAGATTCAGGTGGTCAGTGGTATAAAAAAGTAATGGTCATTTCTACAGAATAATCTGATCATAAATGTCATGTTATTTGGAAGTGATCACCAGTGTTTCAACAGGTTTGATATTTAATGTGACAGTAATTTTCCTTTCTTCTGCTGAGTGAGTCATGCCAAATGATGGACAATTTACTTTCCTATTTCTCTTGAAAGGTGTGGGTGTGCATATAAGTGGACAATTTATCTTTTAAAAAGATTCATGCATAGTTGTTCCTTCAAACAGTCCTCTGGAAAAATTTCCATTTTATATTCATTAAATGAACAAATGTATTATGGAATTTTTATGATGCCTTAAAAACACAGGGTAAACAGGTAAAAGTACAACATTAACATCTCATTAATTTCAATGATAGAGTTAACAGTTGCTTAAATGTGTTCTGTCAAATTCAAAGCAAACCTGCCTAACTTTGTTTGGATTAGATTTGGGATTTTAAAGCTATAGGAATTACAGTGTTAAATGTACAATAGCATTTATTATTTGTTTATAACTTAAATCTCTAGGGCTGACCACTTATTGTGACTCACAATACTCACAGCACTGTTGTTGTTTATTCATTCAGTCGCTTCCGACTCTTCGTGACTTCATGGACCAGCCCACGCCAGAGCTCACCATCCTCACCTCCCCCACAGCCGAGTCCATTACCTCCAGAATGTCATTCATCCACCTTGCCCTTGGTCAGCCCCTCTTCCTTTTGCCTTCCACTTTCCCTAGCATCAGCATCTTCTCTAGGGTATCCTGGATTATGTGGCCAAAGTACTTCAATTTTGCCTTTAATATCATTCCCTCAAGTGAGCAGTCTGGCTTTATTTCCAGGAATATGGACTGGTTTGATCTTCTTGCAGTCTAAGGCACTCTCAGAATTTTCCTCCAACACCACAGTTCAAAAGCATCTATCTTCCTTCGCTCAGCCTTCCTTATGGTCCAGCTCTCACAGCCATAGGTTACTACAGGGAATAACATTGCTTTAACTATGCGGACCTTTGTTGTCAGTGTGATGTCTCTGCTCTTAACTATTTTATCAAGATTTGCCATTGCTCTCCTCCCAAGAAGTAGACGTCTTCTGATTTCCTGGCTGCAGTCAGCGTCTGCAGTAATCTTTGCGCCTAGAAATACAAAGTCTGTCACTGCCTCCACTTTTTCTCCATCTATTTGCCAGTTATCAATCAAGCTGGTTGCCATAATCTCTGTTTTTTTGAGGTTTAACTGCAACCCAGCTTTTGCACTTTCTTCTTTCACCTTCATCATAAGGCTCCTCAGCTCCTCCTCGCTTTCAGCCATCAAAGTGGTATCATCTGCATATCTGAGATTGTTAATGTTTCTTCCAGCGATTTTAACTCCAGCCTTGGATTCATAAAGTCCAGCATGTCGCATGATATGTTCCGCGTACAGGTTGAATAGGTAGGGTGAGAGTATACAACCTTGCCGTACTCCTTTCCCAATCTTAAACCAGTCCGTTGTTCCGTGCTCTGTTCTTACCGTTGCTACTAGCTTGTTATAAAGATTCCTCAGGAGGCAGACAAGATGACTTGGTATCCCCATACCACCAAGAACTTGCCACAATTTGTTATGATCCACACAGTCAAAGGCTTTAGAATAGTCAATAAAACAGAAATAGATGTTTTTCTGAAACTCCCTGGCTTTCTCCATTATCCAGCGGATATTGGCAATTTGGTCTCTCGTTCCTCTGCCTTTTCTAAACCCAGCTTGTACATCTGGCAATTCTCCCTCCATGAATTGCTGGAGTCTACCTTGCAAGATCTTGAGCATTACCTTACTGGCATGTGAAATAAGTGCCACTGTTCGATAATTTGAACATTCTTTAGTGCTTCCCTTTTTTGGTATGGGGATATAAGTTGATTTTTTCCAATCTGATGGCCATTCTTGTGTTTTCCAAATTTGCTGGCATATGGCATGCATCACCTTGACAGCATCATCTTGCAAGATTTTAAACAGTTCAGCTGGGATACCGTCATCTCCTGCTGCCTTGTTATTAGCAATGCTTCTTAAGGCCCATTCAACCTCACTCTTCAGGATGTCTGGCTCTAACTCACTGACCACACCGTCAAGGCTATCTCCAATATTATTATCCTTCCTATACAGATCTTCCGTACATTCTTGCCACCTTTTCTTGATCTCTTCTGCTTCTGTTAGGTCCTTGCCATCTCTGTTTTTGATCATACCCATTTTTTTCCTCGAATTTACCTCCGATGTTTCTAATTTTCTGGAAGAGGTCTCTTGTCCTTCCTATTTTATTATCTTCTTCCACTTCCGCACATTGCTTGTTTAAAAATAATTCCTTATCTCTTCTGGCTAACCTCTGGAATTTTGCATTTAATTGGGCATATCTCCCCCTATCACTGTTGCCTTTTGCTTTCCTTCTTTCTTGGGCTACTTCCAGTGTCTCATCAGACAGCCATCTTGCCTTCTTGGTTTTCTTTTTCTTTCGGACGTTTTTTGTTGCCACCTCCTGAACAATGTTGCGAACTTCTGTCCATAGTTCTTCTGGGACCCTATCTACTAAATCTAGTCCCTTAAATCTATTCTTCACCTCCACTGCATATTCCTTAGGAATATTAGTGAGCTCATATCTAACTGATCTGTGGGTCTTCCCTATTCTCTTTAGTCTGATTCTAAATTTTTCAATAAGAAGTTCGTGATCTGAACTACAGTCAGCTCCAGGTCTTGTTTTTACCGACTGTATAGATGTCCGCCACCTTTGGCTGCAAAGGATGTAGTCAATCTGATTTCGTTGTCGACCATCTGGTGAACTCCATGTATAAAGTCATCTTTTAGGTTGTTGGAAGAGAGTGTTTGTTATGCACAGTGAGTTGTCTTGGCAAAATTCTATCAGCCTATGTCCTGCTTCATTTTGTTCTCCCAGACCATGCTTGCCTGTAATTCCAGGTGTCGTTTGACTACCCACCTTAGCATTCCAGTTTCTTGTAATGAAAATAACATCTCTTTTTGGTGTATTATCCAGTACGTGCTGCAGATCCTCATAGAACTGATCTACTTTTGCTTCTTCAGCATCTGTGGTTGGGGCGTATATTTGGATCACTGTGATGTTAAATGGCTTACCCTGAATTCGAATTGAGATCATTCTATCGTTTTTTGGATTGTATCCAAGCACTGCTTTAGCCATTTTATTATTAATTATGAAGGCTACTCCATTTCTTTTGTGGTCCTCTTGTCCACAGTAGTAGATCTGGTGGTCATCTGATGTGAAGTGGCCCATTCCAGTACATTTCAGTTCACTGACACCTAAAATGTCTATATTTAATCTTGACATCTCACCAATAACCACATCCAATTTGCCCTGGCTCATAGATCTTACATTCCAGGTTCCTATGGTGTGTTGATCTTTAGAACATCGGATTCGTCGTTCACCACCAGCACCGTTGGCCGCTAGCCGTCCTTTCGGCTTTGAGCTAGCTGCGTCATCACATCTGGGGCTAGTTGAACGTATCCTCTGTTCCTCCCCAGTAGCATTTTGACCATCTTCCGACCTGGGAGTCCCATCTTCCGATGGTATACCGACATATCTCTGGTTGTACTGATCCATTTAGTTTTCACCACAAGAATACTGGGGTGGGTTGCCTTAAGCCTTTTTCCCCCTTTTGAAAATGTACAGCTTAATTCCAAATGACTGGAAGCAGAAATATTCTAATTCAGAGGGAAGCCAGAAAATATGCAAATAGCTACTTTAAATTCAAGTCTATATCCTATGAGCCATTGAGAAGAGTGTGGAACTACAGTGTTGGAGCAGTTTAGCACGCTAACTTTTTGGAGAGCTCAGAAGGCTGTTAGATATCACTAAGAGTGTGACTAACATTTCCCATCTCTTTTAAAGAAAGAGAGAAAGAGGTCTACGGTAGGGATGTGAGTGGGAGACACACACACACACACACACACCAACACTCCCCCTTCCACCCTTAAAACTATCCACAAACCTGAAAAACAGGTCACAACTGCATCATCACCTCTGAGCCGTTTTACTTTCAAAAGTTGGCAGTCAATAAAGAATTACTTCTTTTTGGTCTGGCTTTCAGGTCTCGGCATAACTGAGATTCAAGTGGCCTTGCCAACTTAACAAATTCTATAGGGCTGTAGCATGTGGCAAAGAGGAGCTCTTTAAATCCATGGCACAATTGGTTACTTTGATACACTTTCTAGAAAACACCCAGTTTCCCATATCTCTATGTAGATCCAGTTTATCATTTTCATTGTATTGCAAGCTGCCTGACATTTAATTTTCCCAGATCTAGCAACCTTCTAGTTCATTCTCTCTGTGCACTAGAACTCTTGGATATGCTCCTTGAATCTGTAAGAGAAAGCAACTTTTGTTGATCTTCAAAAAAGGAAGCAAGATTGGATCTGGCCAGTCCTTGGGTGAGAGTTTCCCAGGAAATTCTGGGGCTCTAGGCTAGACTGGGCAGAGGCTGTTAAAAAAAATCAGAAGAAAGTCATGGGAAACCTATTTTGAATTGCTGCTAAGAAAAGCACATGAAGATGTTGATGTACTCTGAAGCTGACTTTAGCCAAGGACATCTTAACATTTACCTGCTCCATGAACTTTGCAGCTCAAACCCACAACTTCTTTCTCACATGACTATTTAGGGATCTTCTGTGCTTGGAGAAGATCTAGAATCCAAACCTGCCATATGTTTGATGCAGTGCAATAGCCTAATGGTTATGGTAATGCATGAATCATCCTCATGAATCATTCCACTTACTCTCTGTAATCATGGTGACAGGTTAGTGGTCCAGTCAATATCAGGGACAGTTCTTGTGGGCAAGAAGGCTAGACAGCTTCACATCCCTTTCTATAAAGTAATCTGAAGTTGTTTAGTTCTCAGTGTTCTTAATTAAATCCATACTTCTGTATTTCTCTCCTAATTTGCACTTTGCCAGCATGCTTGACACTAATGGAATTTTTCACATCCATCCTTAAAAGTAACAGAAAGGGAGAGCCTTTTTTCCCCTTTTGAAAATGTACTGGAAGCAGAGATATTCTAATTCAGAGGGAAGCCAGAAAATATGCAAATAGCCTCTTTAAATTCCAGTCTTGTAAGGTAGATTGTTCATGTCACAATGACCTTGTACCTTGGAAGAAATTATACAGGAAGAAGGTGTTACATTTCAGATAATTTCAATTCCAAATATCTCAGGATGCATAAAAGTACTGTAAATATTCAGTTACTAATTTTATGCACAGGTCATAGTGAAGGAAGAAGATGAATCAAAGATTAGAACTGATATTAAAATGCTCTTACCATAAAGACTGTCTCAAGTTGAGCTGAGCAATGCCGGGTAGGTAGGTAGGTAGACAGACATCCATGTATTTTTCTTGGCAGCAATATGGAAGTGGGTTTGTCTTATTGTCTTATTCTGATTTTTTTTTCCTGCTATTTTCCGGACTAGCTTATAGCTCTTGGATTCCGTGGTCATCTCCCAAATTCTAAGTAGGCCCAATCCTGCTTAGCTGCCACCTCCAATACAAAATTGCCTGCATATCCTTATTTTAAAATAAATAACTAAATAAATCATAAACAGTTTAATACTGTATATGTCTATGAAGGTTCTCAGTCATCCAGGTGGAATTGTCTGTAGCTTGAATCATGTCAACTGGATTTCTATTTATATACAGTATATGCATCAAATACAAGTAAGAAACAGTAGCAATGCCATCTAACCCGACCCAGGATGTAAACATTTTCTGTTGCAGCAACCTTTGTGATAAGCCACCATGAACAATGGGCCCAAACAGCTGTTTAATGGTGCATATGAAAATAGTTGTTTTATAGTTCCACTCTTATAGGATTACCAAATTATGGATTGTTATGACTGTTCTGTTCTGTTCTGTTCTGTTCTGTTCTGTTCTGTTCTGTTCTGTTCTGTTCTCCACTCAAATGCTACATCATTTGCAGCAGCCAGAATCAGCTGGCTGTTGTTTAGGAGACTAAAATGAAAATTTTCTAAATACTGTGTTATTGTTTATCATTATTATTTTATTGTGGAATTTATGCATATTTCATTCAATGCTAAATATATATTCTACTTGTTTTTCATGAATATATTTTTTTTAAAAAAATGGCCTTTGTGAGTGAGAGAGTATGTATATGTGTGTGCATTGAAGTCAATATATCTTATATCTTAGCAATGATGCATGGTTAATGTAGGACAATGCATGTACCTCAGTGTGTGTGCCATGTAATATTATTTTTAACATTACTGCCAAAACTGCATTCTCTAATTTGTGCAAACAGTTTTGTTAAGAACATTCAGGAAATGAGCTACATAGATATCTAAAGCACTACGAAGGACATTTGTATGGTCCATTATATCTACAAAATGTTATCAGTACATTTCCCTATTATTTGCGAAACACCCTGAATGTTGCTTGCTAAAGTGTAAACTTTTCCATCTGGGCTCCTGCAAATGTCATAAAGACCTTCAGAAAGGTTAACATGTCATGTCTGCATTTTAAAAGTGACCCATAATTCCTTTATAGTGGAAGAAGGCATGCTTATTTCAAAAGTGACATAGGAGTCCCCATTAAATTTGGCAGGAAGGACCTTGCTCAGAGCACCCATTGTTCTAAAGGTTCAATGATTTTTTTCAGAGAAGAAACTTCTTAACTTTCCAAGGACTGTATGTGCATCTCTCTCTCTCTCTTTCTCTCTCTCTTTCTCTCTCTCTTTCTCTCTCTCTCTTTCTTTCTCTATCTCTATCTCTATCTCTATCTCTATCTCTATCTCTATCTCTATCTCTATCTCTATCTCTATCTCTATCTCTATCTCTATCTCTATCTCTATCTCTATCTCTATCTCTATCTCTATCATCATCTCCATCTCCATCTCCATCTCCACCTCCATCTCCATCATTCTCATTCTCTCTCTATCTATCTATCTATCTATCTATCTATCTATCTATCTATCTCTATCTCTATCTCTATCTCTATCTCTATCTCTATCTCTATCTCTATCTCTATCTCTATCTCTATCTCTATCTCTATCTTCTCCATCTCCATCTCCATCTCCATCTCCATCTCCATCTCCATCTCTCCAACTTGGCTCTACTTTGAAAAATGTTATTCTTTTTCTGAACATAATTAGTAAATTTTCTTAATACGATAAAGCAATTGTGACTGTGTTGGAAACACTTCTGATGAAGAAGTCAGCTGATTAAAAAATGCTTATACTGTTTTGTCAGTTTGAAAACCAGAAAGTAAGAGAGTTACAAGAGTAAGTAAGAGGTTGAGAGTTTGGCAAACTTCCCATTTTGCTTTTACTTTCACTTTGATCCAGATCAATTGCAGGAAAGCAATGTTAAAGACAAAATTGTCAAATGCAACAAAGAATAAATCTTGCTGGCTTCTGCAAAGGTAAACTTCATTACAGTACTGTTTTAGAGCTCATGTGCAGAGAGGTTACCCAATATACAGGCTCTTAAAAATGTTTGGCCAAGTTCATTATTAAAGACCTCTAAGGAAATAGAGCAGTTATGAAATGTGAGGAATTGTCATCTCCTGACAGACTCATAACTAGTTAAAGAAGAAGACAGAGAAAATAGGAGCAAAAGGACCATTTTTTTTTTCAAATAGGAGGAGGTAACTAGTTCATACAGTAAATGTTCTTGAATTTGGGTATATTGTTGAGGACCTTCATTTTTATGGAGCAGGAGATTGGATTAGAATTGTCCTGAACCTGAGTCAATTCAGGCAGATTTGGAATTAATCCTAGATGGTGTGGTGGATTTTGGCAGTGCCGCTGGTTCTCAGGAAGGAGGGAATACATTCCAAGAAGGGGAAAGAGATAAGAGAAGACACAGTCCAGAAAGCGATTGTGGGAAAACCAAGAGTTTCAGAATAGCCCCGCCCTAGAGCGTGGTGGCTCAGCGGGTAAGACGCCAGGCTTGTTGATCGGAAGATTGCAAGTTCGGAGGTTCGAATCCCTAGCCCTGCGTGCGGAGTGAGCTCCCGCACTAGCTCCAGCTCTTGCCAACCTAGCAATTCGAAAGCATGCAAATGCAAGTAGATGAATAGGTACCACGTCAGTGGGTAGGTAACAGCGTTCCATGTGTGTCATGCGGTGTGAGAGCCCCGGTACTTACCTGGCAACCGGCCAACATGCCGGACTCCGAACCGGAAGAAGAGCCAATCACAGGAGGCAGCAGGCTCAGCGTTAACTTGACTGGGGACCCGGAAACGCTGATTGGCCGAGGCTCTGAAAGAAATACGCCTCCGCCAATCAGCGCGCGCCAAAGGAGAGCGGAGAGGCGGGCAGAGCAACATGAAGCTCGATTGGCCCCCGCTCTCCCAAGGAGCGAAAAAAGGAATAAAAAGCCGGCGAAACTTACCTCAGCTGCCGGAGACAACCGATCCTCTTCACAGTCTGGAACCGTGCCTTTGACTGATTCTCCCGCCTCACACACCAACCCAGCTGAAGCTGTTGAGGAGCTTCGCGAAAACGGAAGCCCCGCAACCCGCCGGATAGCTACTGAGGAGACCGAGCGAAGGGAAAGCTTCACAGACCTGTCGCCGCCGAGCGCCGAGCCTGCTCCTGCTGCCGCACCTTCGTCAAGCGAGCTCCTCGTTGCCGGGCGTCTTCCTGAGCACTCCTTGTTCCCTGAGGAAAAAGCCACCACCGGGGTAAGCGCTGCTGCCTTGCCTGTTTCCGCCCCGGCTGCCCACGCCACAGATTCTCCGCGTTTCCCCGAACCTGAGTCAAACAAAGCTGGCCAGCAGTGGGCTGCTTTCGTTGGGCCCCATTCTGCTTATACCCAAGCCAGCCAAGATCCTCAGCTTGTTCAAGCCGACACCGGTAACCAGTGGGCTGCTTTTGTTGGGCCCCGGTTTACCTCCAGTCCCACCTGCCAAGCTAACGAGACGCCTGCTGTCACCTTGCCTGGTACCTCCAGATCCATCGTGGTTCCTGTAACCCCTCTGGTCCTTCCTGCCCGGCCAGTAGAATCCGCTGTGCCCGTGGTTATCCAACCTGCAGACGAAGAAGAGGACTGTATAAACCGGGCTGCTTGTGTGTTTGTATAAATAAAGTTAATTTCCATAACGCTTCCGTGTCAGTCTTAGTCGGAACAGGACATGCGGCCACATGACCGTGGAAGAGTCTTCGGACAATGCTGGCTCTTCGGCTAACAAACGGAGATGAGCATCGGCCCCTAGAGTCGGACACGACTGCACAAATGTGCGGGGGGAACCTTTACCTTTACCTTAGAGCTTTCCCAGGTTATTTCCCTTTAGGTTAGGTAGAGTTGCTTTAGTCTGGCAAGATTCTGTCTACACGGTGTTAGGAAATAAAGAACTGAAGTTTGGCTGGACTGATTCTTTGTCATTCTTGGGCTGGGCCTGACAGATGGAAAGCAACTTGCTATTCCAATCTGCTCTGAATAAAACTAAGGTTCTACTGAAGTTCTGCAAATGATTCAGAAAGACAGAGAAATGTAGATCCCATGTAACCCAAAATGTACACTTTTTCCTCTGGTATCCAGAAGAAATCTCTATCACATTTTTATGGGAGAAGGGTCTGGAAGAACTTATCAAAGTCAACATCTTTCCTTTAACTTATTTTTTTTGGGGGAAGGGTGTTGTATTAGGTGCTCTCATTCACATATTCCTGGCAATAGAATAGAAGATTCATATTTGGGTTTGCTATACTCTTAATACTAGGAGGAAAAGTAAAGTATTTTGTCTAAACACATCCATGCAGCTTTCTTGACAACATATGGAAGTGGTTTGCCATTGCTACCTTCTAAGATTCAATGGTAGCCTCACAGCCAGCACTAACCAGCCTGAATCTTCTTAGCTTCTGAGTCGAGACAAAATTGGCCAGATATTGTCAACCGCTTATCCTGATATTAGAGGAAAGGGCTAATCATGTATTGAACTGGAGGCAAATAGGTCAACTATTACAAACAGATATTTTGCAGTTGCTGTATTACAATTACTTGCCTAATGAGTTAAGAGTTTCTGTTGAAAATTTACTAAGACTGAGGAACATCAACTGTGATATGCTGGATGAGGTACATATGGGATATCAAAAAACTACCCTACATATTATATTAATAAGTTGAGGAAAGGAGGTACATAGCCCTACCTTCATATTTTGCATAGAAACATATGCCTGGAAGGTTCCACAAAACATACAGCTATGGGCATAGAGATTCTTTCCCCATTCCCATGCAGTTGTGACTGTGTACCACCATGCTAACTTACTTTGCAAACCAAATGGCAAAAATGTCAGATTTCTCGTATGAAATTGGCAAATTATTTTCTGTACGGAGAAAAGTGTCTCATGATGACGTGACACCAGGTGGCTAGATAACAAAAAGCCTTCCCATAACTTTGAATGGCTTTGTTTACATCTCTTCATTAGATATGAAACTAGAAGGTACCATGTGATGTCTTGTTATGGCTAGTGCCCACACAAGCAATGGGACCTTCCCATGAGAACAATTCCCCCTGAAGCCTCCGTGGGAAGCCCTGGGAGAACAGGGAGGGGGAGATCACGTGCTTGCTTAGATGCAGCACTGCCACACAATGCTATGTGCTATGGCCTACACAAAGGCCTGGTGTGTGTCACACCTAACTTCCAGCCAATCAGAAAGCTGGAAGAACTGAATATCTAACCATGCAAAATGGTGTTCTATGCTTTTTGACTTTTTGTGTCTTTAGCCATGTAGTTCTTCACGTGTATTCTACTTCTGCGGACTGGGCAGTGCGTAGTTATGCCTGGCTTTGGGTATAGGCCGTGGCATGAGCTCTGGCCCTGGGATCAATACACGGATCTCTGCTTATAAGTTTGTTTTTGTTTTTCCTTATTGCAATAATGTAACATTTGCATTTATTGCCTTAACTATATATGCATTTATTGCCTTATGCTACAAGTAAACACTTTTAGCCCTAAACGCTGCACTCTTGTCTGTTTATTGTCAAGCCTTGATTTTTTCCCTTTGAACCAGCATACATCCTATCAAAAAATGCTTCACACTGCCAATTAAAAGTTGAAAACGTTGTGGTTTAATGTTCTCTGACAGGTTTGTAAAGCTAAGCTATGTAAGGTTGGAAACAGAGCCACAGAGAAGCCTGTACCTCTGAGACATAAAATCTAGACATAAGATAAAGTTGGAAAAGAGTAATATGCAACCTTTTCTTTCTCACCTTATCTAATGCTGAGTTTCTTAATAGAAAACTCCAGAAATCTGAAAAGCTCTTGAGACATAGTTCATTTCTGACAAAGAAAACTAAAATCTAACGCAGCCGAGATATCAGTAATCATTCCATTGTATTCTAGAATGTTTGGCACAGAAGCTTTTTCTGCCATGTGGAATGACCTCATTAAAACACTTGGCTTCTTCTTTGCTCCATCAATATATTGAATTCTTTGGTGACTATTAGAGAGATGGGTGAAAAGTCTGGAGGAAAGAAGGGGTAGAACCAATTAATTAAGAAAGATGATGTAAAGGGAGAAAAGAAAGTCTGTTTGTCTGTGTGATTCCTCTTCTAAAGCAGTACTTTTGTGTCATGTATTTCTATAAACTTTTCCACATAGATTTAGTGTGTATTTGCAGCAAAGCTCTCAACTTCATTTAAAATGGCTGGAGTGGAAAAAAGACTAAATATTCTTGCCTTTATGTAGCCCCAAGATGCATATTATGGAGTAAATAAATTATCCCTGCAATTTTAACTTTATGATGCATAATTTGCCTACACAAAGGTCAGAAATAAAGAGCAAAAAAGCACCATGAGATGGAGAAAACCTTGATATCTTATACTCCCTTAATCTTAAGCCAATACCAATGATGGTATTATGCTAGACTGATAAAATAGGTGGCTTAGATGCTTTCTCATTCCCACTGGAGAGCCAAAGTCCACTATGCCTGACCTCTACCACCACTGGCTGCAAAGCTTGAAGCAAAAGTTATTAACTCTTTTTGCTGTCAATCACCATCATATCAACATGGCCTCTAGAAATCACATCTCAAAATCTGAAATTACAAGATGCACTGGTACTTTGTTGTTGTTGTTGTTGTTCTTTCATTTTTACAGGGACGCCACAATTTTATAGGGACTTTCCTCCTTATAGGAAGCGCTATATTGCTTTACAATGTTTTACAAAGAACTTTGAGGTTTGGCTGGAGCCTTTGTTGAAGTGAAGCACTCCCTTGAAGATCTGCAAAGCCCTATTAAATTAGCTTATTAAACTATGCTGTATATGTATATGACTCCAGCACATGTACAGGAACAAAGGCACAAATGAATATATATTGAGTCAGATCCAGACCTGAAAACCTCTTTCCCATTTGTCAGTTCCACCACATTATTCACCCAAAATTTACTCAAACAGTCTGATTGTTTAGAATTAATGTGTATTCTATGTATGGATTTCAGAAAGGAATAGTCTAATGTTTGTGGACAATTCCACCTCGCCTCCTCCAATCCCCATTTCTGTTTGTTGGTCCTACAAAACTAAGATTCAAGGATAAACATTTACAAATATTTAACTCCAGAGTCCAAATTGCTCAGATGGGAATCTACATTCAGGACATAGAAGAAAGGAACTGTGCTAGATAGATATAAGTGACAGAAGGACACAAATTAAATCTTAATTATTGTCCTTGAGTTATATCAGTAGACATTCATGAACCTGCTATCTAGGACACAAGTGTATGTGCACATGTGTGTTTGTGTCTGTGAGAGAGAGAGAGAGACAGAGAGACAGTAAGTAGTGCACACTAGTTTAAGAGGCTCAAGAAAGAGTTGTAGGGTAAGATATTAGATTTACCCTATTAATCAAACCTTACCAAGTTTAAATAAAACATACAGAACCCAGTATTAAATAAATGAAGCATATAGAACCCAATATTAAATAAAGTAAACATACAGAACCCAGTATTATTATTAAACTAACCAGAGAAGTCTCTCTCTCTGTCTTTCTCTGTCTCTCTCTCTCTCTCATTGATGAGTTGAGCATTTTTAGAGTTTTGTCTGTGAAATTGACACAGCAGCCTAATATGAACAAGGTTAATATCAAGGCTCAACTCCTACTGTCTACTCAGGAAAGCAAGCAGGAACCTAAAGAGCATATGGAATGGGTGGAAATAAAGGGCAAATTTACAGATGTTGAAGTACCACAATGTAAAACCCCAATTTCCTACCTTTCTATGACTGTGAGTGTATGTGCACGCATCTCAGAAAGTTTTAGAGAGAGAATTGGAGCCCTGTTTCTTACACCAGACACAGGGGTATGTACATTAAGTCTTTATCCAGAACCTATCATAAGCTTTTTCTTCCATCATGAAAAAGGAAATTAAAATTCTATTCTTAGAGACAATACTGTAGCCTTAGTTACATGCAGCAAGGAGGCAGAGGTGCACACACACTTCCATGTTTTATTTTTTTTTGCAAATTGAGCTTTGTCTAGATAATAATTTTATCAATTGTTTCTTGCTCAGGTTTCTGCCAAATATTGAACATGTGACAGAAATCTATGCACAGAAACTGAACGCTCCTCTCATTTGGTACTGAAATTCCAATATGTGGAGAAAGGACAGCATTAATAATTAGAATAATTAATAATAATTAATTAATTAATTAATTAATTAATTATTAATAATTAGGGAAAAAAGCCAATGTGTAGAGAGATGGGCACAACTTGAAGATACAAAAAATATTTCTCTTGAAGAATTGTACTCCATTTTTTTCCTTGAAAAAATGAAAAAAGAACAGGGAGAAAAAAATTCTCCCTGTTCTACATAGCACAATAATTAACCATCAGTTGAAGTGATTATCAGCCTTTTTATATAATTATGATGAGCTCTCTCTCCCTCATTCTTGTTTATCTAGTTATCAACCAAAATACAGAAAGTACTTCTTCAAAAGGAGTTATCTTTTGCAAAAGTAAATCATAGGGTGACCTATTTAAATTGGGTCAGGTTAATGTATTTTGTGGTAGGCTGAAAAGTTTGAGTTTACAAATAAATCACGGATGCAATCTGGATTTCTTTTAAATAACCCATTTGGATGGATTAAAAGAACACACTAATGAAAATGACTGCAGAACTGAGACGAGCCTTGTAGGTTAAGCAATCTTGCATTCAAATATGACTTATCTTCATGGAGCCTAGAAAAAATTAATTAAACTTCTGGGCCAACCGATCTGGCCTTCAAGGGAGAATTAGCATTCTGAGAAATACTGTAGTGTGCTCATCTGGATTTTATTCCTCTCCTTTTCCTTGAGGCTTCAGAGAAAAATAATCTTACATGGGGAAAGGTGTACAGATTCCCTTATATTCCTTCCCACCTCACTATATTAAATGAGAATCCTTGAGTGTGATCAGAGAACTTGACTCAGTCTTTAAACCCAATATCCTTTACTCATACAGCAATATATGTTCACACATGTGTGTTTGTGAGAGAGAGACATTGAAACCTATTGCATTAAAGCAGAACCTGTCTCAGCAGTTTGCCCTTCTTGCCACGTTAATGGGACACTGGTGGCAACTGGGAATGCAGCTTCTGGTAGCCCTGCAGGGCGATATTTTGTTATTTTGCATGCTTTAGCCATGGCTGAGAGTGTATTTCTCCTAGTCTGCCTGCCACATACCCTCCTCTCAGGTGGTCTTCTGCATTGCAGAATAGAGGAAACAAAGTGGCCAGTTGTGAAATAGATCTACTCAGAAGACAAGATGAAAACTCCTTAATCTCACAACACATGGACAGATTTAACCATACTTTCAACTGGGAAACTGTGAGCATCTTAAACCAAGCCAAATCCAAAAACGCTAGAGAATTTCTGGAAGCCTGGCATTCAGACAAAGCAGCCATCAACAGACACATAGAGGTAAACAACATTTACATACCATTCATAAGAGACAATAGAAAATCCAGAAGACCAGAACACCTCCTTGCCAGCAATCATCACCCACATATACAAAGATTAACACCAAGATTAGCATCAGAGGAACAATCAAACAGCACAATTATAATTTAATTATTGTAACCCGCCCAGAGTCCTTTGTATGGGAGATGGGCGGGGAATAAATTAAATAAATAATAAAATAATAATAATAACAATATACCCTAATCAAGGAACTATTAACTCAGTCAAGGACTCCACAGTTCAACCCTGAGCTACAAATATTCTCTTCGATTGATAGATCTACTCACTACTACTACTAATAATAAAAGTTATATGCCCCCTGACGGCCAGTGATTCTGGGCAGTTCTCCAGAAGCCTGTAGATTCTATTTCAATATCCTATATCAATAAAGTATAGTTCCTAGTCAGACTTGTGGAGTTTGTTTCCTACTTGGCCTCCTTGAAGAATTGACATCAATCTTGTATGCCTGACTGAGATCTCCCCTCTCTGCCTCTTATAGCATAGCAAATTAGAGAACAGTCAATCCAAGCTTCTTTCTCATGCTTTGGCTACAACCTGGGCTTAAAATATGTTTTTGTTGATGTAACCATTGCTGCCTGTGCCTAGCTTACCCAATGTCATCTCCATGGCTCTCTACAGGCAGAGCTACTTGTGCCAATGATCTACAGATGTTCTGTACATACTTCAAAAATGATTCTAAAGAACTTGGACATCATGCAAAGGCACACTTATCATCTCCCTGCTATTCATTAAAGCAGCTAGTAATTTTCCAGTTTCTTCATGAATATTTTTAAAAAAAGAACAGATGGTTTAAGGACTCAGTTCATAACTCTTAAAGTAACTACATATCTTTCAAGCTTGTTTGAAAGGGTGGGGAAAGTATGATTATACCACCTTCCTGTTGACTTTGGATCAGGTTGTGAACAGATACAATTCTATGTTGTGTGCATTATTACTAATTAAAATGGAGCTGAGAACTTCTGAATACAATGATATCAGAACATGCAGAGTTCTTCAGAACTTGGCAAATGTTGATACCTTCACTTCTATAATATCTAGTCCAGACAAAAACACAGTAGGGAAAATGAACACTATTAACTCTTCATGAAGGTATCCTTTTGTTCAAAGAAAAAGAAATAATTTGTAAAGAATATAACTAATAAAAGCGCTTGTTAAAACAAGAAAAACTCCCTATAGTCCCTTTTATTCTGATCGCCATGGTATTTGCTGATGTGTGTGGTGTTTTGCTTCAGAAATCTAAATGCAATCTTGCTCTGGATGCAGAATCAAATAAGTAATTAGCAGTATAGTCTTTCCACTTTTATATCAAAACCTAACTTCACACAAACACAATTGTCTCAAAGTATTTCTGCCTTCACCTTCTCATTATTACTGCCAAGTTATGAGATGAAAGATAATGATTTAGAGCTGCACCCTGTACAGTCTGTGCTCCTAGAAAAATGGAGCATCTGTATTTTTTTGTTGGGTTATCGCATATGGAAACAATAGGGTTGTTGATGATTATGCCTCTGTATGCCAGCAGCATTGCTGTCTAGATGCAATCAGCAATGGAATTCTCTTTCAAAAGACATTGTTGTTCTGTCTGCAGGTATGACTGTGAAAGTTGTTAGGCCCACTTTGCTTATACCAACATTTCTCATTAAACCGAGTCATTTTTGCTCCTAAATTAAAATTGGAGGTACAGTTTATTCTTTCACAAAATAAGCAGTGTCCATCTCAAATTTCTAATGAACAGGAAAATATGAATATAGAATGTGGGTTTAGTTGTGCATTACTACAGACTGCCCATCATCCCTAAGGAGTCAGCAATTTCAGGACGAGCAATAGATTTGGTTTCATTATTAAAAAGGTCCTATATATTTATACCTTATTTTGAATTTGAATTTGAATTGCTTTATAATTGTCCTGTGTAGGTGCAGAAATAACACGCCGAGGCTTGGAATCTAGTCTCTAGTGTTTATTGCTTCCTACATACAGAATCCTGCTAAACTGATAGTGCCCGAAGAATCCCAGAGACATGAGTCCAATCTAGGGCGGAGCTTTCCGGAGGCGTTTGGGAAATAAGGCCAGGCCCTCCGAGCTTCGTGCTCGCTTCCCTCCCGTGAGTAAGCTCCCCCCACCGCTCTCCTGTGTCTCCCTGACAATAATAGACCAATGGAGTATACTGGAAACAAACAATCCCAGGACTTTGGCAAACAGAAAATCCAGTTGTCTCACCAAATCTTAAGAACAGTCCCTTGAGTTTGCTTATGCCTGCCAAGCTATAGTTTTCAGCTCCACTGTTTTTCTCAGCTTGTCTCTTTCTCCCAAAATGCACCTATCTGCATTCTCATCAAACTTCAGTTGGGGTTGCTGATCGGCATGGCCTTATTTGAGGATGATTCTGAAGACGAAGGAAGAGCAGGAGATGGACGTCTCTGCACCAGCTTAGTCTTCAGCACAAACTCTGGGCCAGAATCAATCCTGACCCTCTGTACTGTAACTCTGCCAGGTCACTGATCTGGACATACCAGCCAAAATGTATGGCATTAGTCATGGACATCTATGGGAGGGGCAAAAAGAGTTATGATGGTGAGTGCAACCACATACTTGGAACCCTACCCTTATTTTACATGCATTGCATGCATCACATGCAAGTGAAAAAAGAGTGAGGCTTCAATTGCCTAGTGACACCCACTATCTTAACTTTTTTTGTACCCCCAACCCTGGATATTCCTGATGCTAGTGTTAAGTTTAATATCAGAATTTTAAAAAAGTTTGTTTCTGAGAGATGGTATCTTGGAAATTATGGTCTACTAAAGAGTAATCACTAAATTACTATTTAATTTAATTTAATTTAATTTAATTTAATTTAATTAATTTTAAATTTTAAATTTTAAATTTTAAATTTTAAATTTTAAATTTTAAATTTTAAATTTTAAATTTTAAATTTTAAATTTTAAATTTTAAATTTTAAATTTTAAATTTTAAATTTTATATTTTAAATTTTAAATTTTAAATTTTAAATTTTAAATTTTAAATTTTAAATTTTAAATTTTAAATTTTAAATTACTAAAGAGTAATTAAAAAGTAAAACACCGTTCCGTGCGCGTCATGCGGCCACATGACCGTGGAAGCGTCTTCGGACAGTGCTGGCTCTTCGGCTGAGAAACGGAAATGAGCACCGGCCCCTAGAGTCGGACATGACTGCACAAATGTGTGGGGGGAACCTTTACCTATAAAGAGTAATCCAGCCTGGGTGACCTTGCAGCCAGATCAGGCTTGACAAGTTCTATCTGTGTTAAGCCTGTTAATACATCTGGATGGTTTTCCAATCAAATCAAGCTTAAGGAACCTCAGCTGAATAAGGCTAAATATAAAACTCTCTACTTGAGAGTAGCTAACTATGGTAAGAAGGATCTACTACTTGTGGGCCTATGCAACCATATGTACTTGTTTCTTGCATATTTATTACTTGATAGCTTTCCCTGGTGCTTTGAATTTTCATTATCTGGACTATGACTTTCACTCTCTGAAATCTTGATTATTTCAAGATTATTTGGGTTCTGGACCAACTTACTCTATAGCCGTCTCTACGTTTTTCACACTTTTTCTATAGGATTTTGGATCCCGCTTGTGGCCTGTGACAGGACACTTAACTTCTCAAAGATAATGGTGTTCACATTCTAGCAATGTTTCTTCATCTTAAACTCTCTTGCAAAAATGGCATTTTATAAAGGAGCATTTCTTCATAATTAAGAGACATATCACCAGACATTTTAGATTGTAAATCCCAAGCCATGATTTACAGCAGCCGTGTTCTGTCCTACAGACTGACAGGGAGTAAGACAGGTAGAGAATTAATCAGGTGACTACAGTCCAGACCACCCACATCAGTCCCACACATTCAGTCAAGAGTTGCAAGTACAATACTACGTATATCTAAAAATATTCAAGACTGATTCAAGATAGCTATTCAGGAGTATCTCCAGCAACACCTCAACTTCTCAGATACTTTAAAGCTCAATGAATTTGCTATATAAAATAGATGTGCCTTCATTTCTTATTCAAAAGTCAGTAAGGACAGTGACTGATGCATTTCGTAGGGAGAGAACAAAGTAGAATACATTGGGGTAGGCCCAGTTTTTAATCACAATTCAATGTTCTTCCTTTATTAATAGGAAGGGATGGAGCAGAGAGGATTTATTTTTTTTAATTTTTACTCACAGTTTTCTTGTCCATCATGTGGTCATCAAATTTTGACTTCTTTGTTGGTTTAGACGGAGTGTGTGAGCCTGGACTTGTCCTGTTGTGTTTCTTGTTCTTCCCTGTTGCTTCAGTGTCAAGGTATCATATCTGAAGGCTTTATGACATTTTAGGGACTTGGTGTTTAGATTTAGAGTATCTCTCACAGAGAATGTGTTTATTAAATAAAGCTAGATAAAAATTAAGATGTATAGCTAGGCTATTTGTAAAATCAGACAAAACAAATGAAATATAAGGAGCCCAGCAGACATGATGCTGCTCCCTGGCCATCTTAGCTCCATCCCGTCTATTAATAATCTGATATTGTCATCCGTTTCAGTGGAACAAGCGTGGAGAGCAAGCCCCAGTCTGTGGATTGTCCACCTCTGCATTCCTAAAGGTCAGGGGTGGGATATTTACTATTGGAGGCCATAGAAGGCTTCCAGTGATATGGTGACATCACTGAAGGAATGAGCTGAAAATATTGGATATTTTTAAATATTTTGTGTTGTTTTATATGTGAATGAGGCCAAATCCCATTTTTTCCTGTGTTTGGGAGACTGAAGAGAAAGAATGAGAGTGGCTTGCTTTGTTTAATCCTCCCCTTCCTATATTAGTTTTCAATAAATTTAAAAAATAAAATAAACCCTTAATTATAGCCTACAGGGAGTCCTCGTTTAGGAATCACAACTGGGACCGGCAACTCAGTCAATAAGCGAAGCAGTCACCAAATAAAACTGCGGTGGGGCTTATGATCTCACTTCAGCTTTCCCTTGCTTTACAGACCTGCAAAGGTCATAAATACAAGGATTGGTTACAAAGTTACTTTTTCATCACCGTCGTAACTGCGAATGGTTACTAAATGAGGCAGTAGCTAAATGAGGACTTCCTGTATTTGCTACCAAGTTTTGGCAGTTTGATTTCATGGCCAACCTCACTGAGGTTGGCCATGCTTGCTATAGAGCAGAGCTTTCCAAACTGTGTGTCGGGACACGTTAGTGTGTCGGCTGCAGTGTCTGGGTGTGTCGGTTGCTGCTGCTGCCTCTGAGCCCTGCCAGGATTCTGTGCAGGTCCTAGTGCCTGCCTTGTGCTTTGCTGCCTCCAAACCTGCCCTGCCAGGATTCCACGCAGGTCCTAGTGCCTGCCTTGTGCCTTGCTGCCTCCAAACCTGCTGTGATTCCGCGCAGGTCCTAGTGCCTGCCTTGTGCCCGGCTGCCTCCAAACCTGCCCTGCCAGGATTCTGTGCAGGTCCTAGTGCCTGCCTTGTGCCCGGCTGCCTCCAAACCTGCCCTGCCAGGATTCTGTGCAGGTCCTAGTGCCTGCCTTGTGCCCGGCTGCCTCCAAACCTGCCCTGCCAGGATTCCGTGCAGGTCCTAGTGCCTGCCTTGTGCCTTGCTGCCTCCAAACCTGCCAGGATTCCGCGCAGGTCCTAGTGCCTGCCTTGTGCCCGGCTGCCTCCAAACCTGCCCTGCCAGGATTCTGTGCAGGTCCTACTGCCTGCCTTGTGCCTGGCTGCCTCAAAACCTGCCCTGCCAGGATTCCGCGCAGGTCCTAGTGCCTGCCTTGTGCCTTGCTGCCTCCAAACCTACTGTGATTCTGCGCAGGTCCTAGTGCCTGCCTTGTGCCCGGCTGCCTCCAAACCTGCCCTGCCAGGATTCCGTGCAGGTCCTAGTGCCTGCCTTGTGCCTTGCTGCCTCCAAACCTGCCAGGATTCCGCGCAGGTCCTAGTGCCTGCCTTGTGCCCGGCTGCCTCCAAACCTGCCCTGCCAGGATTCTGTGCAGGTCCTACTGCCTGCCTTGTGCCTGGCTGCCTCAAAACCTGCCCTGCCAGGATTCCGCGCAGGTCCTAGTGCCTGCCTTGTGCCTTGCTGCCTCCAAACCTACTGTGATTCTGCGCAGGTCCTAGTGCCTGCCTTGTGCCCGGCTGCCTCCAAACCTGCCCTGCCAGGATTCCGCGCAGGTCCTAGTGCCTGCCTTGTGCCCTGCTGTAAGATTGTGTCGCGAAATGATGCATGCCTAAAAAGTGTGTCACCAACATGAAAAGTTTGGAAAGCTCTGCTATAGAGACTATTGACTGGAAAGAAGGCACCCAAAACTCCAAAAGAGTTTTTATACAGGTTTCATTTTTCCCTCGTGGGGTGTATGTGGATGGATGATAGACACTTATGTATTAATATACATATATCTAATTTATATAGCTGCCCATATCACTTTTACAAGCGACTCTGGGCGGCTTACAACAAAACAACTTATGTGTTACAGCACATGACTGGAGGATGATTAATTTCTATGTTGCTCCAATGAACAAAATAACGTCACTAAAATTGGGGTGCAACAGCTTGATGAAGCTTAAAGTACACCAGATCCTTCCTGCTTTATTGTTTGCATTGAAGGTATGTATGGATCTAATCTGTCATAACCTTATTTATGCCATGGAAATACTCTATCAGTGTCACTGAAAGTCCTGTATTCCTTGTATAGTACTCAGCTGAGCACATTCTCTTGCATTGTGTGTTTTTGTTAGAATTTTATTTTATTTTTGGCCAAGTAGATGCTGCTGAACAGCCTTAGTGAGAGTTCTCTGTAGTTAATGGATGTGGCATGCCAGAAGACGTTGGACTTACCAGAAAATCCCCTGAAAATAATAATAATAATAATAATAATAATAATAATATAAATTTCTCTCACTTCCAATATCCACAGCCAAAGAACTCTAGCAAAACTAATTATTGTTTAAAACAAAATTGGAATGACAATGAGAATGGTTTAGATTTTCAATCATTGTCAGCTAGGACTTATTTGCAGGGTGAAATAAGTCTTTTTTTTTAAATTTTATTTGGAGAGCTGGAAGTACCACCCGACAAGCAATTACTTCTGCCAACAGCATGCATAGGAAGCAGAAAGCTGGCCTTGAATTAACCATACCCCATCACTTCTAATGAAATCCTTTGCTGGATCCAGCTTCACTTCGGTGTAAATTACTGCAGATTAATTTATTTTTATTTATTATTACATTTATATCCCACCCATCTCCCCCACAAGGAGGGACCCTGGGTGGTTCACAGCAAGTTTAAAATCAATTAAAACAATAAATATCAATAATAAACAATATAAAATTATACACACACACACACACACACACACACAAATCATACATCATACAATCTGATCCAAAAGTGGTAGATCTTATTCCACTGATCGACAAGGCTGGTCAGGACAGATCTAAGGGGCAAGCCAATGCCAAGACTGGCTATTTCCCTCCCCTCCCCAAGACTGGTGACATAGCCAGGTCTTCAAGTTTTTCCTAAAGTCCAGGAGAGAGGGGGCCGATCTTATTTCCGGGGGAAGAATATTCCAAAGGGCGGGGGCTACTGCAGAGAAGGCACGCCTCCTAGACCCCGCCAGATGGAAATCTCTTGCCGACGGGGTTCGTAGCGTGCCCTCTCTGCAGGACCAGGTGGGACGGGTTGATTGAATGGGGGTGAGCCGGTCCTTCAGGTAACCTGGACCCATGTTGTTGTTGTTGTTGTTGTTGTTGTTCAGTCGTTTAGTCGTGTCCGACTCTTTGTGACCTCATGGACCATAGCATGCCAGGCCTTCCTGTCCTCCACTGTCTCTCGGAGTTTACTCAAATTCATGTTCATTACATCGGTGATGCTATCTAACCATCTCATCCTCTGCCGTCCCCTTCTCCTTTTGCCTTCAGTCTTTCCCAGCATCAGGGTCTTTTCCAGTGAGTCCTCTCTTCGCATTAGGTGGCCAAAGTATTTGAGCTTCAGCTTCAGCATCTGTCCTTCCAATGAGCAGTCAGGGTTGATTTTCTTTAGGATTGACTGGTTTGACCTCCTTGCAGTCCAAGGGACTCTCAAGAGTCTTCTCCAGCACCACAGTTCGAAAGCATCAATTATTTGGCGCTCAGCCTTCCTTATGGTCCAACTCTCACAGCCATACATTACTACTGGAAAAACCATAGCTTTAACTATACGGACCTTTGTTGGCAAGGTGATGTCTCTGCTTTTTAATATGCTGTCTAGGTTTGCCATAGCTTTCCTCCCAAGGAGCAAGCGTCTTTTAATTTCATGGCTGCAGTCACCGTCTGCGGTGATCTTGGAGCCCAAGAAAATAAAATCTGTCACTGCTTCCATTTCTTCCCCTTCTATTTGCCAGAAAGTGATGGGACCAGATGCCATGATCTGGGTTTTTTTAATGTTGAGTTTCAAGCCAGCTTTTGCACTCTCCCCTTTCACTCTCATCAAGAGGCTCTTTAGTTCCTCTTCACTTTCTGCCATTAGGGTGGTATCGTCTGCATATCTGAGGTTGTTGATATTTCTCCGGGCAATCTTAACTCCGGCTTGTGATTCATCCAGCCCGGCATTTCTCATGATGTACTCTGCATATAAGTTAAATAAGCAGGGTGATAATATACAGCCTTGTCGTACACCTTTCCCAATTTTGAACCAGTCGGTTGTTCCATGTCCGGTTCTAACTGTTGCTTCTTGACCCACATACAGGTTTCTCAGGAGACAGGTAAGGTGGTCTGGTACTCCCATCTCTTTAAGACTCTTTAAGACCTGGACCCATGCCATGTCCTAATTAAATAGATTATGCTGAAACTCTATGTTAATAAACTTATTTGGTTTAGCCTCCTTATAGGATGGGCAAAAGCAGCCTAGAATTCTAAAGAAGAACTGCCTTCTCCTCCTTTCTCTTTTCATATCCAAACATACACTTTGACCAAGAACAAGCAGGGTTGAAAGCTACCTTACGAAAACCAATTGGGTGATAGATAAGGTAAAGGTAAAGGTTCCCCCCGCACATTTGTGCAGTCGTGTCTGACTCTAGGGGCTGGTGCTCATCTCCGTTTCTTAGCCGAAGAGCCAGCACTGTCCGAAAACGCTTCCGCATTCATGTGGGCAGCATGACACACACAGAACGCTGTTACCTACCCACCGAAGTGGTACCTATTAATCTACTTGCACTTGCATGCTTTGTCCAAAGAGGTTCTCCAGTCATGTGGCCAGCAGAACACTGCTTCCACCCCACTGAAGTGGTACCTATTTATCTACTTGCATTTGCATGCTTTCAAATTGCTAGGTTGGCAAGAGCTGGGGTGAGTGTAGGAGCTCACTCCGTCACGCGGGGCTAGGGATTCGAACCTCCGAACTTGCGATCTTCCGATCGACAAGCCTGGTGTCTTACCCGCTGAGCCACCACACCTTTAGCCTCCTTATAGGATGGGCAAAAACAGCCTAGAATTCCAATAAGGTGATAGATACATGTAGACTAACTAGAATTTAAAATAGAGAAGGAATATTTGGTGAACATCCTATAATATATTTAAAGACTAATGTTCTCTTCCTTCAAATCTCCCTCATGAATGGAGCTTGAGAACATAGGGACAAATGTCCCTATTACTTTATTTGTCCTTTATATGACATGAAAACTGGGTGGATTTGGTGGAGAACATCACTATATTATGCAATGTATGGACAACAAGAGCATATGAACAAGGAGACAATTCTTTAGAGGCCTGGATCAACAAGTGCATGTCCGAGAACAATGTTGGAGGAATGTTCCCTTAGCTCAGATCAATAGGAAGCCTCTCTTAAGCAAAATAATTAGTTAAATTGAATTATACCATTCCATTGCAATCCATTAGAATTTGGTTTAAAGCAAATGAGATACGGTAGTGCCAATGGAAGATGAGGCTGAAAGCTCTTCCCTCCTTTTGGCTTTTGGGATGGATGAGATTTAAAGCTGGAAGATAGTTTTATTAAGCCTTGTCCTGCTATTGGGAAGAATAACAGTAGTTTAGAAGTTGAGACTGTCTCCAAATTATGTGACTAATGGTTCAGGTAGCAATAGCATCCACAGCTTTCTGAAAATATGGCACAATATTGTTGGAATTCTCAAAATGCAGGAAAAAGCACTGAGTATTCAAAACAGAAGCTATCACAGCTACAGGAACATTTCTATAGATAACCCCCCGTTACACCTTTTGCATGCTATCTACTTCTTCCCTTGCTGAAATCCAAATGGCTTTTGTTAGGAACTTTTCACTATAATAGTCATTGGCTCATTCCCCAATTACTATTTGTATTAACAGCAGGGAAGTTTGACTTGCCCTCTTCTGTCCTAATGAAGCTAAAACAATACCTGAAATAGCTTTTTTTCTTTTCCCCTGCAGTCTTTAATTAAAATCTGTCACAGCCCTCAAAGCAGCCATGAACTTTGGATGGAACTTTCAGGCAGAAGAATGCCATAATAATCTTTGAATAAAAAGAAAACATAGTTCTACCACTTGTATATCTTGATACTGAAGTGTGACACATGGTGCTGATGTGAGGTTAGCTCTCAGAATGTAATCTATTTTATTTATGAATTCAACTTGTACTATTCCCCCCCCCCCGTTCTTAGCAAAAGAATCCTTAACTCCAGTCATTCAACCCATAATTGATCTGCCTTTGGTTAAATTTCTGGAAGAAGTACAAGTCAAAGCGCAAGAGTGCTTTCACTGTTCTATCTCTCTTTCTCTGTCTCTCTTCTATAGCATGTTAACAGAGAGCCCTTCTACTCTTCTTTCCAATATTCTTCATCCTTCCAGATTAAAATATATGAAGACTGCATTTTCAGGCACATTAGCATTGTATTTGTGTGCTTTCTTAATTATATCTCTGTCTAGTGGGAACAAAAAGTTTATTACTTTATGAAGAAGGAGAGAAGAAAGGTCCTCTGTGCATTGCACCGAGTCATGTGACCTCTGGGGAGACGCCGCTTTCACGACATTTTCCTGGCAGACTATAGAGCGGGGTGGTTTGCCATTGCCTTCCCCAGTTGTAATTACATTTTCCCCAGCAATCTGGGTACTCATTTTACCGACCTCGGACGGATGGAAGGCTGAGTCGACCCGAGCCGGCTACCTGAGAACCAGCTTCTGCTGGGATCGAACTCAGGTCGTGGGGAGAGTTTCGGTTGCAGTACTGCTGCCTAACACTCTGCGCCACACAAGGCTCTATTATTACTTTATATTGATTAGTAGATAAAAAGCTGCTCCAAACTCAGGTTATTGAACCAAAGTGGGAGGGTATAGAGAGAAAAAAAGGAGAAATCTGTAAGATTAAAGAATGAATTGTGCTAAAATATTTTGCTTGCTTTCACAGTAAAGGCATCTCTCTCATTCTTTACCCCAAGTAATTTGTGCTACCTAATGCAATATAGTTCAAACTAGTGTAGCTTAATGATTCTGAGTGACATTAAATGCTGGGTCTGCAGAGGAGACACCCTAACTATATCCCTAAATTTAGCACATCAATATATGAATGGGATAAGCATGTCCTTGCAAAGTCATGTATCATGCAAGTACCTTGTTCATGGAGCTAGAACTGGCTGCAACTTCCTTTGACAGAGTATGAAGTTCCTTCTTTGTCTCTCATTTTAATGACGACTCCGACTTTATTCTCAGACTCCGTGAAAGAGGCATTTTCATTCAAAAATGCTCATGAGAGTCAAACATTGTCCTCTGAGATGCTTCTGGGTGCCTTTTGTTTCTTAAAGCATTCAGAGCTCCACATGAGAAGCAAGGCTCTCTTGTGCTGCAGCACTTCCTGGAACCCCCAGAGCTTGGCTCTATCTCCCATAGAAACTTCTGTGTGTACAATTCCACACAGACTCCCTCCATACTAGTTTTCTTTATGAATACAGTTCATTGTAAATTACTTATCACCACTGTGTCTTTTGAAGGTCGGGGTGATCCTTTTTTTGTGTGTGGATAGTTAGACCTCTTTTCATAATGCATGGTGCCACATGGCAGTCCAAGAAGTACTGCTCAATTAGAAAACTGTATTTGATGAGTACAGCATTTCTGAAAGAAAAATGAAGTTTTTTTAAAAAAAGGTCTGCTCTAGCAAGGCCATTTTTTTTATTTCATGTGTCATTCAAAACGAGTTTCTCATAGTTAGCAATCCAAAATAAATAAAACTACTGATAACCTAATATTCAATTGCTTATTAATTAATCAGTCTCCATCATCTCAAACAATTCAGGCAATGGAGAAGATAATAAAGCTGTTCTCAGACTGCAAAGTAAGTAATTTTATATAATGTAACCTTAATTTTCATAATATTTCAGGGCTTCTCTGCAGCGTTGTGTTTGGAACAAGTTGCTGATGTAGATAGGAGGAATACCATTGAAAAAGTAGAGAGGAAGTCAAGCTACAGTCAGAGAATGTGAATCTTTAAACATGGAAGACAAAAAATCTTTAAACATGGAAGACAATTATGAAGGAAAGGAATTATAGCTCAAAGAAGGTTATGGAAGCAAGCAGTCAGCCACTCTAAATACATCCAAGTCTTCACTTTCTGACTGTGTGCATTATTCACAACAAAAAGGAAATGAACGTGTAATACAAGAATCTCTGTCTATAACTTGTAAAAATTCAAATAGATGAAGTGCAAGGCAAACAAATGTCCCTATCTGCAAAATGAGGAGAGTTAAAAAACTGCCTAATTACCATAAATTCTAGAAAAGCTCTAGATACACCATTAAATAGTTTATGAAAAAGTACAGAAAAGTATAGAGCTCACAACACTCATATTTCAAGTGTGACCCCTTATTTCCTTTCTATAAAATAGAAACAGAGAACAGGCTCAAGAGAAAGGAAGCCAATGTGGAAAAGAAATTATTCAAAACTTGAGATAAAGGTCACAAGGGAAAAAAATCACATGCAACAATGGCCAAGACACAGGGACAAAGAGAAAAATGGGCGTAGGTTATAACAAAATGTAAGAATTAAAGTGGGGAAAAAATGAGAAGCCATGATAGGTGATCCATTTACAAACCAGAAGGAGAAGGTTCTGATAATCCAAGAATTTAGGTCTATCTTTGGAAATTACATTGGAAGTGGGAAGCTTTGCAATCCTACTAATTCTTAATGTCCCACTATTTGTGATAATGATTTTGAAGAGCATCTGAAAGCCAATTAGCATTATCCTTTGCTGAGCAACTACTAGAGTAATGCCAGGATAAGATGTCTTGGTTCTCCTGTTGGATTTCTTGCTCAAACCCCAGTAAAGCAATGAAAGGGGGAGTGGCAATTATTCATCTTCTCAGTCATAAATTATCTTCTTGCGTATACTCCCATCTTTCATAAGCATTTCAGTATTCAAGAGATAAAAGAGGTGGGGAGACGATCCCTAGATGTTCTCCAGTGAGCTTTGATGGCAAGGGGACTTAAAGATACATATGTCTAAACCTCATGGATATTTAGTTAGACTTGGGTTCACCTGGAATTCACATTATAATGGGCCCATATGACATCTTGGTAGAATGAAGCCAATTCATGAGCATCTGATAAATAGTTACACATCCTGCCACTAAGAGAAAGGCCACTGTATGAATAGCATCTCAGTAACATAAAGCTTCCATTTTCACATTGCCTCCAAATCAATTGGCTAAGAATCTGGCATAGCTAAAACACCACACTCAAATGTCTTAGCTGCTGAAATGTCAGATCTATTGCATGTTCCTATATTCTCCTGAAGCCCAGACGTGCTGCAGCATTAAGTTCCTTTTATTTGTATCATCTCCATTCCAAATATAAGCCAGGTTTGTTCAGCTTCCCAGCAATTTCAGCCTCCTATTATGGTCTTTCAGGCGAATAGAGGACAATGTCAAATTGTCCTCCAGCGTTGCTCCCCTAATTGTAAAGGTGGAGAAATGCTGAAATCCCCACTCCTGTCCCCAGCATTTTGCTAATACTTTCCCCTCTTGTTGGTGCTAGCTTTTCCAGCATGAATACCAAAAGACAAAGGGATAATATTTGCTTTTGCCATGATTGGTATAAATGTAGGCTTAGGCTAATGACATTTTACTTATTCACCTGCACTGCTCGCGACTTAAAATGTAAGCCTCTCTGAATGAGAACAGACTAGCTTGTTTTGTTGTGACCTTGCTAACAGATTCCTGCAAATGTGGGTATTTTTCATCTCCCAAGGAAGGAAATGCCACAAGGTTGTTGTTGTTGTTGTTTTTTAAGTATTAGCTTGGCTTGGAGCAAAAATAAAGTACTCACATTGCTTAATGTAAGCAATATTTTAGCACAATTCAGTATGTCGTTGTGGGCAAGGTTAAAAGCTTATGAGTTAGCATATAAACCATAGAAGCAAGAGAGATTATCTTTTCTCCTCTCCCTCCTGTGTGTCAAATTATCTATCCAACAACTTTTTTTATGATTCCAGTAGGATATTTATTTATTTATTATGGCTAAATTTGGATCATAGTTAATAGCTCTATAGTTTCAAGAGTGTTGGCAGGGTTGAAAAAGTGTGCATCAAACTGTAAAGTAATTTCATACTTTTAAGAGACACTCTTTTACAATGCTCAGCTACCATCTTGGTCTCTATGTTGAATTTTATCTTTGAGTTTGTTGTTAACACTGAGGAATACAGTAGATCACTATGTTTACTGATAACAAGAGCTGGGTAATACACTTTTTACATAAATAAAAAAGTGTTAGGCCTTTGAGTAACATCAAACACTTAACTGAGATGCTATGGTTACATCAATGAGAACTTAACTACCATTAGTCTAGCGTTATGCTAAGGCTGTAGAAAGGATCTCATCAAACAAGCTTTCTACAGACCAGTTTAAAGATTCTCCCCTTCTTCAACTTCCGTCTTACCATGAGTACTGCTGATTTCTTTTGACAAAACCAGATATCTGCCACGCAAAAGGAGATGTAACACCTTAGGAGTAGAATCCAAAGGGTTGATTTTTCTCATTTACAAGAGAGTGAAGCTACCAACATTCTCATGAAAGTCAGAGAGAGAGAGAGAGAGAGAGAGAGAGAGAGAGAGAGAGAGAGAGAGAGAGAGAGAGATAATTTATTGAACTAGTTCTTATGGATTCTGAGCACGCTCTGCACACATAACCATATTGGGGTGGCTCTGAAAGATTTACTTTCTCATTAAAAACAAAAACAAACCCTGAACCATGAGCTTGTTCCATTCTGTTAAGGAGGCATTTCCAAATTGCCTCGAATACAAACAACAAAAACATCTCATTTAATCTGCATAGATTCAAGAGTAGTTTTGTTACTAGAGGAGTTTAGTTACTAGAAACTAATAGTTTTGTTACTAGAGGAGGCTATTAGGGTGTGGGGAGTGTTGACCTTAATTCATAAACAATGAAAACACTGTAGTTCAAAGCTTTGTTGTTGAGAACAAAGCAATGGAAATCCACCTAGACTATGACTTTCAATTTCTCAAACATTCATAATTTTTTTTCTGTCTCTTGTTCTTTCCATTGCTGCTAGGAGAAAAGCTATGAGTCTCGCTAACAATCTCTTCTCAACAATGACCAGAACAAATCTCTCACCCACCCATACAGTAGAGTTTCTGCAATGCTGTGTGCATTCTTTCGCACTGTTGAAACAAGATATAAAGTAAACCAGCCCCCTTGCTTTGGTGGTGGTGTGACTGGGCAATTTTTCTTTCTTATGGATAGAGCCACCTTTCTGCAACCATCGATCAGGATGGTAGCAGGGAGTCTGATCATACACACATGCCAAATGTGATGTTATTTGCTTCACAGGCTGCAGATGCTTTAAATATAATGGTGACCATTTGCCACATCTTACTTTTCCTATTCCGAATGTTGGGCAATGACAGTAATTTTATGGGGCATGTGATTATACCTGTAAATTGAATAAACTGTTGTCTTATGAGACTTTTTCATGGACTGATGGTTAGATATATTTACTTCAGTGTTTTAGTGGTCCTCAGATTTGTTTTGCCTGGGAACAGAGGATGTTTACTCAGTCTCTTAAATATCAATGCAATTAAATTTTGGGCCCCCAACTCTACTGCTACATGAATATTCTCTCCATTTGTTTAAGGTAAATATTCTTTAACCTGAGAACAAATCAAATACAGCAATAATTCTATCTGAAAAGGGAAGTCATTACTCAAGCTGTTCTGAGAAAGGAATTCCCAAGAGAAGGCTGGGTGGGGGGAGAGAATGGGATAATATGCATAGCTATGTTACCCACACTTCAGAAGGCACATAAAAATTCAGATACATCTTTCCCCCCCCCCCCCATGAATAACACAAAGCTTCTAACTCAGGCTTAAAATATAGACAGTTCTTAGCAAAAGAAGCTATTTCAATATGAGACAAGGAGGCATAAATCAGCACTTTATGAATGAATTTTGAGTAGTATAGGGAATCCAGTCATACTATGGATAGAAGTACTGCTAATATTACTATTAGTATTAATATAGTAATTGTAGTACTCGTACAATTAGCATTAAGCGAACCACCAATGAGATGAGTGCTTTATAGTGTGCAAAGAAATTGGTCTCAAGAATGTTTATGTTTGGGCTGATATTAAGTATGATTTCACATAATGTGCTAAGACGTTGTTTAACTATGGTTTATTGAATAAGTTACGGTAGGCTCTCTTCACATAAAACACTAAACCATAAAGCAAGATTTCCTACTCAACATAGTTTGGTTTCACACAACATACTAAACCAAAGACAAATCAACTGCATTATGATGTAGTGTAATATACTCTATGAATCTGAGTTCATTCTCATGTTCTAATTCCATGGTTCACTTTAGAAAGGGAAAAAGGAGAACAGGATTAATCACATTGTTTACAAGACTCTCCAGCAGTGTCTGTAGGAAGGTACCTAAACGAGCCAAGATGGTGTTCATAGCACCATGATCAAAGCTTGGCCCCATGACTGATGTATGTTCAAAAGGGACAGGGCTTGGATTGTGATGCTGAGATTGTCATCTTGCCTGATTTAAGCCAATGTAATGGAAAGAAGGAATGGCCTTGAGGGACAGGAGGAAGAGATGCTCCCAAAACAATGGTCATATAAAAGAACCCTGAGTCCGGGGCAGAACTGTAACCTGAGAAAACAACTCAGACAAGACTCTCCCTAGTTCTCATGAAGATAAAGGTAGGGAGGGAGGAAATGCTTTCAGACTTGGAAGATTTTGTTACTGTAATCTTATAAGAAAAGTAGCCTTGGCCTGCATGACTTTGGTTTCCTAGTCATGGTCTACCTTGAACGGCTGACATCCATCAACTTCATGGATATCACTGAAACTCTGGCTGTTCTATGCTGAGACTGAGCCAAGTTCACCCAGCTGGCTCCATGCCTAAGGTAGGACTAGAAGTCACCGTCTCCTGGTTTCTAACCTGATGCTTTAAACACCACACCAAACTGGCTCTTATTCTATGTTACTGCCTGGGATTTACATTTCTACTAGTGCCATGCAGAAACATTCTGCTGCCACTATTTTTTCTCCCATGCCAGTTCCCATTTGGTTGGAAGAGGATCTGCTTAATAAATCCCTTTCAAAAGAAAAGAGAATTTGGTGAAAATGTCCTGGATCTGGAAGGCTATTCTTCCACTGATCTGAGGTTGCCAAGGATGCATGTGAATATCCTGTATTTCATTTTACAATCAGTTCTCCAGCAGAGTTCAGGCCACATCCTAAGGGAAGTGATTCTTCCTGCTGACAGTCTTCTCCAGATGGGTCAAGGTGAACATACAGAAAGGCTTCAGAGAAGGGATAGAATTATAACAAAAAACAACTCTTGGAGTTGCACCGCCTCTTTTTCCATTGGAACTGTTTTGACCACAAAGGTTAATGTCAAGAGGTAGATATGAAAAGGTTCTTCACAGGCTGCCCACGTCTCTGTTTCTCAGCTGGTTAATTTTTTTTTTATTATTATTACATTTAACATAAAACATAAACCAAACATATAACACATAACAACAAACAAACAAAAAAATTCTTGTAAATACTTGAATTACATTTTTCTCTTCTTATACCTCTTTTTTTTCCTTTCGCCCCTTCTTTATTTGTACTTATTATTATTATTATTATTATTATTATTATTATTATTATTGTTCTCTATTTAATGTTATATTCTTTTTGAATATATTTTATGAAGGGGTCCCATGTTTCATTATACTTCTCCATTTCTTTTCCTTTTATTAAATTTGTTAATTTGTCTGATTGCATTAAATCCATTACTTTTATAATCCATTCTTCTTTTGTTGGAATATTTTCTTGTTTCCAGTATTGGGCGTATTTTATCCTTGCAGCTGTACTTAGATACTGAAATAAAATCTTTTGTTTTTTATTTATATTGTCTTCAATTTTACCCAATAAATATAATTCTGGTCTCATTCTTATTTCTTTGTCGAATATTTTACATACATATTTATGTATTTTGTCCCAATATTTTTTTGCTTTTACACATAGCCACCATACATGGTAGAAAGAACCCTCAGCTGGTTAATTAAAGAAATCTCTGTGTTTCAGAGATAAAGGAAATTTCCTGTTTCTCCCTCTCTTTCTTGGACTTCTTTGTGATGTAGTTTAAATATATTGCTTTCTCCATCTTACCAAATCTAGCTTCAAATATCATGAACGTTTGTCAGCCTTCACTGGTAGCTGGACTAAGCACATACTTTGCATGCAAGACGGCCATATTATGAGCGTTTTATTTAATGGGTTGTTCTGCAACTTAATTTCTCAATATTCTTTCACAATCTGCTATTCAGGAGCACATCGTTTGACAAGTGCTGCTGCTGAATTTGAATCTCAATGCCAGCAGAAGCACTCACAGCAATAAAAGAAAAAGCAGCAAGAGAAATTTGGAAGAAATTTTCAAAAGAAAAAGAGGAGGGAGGAGGGAGGAGGGAGGAGGAGGAAACAGCTTTTTTTTTCAGTCGAATAAACATCTGAGTTACTGTAAGCTTCTGACACAGCATGAATTGGGCAGTGGAGAGAGATACGAAGGACCTTTGGAAACTACAGTACATCATTCTCTTCTCCACATGCTCCTGTCTCTTCTTTCATGATTTCTAAGAAAAGGCAATAGACATATTATCTGAGACTGGAAATGCTTCTGCATCTCACCTCTAACATTCACTCAGACAACCTTTTGCAAAGCGTGCAATCAAAAGGGCATGATGGAAGTTGGCAAATAGGCCAAATATGAGAGGATAAGAAAATTATGCCCACCATTGTATTGTCTACAGCTTATAAAGGGGTTGCATAGAATATAGACAACTTAAGTTAGGCAGAAATTCCACTTTTTACTTTGTTCTCTACAATTACCTCAATAATGAGCCTCAGTAATGGCTGGGTGAAGCTGTAAGTTACTAAATATTCGTGTTTGTGTGTGTGTGTGTGTGTGTATAGCTAGCCATGGGGCAAAAGTTCCATGGAGCAAAAAATAAGATCCACAGGCATGTGACATGGTTATTAGAAGCAACCAAAATGAGCAAAGAGTGTTTCTTCTTAACTATTCATCAGATAAGATATTATGAAAAAGTAAGAACTGAGCAGGGGCGTGGTGGCTCAGCGGGTAAGACGCCAGGCTTGTTGATTGGAAGATCAGAAGATTGGAAGTTCGAATCCCTAGTCCTGCGTGACGGAGTGAGCTCCCGCACTAGCCCCAGCTCTTGCCAACCTAGCAATTTGAAAGCATGCAAATGCAAGTAGATAAATAGGTACCACTTCGGTGGGATGGTAACAGCGTTCCACGCACGTCATGCCAGCCACATGACCGTGGAAGCGTCTTCAGACAACGCTGGCTCTTCGGCTAAGAAACGGAGATGAGCACCGGCCCCTAGAGTCAGACACGACTGCACAAATGTGCGGGGGGAACATTTACCTTTACTAAGAACTGAGCAGATGCAAGAAAGTTAAAAAAACCTAGGCCAGTTGATAAATCATGAAGTCTTGGTTCAAACTCAGTCCCAATATGGCGGTTGTCAATTGATCCATTTATCCTCAAAAGCCATGAAAAATATTCTTATTACTCTGAAAACACAAATAAAAATGTTTAAATCAATGGGAGGATTTTCCCTCTGTCTCTTGTTTCTCCTCCCTTTTGTGGGGATGGATATGAGATGTCTTTCCAAATACAGTCACCTGATATATAAGGGCAGTAGGCTTCATTGGTTTAAGAAGTATATTTGTTCGCAAGTAAAAATAATGATGACCTTCAGCCCAGTTTGATTTGTGGGAGTACATTAACATATCCATGCCATTTTAATGGCTGTAATATAGAAGTAGTTTAGTGTTAGTTTATTCCAGGGAGTATTTTTTAGTTTCCAGGCTAGCCTAGAGCCCTGGAATCATTGATGATTGCCCTTCCAAGTATTAACCAGGCCCTACCCTGCTTAGTTAGGACCTCTGTCACCCACTAGACATTTCCCTGGAATGTCCTGGTAATATCCTTTGCGATCTATCCCTTATGATCAAATAGTCTTCTCAAGATTCTGTATCTTCTAGGGTTTGGGAAACTACATAGATTTTTCTTCTCCTTAAATCTAAAGCATGACTGGAGGAAGGGATTCTTGTCTGTAGCCCTTAGAATTTCACCTCTCATAAAAAAGACAGGAAAACTGTCTAAATCAAGGGTACCTTTTCTAGGGAACACTCTCAGAAAGGACGTATGTCGATGAAGGTTCTCAGTCATCCAGATGGAATTGTCTGTAGCTTGAATCATGTCAACTGGATTTCTATTTTCTCAGTGGAAACGTTTCGCTCCTTATCCAAGAAGCTTCTTCAGTCTTGAGCAAAGTTTGTAAGGGAATCCTTAAATATGTTTCTAGGTTGGCTGTGTGACCTTGCACCTGAGGCTAGGTCATGGTTATTTTGAGATGTTATTTCTAAGACCCTTTATCATCCAAAGGAGGATCGTTAAGATTACCTTGCTATTGTTGAGATTGTGAAATGGTCTTAATCTTCCTAGGCACAGAAGACAAAGCAGGAAGGAAAATAGGGGAACGATTGACGTTTCCACTGAGAAAATAGAAATCTAGTTGACATGATTCACGTCTCAGAAAGGACATTATGGGTAGAGAAAAGCTTGCTGTTACACTCCATCAAAAACTGGGTGGAAAGGATAGGCTGTGTTATTTGCATATTGTTTGAATGTGGCTTTCATAATCTTATGATCTTCCTTTCCAAACTTTCAGAGTTCATGGACATCATTCATAATTAAATAACAGAAGTTGAGAAGGTATTGCCCTCCAGATGTTTCAAGTTGAAGCTCCCATAGGCCCTGTTCATTGACCATATTGGCTGAAGCTCTTGGAAACTGAAGTCCAAACAGCTGGAGGGCTCCAGCTTTTCTACCCTGCAATATACAAGCAAAAGAATTCTGAATCTGAGTCTGAATGCAATGTTGCCTTAATACTAAAGAACTGCTTTATCTTTGGGAAGGGGGATGTTCAGTTTGGTTTGAAAAACAAAACTCTTTTCCTTTCCTACAACAGCAACATAACAACCATCCAGAGTCCCTCCAGTGAGAGGAGATGGGCGGTGACAAACAAACAAATAAGGTAAATAAAAATCTGAAGCATCAAATATTTGGTATGTTCTCCAAAGGATTACCATTTTCCTGGCCTTTGCTTCCCTTTACACTTTTTTCCTGATGTCAGTTTATAGCTCTTCACCTTCTGAGGGATTCTGGTGAAAACTGCCAATGAAGCTCATTAATCTTCCATCTCAAGGATCTCCTGCTGTCCAATTAGACTCACTGGCAGCGTATTAACTGCCCAAGCCCCAGGGGCTGGTTCTATTCCACCGTCCTGGTGGCAATTATTCTCTTAATTTTAACATTGTACCTGCCAGACATTGATTCCACTTGTTAACTGATTATTAGCAGTGCTGAAAAAGTGTTCTTGAGATATGCAGTGGCATGCAGATGTCCCCTGAGCATTCTTAACTTTCCTTCCTTCCTTCCTTCCTTCCTTCCTTCCTTCCTTCCTTCCTTCCTTCCTTCCTTCCTTCCTTCCTTCCTTCCTTCCTTATGTGTGAGAGAGACCATACAGCTATGTTATTTTTCTTCTTTATGAATGCTTTTGCACATTGTATTTGTTGTTTTATCTTCCACAAGAATGTTCAGCAGTTGATGGATATAAGTTGAGTACTTTAGCAGCCCTCTTTTACTTTTCAAGTTTGCTATAACAGGGATCATTAATTTTCACTAGGCAAAAATATGTGCTAAGTTGGGTATGTGTATTTTTTTCTTTGTTAAGCTGCAAGAAATTGATTTCCCCTAATGGAATAGTGTGTCTCTGCACTTAACTTTTCTTAGTATTAAAAGTCTTTTAATATTCAACAAGTAAAGCAGTATTTATCCTGACAGTAAAAATTGTTCCAGCACTGAAGGTATTACTAATACGAGCAGTTAATTTTAGGTAGCACACACTATTCTAGTCTATGTGATATAGGAACCTAAATATCTATCATGCTAGTGATAAAAGGCAACCATATTTTATTTATTTAAAACATGTACTTTCATCCCTTCCTCCAGAAAGTGCAAAGCAGATAACCAAAACAGTAACACTAACAATAACAACAATGGTTAGAAAATGTTCATAATGCAATAAAGATGTTCTGAAAAGCAGCAGTTTTTTTTAATTATAATTGTGAAATGATTTCAAAATTATAGATAAAAAACCCAAACCAAGCAAGACAGAAATTCACACCCCAAATGCCTTCATAAAAAAGAAGTTTCCTAATCAACCTGCCAAAGTTTGTTATGGAGTAGATAAGAGAAGCATCCTTTGAAATGTAATTGCTTCTGCGCCACCACTGCAGTACCTGCTCCAATTTGGCAAAATTCTGGAATATTAAAACATACATGAGGACTTCCAAAAATGGTATCACTTGAGAAACACTGTATAGGAAAGGGCATGTTAATATCCCTAAACCATTCATCAGCAGCTACATGTGTCCAATGTAAGCTCCTTTTTCGTAGCTTGATCTTTGCTTTCTAGAGGTAAAGCCCTCTAGAGCACATTGCAATATATGTGTTACCATGTTTGACCGCCATGCTCAAATGTACATTCTCTTAGCCTAAGTGTAGTTGGTACCCTATTCTCAATGGGGAAAAGACTACAGAAGAACCCCCAAAATATAGAACTGTGTTTCAATGGGAAATTCTGACACCCCATCCAATCCTACATACATTTCTAGAACAGTGCTACTGCATGAACATTTCCCTTTGGATTAATCCTGCAATTTGTTTGCCCATACCCAGTGTTGTAGCAGTTGAGACTTAGCTGAATGCCTACATTTTCCATCTCTTTCTACCTCCCAACCCTTCTGATTCTAGTTTAAAACCTGCCTGAGGTTGATCAGAACTGTTCTGACTATTTTCAGAATCCTTCAGTTATAGGAAACCATAATCATCCTACTCTAACCTTAGCCCCCCAAAATCTCAGCAAAACAGGTTTCAGTTGCCAGTTGCCAGCCTTTCTCTATGCCTGTGCTAAAATATCTTCCACAGTTATACCTCCCTCCACTGCCTGGGTGGATGGGTGCTGGGCTACTTTTTCTAATTAATCAGACAGACCTTTAAGATGGAAATGCAGAAACTGGGAGGAATGACAATTGTTCTCCAGTAGGGAGAACCAGTCACTCACTGAAAGGAAAGGGAACAATACTGCACCATTTCAGAGGTGGCATGGAGAGTTATGAAATAGGTTTTCCCTATCCATATAAATAATCAGAATTTATCAGAACCTTTTTTTTTTTTGCAAACCCACAACCACAGTTCATTTGATCATGGTGGGGAGGGGGTCATCACATTAGAGAGCATCACTTTTATCTGCAAGACACCACCCCTCTTTCTGAATATTAAAAAAATCAATTTAGAAGTCTGCCTTTTGCATTAAAGATGAAGAAAATGTGTGCCATTTTCACAAAATGTGAAGAGTTTCTCAACTTTTGAGTAAAGTCAGAACTTCCAGAAACGTCCTGTTGTTGCCTTCATTTGGTATTCAGAGATATCTTGCTTCTCAACATGGAGAAACTATCTCTCCATAATGGGTTTGATATATCTATTCACCATGGATTTGTCTAAAACTTTAAAAAAGCCATCTAAGCTAGTGGTTTTCTCCGTGTAAGTTCATTATGCATGATGAGAAGTGTTTTCTTTCATCAGTTCTGAAACTACTGACAATCAACCTCAGTGGGGTGTCCCAAGTTCTAGTTTAGGAGAGAGTAAGAGTAACTTTTCCTTTTAATCTCACCTACTTATTCATTAATATTTTTAAAGCTATCATCATTTTCCTTTTTCACTGCACATGGAGCAGAAAACAAAGTGGGAAGACAGTGATAAATGGATAAGGCAGGTGAATATATGATGAATATATGATGGAAGCAAATTGTTTGTGTGTGTGTGTGTGCATGTGTGTATGTATATGTATATGTATATCCCGCTAATTAGTTCTGCCTACCAGGCTTCCTGTTGAGCAATGGAGCACTCTATTTTTAAAGCTGCCTCCTGGACATGACAAATGCCAAAGTGAGATGGAGAGCTTGTCTGAATCTTCTACAGGCTGCACAAGTTAAAATGAGGTCCCTTTTTCAGGGAGTTATCTATCATCTATCATCTATCATCTATCATCTATCATCTATCATCTATCATCTATCATCTATCATCTATCATCTATCATCTATCATCTATCATCTATCATCTATCTCTATGTATTATCTATCTATCTATCTATCTATCTATCTATCTATCTATCTAATTTAATATCATCATCTTTGATTTTATATTTTATATTTATACTTTTATGTAAGAGATACTGTTTTATTGTATTTTAATCTGCTTTTACTTTTAGTGTTATTGTAAACCGCCCAGAGTCCCTCTTTTGAGGGAGATGGGCAGTGACAAAATTTGAAATATAAATAAATAAATAAATAAACAAATAAATAAACAAACAAACAAACAAACAAACATAATTTCCAGTATATAACCACATCACTGCTGACACCTTCTTTCCTAAAGAGCAATGAAGATGTAGGATGCATCAGATACCACCCCTTGTGATCTGCTTTGCAAAATATTGGTTGCTCTATGAGCAAATGATAAGCTTATTCCTCATTGGAAAACTATCCTGATAAATTTAGAGTGCTGACTTACAAATACTTGTTCAAAAGATAAGTCACTAAAAGAGACTTAGGGCATTTCCTTATAAGAACTCAGCTCCAGTTTGAAACCAGCTTCAAACCTCTATGATCCCTCTATGATCCCTGTATTTGAGAGCTGAAGCATGTAATACAGGGAAGGTGATTTTCGGTACTCTAGAATCTATAGAAGCTTAGGGGTGGTGATTTTTTGCTCCTTGTTCTCAGTATATAAAAATTTTGCTCCTTGTTCTCAGTATTTTGAGCTTGGCCAAAGAGAAGATTACAGTTTGCCTTTAAATTGCTTTTGAGGGATTGGAGAATGGGAACAATTGTGTTGTGGAAATGCCCTAAGAATCCACTTAGAAGTTGTTTGTTGTATCCTTCTGAGCTCTAGGAAATCCTTTCTGAAACAGGACAAGTAGAATTGGAATGCAATATTCTCAATATAGCTGGATCACAGACATTTTCAGTGGAGTTTACATCTGTTTATTCTGCTGAGGGGGGGGGAGGGGGGAAATAAAATGGCCAAGCTTTATATCTTACTCCATATTTTATTCATTAATATCTTTCATATGTTTTTCCAAAGGTGCCATTAAACTTGACCCTGGGAAATCTCTGACTGCATCTTAGGGAGCAAATACAATAGGATATAATAATTTGTATTAAGGATTTTAATTGCAATAGTAAAATCTAATACAAACTAAAAGAAAGAAAGGAGAATAGAAAGAAAGAGAAAAAGGTGCAAAGGAGAAGGAAAAAAACAGAAAAAAGAAAGAAAGAAAGAAAAGTAAGAATATAGTCGAGAGAGAGAAAAGAAATATATAAAGAAGTGACTTCCAACCTTCATCACAAGTATAAATAATTTTTGTAACTCTTCACTCTTATTTAGCTTGTTACTGTTTATTTCAATTTTTTAAGTTCTTAAACTTATGATTAAATTTCTCTTTCATTAAGGATTGAAGGAAAACTCACCCAGCATTACTTACAATAAGTGTACTTATTGTCTCTGGATCTAAAAGAACCAATTGCCTGAGCACCTGATCACTGCTTAGACACTTGGCAGAACAATGGGGATCCATATAAATCTCTTTAATAAATAATAAATAATACTGATAACAACAAAGTCCATATCTCCTGACTGTTGAAAAGCATTGCTAGCATAATGTTGCTCTACGCAACAACATCTATAGCTGTGGAACAGTAGTCTCCTGGTGACATTATCTGAAATGTGCCTGAGAGATTTTATAAGACCGATGTAAAACGTTGTCTCCTGTTCCCACGTTTTATCCAGAGATCTAGCAGGAATAGCATGGTAGATGTACTGAAGATGATGTCAGGCATAGCCAGTAGAATCGTATTTCCAAACTGACTATATACTTTTCTGTTCATAGCCTATTCTGAAGCTGCTTTGACATAACTGAAGATAATCTGCTTCTTCTTGGAAATCTACTGCTCTCTCGATATCAAACATGGGATTGATTTAGAATTTTCCATATTGGTGCTATCCTCAAATTATACTCCTCCTTTTCCTTCTCCTTCTCCTTAGGAGAGAATGACAGTCACAAAAAAGCAGATTTCAGAGCATGACCGCAGCTCGTAATCAACAGTATACCAATTTGCAATACGTGCACCTTTCTCTTACACAAATCTTTTATATCTGAGCTTGTTCTCTTTGTATACAGTAAGTCCCTCTTCATTTACAGAGACTTGTTAGTTCTTTTTCTTGGTCATTCTTTTGTATGACAGACAAAGCCCAAGAATCTATACTGCTACAACAGATACAAGTCTACATAGAAGTTGATATAGATGCTGTTCTGTCATCTTAACATGAGAAGTTGCATAGGAGCAAAGTATTTTAAAGCACAGATTTTTACTCAGTTCAAAACAAACGTGTCATGAGTATAAATCTGAGCATCCATAGGAATAACAAATATGAATTGCAGAGACTGGGAAGATCTTTATCATCTGCTGAAAAATGCATTGGCCTGAGGATTTTATATAGTTCACAGATCCATCATCTGTTGAAAGATGATCATAAATTTGCCATTACAAGCAGCATCCTTTCTCTAAAATTGGATGTGTTTGAAGTTGAATCACTTAATATTTCTCAGAGAAGCATACATTCTAACTCTGTGGGAAATACACACACACACACATTCACACACACAGAGGTATCAGCCCAATTCTCTTATTGTATATGTCCACTATTCAGGAAATTCCTGGGAAAACAAATATTGTATTAAAACTGCCATTTCATGTACAGACTGTTATGTTAAAGTGTATCATTTCCTAGTTTGTTTGTTTTTTTAAAAATCAATTTACAAGAAAACATCCTACCAAAAAAGAGTGTGGCAACATATTTACATTTGAAGGAAATACAATGTTGGATAAGTATCTATAGTTATTTAAAGTACAATGGAAAGTATATAATTCATATATTCCCTTGAATTTACTTCTTTAGAGTATTGGATGGGCACAAAATGAACTGAAATTTTTCTACCTGAAACCAATATTCTTTTGGATTAACAAAGACTATGCCCTGAGATAGCTTGACCAAAAGAGTCAATAGTCTATTGCCAAATTATTCATGGACACTATATAACCTAATTTCAAGGAGGATTTATTGGAAGGATTTGTTTGCTTGTTTCTGATGTGTGTTAACTATAGAAAGAAAATATGCTAACCCTTTACTAGATTTGATCCTATATTGTGATAATTTAACTGCATGGTGATTGAAAAAAAAGCTGAAATTTGTAGTTGGAGATAATGTGAGCTAATGTGACATTTCTTGCCACATTCATGAATTATAATCCTCAGCAGATGGCAGCCTCTGGACAACTTTGGCTGATCTTGGAAAGCTAAATAGAAAAAAGGATTTGGCTAGCAACTTGTTGGATGACCACTAGAAAATCCCAGGGCTGAAAGCTAAATTAGGATATTAAAAAAAAAAAACATCCTGGAAGAAGGAAGTTGGAAACTGTTTCAAAACTGCTGCCAATTAATTGATGTCCAGGAAATCACCAGGAGCTGAGCTCAATTAATGGGAATCTTTACCCTCCTTTCCTTTATCTTCATGATGTGCATTCATACATTGAAATAGGAGTAGGAGTAGTTGAAAATGACTGCCCTTTCCTTTGAGGTCAGACATTCAGACAACTATTTCACTCATAAAGAAAAAGTTTATGTGATAATTCTTTGTACCAAGGAACCTGTCTCCTTAGGACACAGGAGGAAGTAATTGTTAGGTCTTCACAAGAATACAGATGGTTAGTACATGTGTCAACTATTTCAGTGAATTTGCTCTCTAGAAAGAATAGAGAATCAATTCATTTCATTGAATTGAAATTCTAGAAAGTAATTCTAGAAAGAAAATAGTGGTTATATGTGGAATAGGTAGTTTCTGGAAATGTTAGTTAACAAACGACACTTTCTTCCCATTTAAGGCTTGAAATATGTACCTATATCTGTTCTCAAAATGAACAAAATTCAATTTTGATAAACTGCAAGTTGAGTTGGGTGTTTGAATCATAACTCAGTATCCAGCATAAGTTGGCATTTAAATAAGATAACACATACAGTATTCAGTAGATAGACATTCTCCAAATAGATATATTTCAGTTTATTATTGCAACTCAACCAGTATAATGTTATTTCAAGCATATATCTATGCCTGGTAGGTAATCTGAATCAGAAATTGTGAGTTATGAGAGTTGGAGATGTAACATTCTGGCCAATGTGAGGTCAATGTGGGAAGATAATTTAGTTCTCATGAAGGCATGTCACATCTCCTCAAGACCCTTTCACTAGCCAGAAACTTAATGATTGTGTATCAGCTCTTCAAGATAGATCAGACCTTGTAGGTCAATGGTGCTTTATTGTAAAGTTTTGTAAGAGAATCTTGCAAATGTGCTTTCACCCTCCTTTCCTTTATCTTCATGAAAACTAGACATGGGAAGTTTACTCACGCAACATTTTTGCTCTTTTATCTAACCATTACCTTGGTAGCAGCAATTCCTCCTGTCCTTCAAGGCCATTGCCTCTGCCCTCTGCATTGTGCTATCCATTCCCAGAAGTTTTGCTGGGTCACCAGAAATGCTGGATGAGCAGCTTGGATCAAAAAGAGGTCAAACAATGTGTTAGGTTTGCTTTTTAGAAGGGGAAAAGTGGTGTTTTGTGAAGCAGCTTTAGGGTAAGGGTGCTTTTCAGAAATTTTGCCCCAAAGGAGCACCCTTTCAAGCTTTGCATAAGCCCTAGCAACTAAAGCTTTTGGGAATAGAATATTTCATTGATTAATTGTGTGTTGAGCACTGTGTGCAATTTAACAGCATAACATTTTTAATTAGAATGTTTACCTTCAGAACTGAATCTGGAAAGAAGTCAGAAATGTTGCATTCTTAGAGAAGCAGTCCCAGCTGTGGAAATTGGTCCACATACCTAAAAGCTAGAAGACTTGTTAGGTTCGGTAGTTACAGAAAGACTTTCTTTTAATGTTGAGAAGCTGGAGGAAAATTCACAAGTATATGGACTCCATTGTTTTTACATGTTTACAATCTTCATTAGAACTAAATGCAAAATTCATTCTACCTATCAACAAGTAACAGACCCATCTTTTGTTATTGTAATTAGTGGATGCCAAAAACATGAAATCCCTACCACCCTCTGGACACACATGATTGCTCTTATTATGCCATTTATTTTCCTTCATGTTTAATATGTGCCCATATAAATTGTGTTCCAATAACATATTAAGGGATATTTCTCAAAATGAAATAATTATGTGACTGGATTTGTAACATTAGCAAAACAGAGGTATGTGTGCTTCATAAACATCTGTCTTGCTTCAAAGTATTTATTTATGTATGTATGTATGTATGTATGTATGTATGTATGTATGTATGTATACATCCATCCATCCATCCATCCATCCATCCATCCATCCATCCATCCATCCATTTTATGTGGTCACCCATCTATCCAAGAAACTGTGCAGAGAACAAATGTAAAGAGAGAATTATCATTAAAACAAAACCAACTAAAATTGATTCAAAGCTGAATAAAAACACAAACCATTAGATACATACACCCATGCCAGAGTTCCCAAACCAACATCCTGCCTGTGGGAAGAAGTTTTAACTATAGTATTAACTATAGCTATCAAAATAGAAATTAATATCTAAATTAAGTTCCTCATCACCCATTACATACATGATGCCAGAAATAGATAACATTAACTGAACCTAATGGAATTTTAAACAAATGGATATCTGGTAACATTCAAATTTAAGGTTAATTGCAGTTTGAATCAAAGTGTTGGCAACGGCATCATCCTTGCCATATTTTCCCTCATCTATTCCTGACATATTTAAATTGGGTCTTCATATTATCTAAATGGGATTTCCACATCCACAATTAATGGAGTATTATTAGTTGACAGGGTTAGGATAAACAACGTCATTTATTGCATCTTCACAAGCATGAACAAACTTTTCAGCAGATCTTCTTAGGAAAAGTAATGATCAACTAGGCCAGGTAAAACTTTTTCTGGGCTGAGGTCTGCAACTGATGCTTGAATCAAAAATGTTTTGGTGGATGCCACAGTGATGTGACATCACATCATGACTTTCTTGTGCACAACACAATACAAATAACACATGGTATGCAATTCATTTAATTTGTACGATGATATTGTTATGTCCATGTTACCATTTAATTCCTTAAGGATGCCAGTTGTTTGAATGGTGTACTAAAAACTGAATTACAAAAGATTGTGAGTGCAGCTAGGGCAAAAGTTAAACTGGCTTACCTTCATTCACATTTCATTAAAATGAAATAGTATTAACATGATTACTCTTCAATTAAGAATTTAATAGTTTTCTCCTTCTGCAATATTAAAAAAATTGATAACTTTTGGAAGGTCTCTGAAACACACACGCAAGTTTTGTGGAGCTGTATGACATGTTTGGCCCATGTCTGAACTAAGTGGAACTTAAAATGATTTGGTGAATCAGGCTTTGATAGCACTGTTGAATTTTCATAATTACTAGTGTCACTGAAGAACAAAATACAACTTTCAAAGGAAAAAAAAATCTCATGGAAGAAATGTGAAAATAACTATCACAAAAAGACCCTTGAAAGAAGTCTCTTGTGGTTTTGCTTCAAAAGGTAGTGTAAACATATGTTTAAAAATAGTAATTACAATTTGTAGGTTGATGATGAATGATATTTTTAATAAGAGCAGTAGCACAAATAAATAAAGTTGTTCAAACTGAGTAGAATATCAGACAACATCCAAGAGAGCAGGAATCATTCAGATGATAGCTAGTTGGATTTTGTCCTCTAACACCAGCACCATCACCTGAGCATGACACAGTTTAACCTATCATCAGATGATATAAAAGCATCACAGGATGCCTTGAATAAGAGCACAGTTGCTACTTTGGAACAGGCATTGTGCTGCAAAACAAATGAAATGGTCGGTATTCAGCCAAGAGTGCACTCAGCCAAGGAAAGAACAAAAAATGATGAGAGATCAGTGGGGGAAAGAGTGTTTCCTTCATTCCATTCTTTTATTGGTTTATGGATTCATTCTGCCATGCTGTCTACTGTTCCTAATTCCCATCTTAAAGGAATCTGGGAGACTTTTTGAAACCAATGTTGAAATTATATGGTGCATATATTTTCCATGCTTATAGCTAGCTTATATAACTTTTGGTCATGTTGTAGAGTCATATGCACTTTGATTTAAAAAAAATAAAGTTCCTGCCAGTGTTTGTGTGTGCACCATGTGCGTTTTCATACATTTGATTAAATCTGTTTTTACCCAAATGTCCACAAACATAGATAAAACAGTGCTAAACTGTACTACTGACAGGATTGTATGTATGCTTGCCTTAAAATTAGTACCTCTACCAAACTTAAAGATAAGTACCTCAGAGGACGATCTAATATGTTCAGACTATTTTTGTGATATGAATGTTAGCATTTTTTATGTGTTTAAGAAGATGCTGAGTTTATGGAGACTTTATTGCTTCCATGTTCAGTTCCATTACAATTGAGTTGCAACACTCATCTGTGAGTATAATGTTGGTTGCTAGACGTCTTCACTGTCTTCAGGAAATTAAAAAATGAATGAATAAATATAGGAATTTATTTTAACCTCTTAGTAACCCTTTGCAATAAAAACTGATCACTTCAAGAGTTTGGAACTGAAAGTACAGTATTCCATCAGAGAGACACAAAGAGAGAGAGAGAGATGGAATGTGAGGGTGACCTTGGAAGATGGGGGGGGGGAGAGAGATGCTGCCTAGGAAATGATCAGATAAAAGAGAAAGGATTCTGCAACAGAGTAACGGCCAGAGAAAAAAAATTAGGAAGGACCCGCCCTGATTACTCAGGTGGTAAATAGAGGGGGCAGGAAATTTGTACTTTCAGACTTGCAAGATTCTGTTAATGTAGTCTTTGTCAGGATGTCATCCATGCCATCCTGCCATGGTGCCAGGAAGGGACATCCCACCAGTCTGTTAAAACTCACAGGGTCATTTGGAGGGGTGCTTTGCAGGAAATTGCCGGACGTGCGAATTGAGGGCTCGGGGTATTCATAGAACTGCAAACTATGTTGATCAAAGTATCACTCCAAGCGTTTCAGCACCAAGGACAGATCAAAAGGTGATATCGCCACGTTAGCTGATTTGAACCCAGAAAGACCTGAAAACTGAGAGATGAAAGGAAGGGTGGGTGAGCCGCAAATCCCAACGGGGGCGGGGGGACTGGGAGACTTTTAAACTGTTGGTTGTGGGAGCTTGATCCACTCGAGTCTTTAATGCTGAGTGCGCACCGTGGGGCTCGAGTCTTTAATGTCAGAGTGCGCACAGTGGGGCGGCCTGCTGCCTATTTCCAAGACTCCAGTGATCCACGTTCTATGCAGTAAATAGACACTCAAGCAGAGATTAGATAAAATATCCTATTTACTATATATACATACGTATTACAGAATACATCCACACGGGTAACAAATGATACAGCGATGAGTAGTTACAGCAAACGAGAAGAAAGAATACCAGATCTTCTCTGCTTATATACATAAACTGACCAATCACATTATAGGTCACTCTCATCATCTGCCACACCCAACTAAACCACAGCACCTGTAGTATGAGTCATCACTGCCACGTCATCCCTACAACAATGGCTGCTAATTGGGTGACTTGCAGAATAATTCCCCTCTCACCTAGATATCAAGCTTCTCCAGTATAATTTATCTATCTGTAAATTCCTGGGTATATACAAACCCCAACAAATGTGCAATGGGTCACTAGCTTTAAATAAAGATTCCTTCATATCCCTAAGTGGCTTGTGTCAGGAACTCTGATTTAATAGTCAACGGATCTGGACATCAAGCCTTACAATAAAATAGAATTAGCTCATCTTGTTGTGTTTCCTGTCTGGTTTACCTGGCAGGGCTGATAATCTATAAGACCATGCTGATCTTAATATAAACAAAGGCATGTGCATTATCACATTTGATACTGTACTATTTTGGATTCAAACTGAAACAAAATTATGCAAATGCCATCTCCAACACATTGGTGGTGTGAGATATTGATACACACACACACACAGAGGAGCTTTCATTCGCATTTACAGTATTGGATTTGCAACTTGGTGAAAAAATAGCAGGTTATGAGATTTATTGGTTTACTCATTCCTCATCAAGGTTATTTTTATTACATGTTTTCTTGAATGCTTGTAAAACAACAAACAGAACCAATGAGATAGTTTTCTGAATCTGGGAAGGAAGACATGAATTAAAAGCTCAAAAGTATTCTCATAATTATTTTATTAGAATGATTGGATGAAAAAAGTAATCCATATAATAAAGAGATGGAAATAAGAGGGGGGATTGTACTTATATGGATGGAGAATGGGACCAATCTTTCACAGGTTGTCTCTCTGTGAAAAAGCCAACTGTAATTTAAAGTGCTTCTGGATCTGACTCAATGATTTTCAGATGACCTGTCTAGATCTACCAGAAAGCCATTATTTGTAGATCCATCTGTAATCTCAATTCATTGGACAGGTCCTGAGACTATGGAATTCCATCCCATTGAAATGTATGCTGTCCGAATAAAGGGCCAACACTGAATACAATTTCTCACATCTCCTTATTTTTAAAGCAGGTTCATGTGCATTTTTGGACTTTATTCGGTTATAGTGTTTTATTTTTTCTCACTGAAAACTAAACTGAACCAAATTCTTTTATACTTTAACCAGCATTAAAGAAGTTTGGGGTGTTTTTTGGTGAATGTGTGCATGAGCATACACACACACACGCATGCACACACACACACACACACACACACACAAATCTATTAATTTTAAAACCAGTGAGCTGCCTGAAGATTTTTATTTTTTCTTGTGTTAGGTGTGAGGGTTATTTCTTACATTTTACTTTGATGCATGTTTTAAATCATTTTTTGCACTGCTGTCTGGCTTTATTGTTATCCAGTTGTATAATATTTTATGTCTTATTTTTATGTGAAACACTTTGCAAGGTTTATGCACCAAACACGAGGCTTATAAATATTTGTATCCATATATATTACCTGAGGGCAATTGTTCAGCATTTATCTATTTCTGGGTTTTCACGCTGTCAGAGGGTAAGAAGTGAAGTTATGAAATGTACTGCAGCAGAACACTGAAAATGTAAGGGCACAAAAAATAAAATCTAAACAACAGCAATTCAGTTTATGTTTTTGAAATTCTCCACCAAATTTTTGGATGGAGATATTGGGTGAGTTTCTCCAAGGAAAGAAAAAATTCTCCAACAAGTTTCCCAAGAGTAGGTAAAATATTCCAAATCCTGAAACTTCTTCCTTCAGTCCACTACTAAAAGCACCACATAGGAGGAATTCTTTCAGGAATTCCTTTTTAAAGTAAGAGAAGCAAGAGATATCATCTCAGAAGAGTTGAGCATACAATGAAAGACAGGACATTTACACAACCCTTGGCAATCTAACAATTGAAAGTATTCAAGAACACCATCTTCCCCCACCCATGACAGTTTTCCCCAATTCTCTTCTTTGAAGAAATTTGTTAAGCAATTTTTCTTTCAGCACACCAAAGAAGGAGAATTTCTCCAGATGGCATTCATTCAAGCACAGGATTTATAGGCTACTTTGGTTGTTATTCTGATCTCTCAAGATATGGATCTGAAATCTCACTTATCAGAGCATTAAACTCACATCATTCCAAGATTTTACTAATGTACAGGACAAGTTTTATTATGATACAGAGAAGATAAACAGCAAGGGGTTTGACTCACAATAAGTAGAAATGCAAAGCTGTTGGTTGCTTCACATCAGGAGATGATGATGATGGCTTCTGAGTGAGGTTCTATGGTGGACTATATGTCTCTGAATGAGCAGGGACAGCACTGTGACAGAGCTTGGCAGCCAGACTTTCTTCTGGCTGTCGCAGTCTCTCTGGAAAAAAAGAGATTGTGAGATCACCCAGTTGCACTCCGGGCAGCTGCTCCTCAGGAGTAGACTGCAGGAACTGAGGTTTTTGCAGTCAACTCATGAGTTGAGTAGCTTGGGGTCCAGGGATTTCAATCAAACTCACAGCCATAATGCTGCCTATTTGGACACAAGGTTTGCAAAAGCCTCACTTTCTTAACCACTTTCAGATGTAACTAAGTTAAAGAGAGATTTTCTGAGTGGCAGGCTAAGAGAAATCCACTTGGTGAGTCAACATTCTTTCTGTATTAAAAAAAGAAAAAAAGGGGGAGGGCTTCAAAGGATTTAAACTTTCAGCAAAAATCTTAACAAGGATTGGATGTAAAAAAGTTTAAAACGGATAAAGGGGACAGTAATTTTGAAGGTTTAAATTTTGGTGAAAGTATTTTTGAAAATATTGGAATTAAACAAACAAATGGACCTGACGTTTGTGGGAATGCTATTCATTTATTTCATTTAGCATTAAAGCATGTAGACAATTGGTGTATTTTACAAAATAAACATAAAGGTAATATAAGCCAGATTGTGATGATGACTGTAATGACAGAGTGCCATTTGTGATGAAAATATTAAGGACACAGAAAGACAAAACAGAAAAAAAGGGAAGCTTGCCTTTTACTTTCCCCCTTGTAATTGAGTTACTTTCACTTTTTCACTTTCACTACCAGAAAAGCGTCAAAAACATGAGAAGGGAGGAGAGGATATGAGAGCAATGTGAGGAAAGAGGAATTACACCAGAGTTCTTCAGAAAAATATTTGAGGAATTAGGTAAAAAGTTGTCTGGATCACTTAATACTAAATTGACAGCTTTTGAAAAGAGAATGGATGAAAGACTTCTAAAGATGAAAGAGGAGATGAAAGAAGTTAAGAAGATGGAAAATTCTTTAAAACAAGTGACTGGAGATGTAAAACAAAAATTAAAGACAAAGTGGAAATGGCTGTTGTGGGTTTTCCGGGCTGTGTGGCCGTGTTCTGGAAGTTGTGGTTCCTAACGTTTCGCCAGCATCTGTGGCCAGCATCTTCAGAGGGCAGGTGCTCCTCCACAGTGCCGGCCACAGATGCTGGCGAAACGTTAGGAACCACAACTTCCAGAACACGGCCACACAGCCCGGAAGACCCACAACAGCCATTGAACTCCGGCCGTGAAAGCCTTCGACAATACACAAAGTGGAAATTTTGGAAAGTAAGACAAAAGTTATAAATAGAGAGATGGAAAGAGATTTAGATAACCTGGCATTATTGGAGTTGAGAGAGAAGGAATTTTGCTTGAGATTCAGGGTGATTCAAGAGGATTCTGGTGAAGACATTAGAGAAAAGATTAAAGTTTATCATTATTTTTTGGAATGGGATGAAGAGGATACGGAGACAGATATTGACAAAGTTTATAGAATAAATACAAGATTTGTGAAATTAAGAAATGTTCCAAGGGATGTCCTGGTGCTCTTTGTGAGGAAGAAGACAAGGGATCAAGTTCTACAGCAGCATTTTAATACAAGATTGAAGATTGATAATACAGATGTAATTGTGCTTAAAGAAATTCTGATTAGAATACTGCACAAGAGAAAAGAGTACTTCTTTCTGACTGATAGACTTAAACAGAAAAAGATTCCATTCTGATGGGACAAACTGGAAGGAATGATTTTTACTTTCAAACAGCAGAGGTTTTGAATGAATTCTGTATCGAAAGAGAATTTCTAGAAAATTTCAAAGAACAACTGGCGGAAATACAAATGGATGTGACAGATAAGACCACACAAAAGCCTCCACGGGTGCAACAGGAAAGTGAAAGGGATGATACTGAATTAGGTGCTACAGGTATTGACTTTTCTAAATTTTTGGCCTGATTATGGATTACAAATGCTTAATGTGGAATATAAATGGGCAAATGCTCCTCAAAAGAGAAAAAAACAATATTTGAAAAAATTAAAAAAAGATATAATTTGTTTACAATAAACACATACAGGATAAAATTATTTGATTTACAAAAAATTGGGTGAAGAATTTGTCTCAGCAGCAACAAAAACAAAAAGAAAAGAAAAGAAAAGAAAAGAAAAGAAAAGAAAAGAAAAGAAAAGAAATTGAGTTGTTTTGTATATAACATCTTGCTTGGGGCGGGAGAAGGGGTAATCAATTCTAGGGGTGGTTAGCACCCTGAAGAGGCCCCCATGAATTCATGAATTTAAATTAAAAACTTTTAATATCTCCATTTTGGATTTTACATTTTACATTTTACATTTTACATTTTACATTTTACATTTTACATTTTACATTTTACATTTTACATTTTACATTTTACATTTTACATTTTACATTTTACATTTTACATTTTACATTTTACATTTTACATTTTACATTTTAGAAATATTAGGGGCACGATGGCTCAGTGGTTAAGATGCCAGGCTTGTCGATCGGAAGGTTGGCAGTTCAAGACCCAAATGCCACGTGATGGAGTGAGCTCCCGCAGTCACCCCACCTCTTGCCAACCTAGCAATTTGAAAGCATACAAATGCAAGTAGATAAATAGGTACCACTTCGGTGGGATGGTAACAGCATTCCACACGTGTCATGCTGGCCACATGATCAAGGAAGCATCTTCGGACAGCACTGGCTCTTTGTCTAAGAAACAGAGATGAGCACCGCCCCTAAAGTTGGACACGACTGTGCAGGGAAAAACCTTTACCATTTTAAGAAATATGTTTTTTATTGTATTTTAATCTGTATTTATTTTTAGTTGTATTGTAAACTACCCAGAGTCACTCTTTGAGTGAGATGGGCAGTGATGAAATTCGAAATATAAATAAATAAATAAACAAACCCCAACTACAGCTAGAACTGATATTGACTGATGAGCATGGTAGATTTGTTGGAGTGGAAGCTAATTTGCATGGGGTTAAGACTCTGATATTGGCAATTTATGGCCCAAATGAGGATAAAGCAATGTTCTATAAAGGACTTATGGACAGACTAATGGGCTTTTCTTATGAAAGTTGGTGTTTAATGGGAGATTGGAATGGAGTGATCTCCCCACAAGTAGACAGAACTGAGATAAATATTGAAATTACACAAGGTAAACTACCAAATTTTTTTTTAAAAAAAAATTAATTTGATGGATAATTTAGAGTTTGATGGTTGTTGTGGGTTTTCCGGGCTGTGTGGCCATGTTCTGGCAGTTTTGGTTCCTAATGTTTCGCCAGTAGCTGTGGCTGACATCTTCAGAGGATAGGAGCACAGCTAGAAGATTCTCTCTGTGCCTAAGTGGAGGGTGTGTGTTCCTGCTGGTGCTTATAGCTGGTGTTTATACACACACACAACCTCCACTTGGGCACAGAGAGAATCTTCTAGTTGTGCTCCTGTCCTCTGAAGATTCCAGACACAGCTACTGGCGAAACGTTAGGAATCAAAACTGCCAGAACACAGCCACACAGCCCGGAAAACCCACAACAACCGTCGGATTCCGGCCGTGAAAACCTTCGACTATAAAATTTAGAGTTGCATGGAGACATAAAAATGGCAATTCAAGAGAGTATACTTATTTTTCTGAAAGACATAGATCCATTTTGAGAATAGGCATGATTATTTAAGCAAATACTAAAGGTAAGTTCAACTGCAAATATGACATCGATGCTGCTGCTGTTGACTGATGATGAGAGATGGACAGCTATAAGAATTTAACATAGGAACTTTAAACATTATTTCAATGAAAACACAGCCTGGACCTTTATACTCCAGTTTAGTTCTTGGTTCTTCTTGTTGAAAAAAGTGCTTTTGAAATCCAATGAACTCCTCTACCCTTGGTCATATTAACAAACTAGACCAAAGTAAATTTGATTTCCTCAAAGGAAGATTGCCAAACAAATAGAGAAATTGCACATACTTGTCCATTCTGCATATTCTCCCAGAGATGCAGGTGGGCATGATTTACTTATTCATGTGATCAAAGCACTGTACATTGCTTTGTGTGTTGATATCCAAATCATATCCACTGGATAATATATGGATTATGTCTAGGATTAAGCTCTGCTATGTCCCACTAGTGTGGTGTTTAACAACTAGCTCAAAGTAGATAAGAGAGAAGGGCATCCTTTTTTAAATTCCAGATTATTGAATTCAATTTCTCAGTCCCAAAGAAATAAAGTATATTAATAATCCTTTCCTATCCCTAGCCACATTTTCTCAGAGATGAAGGCTCGGGCTTTGGTGAGTCTCCAGGGGGAAAAAATCAAATATTTCTTAGTACTTTGCATTATTGTTAGAGTCCTGAGTTTCTGCAAAGAAGGTATTCCAGCAGTGGTTTATGATGATTATATCTGTGCAAGGAAGCAGATCTGAAAGCAAAAAGATGCTTCAGAGTAATGGATAATGGTTGTTCCCTTTGGTATTGAATTCCATGTGCATTTTGGCATGTTGGTTTAGGGTTGAAAGCAGAAGTGAGTTTGTGCAAGGATTGGCACGTTGGTGCAGGGTCCTCAGCATCTTGCATCGGCTGTTATGTTCAAATCAAAAATCATAGACAGATAGGATTGGAAGACATCTTGGTGGTCTCACAGTCTAACTTCTGCTGAGGGCAGAAAACTCATACCATCCCAGGCTTGCCAATCTTTGCTTTAAAATTCCCCGGGGGTAAAGTTCTCACATTCCAGAAGGAACGCTGTTCCTATGTTCAATAGCTCTCGCCATGAGGAAATTCCTTCTTTTTTTCACTTTGGTTCTCTCTCTGTAAAATGTCCACCCATGCATACTTGACCTATCCACAGTTGCTCTGGAGAATAAATCCACTCCCTCTTCCTTGTGACACCCCTCAAGGATTGTCTCCCCTCTTGTTTAGCTGAACATATCCATATTTCCATGACCCCCCCATCCAGTGATTTTTAACATCTTAGTTCCATTGGTCAAGTTTCAATAGGCAGCAGCAATCATTATCCTCAACTTGAGTTTAAGGTGCTTATAACCCACTTCCACTTTCTCTGATATATTTACCATACCATTATTCAATGAAGTTTTGTCCCAAAGTCTTTTGTTTTTCAACAAGCTAGGATTTTGTTATGTGACAACAAAGAAAAGTGAGACAGAATGGCATATTTTAATGAACTCTCATTTTAATGACTGCCTTCAGCAAAAGAAGCAATTTAAGTACAAAGAAGAAATGGAACCATAATATGTGTCACCAGTCAACAATGTACAAATGGATCCTGTTTTCTGACAACAGTTGCCTTAGGAAAAGAGAGCACTCTGAAGCCTAAAAGATTTAATTCCAGTAATGTTCTGTACCATAACCATTCCCCCTCTGAGCATAGCAGATCTGGTTCATTGGAGGGTTATTCCAAAGCTCTCTGTGCTAGTTTGACTTCAGATGGCATGAGAGCAAAATATGGAGCACCTTAATGTTCAAGCAGGCTTGTTCGCACACATTGTATTTCCTGTACTCTTATTTATCTATCAGTCTCCCCCAGCCCTCCCCCACCAGCCTTTTGAACATGAACAAAATTTCAGTGGCAGAAGCAATTAAAGAAGGAGAAAGAGAAAAAGAAGAAGCCAAGGGTAGAAACTGAGGGCCAGTCTAACCACCAGCTCCTGATAATTCTTGACAAAATAATGCTTTTCCTGCTGTTACTAGCAATGGATTAGGACCACAGGTTGAACTAGGCATTTAAGGAAGAAAGAATAACTGTAGGCTATTCTAAGGTGCCTTCTGTCTGTCCATCTATCCATCTGTCTAACCGTCTCTGCCCGTCCATCTGTCTGTCCATCCGTCCATCCATTCATTTGTTTGTCCGCTCGTCCATCTGCCTATCTATCCATCTGTCTGTCTGTCCATCCATTTGTCCATCTATTTGTCTGTCCGTCCGTCCATCCATCTGTCCATCCATCTGTCACCCATCTGTTCTTCTGTCTACCTGTCTGCCTGTCAGTCTGCCCACCTGTCTGCTGTGCTGCCTCATCACGGGTGGAGGGGGTGTTCTTGGGAGGGATGAGCAAAGAATGCCAGGAGTGTATGCCAAGAGTATATATTCCCAACAGGGTCACCCAATGTATGAAGGCCATCCCAACTGCCCAGATAAAGCAAGCAGACCCCTATATTGGGCAGCAACGATATAGGAAGATGCCCAAGGCAGATGATCACTTTAGTGACAATGGCAAAGGCATCAATTCATATTGTACAGGAGAAGGCAATGGTAAACCACTCCTGTACTTTACCAAAAAACCCACATGGATAGAGAATATAAAATGACAATATAGTAACAGATGATGGGTGCCTCAGGTCTGATGGCACTCAACATGCTACTGAGGAAGAACAGAGGATCTTTCAGATGCTAATAGTGCTTATGATGTGGCTAGATTAAAGCCTTTGGGAGGTCTAGTTGCTGATGTTGCCATTCAGGAAAAGAAAATCAGAAGCTTCAAGGATAGAATTACAGTAGGAACATGAAACGTGAGAAGCATGAACACAGGAAAGTTCAGTGCGGTGAAAGATGAAATGGCATCAACTAAGATTGCTGTCTGACATCCCACTGAAAAGGATGTAAGCGCCCAGGGTCCCACCTTGAGGGGGAGATGGGTGGTGATAAAAATTTGATAAATAAATGTATTTTTTTCCTATTTTACCTCCTATTTTAGCATTCCAATCTCCTATAACTAGCATGGAATTTTGGGGGCAGTTCTGCAGCAAGTCACCATAGAATGTTTGGTTTCTACTTGTTCTGCACCCGGCGTTGCAGCACAGACTTGAATCACCAGAATATTGATTCTCTTGCCTTGAACTTGACTTGAGATCATTCAGTAATTGTTTGGGCTGTACGTGACCACTGACTTTGACTCGTTTTGTTAGTAATGATGGCTATCCCGTTTCTTCTATGATTTTCTTATCTGCCGTAGGAGTTCTGATGCTCCTCTCCTGTGAAGTGATCCATGCTATTTCATTTCAGTCCTGCTGATTCTTAGAATGTCAACATTCAGTCTTTACTTTTCTGCTCTGACAATATCAAGGGTTCCATGGTTCATGTTTATGACATCTGGTGTACCACGAAGAGATCCAAGAATAACTTTGTGTGTAGAAATGTATTCATCAACTCAGACAGCAAACACCAGCAAACAAATGTGAAAACATGAGCTTCAGAGGTTCTTTAATCATTTTTATATTGAAATGTTCAGAAGAGAATGATTTGGCTCTGTCTTTCCCAAAACATAATATATCAAGATGCCCACAGTACACAAAATAGATCAGGTATAATTAGCCAATCTTGGGGGATTCTATTAAAAAGACACTGTTTCACTAACTCTTCATCTCTTTTAAATGAGATAAATGTTGGAATTTTACCAGGCAGGATCAGATGGAGCAGGTCAATTTCCCTAGTGGGCTAAATAAATTCATTCCTAATCTTGCCATAATTGACATTCAATGGCTAGAATTTTGCACTAATGCTTATTTAAAGAGGCCATTTTTTAATGAAGGCAAAAGGTCATTTTTAGTCATCTTTGAATTAAAGGACTAAATGAAACAATGAATAGATGTTTTGAGTTTTTCTGCTTCATCAGATAACTGTGTTATGTTTTGAAAGGTTATACTGGAGTGGAAAGAAGTCAAACTCATTCTCAAATTTCTGACTTACATGCAATATGAGAGGGGGAAGGAAAGAATCATAGTTAACAGCCTTTCCAAGCCTCCTCTACTTGAAAATTTCTTACTGTAAGTACAAGAAAATATCTTATATAGTGACAATCATTATGATAGAGGGAGTATGGAAGAAAGGGTAACCTGGATAGTTGGATTTGGTGTATCTCAAGAATGGTAATATATTCAATTTTCTATTATTCATTTAAGGCCAAACCTTCCAGTTTCATGACAAATACAGTGTTTATCTCTGATCTGTTGCTCACATGGAGAAAGATTTCACTGACATGGCGGAAACTAATTCACCTACCAGAAATCCCAACATGTTCTTTATCATTTATGCACCTCACTATTGAAAGCTTGCCCTTTATCAGGAAAATATATATACACACACACACACACACATTTCATTCATAGATCTTGTTAGTCACAGCAGAATGCAATATTCTCACATGAACAATAACAAAGGTTTCAATTAGAATATGTTGATTTCAATTGCACAGGAACTAATTATTCAAATACAACTATCATCAATCAAGCTTAAATGGTAGCATTTATGCCAGTCAAGCTGACATTTAGAGATTCAGAATGATTCTTGCTTGAGTCTCCTTTCATGGAATAAACCTGACTGAAGTAATGAAATAATAAATAGTGATGTTTTTAACTTTATGCATATACAATTAGTGTGTAATGATATATGTTGAGAGAGAGAGAGAAAATAGCCAGCCAGGTGGCAGCACCTAACAGTATTTTATTTGTATGAACTACACATATATCCTGGGTGTGGATCTCTTACCTGCATAACCAGCTCCCATATATGCATAGGCTGACCATACATACCGTTTTAAAAGTGACAGTACCGTTTATTTCACATTTCTCAACCGTCCCGTCGTTTTAATATAAATGTCAATTTTGTCCCATTTTTTAAAAAAAATTAGCAAAATGTCAGGCATGGCAAGATTGATTCAGCCAAGATGCAATTATCATTTAAAAAGTGCTTGATTGAGGGAGACAGAGAGAGACAGGGAGAGAGATCTTTGCCACCTCCTCTGCTCTTAGCTGGTCGCTCTCTGCTCTCTGTTTTATTAAAATGCATTCAGGATGTGATCCCGCCCCCTTTTTTCAAGAGTGAAACTGATTATTTCTCCAGCTCAGCAAGAGAGAGTCTTTTGTTTGGGATTGTGGGAGAGAGAGAAAGAGGGAAGAAAAAAAGCAGGGGGAGGAGGAGAGAAGGCAGAAGGAAGAGAAGCCTTGCCTGGCGTGGAGTTTTTGAATCCTCCCTTCCCTGCCTCTCTTCTCTCCCCCCTCCCCTCCTTTCTGCGATCCATGATGTTACAAAGCCCGTGAGCTGTGCTTTCCCCATTCGCCTCCTGTCAAATACAGACCCCCTCTACGTCTACCTAAATTTTTGTATGAGTTCTGTCACTGAACAATAATTGTTAGCTCAATATGTTCATGTAATAAAACTTTTTCATTTTAATGAAAACAAAAATATTTTTATATATACAGTAATCTGTTTAAGGACCAGCAAATGGATCTTAAAAACTCTTTTAAACTTTTTTTATCGTCTTACTTTTTCATGAATGTGGAATATTACATAAGTTTAACCTGTCCCATTTTTGCCATCCCAATGTCCTGTTTTTGTCTCAAGGAAATATGGTCAGCCTATATATGCAGCATCAATCTTCCTGATTATATTGGTCCTTCTTTGTTCACCTAGCTATGTCTCCTTTCTGCCTATGCCCTAGAACCCCTTGAGAAAATATATTACTTGCACAAGTGTAGATTTAAAATGAGCAATGAATGCAAACATTCATGTAAACATCTATTCTAAACATCCCTGAATGATCAGTTTCTGTCAGCCTTCTCAGGTAGACCAGACAGGAAATACGACCAGATGAGCTAATTCTACTTTACTGCAAGGCTACATTAACAGAATCTTGCAAGTCTGAAAATACAACTCTCCCGTGATCTCCTTTACAGCCTGGGAACCTAGGGAGGGTCCCTTCTGAGCCTCATTCTCCTCCCATTATGCAGCTGTGGGCTATGCCCTCTCTTATCTGACTCTTCCCTAGGCAGCATCTCTTCACCCCGTCTTTCAAGGTCTTTATCATATACCATTACAGTTTCCTTCTTGATTTTTTTCCCCATGAGTCAAGATCTATAAGAGGTTGTGTGTCCTCACAACTAAGAACTTTCATAATGTACACTATATAAACAGGATGGGTGTATTCACATATTCTTATTTTGATGCTACTGATATGAACAGAAGATACCAGAAAGATTGGCCTTATTTTAAAAACCCACTATCATTTCTCTGTGAGTTGCTAACTTCATGAGCTGGTCAAAAGTCAGACTCATTATGTGGTCAGCGTTTCCTTTGATTGAAGAGTGTAGCACACATGCAGAGAAAAGATCTTTTCCACACATTAAAGTTATTTTTGCTAAAAAGTGATGTATAAACTCATGTAGTCTTGGTTTCTCTTGCACTAGTAATATTATGAGCCTATCCAGCATTGAATAGTTTAAATTTTGAGCTGCAATTTTATGCAGTCTCAGGAAATATCATCTTTTTAATGAGGTAATAAAAAGTTAACTATGTTGTATCTCTTTTATGGCATAATGAGGAATTTTCACTGTGGAATCATTGCCCAACAATATTTAAGCTCAGTTTTACTATTAACATTGGAAGTGATCCAGAACAATTATGTCCTTGGATAATAGTATAGCAAAGTACATGGAAGCCAACTATAACAAATCTATATCCCCTATTTCCAATAAAGGGTCCAATCAGAGTAACAGTAATGCTTCTTGTCCTCATTTTATGACTACTTTCTCCAACCTGCTGCTCTTCAAATGTGTTAAAACCACAACTCCAGGAATTCTCAGCCAGTGTGCAGTCCCAACACATGCAGAATGCATACAATTAGTGAAGCATTGGAACACCACAGATACTGATATCGCCAATGTCATATGGACATGTCCCATGGAAAGTGGTTAATGATTTCTGCCAGGGCAAGGAGACTGTATAGATTTGTCCACTGGCAGAACGATAAAATAATACATTAGAAGGATGTGTTCATCAATATTTTTTGCCTTCACCCAACATCTTCATTTTTTTTTTTGCACAAAAGTCCCATTAGAATTTGCAACTTGCAGTCAGCTCCTGGTGGAACATTCTTGAGACATGCCTCCATTCCTACTAATATTTTACAAAGTTTCTTTTGCAAGTCCTCAGATATCTTACTTGACAGAAAAGCCTTGAATCATTTTTAATTTTTCAGAAGGCAAAAGATGGCACATATATAGAGATATGTGGAATCCCTTTCCTTGAAGGAACTGCCCTACTATTTAAGTTATTTTTTTCAGATTCCCCAGCCTCATTATCTGCAAAAGAAGAGCAAAATAAAATAAAATAAAATAATCCCTCATCTATTTCATCAGAAACTCCTACATAATTTAATTTATGTTTGTTTAGAATTCTAATAGGAGTTACTAAAGGATTTACTAAAGACAGTAATATAATTAAGCTTTGCAATAACAGAGGCTTTCTGACATCTGTACAAAGACAAATGGCACTGATCACATGTCTCATTTCCCCCAGTAATCTGGACAGGAAACTGTTAATTCAAAGACTGATTAGTAATATTTATTAGCTGGAAGGTTAAGGTTACAACACAAGAATTCCAGCAAGTGCTTGACATTCAAATAAAACTTCTCTATATAGTCAGTTATGGTGGCAAAACCTTTGTATGTAGAAAGGACAAAACTTCTAGAAAGATTTCTAGGACAAAGTCCTAGAAATGGCAAACTTCTTGTGGAATTCTCACCCTAGGGAGGCCTTCCTGACACCTACATTGATGTGTCTTTGACGACAGGCAAATATGTTCTTCTTCCAAGCATTGTGCGAGTTACCTTTACTTTCAAGTATCTACATAATAGGACATTGTTTGTTTGCTTTTTCATGTTATTTTTGTATTTTTTCTGGCAGGTTAAAATACGCTAAACAAAGAACTACTGTTATTTAAATATGCTAAACAAAGAACTACTGTTCTTGATGCCTCTTGTGGGAACTTTAGGCATAACAGGTTTGTGCATTAGTGCTATTAAAGTCCCAGGGTCTACATGAGGAACACCCCTTTGCAAGTGAGTGTTATTGCAGACATGGCTGTGTCTAATTTAATTCCAATTTAATTTTAATTTAATTTTATTGACCAATATCTGCACACCAATTGTCTGAGACATCTCTGCTTACCCATTGGCTAGAATGGGCATATTCTGATTTGCTACTGGTTCTTGCAAATGTACAGTGTCAGGGCTCAGAGATGTCCCTAGTGTGTAATAAAAACAATAGCCTACTGATCCATTTTAGATGTGAAATTAGAACATATGGGTAAGAGAAAGTTCCATCATTTGGAAGTCTAAGATTCCACAGACTGCAAAATTATGTTTCCATGCCTTTACCTTAAAATAATTTCACAAGGGTCATAAATTATACTGTTATATGCACATACAAATGCTTTCAGTATGTAGGATTGCCAACTCATCATAAAATGTTTTCCTTTTTTGAACATATACATGTATCAGGGTTTTTGCTAACTTTGTAATTATAGTCCTGCTGTTCATGTGCTGTTAAGCAAAGCAAATGATCTGCCTCTTTATTCAATTAGAATATTATTAAGTCATCCCTTAAGACCAAGAATAATGAGTTGAAAAAGAACATCTGGGGCGTTATTCTTAGGAATTTTATGTGGTTTTAATTTGAATTTTAAAGTCTTCAGTTGTTCTTGCTGCTTCTCTAAGAGATGCTGAGATAGACTTATAAACATCTTATATTTGTTTTAAGCACTCCCATTGAAATAAATTGGAGTGAGTCAGAAGACTTTTTTTATATATGCATGAAAGTTGAATTATATTTTTTGACATTGTACCTTTTATTAATTTTCTAGTGGTAATATATAACCTCAAAGGGCTAACAGCAATCTTTCCCTCCCTCTCCGAAACATGTCCCTCTGTTACAGATCTCAGAATCTGTAATGGTATGTGGGAATGACCTTGGAAGACAGAGGGAAGAGCCACAGCCAGGGCAATGGTCAGATAAGTGGCAACTTAGACCACAGAAGGAATGTGGGCATGGTAAAAGTCCCAGAAGGGACCCTCTCTAGTTTCTTGGGTTATAAGGTGAGGGGGAGAAATGCACCTTGAAACTTATAAGATTGATGTCAGCCTTGCGAGAAGAAGCACACCCAGAAGTACTAGCTCTACTTTATTGTAAGGTTACATTAATAGAATCTTACAAGTCTGAAAGTACATTTCTCCCCTGTCACCTTTATAGCCCAAGAAACTAGGGAAGGTCCCTCCTGAGATGTTTGCCATGCCCACACTCCTTCTGCAGACTCAGCTACTGCTTTTCCGACCATTGCCCTGTCTGTGGTTCTTCCCCTATCTCCCAAGGTCATGCCCACACTCCTTCTGCTACTGCTTTTCCGACCATTGCCCTGTCTGTGGTTCTTCCCCTATCTCCCAAGGTCATTCCCACATACCATTACAGAATCAGAACTCTTGATGCGAAAACCTATATAGGGAATAGCTAAGCAAACAGGGTAGAGAGCTGGAGATCTCAGACTTCCTCTCCAGGAAGCCCTCTGGGTCATCTGAACCTACCTCCTGCTTTGGGCTAACAGCTTAATCATTCCTGTGGACAATATCTACCTTCCAAGATGCACCTCACCTGGCATCCTCTCAGTAACCCAGGTGCATGAGAGCAATAGATTTCTCATGCCCTATATTGCTTTTATAGTGGTTAAAATATCAAAAAGGTAGGCATTGAATAGTTTCTATATTGCAACCTTCAGATTGAGAAGCTTAGAGGTATGTGGTTCTATAGTTTAAAGCCATGTGGCTAGAAGCTCCAGCTCTTTCCTTTCCCCTTGGAAGACAGAAAAATCTTACTTGACATAAACAAAATCAAACTTTATTTTAAAAGAATATATAAACTGTAAACACTTTTAAAATTTTAAATATCTAAAAGGCCAACATTCAATAGTGAAGGAGATGCATTTACAGAACTGTTCAGGTTATGGGAAAACGCAGCTTGATTAAAAAAGAATATTTACAAATGAAGATGTAATGTCCAAGGCAGACCAAAGTTGCCACTAATGAGCATTCTGCCCCAAAGATGCTGAAGAAACTTCAAATTGTTACAGATCAGAGAAGATTCTAAAGAGAAGTTATTTCTTCATGCACATCCTAAGGGTATACATAGAAGGCTGAAGTACCCACTCTAACTGATCTTGTACGAGTATTTTTTTTTAAAAAACACCACTTTAGCACAGGGCTGTAAAGCAAAGAGTAAACTTAATGCAACCTTTCCTACATGCATCTATATATATATAACAGGAAAACAATGAGTACTGTACCGTAAGATCTAAATAAGAACTCATTCAGCTCATGAAATAGCCTAACTTGATCTCTTTTTTTTAATGGAATACTTGATTCTGCTATCTCATTGCAACCTCCGGCAGAGACATTCAGCTTGGACCAGGGCAAGGATATTCCAAGATCTACCTCCTCCCCAAGGAATGGAAGACTTTAAAAGAATAGCTGATTTAGGTACTGGCCCTGTGGAGTTGCTTTAAAATAAATAAATATACATTACTTGTTTCTTTGAAAGTATAGAGGTTAATCCTATTGCATATCATGGATCTTTTAGATTAGAGGTTCCTTATTTTATATAACCATCTTAATATTGATGTAATATGTTATTATATCAGTGGTTTTATTCCATGCCAGTAGTCCACTTAGTTACAAGTGCATAATAAATACAACTACTACTGCTACATAAGAAATAATGATGTGGAAGACTCTTGGAACAGAGTGAAACAAAATGTGTTAGAGATGTCACCAAGCTGTGTCAAATAATGCTAAGGAGAAACATGAAAAAGGGAGTGTGGTGGAATGAAAGTGGCTGTAAATGAGGAAAAAAATGCATATAGGAATAGGATTACTGCAAAACTGAGTACGAGGAAGAGATCAGTAGTAAAATGTGAACATAGAGAAAAATATAGATGCAAAATATACAGTCAAAGGGAATAAGGAACAAGTAAAGACAGGAAAAAAATGCACAGCAATTTGAGGGATTTTTTTTTTTTAATGTCCGGAAGTGAGTAGACAGCAATTAAAAAGGAGTCTCCAGAAGACTGAATGAATTTAATGATTTGGGAAGAAACTGCACAGGCATTGCACAAACACAGAAATCACTGTTACTGAATGAGAGGCACCATGGCTCTGCTGCAACGAAGACAAGCAGGGCACCATTTTGTTTCATGGATCCACTTCTAAAATGCATTTTGGTTGAAGCTTCAAAAAGCAAAGTGTCATTCATTCATTCATTCATTCATTCATTCATTCATTCATTCATTTAACTGTATTGGCCACCCAAATCCAGTAGACTATGGAGTACCTCTTGAAAATTTGCATGGCCAAGAAATTCTGCTCTGCAGGAACTTCCTCAACAAAGAAGTCCAGTGAGCTCCATTTGGTGCTCTCGTGTTAAAGCAGACTGCACATGGGGTGATCAAGTTGTTTTATGCAGCCACAAAATGCAATAAGATAGTTAACAAAACAATTAAAGGTTTTCATGAATTATTTGTATACCAGAGCAATGTGAAAAACAAAACAAAAACCCTCAGGAGGAGGAGGAGGAGGAGGAGGAGGAGGAGGAGGAGGAGGAGGAGGAGGAGGAGGAGGAGGAGGAGGAGGAGGAGGAGGAGGATATATTATAGTTTTTTTTTTATTTCAAATGGCACCAATTTCTATCCCTGATAAATCTTTCGAAGACTGGAAAAGAACAGTCAACAGATTTAAATGGAGCAATTATATGGGACAGGAAAAAAAATAAGAGTGAAATTTAACATTATACTAAACTCAAAGGATAGAAGTGGACATGCTTTTCCAATTTTAAAATTATATTACCCTGCAAGTTGGATAGATAAAATCATCTAACAGTAGAATGTCAATATTAGAAGCTAGTCTAGTCCAGGGGTCGGCAAACTTTTTATGCCGGGAGCCATTTTGACATGCTCGTGCACATTTTGAAATGCTCGAGAGCCAAGGGGTGGGGTTTGTGGGCAGGGGCCAATCGTGTGGAAGGGGGTGGGGTTTGTGGGCAGGGGCCAATCGTGTGGAAGGGGCGGGGTTTGTGGGCAGGAGCCAATCACGTGGCTTATTGGGGTGGTGGAAGGGCGAATCTGGATTTTGGGAGGGTCGGGGGAGAACGGGACCTGCCTGGCCTCTCAAGGCGGGGAGGCGAAGTGGGCTGTGCGGCTCGTTGCGGAGGGCTGTGCTTCCCGGGGCCCTTGCCAACAGGTCGGGCGAAGAGGTGCAGTCCTGCGCCCGGGGTACTGGGTCCAAACCCCCTTAGTGCAGCGGGACGGGCTTCCCAGGAGACCTCGGGGCGAAGGCGGAGCAGCCCCGCGGATGGGAGCTGGGCCAATCGCGTGGAAGGGTCGGGGGGCTCACGGAGCTTGGGACACAACCTTAGCCGGCAGCCCTCTGTGGCCCGCCTTTCCCCACACTGCTGGGATGGGTGGCCGGTTCTCTGCCAAGATGTGCCGCATCCCAAATGGAGCCCCAATCCCACCAGGGCCTTCCGTCGCCTGCCACGCTCTACCGAAGAGTAGCCAGAGCAGCCTCACCTGCAAAGAGGGGACGTTGCCCTTCTCGTTCAGGTTCACCTTAGGAGCTGCTGCTGCTGCTGGCAACATGTCTGGGCGAGGCGCGTGGGCCGAGCTGCCCGTCAATCCCCCCACCCCACCGTTCGGCGTCCTCTCCCCCCGCTAACCCGAGTCCTGTGGTGGCCGGGGGAGCCGAGCAAGGCTCCGTTCCGGTGGGGCAACTGTAGCGACCGGAGGCGGCCAAGGAGGAGAGCAGGCGGCTCTTCACCCTCGGCGCGCCGCAGGGCCAGACGAGCCTCCGGCTGCTGCTTCCGGCGCCCGTGGCCTCTTCGCTGCCGCCGCCTCCTTTTGCCTGCGCCGCTCTCCGTTACCCACACGACCCCCACCGATCCAAGTCAAGTCGGGGCGGGGGGCGGCTGCTCGGAACAGGACATCCCCGTTGTGCCTCGGGCGCTCCTGGGTCCCCGTTGGCAGAGCTCGCGAAGCAGCAGGAAACCCAATTCCCCCCGTGTTTGCCTTCCAGGGGGAGCCTCGAGCATCACCGCCCCCTTCTCTGGCAGGGCCTTCCCAGGCAGTCGAAGTGGGTCCTTGCCTTCACTTTCCCAGGGATCCCTTCCCCCGGCAAGGATTCCGAGGCTGGAAGCGTGCCGGGGAAGTTTTGCTAGACCGGGAGCCCGTTGAGGGCGGCGCCTGTTGCGCTTTGGATTCCTCGCTCATTCTCTGTTCGTGGGGCAGGGCGACTCCCCTCCCCCCGTAAGCCACGTGCCGGGACGCAGCATTGCCCCGCCCCGCCCCCTTCTGCCTCTCGGTTTTTTTCGGGCGAGCCACTTTTGGAGCTCAGGGTGATGCCCGGGCAGCCCGGGGTGGGCGCATGTCCAGGCCCGCGGGCAAGCATCAAAACGTTTTCCCTGCGCTTCGGTTCTGTCCCTGGGAGCCACGTTCCCACGTGACACTTTCTCATTCTCGTTCAGAGGCGAGGCAGCAAATGAAGTCCCGGGACTAACAAGTTCAGTGGTCTCCTTCGATTCCGATTCTCCCCTTCCCTTCCCTCTTGGAAAGACCCAAGTTCCACCCCGAGGGCTGACCTCCAGTCTGAGGCCGTTCCCCAAAGCGTCCCTTTCCAAAAGGATTCGAAATGGGCCTAGCGTCTGCTTTGCCGGGTTAGGAGGCCGGAGGGGAGGCGTCGCTGGAGCGGATTCCGCTGCTCCGCCTGGCCTTGCCAGCTGCATCTCCCGGCAGGTAGGCAGGCAGGCAGGCAGGCAGGCAGCAGGCACGGGTTCAGAAGGCCGGGGATCGCCCAGGTCGGCTGTACTGTCAGCGTAATTGAGGTTAATGCTTCCTGCGCCACTGCGGGATTATTAAATTAATATTATCACACCACGAATCCTAATTAGAAGTTTAAAAAAAGCTCCGGGAAGCCCCCGGGTCAATTGCGCCGACGGCGGCTCGCCTCTTCCCTTCTCCCTCACCACGTTCGGACGTTGAGGCCAGGTAAAGCCGGGCGGCCACGCAGGGGCGAGGTGGGGAGTCCTGCTCCTGCGCCTACCACCACATCCATCTGCTCCCGGCCTCTCCCCATGTCCGGCGGGTGCCCATGCCGGAATCCCCGCGACCCGGAGCCAGCGACTGCTCGGAGGGCCCCAGCGCGAACCCTGGGGAAGAAACAGAGTCGCTGATTGGTGGAGGCGTCCTTCCTTCTGAGCCTCCACCAATCAGCGTCTCTGTTTCTTCCCCAGGGTTCGCGCCAAGCCTGCTGCTTCCGGAGACCGGCTTTCCGGATGTCGGGCGGCAGACAGAGAGAGAGAGCCAGAGCCAAGGGGCCAAAGAGCCAGATCTGGCTCGCGAGCCGCAATTTCCGACCCTTGGTCTAGTCAATGGACTTCATAGGTGTTTATGATATAAGAAAACAAGAGAATACAAAAGTCTGAAAGGATATATAAAAGTTTGATAAAAACATGGAACTCCTTAAAATCAATAATAATTTCACCACTAGTCACCTTTAAACACTTTCTATTTCAGAGATAATCGCAGCAAGAAAAGTGTAATTACATATGCAGATATGGTGCATTCAGATTCCAGAAATAGATTAAAGACACAGCAAGTGTCTGTGATGAGGGCAAGAATTTACCATAGTTGATCTATTTACAAATTGCCAGAAGAATAAAAAGTGATCTTGGGAAAGAAGAAGTGGTTCTAGAAAGATGACAGAATTTGAAATATTTATACAGAATCAATATTATCTATTAGGATGCATACATAACCTGTTATTAAAATATGATACAGAGACAGAACAAATCAAAGTTTGTATGATAATGTGGATGTAAAAATTTAAAGTAACAATAACGATACAACAATGGGAGGGATTATGGAAAATATCAAGAAAATTCAAATTTTAATATAAGGGAAATGTGGTATGAAATGTCTTACAGATGGGATATAACTCTCAATAATTACAAAAATAGATCAATCATATGACAGATAAAAAATAAAAAATACATTACAAAAGATGTTTCAGAGAAAAAGAAAGCTGGCCATATTCATAGGAAGGTAAGTTGAAATGTCAGAAGATTTCAATGCAACAACAGTTCACCTATCCAAACAAATGCTGATGATTTCAAAATCATTATATTGTGAACATGGAAGTAGAATTGTAAGTAGGTAACAAAGCGAAGGGGAGCCAGTTTGGTGTGGTGGTTACGGCATCAGGCTAAAAACCGGGAGACCGTGAGTTCTAGTCCTGCCTTAGGCAGAAAGCCAGCTGGGTGACCTTGGGCCAGTCACTCTTTCTCAGCCCTAGGAAGGAGGCAATGGCAAACCAGGAGACTGAGTTCTAGTCCTGCCTTAGGCAGAAAGCCTGCTGGGTGACCTTGGGCAAGTCACTCTTTCTCAGCCCTAGGAAGGAGGCAATGGCAAACCAGGAGACTGAGTTCTAGTCCTGCCTTAGGCAGAAAGCCAGCTGGGTGACCTTGGGCCAGTCACTCTTTCTCAGCCCTAGGAAGGAGGCAATGGCAAACCAGGAGACTGAGTTCTAGTCCTGCCTTAGGCAGAAAACCAGCTGGGTGACCTTGGGCAAGTCACTCTTTCTCAGCCCTAGGAAGGAGGCAATGGCAAACCAGGAGACAGAGTTCTAGTCCTGCCTTAGGCAGAAAGCCAGCTGGGTGACCTTGGGCCAGTCACTCTTTCTCAGCCCTAGGAAGGAGGCAATGGCAAACCAGGAGACTGAGTTCTAGTCCAGCCTTAGGCAGAAAGCCAGCTGGGTGACCTTGGGCAAGTCACTCTTTCTCAGCCCTAGGAAGGAGGCAATGGCAAACCAGGAGACTGAGTTCTAGTCCTGCCTTAGGCAGAAAGCCTGCTGGGTGACCTTGGGCAAGTCACTCTTTCTCAGCCCTAGGAAGGAGGCAATGGCAAACCAGGAGACTGAGTTCTAGTCCTGCCTTAGGCAGAAAGCCAGCTGGGTGACCTTGGGCCAGTCACTCTTTCTCAGCCCTAGGAAGGAGGCAATGGCAAACCAGGAGACTGAGTTCTAGTCCTGCCTTAGGCAGAAAACCAGCTGGGTGACCTTGGGCAAGTCACTCTTTCTCAGCCCTAGGAAGGAGGCAATGGCAAACCAGGAGACAGAGTTCTAGTCCTGCCTTAGGCAGAAAGCCAGCTGGGTGACCTTGGGCAAGTCACTCTTTCTCAGCCCTAGGAAGGAGCCAATGGCAAACCAGGAGACCGTGAGTTCTAGTCCTGCCTTAGGCAGAAAGCCAGCTTGGTGACCTTGGCCCAGTCACTCTTTCTCAGCCCTAGGAAGGAGGCAATGGCAAACTAGGAGACTGAGTTCTTGTCCTGCCTTAGGCAGAAAGCCAGCTGGGTGACCTTGGGCAAGTCACTCTTTCTAAGCCCTAGGTAGGAGGCAATGGCAAACCACTTCTTAAATATTGCCAAGAAAACTACAGGGACTAGTCCAAGTAGTTGCCAGGAGTCAACACTGACTCAAAGGAAGCAAAAACCAACCAACCAACCAAAAATCAAAGCAAAATCTTGTTTAAAGGGCCAAGAGCTGAGCCTCATCACACAGGGGCATAACATATTTCAAAGGTCTTTAGTCTGTGCCCAATTATGTTGAGTAATATGATCCAAGACACTGCAACCATTAGAATAAATTGCTTATTCTCCCTGTATCTACATTCCTTGCAACTGAAAAATCCAGTCATAGAAAAATGAGTATAAATAATGCAAGGGACCCTTCTCTCCATTTATTGAATTTTCACCAGCAAGAAATGAATCATTATGAAGTCGTGCCTGGAATACTGCTCCCCACTTCACCCCACCCCATCGTGGTGGCTCATTTGTTTTCATAGCCTTCTCCTGTGGCATGGGGAAACTTCTTCAAAAATTATATTGCATTGTATTGAAAATAGGAATCCTCTGTTTTGTTTGATGGTGCTGACAGGCTTTTGCAAAGGTCACAAGGAGGTAGACAAAAGACTTCCCACAGGATCATTAATCACTGCCCTGCAGGAAAATGTGGCTTCATTAGATGAACATACTGCATGCAAGTGGCATTAAAGAAAGGCAGAAATCTACAGATGAAAAAAATGAACTGCAAAAAAATAATCCTCTTTGGGAAGAAACATAAGAATGAAAAAGGAAAAGATATGCCAGTTTCTCCCTATCAATTTGGGATATGCATAGGCCTCCAGGTAAAGGTAAAGGTTCCCCCTGCACATTTGTGCAGTCATGTCTGAATCTAGTGGCCGGTGCTCATCTCCGTTTGTTAGCCGAAGAGCCAGCATTGTCCAAAGATGCTTCCACGATCATGTGGCCAGCATGACGCATGCGGAACATTGTTACCATTGTTACCAACAAAGTGGTACCTATTAATCTACTTGCAAATGTATACTTTCAAATTGCTAGTTTGGCAAGAGCTGGGGCGAGTGCAGGAGCTCACTCCATCACACGGGGCTAGGGATTCGAACCTCCGAACTTGCGATCTTCCAATCAACAAGCCTGGCATCTTACCCGCTGAGCCACAACGCCCCTGGGAAAGTGCCCATCGAGACCATAATCTTTTATTCAATATTTATAGAAACATCAACATCAGGGCCTTCCTCTGATTCACCTACCATATTGTTAGCTGTCCTTCTGATTAGAAAAAGTAAATAGTTATACTGTTGGTAAATTGGTTAGGAAGTTCTCTCTTGGCATAAACACTCCACACATATAATCAGCATTCAGCAATTTACAGGGCATCTTTTGGGATTAAGATACCAACCAAGTGCAGCTGCAGTAATAATGGAAATCTGTTCAAGACCTTGCAAACAAGTATTGTGGGATATAGTCCTTGGTGGAACATTGGATTTATGCTAGTTGTACACTAATAATTTCTATTATAAATACATGTGTCTGGTTTATATGATAAGTTGGTCCTATTCTGGAAGGAGAAAAGTTGAAGTTGGTTCTTTACATCCAATAAGCAGATTTGTATTACTGCTGTATTTGGCATCAATGATGCTGCAATTTTTATGATGCTTGCACTGCCTTTGTTTCCCCAATTTACTCTAATTTTGTGTATTGTGGAGTAAAAGAGGGGAACAGGGTAGAGATCAAGAACAAGGTTTCTATACAGCAAGGATAACCACAGGGGCAGTGTCAGAAAAGTCAAGATGGCTGCTGCGATGGCGGATGGAACACACATAAAAGGAGGCAGGGCTTCAATCACATCACTGTGGATCCCATCTTAACCTTTTTGACATCCCCATGCATTCACCACCTGTATACAGAGTTTCAAAGTCCATGTGACCAGCAAATATATTCAGCAAACATTAGGTCAACAGTTGGGATCAGAAACCTATTTTAATTTAGACCCATGGGAGGTGTGTTTGATAAAGGGACTGTTGGGTAGCTGATACTCATTGGAGTTGGGCAGGCTATAAATTTAAATCATCATCTTCTTACCTTCTGGCTAAAGTTAATTCTGTTTCCTATAGGTTTAGCCCCATTAGTATTTAGAGATCATTTTAAATCATCGTGGCTAAAAAAAAAAGCCTTCGATAAAATTCAATTGCTGGGCTTCTCTATGGAAAGTATGTGCTCATTAGGATTTGATAATGCTAGAACTGCCCTTAAACAACAAATCTGGGATATAGATCTCCATACAAATTTAAGTAAGGTGCTACCCCCCATATTTGTCATTTTCTTTCAAAACGGTTCATTCTAGCTTCTTATTTATCATCCATTACAATTTTGAAATTTCATAAAGCTTTCACCTTAGCCAGGCTGGATTGTCTGCCCTCAGACAATGGACATTTTAAGGGTACTCCTATGCACCTATGCACATATGTCCATGTGGCGATGGCTCAATAGAAACCCTAAGCCATATGTTCTTATACTGTTCCCTATATAAGGACTCTAATGTACTGTATATGAAGTAGGATAATTTGAGCCCGGTCATTTGTGCCCTCAAGTGAGAATGATCCATTTGTTTGTGTCCTAGGCTGTCCACAGTATTCTGAGGAGTCTTCTCCAACCTCAAAGTTCAAAAGCATCAATACTCATCCTCTTCTGCTTCTTCGAAGTCCAACTTCCACTTCCATAGACTGTCACAGGGAATACCATTGATGACAGTCCAATAGTTTTCTGGAAATAAATCTCCCAGGTGAGAGATTTGCACATGATACTCCAAGGAAGCCTATTGCTTACTGCTCCAGAAAGTTTACTTACAAAAAAACCTGCCAGATCACCCTAGAACAACCAGATTATTGTGATCTGGAATGACAGGTGTTGCACGTCCCTTCTTTTGACCCTATTTGGACCCCAGAAAAATGCTGAGAAATTAAAATGAGAGGTGGCTATTATCCAGAACTTTATTTTCCTTCTGTATATGAGTGCTTCGTGCCTGGCCATAATACCATTTTGTGAGTGTGTCTATCTGATGGACTCACGATTGGGGTTCACTGATGAAGATACTTGTATAAAGAACTGCAGCCTTAATTACCTAAGAAAATTATGTGCAAAAGGTTATATGAAGAAGAAATTCTCTGCCATTTCTCTGGTTTTGAAATGCCCCAGTGAAAACAACTTTTCTTTGGTGTTATGAAACAACTTAGTGTTATAAAACAAATTTACATTACATGCTTTTTAAGGACCTCATATATTTTATCAGATTGCTTGGAAGTAGGATGGAAATGACACCAACATTCATCAGAACACTCTTAAAATATCTCTTTATTGCTCCTTACTTAATTCATACTAATAGATACTGAAGATGGCTTTACAGTCAGTTTTACCCTAGCATACATTTTCAGGAGCTGTGGAGGGGTAATCTAATGTAACAATAGGCCTTACTTTTTCTTCTAAGTCAAGTGCTTCTCTAAATCCATGTTACTGTAGTGCTTCAAAAGAAGCCAATGTTTTCTGTTTGTAATGCTAAATTCCTGAAACATGGCATTTCATTTTACAGCTTGGTCAACTGTGAATATTTGCATTTGTAAAAGGAGGGATGTAATGCATTACTTTGAACTTTCGGTGAACCATAATGACATTGATTTGTTTATGATAATCCTCAAGTCCTTCTATACTAGCTCATCAGAGTGTGTGCGGGTATGTATGTGTCTGTTCTGGGAGGGATTAGCACAGAATACCAATAATGTACAGCTCACCCAAGGTTTGAATTTCTTCCCAGTTGCCCAGCTAAAGCAAGCAGGCACCTATATTGGTCAATAGTGCCATAAGAAGATACTGAAGAAATCACTTTAATGACAATGGTAAAGGCAGTGTTTCATACTGTGTGAAGGCAATGGTAAATCATTCCTGTATTTTACCAAGAAAATCATATGGATGGACAAGATAAAATGATTGAAAATATAGTGCTGGATGATGGGCCCTCAGGTCAGCTGGCATTCAACATGTAATGAGTAATGGGTGACAAGGAAGAGCTGAGGGTCTTTCACTGTACTAATGGTATTGACAACACGGCTAAAATAAAGCCTTCAGGATGTCTAGTTGATAACATTGCCCTGCATGAAAAGAAACTCCAAACTGCAAAGAAAGAATTACAATGGGAGCATGAAATGAAGCAGAAACATGGGAAAGCTCTCAACACAGTAAAAGTTGAAATGAATCAGCTACACACTCGCATTGTGGGCATCAGAAATTTGAAATGGACCACAATTGGACACTTTTAGTCAGAAGATCATACTGTTTTCTACTCCGGACAAGAAAAGCAAAGAAGGAACAATGTTGCTTTCATAGTGAGGAAGGATAAAGCAAAGAGAGTATTTGGAAGCAATGCAGTCAGACTGAATATATCAATTAGACTTTGAGTTGCTTTCTCATGTTTTCCATTTTTTCAGGACTGAATTGTCTTTTTAATTTCCATAGCTCATCCATTCCTTCATAACATCCATTCCACATTCCTTTACAGACTCCACCAACCAGTGTTCAAAAATAAGCTACCTCGAAATTATGGGAATTCAGTTTAGTTAGCAAGGATGTTAACTGCCATTGCCAGGTATTATCTAACCTGTGTTGGTAATCTTGAACAGTCTTTAATGTTTCTAGGATAATGTACATTTTTTTTCACATCTTCCCCACAAATATTCCATGTGTACACAGCATACACATAATAAATACAACTTCCACTTCTATTTCGTTTAGTGGTACCCAGAGTCAGAGACACGCCCATCATAGTATTGACTACGCCCATCAAAATAGTATTGACAAATTATAATTTCTGACTAACCTTTAAAATGTTAAGTGCTGATAAGATGTTCTCCTAGTCTGCATCTCCACTTCGTTATGCTTTCACCCGTATCTCTGCTTCTATATTATAACTGAAAGGGCTGCCTTTCAGTTTGATGACTCGACATTCAAGAATATTAGCTTTTATCATGTCTTATTCATACTGTTCAACATGCTGCAAAGGTGATGAGTAAGCATCCATAGTGTGGCATTATTGAACGGTCTCTTTTTAAAATATTTTTCTTCCCAGTGCTCATATTTGTGATGTCTTTCTCTCAGCACACATACAGACATATTATAGAACTTTCCAAGTGGAGATTGAGAGGAGGGTGGTGATGAGTGTAGGGGAAATAAAACTGATTTTAAAAAAAATGTGTCCATTCAGCTTAGGGGAAAGCATCTTGCTTCTTATATCCAGAAGAATTTGAAATATTTTTTTTCTTATCCTACTGCACCTCCAGGACTCTTAATGCTTTTGGCAGCCAAGCACCTTCTAATCTTGTTAACGGTCACTACTTTTGCCAACTTAGCAACGTAGGTTTATTAATAGGTCCTTGAATCTGGAGGGGGGGAAAAGGAGTCTTTGGAGCTTAAGGAATGTCATTACTTGTTGTCTTTTTAAGTCTGACTGCACTGCAGAAAAATCTGACCTGTGGAAAACATGGCATTAAGAAGCCATTAGTGTAATGTGAATAGGGTAGGCTGATGGCAAAAGATATTCCCTTGACTTATTACTATTCTTTTGTCATCACTTTCTCCAACACACACAATATGAGGCACCAGCACTGCTAGCAGGGGAGAATCATTGTCTGAATATACTGCAGCTATGCAAAGGCGAAGAAAAACAAGGCCATCAACAACAGAAGTCGAATGAGGCAAGTTTCTTTCCCACCTACATCCTCAGAGTCTGCAGACAAATTCATTTCACTGCATGCTCGGGGACTCTTGCTTCAGTCTGCATTCCGTGGTCCTGGGCTTGTGGTTTCCAAACTTCTTCAGCTCTGGGCATATTTTGATACTGGGGTTTCTGCTGTAGAACAACTGTGCCTCATGTTGTAGGGAATTGTAGGGAAATTGGGAATTTGTAGGGAATTTGGGCTAGCATTTAGCATGTACTTGCCAATCATGCAGCTTTTACTCAGAAAGTTGAGACACATATCTCCTCTCAAAAATAACAAACTTCTGAGGAGCCTTCTTGCAACTTTTTTCAATAACTACATTGCCAGGGTCCATGACACAATTCAGCTTCTGTTGAGTGTGTCTTCCAGGGATTCATCCCATCTTTCTCCTCTCTCTCTGAATGATTCCTTCTTCGTGCTTCCTATCTCCAGCTTCCTCAGTCACCCAGTTTTCCCTCCTTCTTGGTTCCTCAGAAACCTTCAGTCCTGTATCAAAGCTCTCCAGCAATGAAAGGGGCTCTCCTTAAATCGCCACAGTGTAGGATACTGTAGACTGTGCAGTGTAAAGATGGGTGCTTGCCATTCAGCACTGGAGTGATGAGTAAAGTGATGACTCAAGCTTGATTTGTCAGGAAGGAGGGCAGCAATCTGAACTTACCCAGTGCATCAGCAAACAAGGGAAGATTGATTAATTTATTTCTCCAATTTATACCCTGCTTTTTCTCCTAGGAGCTCAAGGTAGCTTACATGAAGATTTTGAGATGGGTTGAGCTGACAGACAGTCACCCAGTGTTTTAGGTGAGGAATGAAAATATAACATGGTTATGACAAGTACGATATGTTATCAAAAATCTTATCAGAGTTTTCTCTGACTGGTGTTGTCTGGATGGTGATATATACAGAGAAATCTGACATACCAGAAGCATCGATTCTTGCTTTCCTTTCATATAAATTTGCCAAAAAAAATCATAGTGTCCTTGACCGCCCCCCCCTCAATGCCTTCTTTACATTTTGCAGGTATGTATCAGAGTACTAGCTGTCCACAACAACCACAAGCAGATGCAAACAGACATATGCTTACACCAGAAAGATGGAGTTTGGAAAGAGAATAAAAGCTTGCTCCATGCATAGAGAAGTGGGTTGGAGAACAATGAGAGGGATGGGCTCGAATTGTGGTTATAATTTAAAAAGGAGCCTAAAAAGAGAAGGCACCCACAGAATAGGAGAAGGAGAAGGAGAAGGAGAAGGAGAAGGAGAAGGAGAAGGAGAAGGAGAAGGAGAAGGAGAAGGAGAAGGAGAAGGAGAAGGAGAAGGAGAAGGAGAAGGAGAAGGAGAAGGAGAAGGAGAAGGAGAAGGAGAAGGAGAAGGAGAAGGAGAAGGAGAAGGAGAAGGAGAAGGAGAAGGAGAAGGAGAAGGAGAAGAAGAAGAAGAAGAAGGGTCTGTATTTTGCCTTATGGGATAAACCAGCCTCTTGGTTCTCCGTTTCCCAGCATTCTTTCTCTCCTGACTCCACCATCAAGAGAATGACAGTTTTACAACAAATGGTGAAAAGATAACATTAATATGCAGAAAGGAAGGCACTCTACCTTAGAAACATCTTCACAGACATCTCCCCATTCTCTATTTCCCTCATCCCTATTTTCCTTCTTCATGCCTTCAATTGGGATGTTAAACTTTCCAATTGCTTTCCAAAATTTAGATGCTCAGTTGTAAGGTCGTACGTTTCTTCCATGTCCTGTCCATGAGTTATTTGTGTAGATTTTTTAAATTACTAATGATTTAGTAATTCAAGTTAGTCCCTGGTCAGTGGGAAGAAAATTACTGGTGCCTCAGCAACAGTGATGAATCCAGAAGGTTGGAAACTGTGGCCTCCAGTTAATGGGCAGATCATCATCACACTCTCTCTGATCAGAAGTTTCCCAGAGAGCAGAGAACTGAGTTCCCAGCAGTTTGATTGATAGGAGGTTATCAATCCCTTAGAGCAGGGGTGGGGAACGTCTGGCCCACGTGCCATATAAGGCCCACGAAATCATTTGGTCTGGTCCTGCCAAGGCAACCGCAGGCGGGACTCAAAATTCAATAAATCTAGGAGCTGTCACCCGCAAACCCCACCCCTTCCATGTGATTGGCTCCTGCCCGCAAACCCCACCCCCAGGTCCGCAAATGATGTTATAAATATCCAAATGGCCCTTGGCAGAAAAAAGGTTCCCCACCCCTGCCTTAGAGAAAGGTATGAGAGAAAACAAAAGAAGGGATGAGGAACATCCCAAGTCCAAATTGAGAACAATAATGATAGGACTCCAATCTTCAATCACCCTCCAGCTATGCTATCTAAGGGTAATAGGCAGTATAGTTCAACCCTTCTAAAGAAGTCTGTAGAAGAGAGACATACTGTACATTCTTTGTGGGCAATATTTTATTGCTCTTACATTGTATAGATGCAATATGAAACATGCAAAGTGTCTTCGCCTAACCAAACTATATTTGTAGGTCTGTAGGAGAGAGAAACATGGCATAACAGAAATGGAAACTTGCTTGCTTGCTATTTCTACACCCTCTCTGACATGCACCATATGCTAGCAGGTTTTTCAGGAGGTGAAAAGGAACAAGTGCTGAGCAAGTGACAAGATGTTTCATTGTTTTCTTTTATTTCCGTTCCATTTCCAGCTCAGATCTCACAGCTGCTACAGATGTGACAAACAATTAATTTAGTGCCCAGCTGTTAAATATTTACTACCTTTTTGACACACTGTACAAGAATCTCTTTGGCAGATATAGTTATGGCTGAAAGAGGAAAAGGGGAGCATAGGTGGATCCCTACTATTATTTTCTTTTATTCCCCATTGTCTACCTAAAGCAGCTGGTTTAGTTAAGAAAGATTATGAATCCTTACACACAAAACACAACATACACACACACACACACATCCACCTGAACATAATTCAGCTGTATTTAATGGCACCTGGGAAATGGCCTATTAAATTCTATTTGATGAACTACTGAATGTATTATATTTAGAAAGTAATAAATGCTAACATATATTTGTTCAAGTGAATAGGGTGTGCATTCTCTAGACATATATACTGTACACTCTCCAGTTTCAAGTAAAAGAAGGTTCAAGAATGTCAAAGAGAAATCTCAGAGTCATTTAATGTAAAATGCCAAGGGTCACTCTTTGAGTGAGATGGACGGTGATGAAATTTGAAATATAAATAAAATAAAATAAATAAATCTTGCCTGCTTCTGTTACGATGCATGATGGCTTTGCTTGGCCTGGTCTATGTAAGAGGGAAAGAGTATGTCATTGATACCACTATTTTTAAATTTTAGAACTTATCCCATTTCCAAACCTTTCTGATATTGAAAGAATCTTGGACTCTATATGTATCATTGTCTTCTGCCTGTCACTTTCTCTTTAGTAAGGGAAGATATCTCAAATACATATAAGGTACCCTTATAGCATTAAGAAACTTTATTTTTCTGTGCAACCAGAAGGAAAAGTGGTTATGTTGGTGGTGGTGGTTGTTGATTATTATTATTATTATTATTATTATTATTATTATTATTATTATTATTATTATCTGTCTGGGCAAGATCCATGGCTGTCCTTTTTGCCCCGAGGTGCTAGAAAGTGGCAAGCCCTGATTTGGCCAGATTGCTAGCCTGAAATAAATAGGGTTCTTTGAAATGTCACCACAAACAATATCAGAACAACCCAATCAGCAAAGATCCGTAATAAAGATAATCTTAAACACAAAGTGAGATATTGGTAAACATTGATGGAATAAGCATGATTGTAAAAGATGTTCTCCCTTTTCCTGCTGTGGTTGATCAAAACCCTCCACCAGAACGTATTAGCATTAACAAAGGAATACAGCACACTGTGAGAGTCATGAAAGTCATGGGGTGCTGAAAATTTGTTTTTCCTGTAATTTAATGGTCTTATTTACTAAATACTTGCATATTTGGCGGGTCTCCTGCATGTTTCAAAATTCAACAGTTTGTAAATTAGAATATTATGAAGTAATTCTCTCCCTCTCTTTAACATGTTTCCTCCCTAAAAACACATTTGTTACCTTAATGGCACATCCAGCTTGTCCCATGAGACAAACAGAATAAAAGAAATGACTCAGATTAAAGCCTGTTTTGTGATTAAAGCCCTTAATTATTCTTTGAGTAACATATGATGCATAATTTATATTTTTACTTTATAGGTTGTATGACTACATCCCTACAGTAGTCAAACCCCACATTAAAAGGGGAATAATGTGAAATTTTATTCAAGGGATGTTGAAGAGATAAGCAGAAAATCAAAACTTTAGTAATCATTGACATCTAAAGAAGAAAGCCCATGGTAAAAGGGATTTGGTTTTCCAACATAATGCTCAAACCTTTTTTTTTTTTGTTTACTTGTGGCTATTACACTGGTTCCTGAGTATTAAAGAAACATTAACCTTCTTGTTTTATATTTGTGTTTCTTGAGCAGCATCACTTTGGAAGTTTATGACACATGGCTTAGCAATAAGGGAAAGTTTCAAAAATAGTTTGTTGCTCCCTGTCAGATCAAAGGGATTCAGGGAAACTATCTGCACAAATCCATCTGGGTACATCCATGACATATTCAAGATGGTCCAGTACCAAATGTCTCTCTGACAATGCAAGTTGGAAGGGTGCCATCCTAGAGCTTTCCAGTCACAGATGAGTGAGTCCAAAGGGAAAAGATAGAGACATCCTAAACATGGGACCAATTCTGTAGCAAGCAAAAAAAGGTGGGGGTTCCATACCAATGTCTATTAATTCCTCACGGTCTCTCCTTTCCTAACAGACTGGAAAGAGGCTGTTTCCCTGTCAAGCTTGGCTTCCATTTGATAGGCTGAGACATGATGAATCTTTCTGCTGTTAATGTCAGAAGCCAAGCTACTAGTGTTTTCAGAAGAGACAAGAAGCTGTTGACAAATAATCACTACTTACCCAAACCCTTCAGTAAAGTTCTGTGGGAGATCTGTTCTTCCATACATGAACATGAAAAGGTGAATGGAAGCTGGGGAGGCAGCAGATAGAGAATTAACAGGAATGAAAGGTAGCCTAAGAGATGTGGATGCCATTTTCAAGAGTGTTCCTTGGGGACTATGAGAATAAACAATACATCCAGATCAAAACTGAACTGATGTTGACGGGTTAAGATTGGATTTGGCAATTTGAATTCAATCATCACTTTAATTTGGAGACCTGATTAAATTTGGAAATGCAATCCAATCACATTCTATTTTTTTTAAAAAAATTAAAAATTCCTCCTCCTCCACAGGAAAAAGAAATAATGCCGACACAAATACATATTTAAAAGAATATATAGGTGGATAGCCAACATACATTGGATAACCCACAGATCTAAAATATTATATGGCAAATATACTCTAATATACATTAAGAACTTAGAGGACTATAAAACATTTCATACCCAATTTCTAGTCAGTCCAATCACATTCTAACTGAGTCTCCAAACTGAAGAGGTGCATAGTTCTCAGTCATCCAACCTTTGAAGAGATGGCAGTAGGCACGTTCCAAAATGTATTGAAACCAGAGCAAAGAACTTGACATGGCTGATGCCCTGCTTTATAGGGTCCCTGGATCTTTTTCCACCATCAAATATGATGGGGAACCCCTTCAGTTGTTGGGTGAAGGCATAAATATCCCAATACAAATGAATAAGCAACAACACAACCAACTCCTCATGTGAGCCCCTCGTATGGCCTTTCCCTACTGCTGAATTGAAATGCTCTCAATCCTGACTTGTGTTGGAAGAAAGTTATACAATATTTGCTTCCCCGTTGCAGGTGCCTTTCTTGCTCTGTTGCCTCTATATCTAGTCACTGCTTGTCTCCAAGATAATGGGTAACAAAGACCAATTTTACACAACTTCAGGCTGCCCTTGGACAGTGATATAATAAGGGGAAGAAATACAACTTGAATGTATTTAAGTTCATGCAGCTAAGGTCTCACTCAGGGACATGAAGCCAATGTTGTGGGGACATAGTAGGGAACAAAACATAGTAGGGTGGAGAGTCCTCTGCAAATGGCGGGCAGGGAGCGGGTGCGAAGCAGGGCCTGAGTTCAGGCGCTGGCACCACCTCAGAACCAGGCAGTGTGATGTTAAGTCCCAGGTCGAAAAACACAGCCCAGTCCACATCGCCTACTGGCACGCACGCAGCTGGGGTTTGCCAGGGTCCCTCTGCGGAGGTCCCACAAGGCAGTAAGGCAAGAGGGCACTCAGCAACGGGATTCAGGCAGAAATCCGACAAACTCAAGGCAGAGAAGCAGGGCTGAGAGTCCGGGGGCTGGAGTTCAGAAGGCCGTACGGTGGCAAGATTAAGCGGAGATGCAGGAACACTCATGGCTACGGGCAGCGGCTGGAGTTCAGGCAGCTGGAGTTTGGGTGACAGAGGTGCGCACAGCCAGGCTTCGATTTTTGCACCATTTGTAGGCAGGAGCCCTCACACTGCTCGGTCCGCCTCTCTAGCCTCCTTTGCTGCACGCTGATAGGCATAGGTCAGGGGTGGGGTACCTTTTTTCTGCCAAGGTCCATTTAAATAATAAATAACATCATTCGCGGACCGGGGGCGGGATTTGTGGGCAGGAGCCAATCACAAGCACTGGGGGGTGATTAGCGGGTGGGAGACAATTTCACAGAAGGGGGCAGGGTTTGTGGGCAGGAGCCAATCACAAGCACTGGGGGGGCGGAGTTAGCGGGCGGGAGACAATTTCACAGAAGGAGGCAGGGTTTGCTGGCCCGAGCTCCTAGATTTATTGAATTTCGAGTCCCGCCTGCAGTGGCCTTGGCAGGGCCAGACCAAATGATTTCGTGGGCCTTATATGGCCCATGGGCCGGATGTTCCCCACCCCTGGCATAGGTGCTTCTGCTTTCCAGTCTCCTCCTATCAGCTGCTATGGCTCAGGCTCGGCTTTCACGCCTTCCCCACCTCTTCCTGTTATCGGCTCCTCTTCTTCCGAGTCGGAGACTGCCATGGCGGCAAGGGAAGACTCGTTCCAGACAGTGCGGCCTGGGTTCCGGTCCACGGCCTGGGGGTTGGGGACCCCTGCCATAAGGCATATGCATCCTAGATGCTATCTCAAAACATGGTCTCATGTAAAATCCGAAATATTTTTCTGGAAATCATTTGCAAATCTTATAAAATGTGAGCAGCATCCAGGAGTTGATGTGTTTAATAGAAATTTCTCCCTCATTGAGCAGACAAGTCTTAATATGAAGATTAAACTTGTGAAATGCAACTCAGCTCCGCGTATTATACATTCCAAAATAAAGATATTTCTAGACACTATAGCAGGAGCTAGGCAGACATTTATGTGGGACAACATATAGATCTCAGTTAATGTTTTTTAATGTTTTCATATCAAGCTGTTAAATATAGCTGTGTGCATCCTGAACCAGTAGAAAACTGTAAAGTGAAATGTAACAGCCTTGAAATGAACCAATGGCCATTTGCTTTAGGCTTTTTCTCTGAAACCAAGTGAAAGAAGTTTTCGTGCTCATCTAAACAGGTTTCTAATGATTATCAAAACTTTGTTCTCCCTTGCTACTTCTGGGACCGAGTGATAATTTAAATAGGAGCTAAAAAACAAAACACAGCAAAATACGCAGCTGGAGGAGGGAATATTTTTGTTCCTGCTTTAGACTAGACATGATGAATTTGGGAAACTCAATTGCATTTCAAATCTACTACTCTTCCTTGCAGTCTTTGGTAATTCTGCATAATTATCTTTAATCCTGGCCACTGCTGACTCAGTACATTGAAAGTAGAAAGAGTGAAATTGAGAGAACCCTAAATCTTCCCTGCTAGTTTTTTCTTCCCTCTCCCAATTCCCTAATTTTCAAAGAAAAACAGGTGAATAATAATCTTTGTTTCAAAGAAAGATGACCTTTACTTATTTAAATAGAATCTCTCAATATTTGAAATGAGAAAGTGATTACGGGTTGGTTTGATAGGCAAGCTGTATTTTAGAAATAGGTAAGCTTAAAGGTCAGACACATCACAAAGGAGGACAGTGGCTTTTACAATATTTTTTAAAGAATTTTATTAAGTTTGAAGTCAAAGATAAAAGCTACAAAAAAAAAAAAACTACAAAAAACTAAAAAGGTGTGAAAAACACGGAGAATTATTTTTTCCAAAATTACAAATAGAAGTGACTTCTGACTTTTGACAGCAAGGATATACAAAAATTTCCATAATCAATCTCTTACTCTATATTAAACCAAAACCACTTTATTTCTATAAATCATTCCACTTTAGTACATTATAAAAATCACTAAGTACAGTTACTCCTCCCTTATATTAAAATAAAGAAAAAAACCATATAGACCTCCTAAACAACTCCCCCCCCCAAATAATATAACACTTATTTAATTATTCCCTTCCTACTACTATTCTAGGGGGCATGGTGGCTCAGTGGGTAAGATGCCAGGCTTGTCGATCAGAAGATTGCAAGTTCAGAGGTTCAAATCCCTAGCCCCACGTGACGGATTGAGCTCCCGCACTCGCCCCAGCTCTTGCCAACCTAGCAATTCGAAAGCATGCAAATGCAAGTAGATAAATAGGTACCACTTCGGTGGGATGGTAACAGCGTTCCACACGCGTCATGCTGGCCACATGACCACGGAAGCGTCTTCAGACAACGCTGGCTCTTTGGCTAACAAACGGACATGAGCACCGGCCCCTAGAGTTGGACACGACTGTACAAATGTGCGGGGGGAACCTTTACCTTTACTACTATTCTATACATTTCTGTGTACTATAATAAAAATCAAACTAAAAAGCATATAAATTGTCTGCCATTATACTTAATAGTACAACAGTTTTAATAATCTTAATAAACCCAAAAAACAAAAACAATTCAAAACAGTAGCCTTAAATCAAATCCTTAAAACCATCCAAATTCTTAAAAGCAAATAACATCAGTTGAACCCTTAAAGCAATCCAGATAGATATTATTTAACCCTTGTTGTTGTTGTTCAGTCGTTTAGTCATGTCCGACTCTTCATGACCCCATGGACCATAGCACGCCAGGCCTCCCTGTCCTCCACTGTCTCCCGGAGTTTAATCAAATTCATGTTCATTACATCAGTGATGGTATCTAAGCATCTCATCCTCTTTAACCCTTTTCCCACTTCAAAATAAACCAAAGCATTTACATATCAGCACAATGTGCACAGAGCTTTTCTCTTTAAAAAATCCAATAACCTAACTGCCCCCCTCAAAAATTCCAGAAAAAACACTGTGAACAAAAATGCAGAAACTTTTGGAGCTTGACCCTATCTCCTCCACGGGTATTCATGGGGTGGGTGGGGGAGTGTGAGTCAAGTAAGTCCTGATGCAGCTGATACAAATTAAACAGCTTGCATCATTTGTGCATGATGTCAGAGCACATGTGACATCATCATGGCTTCTACCCAATCCTGTGATTACAGCAGGCCTTATTTTTCAGTCTTCTTCCTTCTTCTTTTCAGTGTTCCTCCTTATTTGACCATAGCCATATGGAGCATATGGCCATAGGCTAATAATTTGTCAGCAAACCAAGGTTTTTGCATTTGGAACAACAGAACAGTACCCCTTATAGCAAGTTTCACTGGGAAACTTAAACAGATGAATTTTTGTTGTTATTTTAAGCTTCTGATAAGTTTATTGTAAGTCACTATAACATAATCATCAATAAGACTGAGAAATGCAGTCCTGGCAAAGGAGATGAAGTGGCATGATCACACTTCCTTAACTAATGTAGAACTGACATTTTCATCTAGTGAATGTTCTGGATACACAAAACTGACATCTCAGTATGTTTTAGCCTGAATATGAGTTGTGCCTTAACCATATATGAGATGCAGGGCAGGAAATCACTTTGGGGTCTTTTCTCCATCCCTGTGGAATAGTCCCCCTTAGTTATTTGAGTGGCACTCATTCAGATGGCCTTTACTGCAGTGGTTAAGTCAAAGATTTGCCCCACAACTTGTAATATCTAGGATGATGATACATTGCAGGTACCAGCATGAATTGATGATTGTATAATATGGATTTTTTTTTAATGAACTGCATCTCTTTTCATTGACTTGATAGACCATTTAATAATGACTGGACTCCTCATGGAGCTGTTATATAAATAGAATGAATGAATGAATGAATGAATGAATGAATGAATGAATGAATGAATGAATTGTTTTGCAACCTAGATTAGAGCCATAACACTGGACTAAAAAAAATGCACTATTTCCACAATGTTAATATCTCTTTCTCTGCTTCTATTTAATGCTCCTGTTTTCTTTGTGAGGAAAGCATTTAGGAATCCTTCTGGTGTTCATGTGACACTACCTCTCAAGGATAAAGATAAACTTCAGAGTGAGAAAAATGATATTAGCAGAGATGCAGCTTCTCCATATGCTCCATAACCCTAATCAAAGGATATCCAATCTCAGATTACTTGCTTCCTTGTCTAAAAATGGTAAAGATTTCCTCAAGTCAAGCTCAACTCCGAGTGATTAAATTGATTCATTCATGTGGTTTTCTTGGCAACAACACCAATTTACTAGTGACTTCTGAGGTTGTTTTACTTCCCAATCTAGCCTAATCTTTGTGATTTTTGACATCTGTAAGATCAGGAAGGTGGGGCCATCCAGTTATGCTCATAATGCAAAAGCCATTGTGCAGTTAAGACAGTTGCAGATTATATTTTATTTAGGTATTTACTTTGTGAAATCTGTATCCTACCTTTCTTCCAGGATCTCCTCCAATTTTCTCCACAACCACCTGTGAGGTGGGTTGGGCTGAGAGAAGTATACACACAAATGACGTACAGCGATAGTTCTCATTATCATTGAAAGAACAAAACCAAGGCTTATGTCATGGGAGAAGTATAAGTAGTATAAACTGTATTTACAATCAAAGGTCATAAATCAAAAGGAAGTGTAGAGAAAGCGAAATCCCCAAACCATTAAACCAAGTTTTCTAGAGACAAATCAGCTAATAAGAAGAGAAGAGAATAAACTTATCCTCCAGCCTATTGAGACAATTGGATAAAGAAGCAAAATGAAGTCGATGCACCAGATCTTACAGAACAGGCAATGCATGCATCATTCTCTCAATTTCCCCCCACCTGGCATGGATATAAAACATTTGGGGCATTATATTACATCTTCTATCCAATAACATGGGTGGCAGAGCATTAAATCTTATGGAAGAAAAATTAACTAAATAATTGCCTGGAATGAAAGGTCATCCAGGCAGAGCACCATCTGGTTATTCTCGGATATTTCTGTTACTTCTGCTCCAGTTTTGCTTTCTTAAAGCCCAGTGAGATCAAATATTGGTCTACGATCCAGTTGGAGGTGACAGAAAGCTATTTGAAAGGATCGAGGAAGCAAGGAATCATTGGAGCTGAGAAATATACAGTAAAGCCAGCATGTGGGACAATAGAAAAGATCCGCAGAAAGAAAATGCACACATTTAATTTTGAGCATGACCAGAGGCAGTCTCTTTATTGTTCTTACATGTATCACGCTGGCATTAAGAAGAGATTGTAATGCTAATTTGGTAAAACACTGTGGAAGGATTTTATAGAGTACCTTGAGATGTCGATGTCTTAAAACTGAATCAATTTTTCATTGCCATTCCTCCCTCAAAGTATCCTGGAAGCTACATTTAATAAAGTACCGAGAATTTCCCATAGCACAGAGAATACTTTTTTTAGAATTCCTTTTTAACTTCTTTCCATGTCTTAACATGGTTATTTTGAAATAACATACAATTCATATTTGTCATAATGATATCCAGATATTTTACCTTTTTCTCAATCTGTTTGAACTTCTATTTTCATATTTTTTGTTAAGATCTCTGTCTTATTCATTTTCAAACCTGCTAATGCACCAAGTTCTTGCAGAATTCCTTGGGAAGGCCAAATTACAATGAAATCAATTTATCTTTTGGGGCTTCTGTGCCCATAAACAAAGAAACCTGCCTTTGAGGAAGTTACAATCCAAGACTTTTAGACAGAAGAACGTAGTTGCCTCAGGCAGCTAACGTTTTTGGGCGGGGGAGGGGAGAGGTGATTAGGTGGGGCCTCCTGTGCCTTTTAATTTGTTTAAAAGTATATTTGCTTATCTATTTATTTGTATAATTTATATTCAGGAGTGTGAAGTGGGCTTCATAGAACCCACTTCCTTCAGTTTTGCTATCTCATAAGAACTCTGTGTAGTAGGTTGAGCTAAGAGGGACTGGCCCAAAGTCACTCAGTGAGCTGAGGGTGGACTAGAACTCGGGCCTCTCTGCTCCTAGCCCAGCAGCTTAACCACAACACCACACCGACTCTTGGGCTGAAAGGGGGAGACTGACTCCAAATCACCCAGTAGGCTTCCGTTGCTGAGTGGGGACCATAATCTGAAATTCCCTGGTACCACTGTAACACCTTACCCACCACTCTACACTAGCTCTTACACTTAGAAGGATTGCGCAGAGCTCCCAGGAAGCTTGATTGGATGACTGTAGCTTGAATCATGTCAACTGGATTTCTATTTTCTCAGTGGAAACGTTTCGCTCCTTATCCAAGGAGCTTCTTCAGTCTGAGCAAAGTTAGTAAGGGAATCCTAAATATGTTTCTAGGTAGCTGTGTGACCTTACACCTGGGGCTAGGTCATGGTTATATTGAGATGTTATTTTAAGTCCCTTTATCATCTAAAGGAGGATTGTTGAGATTACCATGCTGCTGTTGAGCTTGCGAAATGGTCTTAATCTTCCTAGGCACAGAAGACAAAGCAGGGAGGAAGATGGGGGAAAGATGGGGGAAATGGCCTCAGGCATAATATAGGGGAAATATTATGCCTGAGGCCCCCACCTCTATTCAAGGAAGGATTTTCCAAGTTGGCATAAATGGATTCCTTGACCCCTCTCTCAAACCACCTATCTTCTCTGTCTAAAATGTGAACATTAATGTCCTCAAATGAGTGTCCTTTTTCCTTTAGATGAAGATAAACTGCTGACTGTGGTCCTGTGGTGTTACTTCTCCTGTGTTGGGTCATCCTCCTGTACAAAAGTTGTTTGGTTTCTCCAATGTAGAGTTCAGAGCACTCCTCACTGCACTGGATTGCATAAACTACATTGCTTTTCTTGCGTTTTGGAGTTTGATCTTTGGGGTGTACAAGCCTCTGTCTCAGTGTGTTGGTGGGTTTGAAATATACAGGTATGTGGTGTTTGCCAAATATCCATTTTATCTTTTCAGACACGCCAGCCATGTAGGGAATGACCAGGTTCTTTCGTTTACTCTGAGTCTCAGCCCTATCTGTCGCTGTTTTAGGTCTGGTAGATTTAGATTTGGTGAAGGCCCAATTTGGATATCAACAGGCCTTCAGAGCTGTTCTCAGGTGCTGATTTTCATTCTTTTTGGAATCCATGGAGGTGGGGATGGTTTCTGCTCTGTGTGACAATGTCCTGATGACTCCTAGTTTGTGCTGCAGTGGATGGTGGGAGTCAAACATCAGATATTGATCTGTGTGTGTGGGTTTCCTGTAGATCCCTATTTCTAGCTTGCCCCCGGTCCCAATGAGGACTTCACAGTCTAGGAATGCCAGTCTGTTGTCCTTGGTGTCTTCTCTGGTGAAGCTAATGTTGGCATCTATAGTGTTTGTATGGTCCGTGAAGGCCTGTACTTCCTGGGCCTTGATTTTGACCCAGGTGTCATCACCTAAACCAGTGGGTGGGCACCGTTCCCTGGAATGTGTTGAGTGCTTTCTTCTCCACTTCTTCCATATATAAATTGGCCACAATGGGTGACACAGGAGAAGCCATGGCACAGCCGTGTTTTTGTCTGTAAAAGTCACCTCTGTATGTGAAATAAGTGGTGTTAAGACACAGGACCAGAAGATGGCAGATCTGGTTTGGGTTGAGATGGTTTCTCCTTTCAAGCACACAGCTACCTAGAAACATATTTAGGATTCCCTTACTAACTTTGCTCAGACTGAAGAAGCTCCTTGGATAAGGAGCGAAACGTTTCCACTGAGAAAATAGAAATCCAGTTGACATGATTCAAGCTACAGACAATTCCACCTGGATGACTGAGAACCTTCATAGACATATTGATTGGATGACGTTTCAATTGTATTGCCATTTTTCAATGGAAGAAAGCAGCCAGCTGAATCCAGCTGGCTCACTTTGTTATTTCAACGTATCAAGATGAAGCAGTTTTATTTTCCAAGCCTCAACTCAATTGTCACTGGTGGTCCAAGCTCAAGGCAACACCAAGCCTAATATTTAGCCCCGCTCTACATGGGGCTACCCTTGAAGAGTATCCAGGAGCTACAGCTGGTCTAGAATGCGGCCGCACAGGCAATTCTTGGTGCCCCAAGATCGGCACATGTAACACCTTTGCTGCACGAGCTGCATTGGGTACCAGTTTGCTTCTGGGTCCAATTCAAGGTGTTGGTTATCACCTTTTAAGCCCTACTGACTGTCTCATCCCCATTACATCGACCTGTCCCACCCGGTCATGCAGAGAGGGCATGTTACGGACTCCATCTGTAAGGGAACTCCATCTGGCGGAGTCCAGGAAGTGGGCCTTCTCTGCAGTAGCCCCCGCCCTTTGGAACATTCTGCCCTCAGAGGTGAGGCAAGCCCCATCGCTCCTGACCTTCTGTAAGAACCTGAAGACCTGGCTCTGCCACCTCGCTTGGGGCGGGAAGGGGAGTAGTTATTCCTGGGGACGCCTGCTGCTTTAGAGTGCTCCTCACATACATATGAACTCAATTAGATCTTTTACTGCCACCTGGATTTTATTTTTTATTTTTTATATTTATATCTTGTATTTGTATTTATATTTTATATGCTATTTATGGTTATTGTTTTTTAACTTGTTAGCTTTATTGTAAACCGCCCAGAGACCCTCTTCTGGGGGGAGATGGGCAGTGGCAAAATTTGAAAAATAAATAAATAAATAGAAACAGATTAGGAAGAGGGGCTTAAGAGTTTGCCTCCTCAGGGATTGAAATAACTTTAGTCACTTTGGATGCTATGCACCTTAATCAGGATAGAGCAGTAGTTGCTTTAGAAGTAAAATAGGTTTTGTCCAATTCCAGTCTCAAGTTTGACAGGATAGAGAATCATCAAAAGGACAATGAAAGTTGGGAGAAAAAGGGGGTTAAATGAAAGAATGGATCACTGAATGGACTGCAGGAATCAGGACAGCACTAGATGGAACCACACCCATGACCATCTAGTGGTCATCCAAACCCATACCACCATCTAGCGGTCATCCCAATTACTAGGAATTATTTCCCTAGGAGCCCTACTAGAATTACACCAAGGACTTGCATTTCATCAGGATTTATTCTTATTGGAGTCAATAAACAAATATGTTAAGTGGGTTCAGAAGTAAGTGCTGGTAGTTTTATGAAGCATGTCCAGTCTGAGAAGGTGAAAAACAATCCCAGAACAAAGTAATGGTGAAGCATTTCCATAATATTGTTATGAAAACTACGTGAATGTGTCTATATAATCCCTGAGAGTCAAGCATGTCTCAAAGGAGACTTTACCTTGAAGCCTAATAAGTTAAGTCTTGCTGTTATTGATAAGAACCACACATATACAGTGTAAAAACTATCAGACGTTATTCAGAGACTCTGCTTTTTTTAAAAAAAATGCAAATGAGGTCATTTAGAGGTTTAGTCATTTCCTTAGAGCATTTTTCCTTAGTGTTAATAAAACAGCCAAATTGCTCTACCTCTGAAGTGTGATTATAAAGTACACAGCTAATTATTCAGTTTAACTATGGGCAATTTAATCCTTTTGATTTCATCTCAGTGGTTGTCTTTTTGATGTGCAGAGTTATTTTTAATGTGTCTTGTTGCTTTAGTTAAAAATGGATTTAAGAGAAGGAGCCAATAATAGCACTGGATAGTTCACTGGTTTGGGGTCAACAAGATTGGGGAACAATACAGTTGAGAGACGAATTAACTACATATATGGGGCATTTTATCAAGGTCCTAATAAAATAAATTCTTTCCACCAGCTAGTAAAACTATTATCATTCTAGGGGAAGGATGGTGTGTGTGTTCCATTCTTTGTAAAGATCAGAGGTCAAGATAGCAAATTGTTCCTATTTTCTGTGCCGCTTTCTGTAACAACTAAGAATGTTATGAGTCTTGACAACTGCAGATTGGCTTCAATGGGTTGCAGAAATACGTAAATGCAGCGAGAGAGAGTTTAGAAGCCTCAAAGCACAAAGATCAATGTTTAGAGTGAGTGGAAATGTGGTTTGCTTGCAAATAATTTTGGTTGGGAAGGGAAAGAATAGTTTACGCCTTTCATTTCGTGCAAACTAATCCTTGGGGGAGAAAACGTAACCTACACAATTATGAGAACACTTGAGTTTAAGTAGAAACAGTCCTGTTGAGTAAACTGCCACATCTGTTTTTATCTTCTAGTGTGGGAAAGTTTCTGTGATCTACCCAACTGAAATACATGCTGGTCTTTTCTCTCCGAGCTATTACGGAAATTTTATGTATGTTTGAGCCAAATGGCAAACACTTTTAACATGTGGACTGCGTAACACTAACACGAATCAGAAATAAAATCTCATGTCTTATATTAGTAAGGAAAATGACTGAACTAGGCATGTATCTGTGGTTAAGGGAAAACACCAGCCTCCTTTTGTTGAAACCACTGCAGCAGAATCTGAGTGTTTATAGACACAGTGCCTACTGAACATCAGGTCTGCTTTGATGAAGCAGCTGGTGTGGGGGTTTGGAGAAGAAGGTTGAGGCAGGTGACAGATGCTGAGGACCACAGAGAGACATCTGGAAAGAGAACACCTGCTGGATTACCCTTATCAGGCCTGTACAAACAAATTCCCCCAGCCTTGTATGCTGCCTGACCTTGGCCCAACGCAGGCCAGGCACAGAAGAATGCTGGTTCCTCAAGCTGGACAATCTTTCCTAGGAGGGAAGAAAGGGAGCCAGAGACTGCACAAGTAAGGAGCCACTTCTATGCCCACAGCTGTGGCTGAAAGGTTTGTGAGCAAGTAGGAGAAGAAACCTCAAACTGCTGAACCGTTGACCTCCCTGGTTAGGCATTCTGTTTTGAACATTACTCTGAGTTTATAGTTTGGAGTGCTTAGGCTCCAAAAAGTTTGGTTTTTTTTCAATCCCTGTTCCTGAACCCCCACAGCCGGGGAAGAATAGATTGCAACAAGTTCTCTACACCTTTGGAGAGTCCAATGTTTGTTTTCAGTTACTTGCTAATCAGCTTCCTGCCTCTTTGTCAACAATGGTCTCTGCCAAAGCTTCATTGGCAGAACGATAAACTATGTATTTGGGGTGGTCTTGGTTAAGGCCTGAGAACTTTAGTTGATTGATGGCAGAGTAATAGATAATTTTGACCAATGGTAAATAAAGGAGCTTCTTTCAGCTAACAATAGCAGTAGGATACAGTGGAATGTTTGGAAAAGAATTAAAACCTTTCAAAAATGCTTTGCTTGGATATATGTTTTAAAAATCCATATATGATTTTAATTTGCATGCAAGTTAAACTCAGAAGGCATTTCAGCTTTGTTTTCCTCAATCATTTCTTCATCATCGAAAAGGAAAAAGGTCTATCCATGTTAGTGATCTATTGCCCCATCTATCTACAGTATCTATTACCGTAATGAAATGTATGTATGTGTACAGTATTTGCCCCAGTCTTACCAACACTGAGCAGTCTGCAACAAAGCAAAAACCATCAACCACGCAAAATACGATATAATTAAATAATACCAGGAAATAATAAGACATCTAAGGTTGAAAGTATACTTGGACAATTCAATCTTCAAGGTTTTGCAGAATACATGGAAGGACAGGGCCTATAGAGGAAAAATATTCCGAAGTGTTAGGACAATTTTTTAAATATTGTTATTGCAATAGAGTTACTCTTTATCTTTATAGGAAATTATTGTTTTGGGAAAGGAAGAAAGGAGCCAATATGGGATAATGGTCAAGGTGTTGGACTAGGATCAATGAGGTCCAGGTCCTACTCCTCTCTCAGAAAAAAAAAAAATCATTGGATATCTTTGAAAGAGACACTTTGTAAAATTGAAGTTGAGAGAATTGAAATGAAGGGAGATTGCCATATCTTGAACTTTTCAAGAAAAGGTGGGATGCAAATCAAGCAAACAGATCCAATCTTTGAGGAAGCCCTCAACTCCTAGATACTTCTGTTTTGATTATTTTGAGTTCTATACTACATGTGTCCACATTAATCAATTGTTTGGATTTATATTTCTTAACAATACTATAAGGATATCCTTTTAAAATCAGTTGTGTGATTTGCAATTGCAATAAGAGTACAAATGAGCGATTGGAATGCCTGGAGATTTTGGTGCATGTATTATTTAAATTTTTGACACATGATCTTGAGGATGGAGTAATATTTACAGTTTTCATCCATGTTTATAATTCATCTATACTTTTTCTGTGGAGTCCTTGGTGCTCTCTGAGCCTTGTTGTTTACTTGCAGACGTTTCATTGCCAGGCTAGGCAACATCTTCAGTGCGAAAAGGGAGTGGGACTTGCTCTCTGTTTATATACCCTGGCTTGTCCTGCCTGTGTTGGTGGGGGTGTTGTACTCTCCTTGGTAGTACCTTGATTGGGTTGTTGTGTGCTACTTGGTTGATTGCATATCTTGTTGTTGATTGCTGGCCAAGAGGTGTTCTGGTCTTCTGGCTTTTCTATTGTCTCTTATGAATGGTATGTAAATGTTGTTTACCTCTATGTGTCTGTTGATGGCTGCTTTGTCTGAGTGCCAAGCTTCCAGGAATTCTCTAGCATTTTTGGATTTGGCTTGGTTTAATATGCTCACAGTTTCCCAGTTGAAAGTATGGTTAAATCTGTCCATGTGTTGTGAGTTTAAGGAGTTTTCATCATGTCTTCTGACTGCTAGTTGGTGTTCATGGATGCGTTCTGCTAGTCTTCTGCCAGTCTGTCCTACATAGTGGCTGTTACAGTCCTTACACTGTATGTTGTAGATAACTCCTGTTTTTTCTTCTTGGGCTACTGGGTCTTTTGGGTTACTTACGATGTTCTGAAGGGTTTTGGTTGGTTTGTGTGCTACAGTGATGCCGTGTGGTTGTAACAGTCTATTAGTAGTTTCTGAGATGTTTCTGATGTATGGCAGTGTAATCCTTTTCATAGCTTCTGTTGGCTTTGCTGTGTTGGGTTGAGTGGTCAGGCACTTTTTGATAAAGTTGCATGGATATCCATTTAGATGCTATATAAGTGCTCTGTTTCCTTTTTCTGGTGTTCTGGGTTGCTGCAGTGTGTTTGTGCTCATCTGAATAGTGTTCTTACACAGATCCTCTTGTGTGAGGTAGGGTTATTGCTTTGGTAGTGGAGCACTTGGTTAGTGTTGGTAGATTTCCGGTAGACTTGTGTTTCTAAAATGCCATCATTTCCTCTACTGATGAGGATGTCCAAGAAGGGTAGTGTGTTGTTTTCTTCTTCCCTTGTGAATTTTATTCCTTTGAAGATGTTGTTGATGGCTTCATGTGTTTCCTCCAGTTGATCCTTTTTTATTATGACGAAGGTGTCATCTACATACCGGATCCATACTTTGGGTTGTATGTGTGGGAGTGCTATCCTTTCTAGACTTTGCATTACTATCTCTGCTATGAGTCCTGAGAGTGGTGATCCCATAGGTTTTCCTTTGATTTGTTGGTATATTTGTCCATCTAACTGAAAGTAGGTGGTGAGGCAGAGGTTGATGAGGTCCATGATTCTGGGTATTTTGATCTTGGTGTATCTAGTTAGGTCAGGCGTGTTACATAGAACTGCTGCCATGGATTCAATTGCTAGTGCTTGGTCTATGGATGTAAAGAGTGCAGTGACATCAAATGACACCATAATTTCATCTTCATCTATTTTTAGGTCTTTGATTTTCTGGAGGCACTGTAGTGGGGAGTTGATAGAGTATTCACTCTCCTCTGTGAGATGCCCAAGTTTTCTTGTAAGTTCTTTAGCTATGTTGTATGTGGGGATCCCTGGTAATGATACAATTGGACGGAGTGGTATGTCGGGCTTGTGTATTTTGGGGCATCCGTAGAAGCGTGGGATGATGGGTTCACTGCTTTTCATCCACCTCTGTTCTTCTTTAGTGATTTGACCTTTCTTGGTTAGGTCATTGAGGATTCTTTTGACCTGGTTGTCCAGTTTCTGTATCGGATTTGTGTTTACTGGGGTGTAGGTTTCTTTGTCCTCAAGTAAATCTTTAGCTTTTTGTATATATTGTGATCTGTCCATAATGACAGTGGTGCGGCCTTTGTCTGCTGGGAGGATGATGATAGTTTGGTCCATTTTTAGGTTTTTGAGGGCTGCTCTGTCTTCTGCTTTCAGTTGGTTCTGTTTTCATGTCCTTCTGGTTTGTGGTATGATTATCTGTCTTACATTCTTTTGGGTTTCTGTAGTAAGTCCTGTAGTTTTCAATGCTGCTTCGAAAGCTGCAAAGAATTCTAATTTATTTGCATCCTCTGTGTTATAATTGAGACCTCTCTGCAAGATACTGTGTTCTGTAGTGGATAATGGGTGGCTGGACATGTTGACCACCCATTCCTGTTCCTGTACTTCTTTGTTTCTGGGGTTTAATTTAAGTAGTTTAGTTTGAAGTTTAGCTTTCCTTTTTTCTGCTTGTCTCAGTGACGTGGTCTTGATTGTAGTAGTCAGCATGTTGATATGTTCAGGAGTCATAGTCTGTTCTAGTTGTTCTTTGAGGCTGTCTATAGTGTGTTGATATTTGTTTAATCTGAGGTGGGCGCCCATGATCATTAGCCGTATCATACTTTTTCTATCACATCGAGTGAGAATTAGAGATCTTTATCAATATCCCTGTTTTATACTGTTTCAGAAAAACACAACTTTAATAAGTTCACTTCGATGTTGAAAATATTCACCTTTAAAAAATAAATCTGTCATTTTGGAGCTAGCATTTTCCTTGCTGCTGCTTCTGTCTCCTTAATCTTATCACAGAGGTTGGAGGTTCACTGGAATTTTAGTGCCAATTCTAAACTACACCAACAGCTTTGATGAAAATGGGGGACACCACATTCAACCATACACAAAGATTCTGTACATATTTTCAAACTCCAATTGAAGATCTAACTTATTCCTTGGTTCATTTTCCCACATTTTCCTATGTGCGGGAAAAGATCTTCAAGGTACCAGACTCTTATTTTTTAGGAGTAGGAGGATAATATAGGGTGCGGTGGCTCAGCGGGTTAAACCGCTGAGCCGTTAGACTGCCGACCACAAGGTTGGCAGTTCGAAACCGCGTGGCGAGGTGAGCTCTCGTCACTAGCCCTAGCTCTCTGCCAACCCAGCGATTCGAAAGCTAATATAGCAAGTAGATGAATGGGTACCACTCACGTGGGGCAATTTGAGGCGTCCAGCGGAGGGTCGTCCTCGATCCAAAAAGAAGACCTGGAGAATCCCGGTGATGACGGCGGAGGATGACGGATCCAAAAGAACAGCTTCCTGGATGTCAGCAGCCGGCGCGGAAGCGAGGCATGCTGGGGCATGTAGTCCGATGCCTGCAGCCGAAGAGCCGGTTCCCTGTCCTCCTCCCTATCGCGCGGTAAAAACTGTATATGATATATGATGTATAAATTGATATATATACTGATGTTGTAAGCCGCCTAGAGCCCTCCAGTAGGGAGGGGATAGGCGGGGTATAAATAAGATAAAATAAATAAAAATAAAAATAAATAAATAATATGGTGCTTTGCTAGCAGATTATGTTGTCCAGATTTCTCAATTGATGACTTTTTAGCCATGGGGGCCTTAAAGTTACAGGGCAGCTACTAACTTGGGGAATACTACAGTCTGCAGTGCTTTGAATTCAATTCCAGGAAGATGCCCTGGAGTGTGCAGAGACACAAATGTAGCATCTTTCCAACAGCTAGTTAATACAGCTGTGGGATGCTAGGTCATTCGTGCCTCTGTGCGCTCCACAGCATATTCTTAGAAGCAAATCTGAAGCATTGCATGGCCATTGAGAAATATCCCTTCTCTAACTGCATTGCTCTGTAACTTGCTCTGTATAAACCTCAGGTCATACTCTGTGCTTGCACATTTAATAAGCCTAAGCCTAACACTATTCAGTGCAGATCTTGCAGTACAGGATGCAGCTATAGCATCTTTGATAGATGGCTCATGATAACTCAGCAAATGTGGCTGGGCTTAGACAGAGGTAGTCCAGAATCATCCAGTGGAAATAGTGGAGAATCAGCAGATGTGAATCCAGATCTCTCCTATTACCTTTTACCAGCTCAATATTGTGTGGGTATCAATTGATCTGATGCCTTCTTTAGATGCTACTGATCTTTTCAGTGTAATCATTCATTCATTCATTCATTCATTCATTCATTCATATATATATATATATATATATATATATATATATATATATATATATATATATCAGATCCACCTGATGATATGTTGTGTTTGCAAAACCTACTTAAACTGCACTCTTCTGGACAGAGAGCTCTGATGTTGTTCCCAGGATCGGTTGGAGCCACTCTCCCAGTTTAGGAGTCACAGCCCCAAGGGCTCCTACCACCACTGGCCTTTACACACACACACACACACACACACACACACAAACACACACACACACACAAACACACACACACACTCTATCTATCTATCTATCTATCTATCTATCTATCTATCTATCCACACACACACACACACACACACACACACAAACACACACACCAAAACTTTGAGTCAGTGTTGACGGCTGCTGACTGCCTGGACCAGTCCCTGCAGTTTTTTTGGCAAGATTTCAGAAGTGCTTTGTCATTGGTTCCTTCCTAGGGCTGAGAGAGAGTGAGTGGCCCAAGGTCCCCCAGCTGGCTTTGTGCCTAAGATGGGACTAGAACACACACACACACATATCCTATGTTGCTTAACATGTGCAAGGTTAAACCATTTGATTAGTTTATAGTTCAATGAATTGTGCAAATCCAGTAAATGGTCCAAATGCAAGAATTACCTGAACTATCAGAATATTTGTATTCTTTTTGAGGCTATAGACATGGGGGCTCTCATAAGGACAGCCCATAGTATAAAGTCTGCTAATACACCATGGCTCTTGGAGGTGATATATTCTTGAGTCCCTCCTTAAACTTCCTTTTGGATATTTCAAGTGAAATGTTGTATAAAGAGTCTAATAAATCTTCAGGATAGATTTCTGACTTCATATTGTTTTGAAGACAAAGAGAGACAGACAGACAGACAAACAGACAGACAGACAGACAGACATCACACAGATTCAGATCATAACCTGGGACTCTTTAGGTAGGAAAAAAGGCAACTGAGGAAGGTCATGATTGACATATATAAAATTATGCATGGCACAGTGAATGTGAATCATGAGATGTTTCTCTCTCTCTCTCTCTCTCTCTCTCTCTCTCTCTCTCTCTCTCTCTCTCTCTCTCTCTCAAAATCTGGAACCAGGGATCATCCAGTGAAGCTGAATGGAAGGCAATTTACCTCATTACCCTGTGGAAGCAATTGCAAGATATGGTGATGGCCACTTGCTTCAATGGCTTTAAAATGGGGTTATATACATTAATGGAGGACAGGTATATCAAGAGCTATTCAAGATTTAATGTTATCTCCAGTTTGCAGGGGAACAAGAGTGAGACAGAAGTATGTTTCTTTCTTGCAATCCCCCCAAGAGGCAGATGGTTGACCACTGTAGGAAACAAAATGCAGATGGGCCTGTACTTACAGTCTGTTCTTTGGGTATCCTTCAAAATGCACTTAATTTGCATCCAGGATTTCGTGACTTGACCATTTGAAGCAACTTATTTTGTGGCCACTGCAATTCCAGAAAGGGTTTCAGCTAGCTTTTTCCCCACTTTCTAATGCATAACAATTTTTACTGAGAGTCTGGAAGCTTTTCATGATACAGATTGGCATGTAGCTAATCTCTCTAAATTGACAGCTGAAGCATATTAGCTCAGTTGGTCATCCATTGGGTTTCACAAAGGAGCAATGCCACCTGAGAACAGACAAAAAAGTCTCTTGAACATCTCAAGACCAAAATGGGCAGCAATGTACCATGTAGAATGATAATATTTTTTTTAAAAAAATCCTTTAATTGCTGATTTGTTTCCTGAGTATAGCATAAAACTGGACATAAACAGGAAATGTGGACTTTCTAGCATAATTAGCAATGTTGGCATGTATTGTGTACACTTCAGATCTTATTTGAATAAATAAAAGTTAAATTAACCTTGGAATGAAGGTTGGGCAGGCAGAATGGGTAAAAAACAAAAACAAAGAAAGAAAGACACAAAATCTTTCTTGTTGAGCCAGGGATATCCTCCATGCTTTTTTGTCTACAAAACCGAACCTATAAATGTGGTTAAATATATTGTTCTTTGTAAAATGAGCAATGTGTTTCATATCTCAATTCTCTGAAACAAACAAGCAAAAAATGTAGCTTCTATCTATTGATAAATAGGGTTAAAAGCAAAATAAAACAAAGCATCATAAATATATGCTTGTTTATCCTTAAATAGCTATAGGTTGGGTCACAGCATGATGATAGCAGGACATTGAAAACAAATGTTACAGGTCCATCTATGATTTAAGGCTGGTGTGCATACTTCAAAAATAATTTGGAACAAAAATGCTACAACTTCATACAAGTAAAAGCTCAACAATTTTCTACTATTCAATCAAGCGGGATATTTTTCCTGCTTTAAAGAATCCACTCATTAAATGCAACTTTTAAAAGCTTTTTTTTCCTAATTATTTCTGAAGTATCCCCGGATTTGTTGTAAAATGGCAAATTGGTTGGGTCTTGTTATTTTGAAGTTAGTAGATAGTTGTTCAGACATTCATTGAAATCAGATTTAGTATTTTGAAGTCACCCTTCATTTGATAAATCAAGGTTCAGACTACTGTGAAGCATCAGTAGCCATGCGCTCTGGAGTACTGGAGTAGGAAATACTATAATGAGATAAGAACACTAAAATCACAAACTGGTTTCTGAATTACACAGAGAGCTTTTGAATGATAGAGTTGAGGTTTCCTTGATGACTTTGAGCTAACATTGTTGACAGATTTGCCCTGATGCCTCCATGACAAGATAGCTGCAATTTGAAACTGCTTTTGTAATGTTTTCTGAATATTAGGGAGTGGGCTGAAAAGTGTAACTAAGAGTCTAGCTATCCACTAGGCTCATTTTGCCACAAGTACATCAAGTTCAAAGGGCCCAGAAATTGGTTTGCTTTCACCTTTACTCTAGCTTGTGTACAATTGCACCCTACAGTTCTATCGAACATTGGTGAAGGGATGATAGCTAAAAACCTAGTCAGCTTGGCAGGAGTAACCTTCAGGAAACAGCAGAAAGCCTACAGGAGCCCAAGCCTATACATTTCTAGGTCACATATTGCCACAAGAGTAAGTGGTCTGTAGCAAGTAATGATTTTCTAAGCCTCACTTCCAGTTCTTCAACATAGTAATATTGAGGGAAATTTTAGCTTTTAACTTCAAAGGCTGTGCTAGGACTAGTGGAGAGATCATCTGTTTGAGAGAGAAAGAGATGCTGAATCTGAATGCTGCTCTAGATTATTTAGCATAGTTGTAAAGAACAGTAACGAAGGTGATTGGGGACTGGAAATTAAGATTTATGAAAAGATATAGAAGGAATTGAATATAATTAGCTGGAGGGGGGGGGAAGATGATCAGGAGAAGGAGAAATGCTGCTAGGTTACCAGTGTTTGCAGATGAAGATTAGATTTCCAAAGGGACCTAGCAGATGCAGTAACTACCTCTTTTTATTATAAAATGTGATCCCAGGATCAAGCTATCCATTCATACATGATTGGAACCCTAGTGTGAAGGAAGAAGGACTCTATCACTCTGCTTCTCAGAAAGCATAATCTTTTTTTGGGGGGAAATGGCCTCAGGCATAATCTTTCCCCCATCTTCCTCCCTGCTTTGTCTTCTGTGCCTAGGAAGATTAAGACCATTTCACAAGCTCAACAGCAGCATGGTGATCTTAACGATCCTCCTTTAGATGATAAAAGGACTTAAAATAACATCTCAATATAACCATGACCTAGCCCCAGGTGTAAGGTCACACAGCTACCTAGAAACATATTTAGGATTCCCTTACTAACTTTGCTCAGACTGAAGAAGCTCCTTGGATAAGGAGCGAAACGTTTCCACTGAGAAAATAGAAATCCAGTTGACATGATTCAAGCTACAGACAATTCTACCTGGATGACTGAGAACCTTCATAGATATAATGTTGAATGCTTTAATTGATGTAGAACTTTGTGAGTCTCTATCAGGACAATTTTTGTAACATCAGTATTTGTTTTTCAATTACCAATAATAAAATAGTGTTTGTTTGTAAATTACCCTAGAAGTACCCTTCAAAATGCTGATGAAAACGAAATAGATTTACTTTTGACGATTTATCCAATAAGAAGGAGAAGGAAGAGGAAAAAGGGCAGCTAGTGATACAGCAAAACTCAGCTGTTTCATAAGGGAAGAGAATCATAGATGTTCTTTTTGGTCTCCAAATTTTCATCTTGAAAGCCTGAAAGATCACAGGAAAGTGAAAGCTATCATAAACAGCAACCTTTTTGATCATGCAACATGACTTAGAATCTAATCTTCTAGTTTTGTGGAGTTAAGTCACTGTGAAGTAGCTTTCACTCTTATCTTAAAGAATAAAATAAAATGGAAGAATGTATAACTCATTAGGGATCAATTTGACCCAACAATCAGATTAGTCAGAGGGATTTCTATATATCTAGTAGTACAGTAAGTCTCTTATCTCATGAAGAATTGTCTTGGGCTAAGTAGGTAACAGCGTGCAGTTTTCTAATGATGTCATTTTATTGCTTAACATAATTCCCAGGCACTCCCTTTTGTTATGTTCCATAGGACCAGCGCACAAAGAAACCGATTACCACTATGAGCTAATGCTCTCTATTCTGACTCATTTTTTGAGTTCCCATTGCTATCTCAGCTTCCCTAAAACAAATTTTCTTCCGAAGAAAAATAATATCACATAAGGATTAAGTTCACTTGTTCTTTTCATAGTCAGTTGGTAAATGGGATGTATGGGCCTTCCACTCATACATCCCCACAACCCCTGCAATTAGAGTTAAGGTCACCATTGCTTTGTTAAAACCAACAGTTGATGTTAATTGCTGATGACATTTCATCAATGTTTAAAAAATGTTCTTCTTCTGAAGCCATATTTCTAATTTTGAATCTGCTTTCTTTATTGATTTTAATCTGTATGCCTGAAAATACTTTCCAAGTGATAATCACTAAAATGCCATTTAGGAATATTTAAAGCTCCAGAGAGGGGTTTCCTTCAGAATCTATCAATAACAGATTTCTTTCTTGCTTTTCTTTAGCCACACAGGGACTTATCCTGTCATCACTTCTCAAGCAACATTTGCATGAATCAGAACAGAGGGATGACCTTCCTTGTCCTTGAGTTTCTAGAAGGTAATGCAGGAAGCATATGAAAAAAGCAAGGAAATGCAATTGAAAAAGACAATAAATGCCACACACAAATGCATTCAAACAAGCACATGCTGCCTCATCAAACTACTTTGCTAGGCAGGACTGAAATCCTTATCCAAATCCTGGGGAAATCTTTTGAAAGGAGAATACATGGGAAGAGGTACTGCAGAAACTCTTATGGAAACAGCCAGAACCATTTAGTTATTCAAAAAGAGGTGCTTCTGGGTTTTTCTCACAGTCTCCCATCTAAGTATGCAACCACACCTGACCCCACTTAGCTTTTTGGAGATCAATCAGGGTCATCTAGGAGCTGCCATCTGCTGTAGGTAAGCAATCCTAAAATGATATGTTAATAAAATAATACTAAACAGACACCAGAACTTTGCTTCCTCCAGGCAATAATTGTCTACCCTCCAAGGGACCAAACTTGGAAACCAAAGACATGCAAGCAAATACTACTTTTATTATAGGGTTACAGTAAGAGAATCTTGCCAGTCTGAATGCGCTTCCCCCCTCCCTCCCTTTATCTTCATTTGACAATGGAGGGTCATGTCTGAGGTGCTTTCTCAAATTACATTTCTGTCCTGGACTCAGATATCCTTTATCTGGTCATTGTCTTGGTTGTGGCTCTTCCTCCTGTTCCTCAAGGTTATTCCTTCTGCCCATTACAGTATTTTATTTTATTTTATAAATATTATTTTATTTTATTATTTATTTTATTTTATAAATTTTTATATGTTTTAATTGCTGGCTTGGTGTAAACCGCCCAGAGTCCCCTCTGGAATGGGGGGAGATGGGCGGTGATATAAGTTGGAAATATAAATAAATATAAATAAATAAATAAATTAGATTTTACCATGCTGGCACCTGGGAAGGAAGTGAAAAATTTTAGAAGCTGTAAGCCTTGAGTTGCCCCACTGCAGTGAAAGTGCACATTTGTGATGCTTCTTCTAATTGGGTAAGCAAATAGCTATATGGGGGAGACTTCAGCACGGAGTGCATGTTTTAGTTATGCTCTTGGCACAAATGTTTCTGTGGTTAAGGCAAATTGCTCTAAACTGACACCCTCCTTCAAGAGTCCCCATTCTTTTACAGCCTCTTTTACAACCATAACTGCTTCTGCTCCTCAGGTATCATGAAAAACGGGAGGCCAAGCTACGCTGATATCTCACCCTTTGGCAGAAAGGCCACACCGTAGGTTCAGCAAACCTGGGCTGCTATAATCCACATGGTCACTAGATGGAAGCAGAGAACATTCTTTTTACTCTCGTCCAGTAGTCATTCAGCAAAGGAGATTGTTACCTTGTCGTGGTGCTGGAGCTTGAACACCTCAATGACGCCATGAGCTAAACCGTGAAGGGACACCCAAGACGGGAAGGTCGTGGCAGAGAGGTCAGACTAAATACGATCCCTGGGGAAGGTAATGGCAACCCACCCCAGTATTCTTGCCGTGAAAACTAAGTGGATCAGTACAACCAGAGGTATGTCGGTATACCATCGGAAGATGGGACTCCCAGGTCGGAAGATGGTCAAAATGCTACTGGGGAGGAACAGAGGATACGTTCAACTAGCCCCAGACGTGATGACGCAGCTAGCTCAAAGCCGAAAGGACGGCTAGTGGCCAACGGTGCTGGTGGTGAACGACGAATCCGATGTCCTAAAGATCAACACACCATAGGAACCTGCAATGTAAGATCTATGAGTCAGGGCAAATTGGATGTGGTTATTGGTGAGATGTCAAGATTAAATATAGACATTTTGGGTTTCAGTGAACTGAAATGGACTGGGATGGGCCACTTCAGATCTACTACTGTGGACAAGAGGACCACAGAAGAAATGGAGTAGCCATCATAATTAATAATAAAGTGGCTAAAGCAGTGCTTGGATACAATCCAAAAAAACGATAGAATGATCTCAATTCGAATTCACGGTAAGCCATTTAACATCACAGTGGTCCAAATATATGCCCCAAAAACAGATGCTGAAGAAACAAAAGTAGATCAGTTCTATGACAATCTGCAGCACCTACTGGATAATACACCAAAAAGAGATGTTATTTTCATTACAAGAGACTGGAATACTAAGGTGGGTAGTCAGACGACACCTGGAATTACAGGCAAGCATGGTCTGGGAGAACAAAATGAAGTGGGATATAGGCTGATAGAATTTTGCCAAGACAATTCACTGTGCATAACAAACACTCTCTTCCAGCAACCTAAAAGACGACTTTATACATGGACTTCACCAGATGGTCGACACCAAAATCAGGTTGACTTCATCCTTTGCAGCGAAAGGTGGTGGACATCTTTACAGTCGGTAAAAGCAAGACCTGGAGCTGACTGTAGTTCAGATCATGAACTTTTTATTGCACAATTTAGAATCAGACTAAAGAGAATAGGGAAGACCCACAGATCAGTTAGATATAAGCTCACTAATATTCCTAATGAATATGCAGTGGAGGTGAAGAATAGATTTAAGGAACTAGATTTAGTAGATAGGGTCCCAGAAGAACTATGGGCAGAAGTTCACTACGTTGTTCAGGAGGCGGCAACAAATAACGTCCCAAAGAAAAAGACAGTAAATTGAATCCAAGATGGTGACCGCAAGCCGCTGCCGGCTGCTGCTCCAGGAGGATACTCCGTGAATAGTTTGTAGTCCCTCCAAACTTTTCTCGATACCCCTGAATTCTATCTTTGGGGTGTAGAGATCTTACAGCTGTGTTTGGGTGGATGGACTTCCTCAGACGGAGTATTGCGGCGGAGTTTGGCAGAGTTGAGGGTCTCAGTGATGCGGAGCCCGGTGGTCGTGGCGGAATCTGACAGAGCCCAGCGGAACTTGGTAGAGCCCACTACGCGAGGCCGTGGATGTTCCCAGACCTGTTTTTTGAGATTGCATGGCTGGAGCTGTGACAGAGCTGCATGTGTGGACTAGAATTGCAGGGTGCACAGAACAGGGACCTCGTGGCTAGCCCAATGGACAACCTTTGGGGGCGTGGTGAGTCCCGGTGACGGAGCTGAGTGTGTGGGGAGCACAGCGAGCACAACGAGCTCAAGATTGACCACCTGATAGTCAATCTTTGGGAGAGTGGCAAGTCCCGGGACGGAGTTGAGTGTGGAGCTGGAGCTGTGCGGAGTGTGGTGATCCAGGGATTGGGTGCCCCGGTGGACAATCTTTGGAGGTGTGGCATGTCCCCTGGCATCATAATTGGACTCCAGAATACAGACTAATTATATACAACAGTGAGCCTGATGATCTCTGGAGTTTTAATGGACGCTGGTAGACCTGGTACACCCCATATGAAGAGCTGTGGGGGTGTATGGGATATGAGCTGGACAACACTAAAGACCCAGACGGAATGGTCTGGAATAACACCCCCGCTGATTTTGACATTGTGGACTCTGACATTGTGGATTTTTAACATTGCAACGGCGATGTGTAAACAGAGCTTCTATTTAGCAAATATGGCTAATGGAATAATCTTCTAATTTATCTCTTTTTAAAGCCTTTTTAAGATGTGGCTCAGCAGGTAAGACGCCAGGCTTGTCTATCGAAAGATCGCACGTTCAAAGGTTCGATACCCTCGCCCCGCGTGACGGAGTGAGCTCCCGCACTCGCCCCAGCTCTTGCCAACCTAGCAATTTGAAAGCATACAAATGCAAGTAGAAGGGAAGGGTTGGCCATCCCCAGTTTTTTAGGGCGGCAGAACAGTGAAGGGTCCCTGTGGGATTGTGAGGTTCCCCCCTGTGAGTGAGAGTCACGAGGGGGGTCCAGGATTGTATGAGTGTGAGATCCCTGAGTGAGAGACAGGGTAGGCAGGAGTGGTTGTGTGGCCCCTTCTGTGACCAGTGAGAGAAGCCGCAGAGGGCCACAGTGAATGTGTATGGAGTGGATGGGGTGGTGAGGCTTACCAGCACCGAGAGCGTGAGCTGGTGAGCTGGGAGCCTTACTATAGCCCAGGAGAGATTGGGGGTGAGAGGATGGATGGATGTGGAAAGGGACCCTTGCCCAAATCCAGGTTTTCCAGGGGCTCAGGAGTGGAGGCGACTGGGCTAGGAAACTCTGGGGGCTATGGGGAGGGTAAATTGATCAAGGTGGTGATGGGCAGGGAATATTATGACGGGAACCGGAGGACAAGCCATTTTTGGGGAAGGCGCCCCCGGTGTTTAGTACCGGTGGCACGTTCCGGTCCTCCGAGTTCAAACCCAGGTTCTGGACAGCAGATCCTTGAGGGCCCTGGTTTTCGACTGCTGCTGCTTAATGCCAGGTCAGTAAATAACAAAGCCCCTCTCATAAGTGAATTAATCATGGAGAGAGGGGCTGACCTGGCGTGTATTACTGAGACCTGGCTGGGCCCAGAGGCAGGGGTAGCCCTCTCGGAAATGTGCCCAGCCGGGTTTTGGGTGTGGCACCAGCCAAGACACCGGGGTAGGGGAGGAGGGGTGGCAGTTATCATCAGAGAGTCTTTGGCGGCTTAAAGGGGCCTTGCTCCACAAGTATCCAGATGTGAGACCCTGTTTTTCAAGTTGGGTGCCCGGGAACAGTTGGGAATGTTGCTACTGTACCAGCCTCCCTGCTGCGTAGCAACCTCCCTGCCTGAGCTGCTGGAGGCTGTCTCGGGGTGGGCAGTGGAGTTCCCCAGGCTGATGGTCCTGGGGGATTTTAATCTGCCATCCCTGGGACGTGCCTCGGAAGCGGCTCGGGAGTTCATGACTACCATTGCAGCCATGGGCCTGTCCCAGATTATTCGGGATCCAACTTGAGACAGTGGACTAACTCTGGATTTGATTTTCTTGTCTTAGCAATGGCAAAGTGACCTGAAGGGAAAGCTAGAACTATCCCCCTTGTCATGGTCAGATCACGTCCTGATATCTCTAAGATTCTCTTATGCCGCCCCACTCCGCAGGGAGGCAGGACCTATTCTATTGGTCCGCCCCTGGCGACTTATGGACCCAGTGAGGTTTCAGAGGGAGCTGGGGGTAATACCCGATGATCCGCTGCACAGTCCAGCAGAGGCACTGGTCACTTCCTGGAATAAGAGGGCAGCCGTAGCCTTGGACAGGACCGCGCCGATGTGACCTCTCCAGCCCCATTTGACCCATCACTCCCCGTGATATACGGAGGAGTTGAGGGTCTTGAAGAGGGTGAAGAGACGTCTAGAGCGTCGCTGGAGAAAGACGAAGGTGGAATCGGACCGAACACAATCTAGAGCCGCTATTAAGGCCTACCTTGTGGCAGTAAGAGCAGCGAAACGTGAATATTTCTCCGCTCTTATTGCATCTGCAGAATGCCGTCCGATGGCCCTGTTATAAGAATACTCGATCTCTCTTAGGTAGGGTGGAGTCGACCACCCACCTACAGCGCCGTGCGGAAGAATTTTCTGAGCATCTGCAGGATAAAATCGCTCAGATTCGGTCTAAGTTGGACTCCATGCATGAAATGCAGTCTGGGGAGATGCTGGGAGAGTGGTCTTGCCCTATTATCTGGGAACAATTTGATCCTGTTGGACCTAAGGAAGTGGACAGGATCCTCCGAATTGTTAATTCCACCACATGTCAGTTAGATCCCTGCCCTTCCTGGCTAGTAAAATCGGCCAGGCAGGTGACATGTGGATGGGTCCAGGCAATGATTAATACATCCTTGTTGTAGGGGGTGTTTCCAATGGCCTTCAAGGAGGCATTAGTGCACCCCCTCCTCAAGAAGCCATCCCTGGACCCTACTATCCTGGGCAATTTTCGTCCAGTCTCCCACCTTCCTTTTTTGGGAAAGGTGGTTGAGAAAGTGGTGGCGTTACAACTTCAGAGGATTCTGGATGAAGCGGATTATCTAGACCCCAGTTTTGCGCTGGTTCACCTCCTTCCTCCAGGGCCGTTCCCAGTTGGTGGTGGTAGGGGAGGAGAGATCCGGCCCGCAACCACTCCTGTGTGGGGTGCCGCAGGGTTCGATTCTCTCTCCTCTCCTATTCAACATCTACATGAAACCGCTGGGCGAGGTCATCCAAGACCATGGGATGAGGTATCATCAGTATGCGGATGATATTCAACTGTATATCTCCATCCCAGGTGAAGTAAGTGATGCAGTCTCCACCCTGTCCCAATGCCTGGGGGCTGTGAGGGCCTGGGTGGGGAACAACAGGCTTCAGTTGAACCATGGCAAGACCGAGTGGCTGTGGATTGATGGCTTAGCGTCTTCTGGGAAATTATCATCTTTGGTTCTCGATGGGGTAGCACTGCCCCATTCGGAACCGGTGCGCAACTTGGGGGTCCTTCTAGACTCACGACTCCTGCTGGAAGAGCAGGTGGCAGTCGTGGCTAGGAGGGCTTTTGCACAGCTTCGGCTGGTGCGCCAGTTGCGCCCATTCCTGGATCGCGATGCCCTCCGAACAGTCACTCACACTCTCATCATCTCCCATGTAGATTATTGCAATGCGCTCTACATGGGGCTACCCTTGAAGACTATCTGGAAGCTACAGCTGGTGCAGAATGCAGCCGCGTGGGCGATTTTGGGTGCGCCAAGTTCCGCACATGTAACACCTTTGCTCCGTGAGCTCCATTGGGTGCCGGTCTGCTTCTGGGTACAATTCAAGGTGTTGGTTATCACCTTTAAAGCCCTACATGGCATGGGACCAGAATACCTGAGGGACCGTCTTATCCCCATATTATCGACCCGCCCCACCCGATCATTCAGAGAGGGCCTGCTACCAACCCCATCAATAAGAGAGTGTCATCTGGTGGGGTCTAGAAGGTGGGCCTTCTCTGTGGTGGCACCAGCACTCTGGAACACCTTGCCCCCAGAGTTGAGGCAGATCCCCTCCCTCCTGACCTTTAGGAAAGAACTGAAGACCTGGTTCTGCTGCCTGGCATGGGAGGGAGGAAACGATAGTTCCTCATGGGGGTGATTAATCCCGTAATTTTATAATGCCCTTCTTTATTAATACTATCTCCCACTTGGATTTTATATCTATTTATTATATTAATTGTATAAATTGTTGGTTTATATTTTTATTTTATATTTTTATCTAGACTATTTTTTGTAAACAGCCCAGAGTTCCCCATTGGGCGAGATGGGCGGTTATATAAATAAAATAAACAAATAAAGAAAAAGAAATAAAGAAAAAGAAAACCAAGAAGGCAAGATGACTGTCTGCTGAGACACTGGAAGTAGCCCAAGAAAGAAGGAAAGCAAAAGGCAACAGTGATAGGGGGAGATATGCCCAATTAAATGCAAAATTCCAGAGGAATTAGGAATAGTTAGGAATTATTTTTAAAGAAGCAATGCACGGAAGTGGAAGAAGACAACAGAATAGGATGGACAAGAGCCCTCTTCCAGAAAATTAAAAACATCAGAGGTAAATTCCAGGCAAAAATAGGTATGATCGAAAACAAAGATGGCAAGGACCTAACAGAAGCAGAAGAGATCAAGAAAAGGTGGCAAGAATATACAGAAGATCTGTATAGGAAGGATAATAATATCGGGGATAGCTTTGATGGTGTGGTCAGTGAGTTAGAGCCAGACATACTGAAGAGTGAGGTTGAATGGGCCTTAAGAAGCATTGCTAATAACAAGGCAGCAGGAGACGATGGTATCCCAGCTGAACTGTTTAAAATCCTGAAAGATTATGTTGTCAAGGTGATGCATGCCATATGCCAGCAAATTTGGAAAACACAAGAATGGCCATCAGATTGGAAAAAATCAACTTATATCCCCATACCAAAAAAGGGAAACACTAAAGAATGTTCAAACTATCGAACAGCGGCACTTATTTCACATGCCAGTAAGGTAATGCTCAAGATCCTGCAAGGTAGACTCCAGCAATTCATGGAGTGAGAATTGCCAGATGTACAAGCTGGGTTTAGAAAAGGCAGAGGAACTAGGGACCAAATTGCTAATTTCTGCTGGATAATGGAGAAAGCCAGGGAGTTTCAGAAAAACATATATTTCTGTTTTATTGACTATTCTAAAGCCTTTGACTGTGTGGATCATAACAAATTGTGGCAAGTTCTTGGTGGTATGGGGATACCAAGTCATCTTGTCTGCCTCCTGAGGAATCTGTATAACGACCAAGTAGCAACGGTAAGAACAGAGCATGGAACAACGGACTGGTTTAAGATTGGGAAAGGAGTACGTCAGGATTGTATACTCTCACCCTACCTATTCAACCTGTACGCGGAACACATCATGCGACGTGCTGGGCTTGAGGAATCCAAGGCTGGAGTTAAAATCGCTGAAAGAAACATTAACAATCTCAGATATGCAGATGATAACACTTCGATGGCTGAAAGCGAGGAGGAGTTGAGGAGTCTTATGACGAAGGTGAAAGAAGAAAGTGCAAAAGCTGGGTTGCAGTTAAACCTCAAAAAAACCAAGATTATGGCAACCAGCTTGATTGATAACTGTCAAATAGATGGAGAAAAAGTGGAGGCAGTGACAGACTTTGTATTTCCAGGTGCAAAGATTACTGCAGACGCTGACTGCAGCCAGGAAATCAGAAGACATTTACTTCTTGGGAGGAGAGCAATGGCAAATCTTGATAAAATAGTTAAGAGCAGAGACATCACACTGACAACAAAGGTCCGCATAGTTAAAGCAATGGTATTCCCTGTAGTAACCTATGGCTGTGAGAGCTGGACCATAAGGAAGGCTGAGTGAAGGAAGATAGATATTTTTGAACTGTGGTGTTGGAGGAAAATTCTGAGAGTGCCTTGGACTGCAAGAAGATCAAACCAGTCCATCCTCCAGGAAATAAAGCCAGACTGCTCACTTGAGGGAATGATATTAAAGTGAAAAACTGAAGTACTTTGGCCACATAATGAGAAGTCAGGATACCCTGGAGAAGATGCTGATGCTAGGGAAAGTGGGAGGCAAAAGGAAGAGGGCAATATGGATGTATGATATTCTGGAGGTGATGGATTCGACCATGGGGGAGCTGGGTGTGGTGATGGCCGACAGGAAGCTCTGGCGTAGGCTGGTCCATGAAGTCACAAAGAGTCTGAAGCAACTGAACGAATGAACAACAACAAAGTAGTCATTCAGATTTTTGCAGCCCTGGTATGGTATGTCTACCAAACTTTATCTTACCTTGTCTTGAAGTTGGGAGTATCCTAGTGAGGCAAGGATCCAAATCATGATGACCTCCTAACTACACAAATGTTTTGTCCAGGATATATGTCATTCTTTCCATGCCTGTTTACAAGTTTAAGAATATGTCTGGCCAGTTCCTGTTGGTTCTTTTAATCTTAGAAAAAATTATCTTGCACTCATTACATTACTGGAGGCCTTTCTCCAATCTGAACGTAATGGAGTAATGTAGCTCAATTTAGTGCTGTGATGAAAATTACTTCTCCCTTTTTCTTCTGCATTATTTTAACTATTCTCATTCAGTTTGATGCAGGGTAAAGGAGATCAAAGGACAAGAAAATGTTAATGAAAGTTTCCAGGCTTGATTGCAAGGTTCTTCTGCTTTCTTTAGTCATAGAATGGTTGTATGTGACAGAGACTTTAAAAGAAAAGTGGACATCATTTTGTACATTATCAGCTCTCCTATAATCTGCAGTCTTCTTGGCTTCTCAGGTGAAGATGTCTTCAGATAAATCTTTAAGTAAGCATTTTTCCCCAAACAGGAAGCATAAACTAACAGAAAAACAGCAGAAATTGGAAGGTATATAATAGAAAGACACAGGGAGAAAGCAAAATATGTCTCTTCACACGACTAAAGTTAGCGAAAAATCTAATGTCCACTGTAACACACCCCTCCCCAAATTCTCAAGAATTGTCTGAAGCTTGCCTCTGAAATTCAGCCATTTTGATACCCAATTTTAGCCACATGAGCTTGGGGGTCATTTAATTATTGACTGGCACTTGGTTGCCCATCATTGGTTAAAAATTGTATTGTTCATAAAAAAGTGGAAATATGGTGCAACCGTACATTATCCTACTTGACCTTTTAAGGCTCTGGATCTGCCAATGCAGTACTTACATTGACACTGAATGCACCATGGTAGAAGCTGGGAAGTCTTGATAGACACCTTTTGATCAAGCTCACCCTTGTAATATGACTGAACTAGATTATTTATCAAAAATATGACCAGATACCAAAATAAAACACCGAGAGGTAACCAAACACTTCAAGGGATACAAATCCAACAACCTGTCACAGCAAACCCCAGTGGAACAGAATTTAGCAACTTTCGCCTGATTTGTGAGTAAAAAGGACACAACCTCTATTTCACCCAAAGTGTTCAATTAGTAAGGAGGGGGATATTAATTCGGTGCATCAAGTGTAGGGCAATTGGGTGTCCTGGACTGAATCGCCAAGCAACCACTAAAGCTGAACAAGAAGATGGTGCATTGGCTACATTAAAAATACATTCTTTTTGTTTTCCTTATTCTTCCTGTCTTTTTGCCTTTTAAGAAAGGTGTAAGTTTCCCCCACCCCCCAAATGTGTTCTGGGCTAGAATGAAGGAATATCTCATTCAGAACACTGCCTTTTACAATAATCTGGGTTCTCTTGCTTCCTAATGCTGTTCCAAGGATGGGAGATGAAATGATCTGCCTGTGAATGCTCCCAAACTAGCATATGAATATGAAGGAGTTGAGTTAAGACCCAGGACTAGAGGGTCTTACATTACATGCAAGTGTAGCAAATTAGATTTTGAGCTGATTATGGTAGAAAGTCATGGTCACCTCATAGGACATCCAGTTTCTTGTTAATGAGGCCTTATTTAGGAGAGGGAATTGATTCATTTTTCTCCTTCCTCCCCTTCACATGAATGTTCTCTCATTTCCTCAATTTCTGCAACTACATGCTGGTCTCTTTCTAGGGATTTAAATGCAGGTTTAAAACATCATTACTTTCTCAATCCCTTGGCAAGGTACATAATTTGGGCCACAGGAGGGTCAGGTTTCATGAAATCATATGTCATTCAAGCTTTTTCTTGAGTGCTAATGTGTGGTATCTCATGAATACTGCATTGTTTTAATGATAGCTTATCAGGCAGAAATAGCTCCTTCTATTTATTTTTCCAGTGAATTCTAAGTTCATATTTACCATCTTAAGCATAGGCACAAGGCTTCTGCTGACGTATTGCCAAAGTCAAGCAGTAAATAGAGATAGCGGATATGCCACAACAAAGTGGTCACAGTGCAAACCCTGTAACTTATGTACTTGCATCCAGTACTAAAGGGCAGAATTGTGTGACTTGATGTCATGATGCATGTTTTGTTGCCTATTTATTTATTTATTTATTTATTTATTTATTTATTTATTTATTTTCTATCCCACCTTTATCATTTTTATAAATAACTCAAGGCGGCAAACATACCTAATACTCCTTCCTCCTCCTATTTTCCTCACAAGAACAACCCTGTGAGGTGAGTTGGGCTGAGAGACAGGGACTGGCCCAAGGTCACCCGGCCGTCTTTCATCCCTAAGGCGGGACTGGAACTCTCGGTCTCCTGGTTTGCCATTGGCTCCTTCCTAGGGCTGAGAGACAGGGACTGGCCCAAGGTCACCCAGCCGGCTTTCGTGCCTAAGGCGGGACTAGAACTCTCACTCTCCTGGTTTGCCATTGGCTCCTTCCTAGGGCTGAGAGACAGGGACTGGCCCAAGGTCACCCGGCCGTCTTTCATGCCTAAGGCGGGACTGGAACTCTCGGTCTCCTGGTTTGCCATTGGCTCCTTCCTAGGGCTGAGAGACAGGGACTGGCCCAAGGTCACCCAGCTGGCTTTCAGGCCTAAGGCGGGACTAGAACTCTCACTCTCCTGGTTTGTCATTGGCTCCTTCCTAGGGCTGAGAGACAGGGACTGGACCAAGGTCACCGAGCCGGCTTTCATGCCTAAGGCAGGACTAGAACTCTCAGTCTCCTGGTTTGCCATTGGCTCCTTCCTAGGGCTGAGAGACAGGGACTGGCCCAAGGTCACCCAGCCGGCTTTCATGCCTAAGGCGGGACTAGAACTCTCAGTCTCCTGGTTTCTAGCCTGTTGCCTTAACCACTAGACCAAACTGGCTCTCACTGGCTCTTCCCCATCGCTTCTATTTGTGGGTGCCTATGAGTGGATAGAAGGTCAAGCTGAGTTAAAGGAGACATGGGTTCTCTTCTAAATACATTGTATCTTTTCCTAAATTTGAAGTAATTAAAAAAAAGGGTGCTGAGAGGATAACCCCCCCCGCCTTTAAACACTGTACATGATAGAAAATAGTTAATTAGCTAAACTGAAGTACTGTCTCTTAATTACTTCTCAGTAGCAATAAAGTATAAGCTCTGTGATCTATTCTGCTTTTCTAATGACAGACTCAGTAGTTTATCATATTAAAGTCATTACACAGTGTGTATCATCAGATTGGTATGATTGAACCAACTCTTTACTTACTTCAGAGCAAGCATGGATAGGATTACACTACTCATTTCATGTAGGAGAAATGAGTCTGAATTATGCACAATGGAAGGTTACCCCTGTAAAGCCTTTTTATCTTGACGTTCTTCAAATTGTTCCTTTATGTGATATTTCCTTTACACTCCCCAGACAACATTGTTCTTCCCCGCCCCCCAGCTTTTGCATTAATTTTGCCCCCTTCTTAAGAAGCCATCGCTGGACCCTACTATACTTGATAATTTTCGTCCAGTCTCCCACCTTCCCTTTTTGGGAAAGGTGGTTGAGAAGGTGGTGGCGTTGCAGCTCCAGAGGATTCTGGATGAAACGGATTATCTGGACCCCTTTCAGTCAGGTTTCAGGCCGGGTTACGGGACGGAAACTGCATTGGTCGCACTTATAGATGATCTCTGGTGGGAGCGAGATGGAGGCAGTACATCCATTCTCGCTCTTCTTTTTTTTTTTTATTAAATTTTATTAAGTTTTACAATACATAATAAAATTTAAAGTAGAAAAAGAAATAGAAACAGAAATACAAAATAAGAAAAAGATAAAGAAAAAGTGAAGTCAAGAAATAATAAGCAAAGAAAATATAGAAAATAGATGTCCTCCAATCTATCTTTGAACTTAAAGTACAACAATTGATTTTAAATGTTAGTCCTTCATACAGTATACAGGAACTTTTCTTTGTCATATGCCTTTTGATTTCTTTAATCCAATCTTCTAACCTTCATCTTACTGTCTCCCAATAATCCATCTTTGGCTTCCACTCCTTGAAGTAGTAGTTAAATGTTGAATGTTCATTACTACATATTTATATCTTCAATAAAGACCAATTAGTATAACAAATAAAAGCCTTATTTACTTCTAACATTCTCGCTCTTCTTGATCTCTCAGCGGCATTCGATACCGTCGACCACGGTATCCTTCTGGAATGGCTTAGGGAGTTGGGGGTGGGCGGCGTGGTTTTATTCTGGTTCGCCTCCTTCCTCCGAGGCCAGGCCCAGTCGGTGTTAATTGGGAGCGAGAGATCCAGTCCGCGGACCCTTCTTTGTGGGGTCCCACAGGGCTCGGTACTCTCTCCACTCCTTTTTAACATCTACATGAAACCGCTGGGAGAGATCATCTGACACCACGGGGTGAGGTATCATCAATATGCTGATGATACCCAGTTGTATATCTCCATCCCGGGTGAAGTAAGTGATGCAGTGACCGTCCTGTCCAAGTGCCTGGGGGCTGTAGGGGCCTGGATGGGGAAAAACAGGCTTCAGCTGAACCCTAGTAAAATGGAGTGGCTGTGGATTAATGGCTCCTTGGCTTCTGGGAAATTATCATCTTTAACTCTGGATGGGGTTGCACTACCCCAGACAGACCCGGTGCGTAACTTGGGAGTCCTCTTGGACTCACGACTCCTGCTTGAAGAGCAGGTGGCAGTCATGGCCAGGAGGGCTTTTGCCCAACCTCGTGTTGTGCGCCAGTTGCACCCCTTCCTGGAACAAGAGGCCCTTCGAACAGTCACTCATGCCCAGGTTATCTCCCACATAGACTACTGTAATGCGCTCTACATGGGGCTACCCTTGAAGAATATCCGGAAGCTACAACTGATCCAGAATGCAGCCGCGCGTACAGTTTTGGGTGTCCCAAGGAGGACACACGTAACACCTTTGCTACGCGAGCTGCACTGGGTTCCAGTTTGCTTCCGGGTACAATTCAAGGTGTTGGTTATCACCTTTAAAGCCCTACATGGCATGGGACCAGGATACCTAAGGGATCGTCTCATCCCCATCACTTCATCCCGTCCCACCCGGGCATGCAGAGAGGACATGCTACGGACCCCATCGGTTAAGGAGTTCCACCTAGCGGGGTCTCGGAAGTGTGCTTTCTCTGCTGTTGCCCCTGCCCTTTGGAATATTCTGCCCCCGGAGATCAGACGGTCCACCTCACTCCTGGACTTCCAAAAAAGACTCAAAACCTGGTTTTGTCAGTATAATTGGGGTCAGAAGGAGATTGGAGATACCTGGAGATGGCTAGCACCTTAGATTAGCTCTGAGGTGCCCTTTTTTACAAACTTAAGAATATTCTGCCAATGGATCTCATGTTATTCATTATTATGTATTTTATTTTATTTATAAATGTATATTAATGATTTTAATTCTGTTGTAAACCGCCCAGAGTCCCCCTTGGGGGAGTTGGGCAGTGATAAATCCAATAAATAAATAAATAAATAAATAAATAAATAAATAAATAAATAAATAAATAAATAAATTTCGTCCTTAAATGCAGGTTATGCAGTATCTGGTAACAGTTAAGAAAAAAAGGTAAAGGTTCCCCCCGCACATTTGTGCAGTCATGTCCGAATCTAGGGGTCGGTGCTCATCTCCGTTTTTTAGCCGAAGAGCCAGCATTGTCCGAAGACACTTCCACGGTCATGTGGCTGGCATGATGCGCGTGGAATGCTGTTACCATCCCACAGAAGTGGTACTTATTCATCTACTTGCATTAGCATGCTTTCGAATTGCTAGGTTGGCAAGAGCTGGGGCTAGTGCGGGAGCTCACTCCGTCACGCGGGGCTAGGGATTCGAACCTCCAAACTTGCGATCTTCCGATCAACAAGCCTGGCATCTTACCCGCTGAGCCACCATGCCCCTTAACAGTTAAGAATAGCAAAGCTAATTTGATCAGGCAACCTCCGGTGTAAATGTTTGCTTTTCAACTTGATTTTGAAATTGCTTCATATGCAGAACTCCTCTTGAAGTCAATACTGTTTTAAGTATGGGAAGGCTGAAAGGTCAAGGGCCTCGGGGGCTCTTAAACCTCAGAAAGAACTGACACCATAATCTAGTTACTAAGTTACTGCAATGGCATATTAATTGACCCTGTGATTTTCTGTAGTGACCAAGAAATAAGGAAACAGCTGGTTCGTAATTGTGCTAATTAAAAAGAAATTTGAAAAGGAACACTGATCAACTTCAGACTGTATGTTCCAAGTGGATGGACAATTGAGGAGACAATATGTGTTCTGAAGTTCAGAAGCACAGGTCTAAAATTGATAATGTTAAGGAATGAAGTTATTAGACAGTTGGTTGGACAGAATCTACTTTAAAACAATTACACCTTTTTTTCAGGGGGGGGGGGAGAACCTAGCTGAGAGACTGCTGGGTATTAGTCAAGGTAGAAGATTGGGTTGTGTCTTCCTGCTCATTTTTCTTGGTTTCTCTGCTCCATCTATTGTCTCATTCTGAAATTTTTATTTGGTTAGATTGAATGTGCCTTTTCACCTTTGCAGGGGAAATGCTAGGGAAATTGGGGGGGTTACATTCATTGAGTCTCCTGAGATTTACTTGGCTAAACTTTCAGGGAATTGTTCTGCTCCACTTCACTCCGCTCCGCGACGTTGCGTTGTGTTCCATTCTGTTCCATTCTTTTCCATTCTTGGCAAATCCTCATCCACTGAAAAAGCTATTCCTATTTAAAGATACGTTGGTAGCTAAGGAATGTCTCATCTCTCTTTCTAGTCTATCTGTAGCATTTAATTTGGTCAACCATTATTTTATTGACCATGTTGGTTCACTTTCTATCGTTCCAAACATGTTTTACTTTCTATTAATGGTTGTTTCCCTCTTTAACTTCCATCTTAGGTTCTAGATATATACATTTTAAAATGATTCATCTTACTGTTTTCAGGTTGAACTTGGGGGTTCATCCCTGTTACCTTCTTTTGGGCATGGATATAAAGATCCTAATTACCTAAAACCTTGACTTTACATCAATAGGGAACTGTCATTTTCATCACATGGTATGTGGGGAAAAAAGATCTGAAGGAAGCAGAGGCTGGTCAGAACTGTGTGAATATTAATCAAGGTCTGTGGATGGCAAGAAACAAGGTTTATGGTGTGTGAAACTGATTCAGTAATTTATAGGGAGCTGCATTTAAGAATTATGCCCATTCACTGTTTCCCTCTTTCATTTCACAGCTGGTTCACTTTGTTTTGCTGGTCCCATCATGCTTGTCTGAACACTGTCTAACACCAGTTTGGAGAGGGGGAAGAAGCTTTGTCTGGTTGCCTTAGCAACATTGTTTTCTGCAGCCCTTCTGTCTGCCACGAAGAGTCTGGGAAGAAGCAGGCACTTTGCAGGCCAAAATAGCAGCAGAATATTCAGAATTAGATGGTGGAAGGTAAAAGAGCCAAAGATTCAATCAGGAGGCTAATTTACTCACCAACCAGTGCCTGTCCGGATAATGTTCCACTCTACTCCTCTTAATGCTGAATCAAAAGGACTCAAGCTGTCTCTACATACTTTTTCATACACTCATATTATGCATGCAGACGTCTTCCTTCTACCCCCTACGTACCAAAGGGGTATTGCACTATCTAGCTACTCAGATCCTTGTATGTGATTGTGTTTGTATTTTAACTTTTTTTGTTTAACCTGGTGGCTCAGCAGGTAAGATGCCAGGCTTGTCGATCGGGATATCGCAAGTTTGGAGGTTCAAATCCCTAGCCCCGTGTGATGGAGTGAGCTCCCGCACTAGCTCCAGCTCTTGCCAACCCAGCAATTCGAAAGTATGCAAATGCAAGTAGATTAATAGGTACCACTTCAGTGGGAAGGTAACAGTGTTCCGCGCACATCAAGCCGGCCACATGACCGCAGAAGCGTCTTCAGACCACGCTGGCTCTTCGGCTAAGAAACGTAGATGAGCACCACCCCCTAGAGTTGGATACGACTGTGCAGGGGAAAACATCTATCTATCTATCTATCTATCTATCTATCTATCTATCTATCTATCTATCTATCTATCTATCTATCTAAAGCCTTTGACTGTGTGGATCATAACAATGGGGACCTGTAAAGGGGGGACCTTTACCTTTTACCTGCAAACCTTCTGCATCTCCCAAGCACTTCTTATCTCAGCATCTTTTCAAGAACAGGCACTTTCCCTCTTCACACATGGAGAGTTACACTCTCCTTTTCTTTCACCTGTTCCAACTCTGAAAACCTGTCTTGAGCTAGAGAGCAACTGTGTTGGGGCATTCCAACTGGGGAAGGTGATGTGGCTTCATAAAAGAAGCAGAAGCACCAGCAGCAACACCTACTTTATTTATTTACAAAATTTGTATGGCACTTCAATCCTAGACACTTAGCTCCTTACAGCTAATAAATTAAGGCAACTGTAGTAGAATGACAATCATCAATGATCAAACCAACAGATCAGTTATCAATATAGCTTCCATAAAGTCAAAAAAATAAGCTCTTATCACAAAACATCTCAAAAAGACTTGCCAGATAACACACTCATAACTGGAGATAACCATACTCCCTGGGTTCTTTCTGGAAGACTTTTAGCTGCCATCTTGAATATGAATAAGGAGAGAGCCATCTGGTACTTCAGAGGGTGAAGGATGTTATAGAAATGATAGCAAAAAGACAGAAAATAATCTTTCCCTTCTGCCAAGAACCATGTTAACTTAAAAAAAATATGTTTATATTGTATTTTCAGAGTTACCTCAGCTTTCTCAAGTATATCACCGAATCAGGAACATGCAAATTATGAGTTTGCTGGAACGGTTTGGATTAAACCATTTTATCTTCTCCCCTTCCAAAATGAAATAATTTTGGCAGATGTGATTGATAAAATGGGAAAGGAAATATTTTTTATCAGTGGTGAAAAAAGGTTGATTGGAGGCATATGCTTAGATAGGTTTTTAAAAAAGTAATTCAAATATTAAATGAATGATCTCTTTTCTCCTTATTTTTTCTCCCCTGCACATTTTGTTCTGGAAAAGTTAATAACAATAGCAGTGGTGTGCTACTGGCTTTCAGGGAGAAAATGTAACCAACTGTATTCTCCCTGAGAATGAAACAGTTCATATTTAGGCTGTTTAAAATTTCCACCCTCCAAAAATATATTCCTTCAAACTGGCTGCATAGACACATCAAATTTTTATTTCTGTTTTGCTGGATTTCCACCATACAAGTAGAACCTTAGTTCTTTACTTCACATTGATATTCCTACCGTTCTGTTTGCCTTGTATACAGTAAATAAACTTATTGCAATGGGCTGTTTCAAATGACAAAGGAATTCTATATTTCTTATCTAACTGTCAAACTCATTCTTGCTTTTTTAAGCTATCTGTGCTTTGTTTAGAGATTACTGCCACTTTTTAAACAGGGAATAGTTTCATATTACAAACGAATGGCCTTTTCTAGGACAATGCAGTCAGTCCCAAACTGTATGTATTTCATCTTCTCATTAGCGCTGATACATTCCTTGCCATGAACATTCAGCAGCCAGTGCCTCTCCAAGCATGAGAGAAAACAGATTTTTTTTCAGAAATCACAACAACCCCTTTGCATACATCTTATTTATTTGCAAAATAAATAGGGCAATGGTATACTTAACTGTTTTACAATGTTGCATTTTTTGAAAATAAAATGGCAAGACGTTGAACATTGGATTGAAGAGTTTGTGAAAAATTTCCCATCTCCATTTCTCCTGCAAATTCAGATTATGGCCAAATCTCAAGAGATAGGGAATTTGGTGTTTGCAGAGTTTTAGCACTGCACAATTGTGGGACAGATCTATGGCCCCCACACCACCCCCAGTCCCCCTTTTTCCATCCTTTTCCTATTTTTAAGTAAACCTATTTACTTTGGATTCTACCACCATAATTCTACCACCTGCAAAATTTTACAAATTTCAGAATGAGACAGGGACGGAACTAAGCAGCTGTCAGAATCCTGGGGGTGGGGGTGGGGAATGACTGAATGGAATGGCTCCATTTTGTCCCAATTCAAATCCAGGGAAAGCAGCATTCAGTCTAAGTGAACCACTTGGAATATATTGGCTAACTAGGCTAGGCCCATCTTGATTATTTTCTTCAGCCTTTTCTAGATCCTGCATAACAATTTAATAATTACTTCAGGCAAACAGATCTATGAAAGTGGATGCGGGGGTGGGGGTGGGGTTCTGTGAAGGGATGCTTTGCAAAACACACTATTGGATTGAAGTGCTTCTTTTTAAAGTTTGAGGCAGCCACATCTGTTGGGACTGGTAATATAGTGAATTGGCTGTCCACGCATATTTTTATTTATTTATTTGTCTTATTTATACCCCGCCTATCCCCTCCCTACTGGAGGACTCTAGGCGGCTTACAACATTACATATCAATTATCCAATTATACATCATCATTACAATTTTTACCGCGCGATAGGGAGAGGGGAAGGGAACCGGCTCTTCAGCTGCAGGCATTGGACTGCATGTCCCAGAATGCCCTGCTCCGCGCCGGCTGCTGACGTCCAGGAAGCAGGAAGCTGGTATTTCCGGATCCGTCGTCCTCCGCCGTCATCACCGTTCTCCAGGTCTTCTTGGATCGAGGACGACCCTCCGATGGACGCCCGCAAATATCCAGAGATGACTTGGCAGGCCCATTAAAGCAGCTTCGGAAGGCACCAGCTACCTCCACCGGGCATTTCATTTACAACTAATTGCCCCTCTTAATGCTTTCCACAGCCCTGGTGGATTTCTGTTCCGGAGAAACTAGGACCAAAACAGGATCCCTTTAAATTAGGACTGCCCCTGGAGGTCTCTAAGGATGCTTACTGCTAGCAATGCAGATTTAGGAACCTTGCCCTGTTACTGGGAGGAGAGTTCATTCTGCTTTCTTACTGAGCTTTGTAAACCCTATATAAGTACTGAACTTGTGATGTGTGTGTGTGGATCTTCCCAGGCATTTCACTGTCATGATGCCTGTGGAGACCTCCACCCAGCTTTGTCTTGGCCAAAATAAATGCTGTTATTTTATATCTCCAAGCCTCGACTCAGACTGTTATTGGTAACTTCAGGAACTTGGGTAAAACAGTGTAAGCAGGGGCCTTAGAGGCTCTAATTATCATTGGTTTTGAAACATTAGAATCATAAGGGAACAATCCTGGAAACCACACAAAGTTTTTGATGTTGGAAACCTAATGTCAAATGATTGAAAATGCCCTTAGGATTTTAATTAGAATTATGGATGGGAAAAATATTCTGATAGCAATTTTGTTAATGCCTATATGCATATAAGCACAACATCTTCATCTAGGCTCCCCACATCCCTACATACTTTGCACTCAAATTCTCACTCTTTGCACTCATATTCACAATGGCAAAACCAGACTACCTACAAAGGATACTTCCAGATCAAGGTTTTGTACCAGTTCAACCTCTATCACATCTATCCTCTTGCACGAAGTTGATTGGTTGAGAGAGCTGATTGCCCCCTCCTCTCCCCTGCCCACTCAACTCCACTGGATCTTATTTGTAGCAAGAGCCAAGCTGGTGTTTTCCATGGTTAGTCCCAACAGATGTTTCAGGAAATAAACATTTATTTCTAATCACTCAACTTGCATTAATATTCAGCCACTGAAGTTGTGGTAAGACTGAAATGAAGATGTCTGCAACGGGATGGCAGGAGAACCCCTCTTAAAAGTTATTGCACCCTCAATCCTTCAGTAAGCTCATAGAACATTTAAAACAAATGTGTACATTTGCAGTCGCATAAGATCACCTACCTGCAGGCATTCCAAGAGATGCTGCTAGTCTACAGGCCTTTAAACAAATGTGTGTGTGTGTGTGTGTGTGTGTGTGTGTGTGTGTGTAAATCACAGTAAAGAAACTCCAACAATCTCATACAATTAATGCAAAACTTATGTCTATCAACAGCATCCTAGAATGTTCCATACTTTGAAAGCTTTGAACGCAATCATTCATTCATTGAGAAAGGATCATTCTCAAAACCTCAACAGGAATGAATGCTCCCAATCAAAAAGGGGCAACAATGTTTGAACTACCCTTATCTTAATGGATTGCAGGGGACATGAACATACAGTAATCAGGAGCCATCCCTGAGAACTTCAGGCAGCAAAATCATCATAAAGGTAAAGGTTCCCAGTTGTGCAGTCGTGTCCGACTCTAGGGGCCGGTGCTCATCTCCGTTTGTTAGCCGAAGAGCCAGCGTTGTCCGAAGACGCTTCCAGGGTCATGTGGCCGCATGACACGCGCGGAACGCTGTTACCTACCCACCGAAGTGGTACCTATTCATCTACTTGCATTTGCATGCTTTCGAATTGCTAGGTTGGCAAGAGCTGGGGCGAGTGCGGGAGCTCACTCCGTCACGCGGGGCTAGGGATTCGAACCTCCGAACTTGTGATCTTCCGATCGACAAGTGTTGAGCAAGCATCTTTCCATTTAGTGTCTTGCAATAGAAGTTGCAACACTGGCTCTACAAAGATTATAGTACAGATTATATCTCTTTTCATGTCTTCTCTGTCTTGTCCACTTGTAAAACTAGGATGTTTGGTCTGGTAACCCTGGGAGATGCAGTTGTGGGGGAACTATTGCTGCATGCCCTCTTATACAATTCAAAAGTAAAAGAATAAAGGTGCTGTTTGAATGGAGGGTGGGAGGGAATTAAAAAGTTGCCTGCTAAAAGGAAAAGAAGAGGTTTATTTGGTCCATTTTAAATATTAACCTTAGAGTTCTATACTATCTATAGTACAGAGTGGGATCAGCTGACAACAGGATGAAAAATTATCTCAAAATACCCAAGCACAAACAAATACATTAAATGGTCCCTCTGTTGTCTAATACGAAGATGCCCTAACTTTCCTCTGCAAGGTGACATTATACAGGAGGAGGGAGAAGCTAAGTTCCACATTTCATTTCATCCAAGTCCAATAAACAAGCATATTTGTTCTTGATGGTGATTGAAGGTACTCTAGCAACCGAGGATGTTTGTAATGATTTTCTCTGTAGTTCAGCACACTTGTTCCCATGAGAGAGGGGAGAGAGAGAGAGAGAGACAGAGTCCAAAATCATTTCTGCATCAGATATGTCCACAAAGCAATTCCTGTAGCATAGTGTCATATTCTAAATGAAGTACTAAATGGATGAAAATGTACCATCTGATTATGGCACCTTAGTTTCATTTCACTGCATGACATCTTCAGCTGCCACTTCTAAAGTTCTAAAGTACTCCTGGGATAGTCAAGAGAAGCTGGCAAAGAGCTACTACAGTACAAACAGCCCAGGTCTGACCCAGTGAAGAGCAGTGGGTAGCTGGCAGTTCAGAATAACCCTGAACCCTGATGTATCCAATTTCCAGATGTCTTATATGCTTCTGCATTGATTTAGAATGGACTCATCATTGCATTTAGTGGGTGGCTGTGAGGCGGACTGCTGCAAGGTATTATCAGTTATTATAAATCGGTTGCAACATGTGGCACTTAACATCTGCGGATCCATGGTTCACTTTCAGATCTCAGCAGGCACCAATTTATTCACAACAAAAAAAAGTGCTTTCTCAGTTAAAGGATCAGTTTTATCATGGGCAATTTTTTTCCTATTCAGCATTGGCTCAGCTTTTTAAGTTGCATCCAGGCAGGTACTGTTAGAATTATTTAATTTCCTTACCAGGTTCGTTTCTGAGCCGGGATCAAAGAAACAGGCTGTTGCATGAAATTAAGTCCTTTATTTTTCACCCAAGAGCAAAAGCAATGACAGCAAGCTGTTAGGTGGGAGATCGCACAGGACCCCCTCCTTACAGCACATTATATACATTCCATTCAACTCCTCCTTTAGAATACCACCCCTTACTCAGCTACCCATACTCCACCTTAACCTCATTCCAAATAAGGAACTTCCTTCCATCCTTGCTAGGGCCCCTTGACCATTATTAAATAATACCTTTCCTCTGGAGAAGCTATCCTTGGAATGTACACCTTATCTTGTTTCTATGGGCACAGCTATCTATCAAGGCCTGTTAGAAAGGAAGAGTAAGAAAGTCAGTAAAACTCTTCAAGGAAATAAAACATGGTTCCAGAGCCATGATAAAAGTGCAAATGTTTCTAATATGTTACTACTAAATATAAAATATACAAATATGAAATATATTTGCATTTAGGTTCTATATATGTAAAATCTTCTATCAGTACATTTTAAAAGGAACCCTTCTGATACAAGATGCACAGGGAGATATAAGGCCAAGGCTTCTGTGTATTCCAACACTTTTCAGTTACATGGATGCAATAGACTGGCAATAATGGAGCAATAGCAGCTTCCTTATTCAGCCTGAACCCAGGCTGCTAAGGCTTTGCAAGAAGGAAATTGGTTAAATGAGATTGCAGAAGATTAAGGAGCATGCCTCAATAGTCTTTCTTTGTAACTAGGCAGTTTAAAGAATCTTGGCAAATATGGAATAGTACCATAATCTCTCTCTCAAGGCAGTTGATTCTAAGGAGCCAGTGATAAGACATGTGCTTAAGCATTCACATATTTATCTATTTTTGTGTATGTGTATTGCCCAGGCTCTTGCATGCTTTTCATGTAGCTACCAAACATATACAGTTATGACACCATATGTATTTCATTGATTGATTGATTGATTGATTGATTGATTCATTCATTCATTCATTCATTCATCATATTTATATAGCCACCCATCTCACAAAATGTAGACAAGATAATGTGGACAAAATTCTCAAGTTTTATAATCAGTTACTTCTTGATTGCAGTGGAATACCACTAAGACTGTTGAGGTTTATAAGGTGAAAGGAATGATACCTAACACTGAAGAAAGCTGTTCTTAACCCTTTCTGGGTTTTGTTTTAATTTCCTTTATTAGACAAATTGAAGCCCTGCATTATTGGACCAGTTGAAGTCTTAAAATAATTGCAAGCTATCAGGTTTTCCAAAACAGTTCTGCAGGTGCAATGTTGACAGAATAGGATGGATGGATGGATGGATGGATGGATGGATGGATGGATGGATGGATAGATAGATAGATAGATAGATAGATAGATAGATAGATAGATAGATAGATAGATATGGGGAAGCCCAGTTTCCAATCTTCCCTTTGACCCAGAAGCTGGCTAGGTGGCTTTCGGCCAGTCCCTCTTTTCTGCCCTAGATGGGAGGGTTGAAAAACCTCTATCTACCAACCTTAATTGGTTGATTACAGTTTATAACTTTCAATGAAGAGGCCTTCATCTTGCAATGGATTTATTAGAGTATATAATAATTATATAAATATAACTTTAAATATGGTTGTGAGTGGGAAAATGGAAGAAAACCTTTTTAAAATATGTGGCTCATTTGTAGCCATATCATTTTTTTGTGCTCTTCACTAGGAAAGGATACATTTTTCAGGAAATCTGGGCAGCTGAGTATCTAGCCATCCAAATTTCATAGAAATCTGTACAGGCATTTTTATTTTATTTATTTAAATTCTATTTATAATAATGTCTATAATTTTGAAGACATTATCCTTTAGATTTTATTTTAAAAATGGATTTACTTATTTGTTGTAGAAGAGAAGTTTGAATACTTCTACTGTATCCTAGGTGTGTGAAATTCTCTCCCAATTAACCAGCACCGCTTTAGAATGCAAACATTGTCCCGATTTTATGTGTGCCTCTTCCTGAATATATTTAATCTTCTGTATTCTATTCAAGTTAAACAAATTACATAAAAAAAACCTTAAGCAACATTTCATCATGCTTTATTTTCTCAATTGGCTTGTGGTTGGTGTCAATCTTCCCTTCCTGTTATTATTTTTCACCTATGATAGTGCTATTATTTTACTTTTCTTCATTTGACATTTCCTTTCCATTGTTGAGGACAAAGCTTGCTGTTGAAGGTTAAGAAACTGAAATTAGGTTTGCTATTTAGCATTATTTTTCTTGGTGAACGTTTTTTCTCCACTTTGCTGCAATAAGGAGAAGCTGGTGTCAAAATAATAAGCTCTTTTAACGGTTTAAAATGGCTCCTGTCATTATCTTGTCAGCTGGATCAGACCTTGAATGTTAGACTTGGAAAATATTTCAAGTACATTTTGATTGAGTAGCACATTGTTTGTGAAACTACAATTTTAGCCACTTACAGAGAAATAAAGCATCAAAGGCCATTGTTTGACCAGAATAAAAACAATGTTTTACCCTTATAAATTCTGTCCTTTGAGGTTAGAGGTGGATGCTATTTCAAAACAGTTATTTGGGAGCAATATTGCTCATAGGAGATGAATACTGATATTATATTAATCTATCTTGCTTTGTTATAAATATCTATCATCTAAACAATTGAACATCCTTCTTAATGGAATGCTGCTTTATTGCCAGGAGCAGAAAAGATACCATTTGGAGGAGCAAAATTATTCCTCCTCCTCTTCCTCTTCCTCTCCTCCTCCTCCTCCTCCTCCTCCTCCTCCTCCTCCTCCTCCTCCTCCACCAACACCAACACCAACACCAACACCAACACCAACACCAACACCAACACCACCTCTTCCTCCAAGGTCAAGAGGAACAAAAAGCTATTTTGGAAGGCAAGCCCCAAACTCACCAATGATTGCTGTCCTCTTGCAAGGAAGAACAATCTTGGATCTCATAAAAATTAAGGAAATGTTTAGCCCAATTTAACCTGTAACTCAAACTTCTAGATTCAACAATATATGTATCCAAATTAGGTAGGGTTGAATTGAATTCTCGTCTATGTAACTGTCACTGTGTTCACACAGAAGTTCTTTCTTTCCCATTTGCACATGCATCTTCATTAAAAGAAGTTTGTGTGTGTTTTCCCAATATATTTCATCTCAACACATATTCCAAACCAATTTAAGTAGTTTCCCAGAGCCCCCAAAAATGTAACTACAACATTCAAAATGAACAGCTGCAGAAAGTATGGATGAATTCAGCTGCCCCAGTAAAATGTGCCATTTGTAATGTTATGCCTAAAGTCATTGTATTTATCCAGTGATGAACCTTTGTGAAAAGAGCATTGGTTTTCTGGAATGAACCATGCTTCTCAAAGAATAGAAAGCTCTAAGACTAAAAATCTTTGTTGTAGGCATTCAGATCCATGGGGTCTCCATTAGTTTTGGATGCACCTTTAACTTAATTCCATGGTACCTGAAGACTGGAAAGAAAGTTGTTTTCCTATAATATGTGGTTGATAATCCAGTGAAAAATTCTATGCCTTGTGTATTTGCTTTCTGTATTCTTGGTTTCTGTTTCTGAATTGCCAACTCTTAAATTAGTTCACAAGAAATAGGGGACAGCTTCTTCCAAGTGGTTTGAATTGTTAAACCCAGTCTTAATAACTCCTGTTCTTTTTTAAGAGAAACCCACATTTTACAACTCTCCCCAACATTGCTTCCCTTCTTTGCATGTGAGAAGAAAACAAAATTAAATCCATTGAAAAAGGCTTACATTTTGTGGTAGCACCCATAGCATGAAGAATATATCTAGTCTTTTCATTTGGGTTACAAAGAAGCCATACTAATATTCCCTGTTAATACATGTTAGAATATATCATTTTTCCCAGCATGAACTATAGCATCCTTCAGTGCTGACAAGGCATTAAGAAAATGCAGATTGCATTTGCTCCAAAGCTGATCACAGCCATAAGGATTAAAATCATTTCAATCTTTTAAAATGTTCTTCTATTTCCTGAGAAAAATCTTAAACATAATCAGATTTCACATATTCCACGGATATTTGTACTAAACTGCAGAGTAAACAAAGGAAAAAGAAAATCCCTGAATAGCTATTGTTTGATGATCATACTTTAATCTGTGTTATTAAAAAGCAATGATGCTAAAATGGAAAATTTGCAAGCATTCTTTTTTGTCCAGCTGCCTTCTCTTTAAACAGTTAAGCTCAATATCTGTCAATTGGGAGGGTATAATGTGTGGATTTAGGCTCGACACATGATAATTCTGTTAGAAATAGAAGCAGAATTAAAAAGAAGGAGTAGATGGGCACTTGCTCAAGAACTGGGTAACAAGAGTGTAGCTAAACCTTTTCAAAAATGGACCATTTCAAATACTTTTATAGCTATAGCATTTTTTTAAAAAGGCTTTTAGTGATTTGATGCACTAAATGTGTTTCTGCTCCAATTATTCCAAGTTGCAGAGGACACACTTATTCCTAAATTGTTCTCAGACAAATGTAAATGGCAACCAACACATACTTAAAAGTATGCATTTTGTATAGTATAGAGGGAATTAAGTCCTGAGTTCCAGTTGAGTGAATGAGTTGGTGAACCTAATGCCAATTCAGGGCAGAAATGTATAGGTAAGCTTTCTACTTCCAGATCTTTTTTTTCCTGATCTGAAGATGCTTTTTGTCACTAACAGATTGAAGTCAAGATACATCCTCTACAAGATATGACAATGTTAGATGAAAGTTCCATTGTTACGTATTTGTACACAGCCATAATAATAGATGAAAGTGTAAATTTAGCCAACAGTTGCACCTTATTAAAATGAAATCTGCAACAAGTGTTGGCTTCAATGCAAGCAAGGATTCTGACAGTGCATTGAACCTAATTACTTACAAGCATGGGGAAGAAATGCTTTCGTTGGTCCTGAAAACATGAATGTCTTGAGGCAGCTGCCAAGATGTGACTGACAGAGACTGGAATGTGGTTTAACAAGAATCGTTGTATGGTGAGTAATACCTGAGAACCACTGTTGTGCTATCTGGAAACTAATATAAGGGGAGAGACAGTATAACATATGCTGGTTAAGGTGTTGGACCCAGATTTAAGTCCTCACTTGACTAAGGAGCTCACTGAATGGCTCTGGGCAAGTTATTCTCTCTCCACCCAACAGAATGGCTCTTGTTAGAACCAAACAAGAAGAAGTCTTGATTTATGCCATGGAGGTCCTATGGGAAAGGCAAGATATTTATTTATTTATTTATCAAATTTCTTCCCTGCCCATCCCGTATTACGATGACCCTGGGCTGTTTACAAGCAGTTAAACATAAAAGATTAAAATATAATTAAAATAAATACAATATAAATATAAATACATAAATATAAAAATGCAAGATATAAAATATAGAGTCCAAGATGGATAACGGTGTCATCAATGGCATTGATATAAATGCTATCAATAAATTAAATTTATGAAGCATCACTTTGTGATATATACTACTAACTGATGACAAGTTCAACTGAGGCATTGTTTAATCCATGGCCAAAGATTTGGACTGATGTCTGACTTCCTTGATCCAAGATTCACTGGAAAGACTGAGCCATTCACAGCTAGTGAAAGGGGGTAACATATATTGATGTTCATTTTACATTGCTGGAAATCATTGTATACCATTGGAACTCAAATCCTTTTAAAATTATTGTCTCGGAGGTTCTTTATAGATCTCAAAAGAATGAGGCCTGTAATTCTAAATTCATGCCCAAAAATGTCTCTCAACGTACTTGAATTTTTGGTTTAAAAAAATAGGGGAGTTCATTTCATCAACTTTCTCCACCAGGAGAGTAAATTCTTCAATTGGTTCTTGATGTTGGAAGTATCACTGATGTATGATAGTAGCACCTCTTTCCCCCTCCTTCTCTTAGTGTAATTATCCAAACATCCTGTCCACCATTTTTCATCTCCAAATGTTCCAAACTGAGTATTATTGCAAAGCTTATGAGAATGAAATGGTGGCTGCCATAAAATGGTACGGAATTATTACAGAAAGGTCTATAAAGTGTCATGGAACTTAAAAAATACATTGATTTTATAATTAAAAGAAAAACTGTATGAAATGTCTAATTCTCAGTATTGGCCACTATCATCAAAACTTAAAATTAACTCTCACTTTTCATGGTAGACAAAGTTCAATTTATGATTTGTCTTCAATATCTTAAAATTAGAAATATTTGAATCAGAGTACAGTTTCTGTATTCTGTAAAATGCAGAATTCTTATTAAGCCAGCGAGCCCAACAAAATATATCTATTTATTAAGTATTAAACTTTATGGGATCTTAAACCTTATTGAAAGTTCAGGCAAAACCAGGTGCCATTTTATGTCCTAAACCTGACTAGATGATAGCAATCTTGAACCATCTGAGTCCAAGAAACTTCTCATTCCATCTCATCTGATTATACATTTCAGTGTTGACAGAAATCCCACTGAGAAACATGAAAATCCCAAATTCTTGGGCTGCTTTTCATAATTAATTAGTTTATTAACCAGAATGTTAAACGGAATTTTATTACATGTTATGCTGAACTTAAGATATATCATGTTAATAGCATTCCTGCATTTTACTAAAGAAGTGAACCAGGCGAAAATGCAATAAAATTAGTCTGGTAAGATTTGTTTTTGGCAAATCCACACTAATATCCAGGAATTACTGCAATTGATTTCAAGTGCCTCACAAACAAATCACTTTATGGCCTGCTCTAGATCTCCACTCTGGAATATTTTGAAGAAAGGGGAAATATTTTTTTCCATATCCAGTCATCTAATACTTCACCACCCATTTTCAAAGATAATGGATATAGCACCAGCCAGATCGTTTGCAGATTGCTCTTGCTGGAAATGTATTCCAGGTGGTTTTCAGGAGCAACTTAACCATACCAGAGGCTCTTCAGCTCATTAATACAGAGTCCTGTCCATTCATCTTCATTCAGAGACCACAAATAGAAAGCCGTTCTTTTCTTTTCTGTACACCTTTCTCAAGCTCCCGAGTTAGTCGACTACATACTGCTGACTTAGAAAAGGTATTATGGACATCCTTTAAGGAAAGAAATATTCTGAGGTGGAAAAACAGGTAGCATTATTTACAGGTTTGTTAAAAAGAATGCAAGAAAGCACAAATATCAGCATTTTGCATGAAGATATAGTGGTGATGGATTTTCTTTACAGCCCAGCTCAAAGTCTATATGTTTCAGTTCTATCTCCCAATGCCATCCTGGCATTGTAACAAACTCACCTATATAATCTATGTCTATTTATGCCAGCACAACCTGCACTAATTACCTGCTAATTATACTGAGGGGAAAAAAAATCACCAGGTAAAAATAGTGAGGAAGCAGATGGTATAAAAGACCTCTGCCTTGCTTCAGACTTTTATGGATGCATTAAGTTTAGTCTTTAAAGTCTTAATGATAGTTTTAACTAATAATTAAGAACTTTAAAAAATATAGCCTTAGAGAATCTTTGGATGGGGAAAATAAGATAGAAATTAACCAAACCAATAATTTGAATACTGTCATATATTAAAATTGCATCAAGGTTAATATAAAGGAAAGCATGTCTATGAAGGTTCTCAGTCATCCAGGTGGAATTGTCTGTAGCTTGAATCATGTCAACTGGATTTCTATTTTCTTAATGGAAACGTTTCGCTCCTTATCCAAGGGGCTTCTTCAGTCTGAGCAAAGTTGGTAAGGGAATCCTAAATATGTTCCTAGGTAGCTGTGTGACCTTACACCTGGGGCTAGGTCATGGTTATATTGAGATGTAATTTTTAAGTCCTTTTATCATCTAATGGAGGGTCGTTAAAAACACCATGCTGCTGTTGAGCTTCTGAAATGGTCTTAATCTTCCTAGGCACAGAAGACAACACGGGGAGGAAGATGGGGGAGAGTTTGTGCCTGAGGCCCCCACCTCTATTCAAGGAAGGATTTTCCAAGTTGGCATAAATGGATTCCTTGACCCCTCTCTCAAACCACCTATCTTCTCTGTCTAAAATGTGAACATTAATGTCCTCAAATGAATGTCCTTTTTCTTTTAGATGAAGATAAACTGCTGACTCTGGTCCTGTGGTGTTATTTCTCCTGTGTTGTGCCATCCTCCTGTACATAGGTTGTTTGGTTTCTCCAATGTAGAGTTCAGAGCACTCCTCACTGCACTGGATTGCATAAACTACATTGCTTTTCTTATGTTTTGGAGTTTGATCTTTGGGGTGTACAAGCCTCTGTCTCAGTGTGTTGGTGGGTTTGAAATATACAGGTATGTGGTGTTTGCCAAATATCCGTTTTATCTTTTCAGACACGCCAGCCATGTAGGGAATGACCAGGTTCTTTCGTTTACTCTGAGTCTCAGCCCTATCTGTCGCTGTTTTAGGTCTGGTAGATTTAGATTTGGTGAAGGCCCAATTTGGATATCCACAGGCCTTCAGGGCTGTTCTCAGGTGCTGATTTTCATTCTTTTTGGAATCCATGGAGGTGGGGATGGTTTCTGCTCTGTGTGACAATGTCCTGATGACTCCTAGTTTGTGCTGCAGTGGATGGTGGGAGTCAAACATCAGATATTGATCTGTGTGTGTGGGTTTCCTGTAGATCCCTATTTCTAGCTTGCCACCGGTCCCAATGAGGACTTCACAGTCTAGGAATGCCAGTCTGTTGTCCTTGGTGTCTTCTCTGGTGAAGCTAATGTTGGCATCTATAGTGTTTATATGGTCCGTGAAGGCCTGTACTTCCTGGGCCTTGATTTTGACCCAGGTGTCATCCACATACCTAAACCAGTGGGTGGGCACCGTTCCCTGGAATGTGTTGAGTGCTTTCTTCTCCACTTCTTCCATGTATAAATTGGCCACAATGGGTGACACAGGAGAACCCATGGCACAGCCGTGTTTTTGTCTGTAAAAGTCACCTCTGTATGTGAAATAAGTGGTGTTAAGACACAGGTCCAGAAGATGGCAGATCTGGTTTGGGTTGAGATGGCTTCTCCTTTCCAGGGTGCTGTCCTCTTCTAGTCTCTTCCTGACAGCGGATAGAGCATGAGTGGTGGGGATGCTGGTGAAAAGGGAGGACACATCAAAGGAGACCATAGTTTCATCTGTATCCAGTTTCAGGATCTTTGCTTTGGAAACAAATTCTTCCGAATTATGGATGTGGTGTTCAGAGTGTCCAACTAGAGGTGCTAGTATGGTAGAGAGGTGTTTGGCAATGTTGTATGTTACCGAATTGATGCTGCTGACTATGGGTCGGAGGGGTGTTCCTTCCTTGTGGATCTTAGGAAGTCCGTAGATGCAGGGGATGGCTTCTCCAGGATACAGACGGTGGTAGGTAATCCTATCGATGGAGCCATCATGTTCCAATTGTTTCAAACTGTCTATTGCCTTTTTCTTGTAATTGTTGGTGGGGTCTCTTTTCAGTTTTTCATATGTATGGTGATCCTCCAAAAGTGAGGTAATTTTATTGTGGTAGTCTGCAGTGTTTAGAACCACTGTACATCTTCCTTTGTCAGCAGGTAAAATGGTGATGGTTTCATCTTTGCTGAGGGCTGTCAGGGCTCTCCTCTCTTGGACGGTAAGGTTGGGGGGAGGAGGTTGAGCACTGGACAGAGCTGCAGATATTTTAAGCCGGAGTTGTTCTGCTTCTTCAAAAGGTAGGTGGTTGTTGTGGATGGCAGATTCTGTGGCTGTAATGAGCTCCACAACCGGAACTTGCTTGGGAGTGATGGCAAAATTAAGACCTTTGGCTAGGACATCTCTCTCTGGTTGGGTAAGTTCTCTGTCTGAGAGATTTTTCACCCACATGTTCTTTTTGTCCTCTGTGGTCCTGTTGTTGTTGTTCCTCCCAGCAGTTTCTCCAGTGAACAACAACAACAGGACCACAGAGGACAAAAAGAACATGTGGGTGAAAAATCTCTCAGACAGAGAACTTACCCAACCAGAGAGAGATGTCCTAGCCAAAGGTCTTAATTTTGCCATCACTCCCAAGCAAGTTCCGGTTGTGGAGCTCATTACAGCCACAGAATCTGCCATCCACAACAACCACCTACCTTTTGAAGAAGCAGAACAACTCCGGCTTAAAATATCTGCAGCTCTGTCCAGTGCTCAACCTCCTCCCCCCAACCTTACCGTCCAAGAGAGGAGAGCCCTGACAGCCCTCAGCAAAGATGAAACCATCACCATTTTACCTGCTGACAAAGGAAGATGTACAGTGGTTCTAAACACTGCAGACTACCACAATAAAATTACCTCACTTTTGGAGGATCACCATACATATGAAAAACTGAAAAGAGACCCCACCAACAATTACAAGAAAAAGGCAATAGACAGTTTGAAACAATTGGAACATGATGGCTCCATCGATAGGATTACCTACCACCGTCTGTATCCTGGAGAAGCCATCCCCTGCATCTACGGACTTCCTAAGATCCACAAGGAAGGAACACCCCTCCGACCCATAGTCAGCAGCATCAATTCGGTAACATACAACATTGCCAAACACCTCTCTACCATACTAGCACCTCTAGTTGGACACTCTGAACACCACATCCATAATTCGGAAGAATTTGTTTCCAAAGCAAAGATCCTGAAACTGGATACAGATGAAACTATGGTCTCCTTTGATGTGTCCTCCCTTTTCACCAGCATCCCCACCACTCATGCTCTATCCGCTGTCAGGAAGAGACTAGAAGAGGACAGCACCCTGGAAAGGAGAAGCCATCTCAACCCAAACCAGATCTGCCATCTTCTGGACCTGTGTCTTAACACCACTTATTTCACATACAGAGGTGACTTTTACAGACAAAAACACGGCTGTGCCATGGGTTCTCCTGTGTCACCCATTGTGGCCAATTTATACATGGAAGAAGTGGAGAAGAAAGCACTCAACACATTCCAGGGAACGGTGCCCACCCACTGGTTTAGGTATGTGGATGACACCTGGGTCAAAATCAAGGCCCAGGAAGTACAGGCCTTCACGGACCATATAAACACTATAGATGCCAACATTAGCTTCACCAGAGAAGACACCAAGGACAACAGACTGGCATTCCTAGACTGTGAAGTCCTCATTGGGACCGGTGGCAAGCTAGAAATAGGGATCTACAGGAAACCCACACACACAGATCAATATCTGATGTTTGACTCCCACCATCCACTGCAGCACAAACTAGGAGTCATCAGGACATTGTCACACAGAGCAGAAACCATCCCCACCTCCATGGATTCCAAAAAGAATGAAAATCAGCACCTGAGAACAGCCCTGAAGGCCTGTGGATATCCAAATTGGGCCTTCACCAAATCTAAATCTACCAGACCTAAAACAGCGACAGATAGGGCTGAGACTCAGAGTAAACGAAAGAACCTGGTCATTCCCTACATGGCTGGCGTGTCTGAAAAGATAAAACGGATATTTGGCAAACACCACATACCTGTATATTTCAAACCCACCAACACACTGAGACAGAGGCTTGTACACCCCAAAGATCAAACTCCAAAACATAAGAAAAGCAATGTAGTTTATGCAATCCAGTGCAGTGAGGAGTGCTCTGAACTCTACATTGGAGAAACCAAACAACCTATGTACAGGAGGATGGCACAACACAGGAGAAATAACACCACAGGACCAGAGTCAGCAGTTTATCTTCATCTAAAAGAAAAAGGACATTCATTTGAGGACATTAATGTTCACATTTTAGACAGAGAAGATAGGTGGTTTGAGAGAGGGGTCAAGGAATCCATTTATGCCAACTTGGAAAATCCTTCCTTGAATAGAGGTGGGGGCCTCAGGCACAAACTCTCCCCCATCTTCCTCCCCGTGTTGTCTTCTGTGCCTAGGAAGATTAAGACCATTTCAGAAGCTCAACAGCAGCATGGTGTTTTTAACGACCCTCCATTAGATGATAAAAGGACTTAAAAATTACATCTCAATATAACCATGACCTAGCCCCAGGTGTAAGGTCACACAGCTACCTAGGAACATATTTAGGATTCCCTTACCAACTTTGCTCAGACTGAAGAAGCCCCTTGGATAAGGAGCGAAACGTTTCCATTAAGAAAATAGAAATCCAGTTGACATGATTCAAGCTACATAAAGGAAAGCACTTATCAGAATGAATAGTCTTCTGGACATTAAAGCGACTATGATGAGTTCTGTATCTGAACACTCACTTACAGAAAAAAGTCCCTCAGAGAGAAAACAGATATATCAGAAAGAAATCTAGGACTGACTCTACTCCCAGATATGCTAGTTATCTGTGCGAAGGAATGGTTTCTATCTCTCTATCTACGTATCTAAATATGGGAACATTAGCCGTACAATAGTACTTGATTTTTCCTGGAGTGTAAGAACTGTGCAAATGAACAAACATCCCTCTGCCTTAATTAGCACTTGCAAAATGTGTCAAAATATGATTGTTTGTGTCTATTCTTTCTCCTCCTCCTCCTTCTCCTTCTCCTCCTTCCCCTTCCCCTTCTCCAACTTGCTTTATCATCCCAGGAATATATATTTCACAAGGCTGTCTAGTGTATATTTTCTGCATAGCAATAAATAAAATGTAAATTTGCATCGCCTCCTATTTTATAATGGACAAAACATAATCCACGGAGCAACTGGATGCCATTAAGTAACATCTTATCCTAACAATCAACTGTGGTCTATAAACCACTATAAGAACTGTTGTATCACCTTCTTTAGAGATTCTTTAAGGTAAGTGCACTCAGTATGAATTAGATAATCAGTGTGTCTTGATGGATTCTATTCTATTGTATTTTGCCTGGCACGTGGGATCCTGTGAGTAGTAGAAGTGTTGAGGTAGGGAGGTCCTAATCCCTCCAGATAAATTTTCTTATTAAAGTATTGTGGGACGTCCTTCAAGATTTCTCACTAATTCTGATTGGAGTGGTTTCCAATTACCTCTGCTTACAACATTATATGTAATATGTTTCCCACAAAGGTTGAACATGTGGATGGCAAGGCAAAATAATCAATGATGTTTGTGTTGGAAGAATGATCATGCCATGTGTCATCACTGGCACATACAGATGACTGACCCTGAAACCATAGATCTTACTTTATACTCATTAAAGTTATTTGTGTGGAAGGGATTATACAAATTTCTCAAGTGCCATCTAGTGATGAATGTTTTCATGTGCCACATCTCTAATTTCCACCGGTTGTAATATAAGAGATAAGTTTCCATATCCATTGATGAATTAAAAGTGAAGCAGTGTTTAACTTACCCAGGATTGTGTCTGATAGATTTAAATTTTTGTTTTTTCCCCCTACTCCACTTCAGTCATCTGATTTATCTCATTCTCAATGGACCTAATATATGTATAGATCTCCTTCAGTGTGAATTATGCCAATCTATGTTCTTACGAACAAGAACAATTATGCCAATCTGGGTTCTTAAGAACAAGAAACTGAGTGACTTTCACCTTTTAAGGTGAAAAACTGTTACCTTGAATAGCCACCCATCCACAACACATTTAATGGCAATAGTCAGCTTTTGTTTTTAGCCACTGCTATCAAATGATCTGTGCTTCCATTTACTGCCATGGACCAAAGTGAGGTGAAGTATCAGAATATGGCTTGGCATAACTGGATGTTATGACAGCACATTCGAAACTGGTGTTCCATGAAAACAAACAAAGCTAACCGAAAGAAATAATGTAGTAGAGAGAAGATGACTTTCTAAAGATGCCCTCACAGTGCAAAAGAAAAAGAAAATTCATGGAGGAGGTCTATTGAATTTTAAGTCACCATGCTATGCTCTTCACTCCCAGTTCTAAGGATGAAGCTAGATTTTAATTAAATGGCAGGAAGCTAACTCCCGCACTCGCCCCAGCTCTTGCCAACCTAGCAATTCAAAAGCATGCAAATGCGAGTAGATGAATAGGTACCACTTCGGTAGGTAGGTAACAGCCTTCTGCATGCGTCATGCCGGCCACATGACCACGGAAGCATCTTCGGACAACGCTGGCTCTTCGGCTAATAAATGGAGATGATAACCGGTCCCTAGAGTCGGACACGACTGCACAAATGTGTGGGGGGAACCTTTACCTTTTTTAGCTATTTCCTCTAGTTTTCTTATTCCAAAGTAAGCATGCAGCATTCCTATCTCAGGGTCATTCCATTATACATGGAAGAAAGAATTTTCATCTTTCCATCTCAAGTTCCTCATCCTAAACTTTGTCCACTTAAAACAAACAAAAGGAAAACTCACCATCTAAACAACCCAAAACAACAAAACACTATGAAAATATTCTGTCCTTCAAGGCAAGACACTGTATGCTTTCCATGAGTTAAAAATTGTTTTGCATTATATAATTAAGATAACTTGTAGCTTCACCCTGAAATTATCAGGGTTGGTCTGAAAAAGAAGGATGCCCCACAACCTAAGGGAATATTATAATAAGTAATATGGTCATAGTGGCTCTTCAGGAACAAAACAGTCAAACAGTAGTAGATGGGAAATTTATTTATTTATTTTTATTTATTTTATTTATTTTCTATCCCGCCTTTATTATTTTTATAAATAACTCAAGGCGGCAAACATACTTAATACTCCTTCCTCCTCCTATTTTCCCCACAACAACAACCCTGTGAGGTGGGTTGGGCTGAGAGACGGACTGGCCCAAGGTCACCCAGCCAGCTTTCATGCCTAAGGCGGGACTACAACACTCAGTCTCCTGGTTTGCCATTGGCTCCTTCCTAGGGCTGAGAGACAGGGACTGGCCCAAGGTCACCCAGCTGGCTTTCATGCCTAAGGTGGGACTAGAACTCACAGACTCCTGGTTTCTAGCCCGTTGCCTTAACCACTAGACCAAACTGGCTCTATGAAATGAAATGAAATGAAATGAAATGAAATGAAATGAAATGAAATGAAATGAAATGGGAAAGGAAAGGAAAGGAAAGGAAAGGAAAGGAAAGGAAAGGAAAGGAAAGGAAAGGAAAGGAAAGGAAAGGAAAGGAAAGGAAAGGAAAGGAAAGGAAAGGAAAGGAAAAACTAAAAGAATAGCTGAAATACCTAAAAGTATTGTAGCTCTATCTCCTTATTTTTGAGCAATGGACAAAGGAATCTATTCCTTCCTATCTATAGTAAGAAACATCTCCTAGATACCAAGGCTATGCTACCAGGCCTAAATGGGGGAATAATGTCAGATTTTTGTTCTTGTGAACTGCTATAAGAGCCTACATTTGCTAAACGTATGGCCTGGCATGCTTTAAAACACCAAATCTTGGATCTTTGCAGGAATGCATGAAATGCATTGGAGTTCTTCAAAGCCTACTTCAGCTAAAGGCAACTTTTCAGATTTTCCATAATTTTCCCATCTGACTGTAGGAATTCCATCTGCAAAACTCTGTTTCAGCCCCTCAAAATGAAGAAGAAAGGAAGTACTTTTATTCCTTGATTGACAAACTATCCCAAAAATCCAGAGAAATGTTGGCTTTTCAAATTCCAATAATATGATACCAATATTTAAAAATTAACATTTGTGTCTGTATATAAGCACTTTTCTTTATGATAAACTAGTACTATGCAGATCTTGGCATAGGTACTTCAGTTTGATGAAGGTTGGAGCAAACACTTCTGTGCAATATTGTGGTACCACACTTCTAACTATAGAAGCAAATCAACCACACACTTCACTTTATTTTTCAAAAGTCACTTCTCTCAACAAAGCAAAGTCATTGATTGAGGCAAACTGATTCTATGCTGACATTTTGTGGGATTATAAACCAACTTATTTTTCCCATGTTCTTAGTTTTACTAAATATATAAGACTAAACACATCTGTCATTGTACATGTACTTATGTCAAGGGCTTCTTCAAATTTTCCCTATAGTTGGATAGCTATTACATCATTCATCTATGGCTAGTGATGTTGAATGGAGAAGATATTATCCTATTTTATGTCTAGAGTTATATTTTAAGGTATCCTATGCATTTCCTACCTCCCCTTCCACATTTATCTTGGATTTACAATTTTTTCCAGGATTATGTCTCTGCAGGAGATCATTCAAAATGATCACTCACCACCTGTTGACAGAAAGGATACAATATATTCAATATCTCAACATTTTTACATTTCATTCTGCTAGGTTATCAGATCCAAGTTATTCCACGCTTGATGATGGAAAATGAAGGGAACTGATTCCACTGAAAAATATTAAGTTATTGTGTGATATGAAAGTTTTATCAATAGCAATAACACATTCATTTATGCAAGGAATAATTTGGTTTTACAGTCATCTAGTGGTAAATATGTATATAAGAAGCAGCAACATTCTTGGAGTAGCGTGCATATGAAACTGCCATAAAACTCTCTGGAAAAGAGTAATAAAACGCATTATATCTTAAGAAGATATTAGCTGTATTAAGAAAATTCTAATGATGATCAAGGTAGGATAGATGAAATATTTGGAGAGAAAATGGATTTGGTTAAATATTTTTTTTCTTTGTTTGACTTTCTTGATAAAATCATTTGAAGGATTCAATATGGATTTGTGTGTTTCCCACAGCCAATAATTTCAATGAGCCAATCATGCATGTTCTCCATATGTGTCATTCAAAGGTTTATGACAAAATGTACACTGAATAATGGAAAAGCAATCCTTAGAATTAAAAATAAAACTCAGAAAGGCATATGAATGATTCAAAGGGAGAATCTGTTCTACAAGTCATACCGATTAGTAAACTGATTTTCAAAAGGTAAAACATCCTTTTTAATACAGGGGTATTAAATTTTTAATATGCTGATGAAATATTTACTGAGTATGACATTAAAAGAAATCCATAAATGTTTTTAGAGATGGGTGAAGTAGGCTTTGAAGAAAAAGAAAACTGGATGAACGGAATGCTGTTTGTTTAACCCCTTCTGGATTGTATTTATTTTTTAATCCAACTTGTGCAACATATTGAAAGAGTGTGCATGTGTGCATGTCAGCTGATAACGCAAGTACACCAACATGGTGAGATTGGTGCTTCTAGATAATTTGAATTTCAGCTCTCATCAAATTAACTAGTTCCTCAAACAGAAAAGTTGGAAACCTTTAAGATAGAGATACCAAGAAGTAGTAGTAGTTTATTAATTGATTAGTCCTGTGTCCTTATCAATACAATACAATACAATACAGTACAATACAATACAATACAAAAATAAAATACAATAATAAAATACATATGTGATAATACATAGGGTCATAAATCAGATATATAAATCTCCCTTACAGGATACCCCAATTTGTTCAATGTATTGAGTTCTAATGACCGTTGCCTTAGTTATAAACTTAGCAGTCCTACGTACAATATGCACACTTGAGCCCAGGAGGAAATAAGACAGTCTATGGTTTGGATCCCAGTGTGCTGCTCTTTCTAATAAAGATGATAGATATTTATGCCTAATGGATGCATATAATTGGCAATTGAACAAAATATGAAAAATATTTTCAATGGTTGGAGAACCGCATATGCAGGTTCTCTCATGATATGGCAAGTGGTGGAAACGCCCATATTTGTCCATGGAATCCAGCAATTCAAATCTAGCTCTAGTATAGGCCCTTCTTAAAGTTTGTGGAATACTCATTGCTAGATACTTTTCAGGTTGAAATATAGTTTTATTCTTAACCAACCAATTTAAAGATCTATTTTTAGTTAATAATTCCATGTCAGATTGTGCACTAATATCCAGGACTCTCTGTTTAAACATTTCCCTTGCCTGTGAGACCGTTGAAAGCAAATACTGAATAGAAAACCCATGTCTTAAAATAACTTCATAAAGTTGGCTGATCCAGGAATTGGGCTGTGCCATATTTGTCTGTTCCATTAAGCATAATTTGGGAAGTCTATCTGAATCCATTTGTTGGATCTTCAGCCAATAAGTAAAAACTTTAATAATTGAGTGACTATGTAAGGAATGGATACCTAATTCTGCTCTGACTGCAGGGGCAGACGTATTTTTATCAGTTCCCAATATGGATCTTAAAAAGCGAGTTTGAATTTGTTCGAGAGGGGTAGCTTTTTTTAAACCCCATAATTCTGCACCATAGGTCAGCATTGGAACTATTTTGGCCCTAAACACTTTCAATATAGGAGTCAGAGTGCCTGGATAATTGTAGTTAAATAATTTATATAATCTTTTATTACTTGCCGCTGCCCTTTCTGAGCTTCTTTTAAAGTGATTTAACCACAAGCCTGAACTGGTAAAAACCACTCCTAGATAGTTAAAACAATTAACTTGTTCAATAGACTCTCCATTTAGCTGCCAATTATACTTCACACTTTTTCTGCTGAAAACCATCACTTTGGATTTACTTTTATTAATGTTTAAACAATTGAGAGCACAGTAATTGTTCAGTTTTTTCAGCAGTCTTCTCAGGCCTATTTGGGAATGTGCCATTAGAACCATGTCATCAGCATATAGTAAAATATTAATAAATTTATCAAGGATCTTTGGCATATGAGTGTCTACATCAAACAGGAATCCTGGTAGATCATTTACATACAGGTTAAAAAGCATTGGGGCTAATATACAACCCTGTCTAATGCCACTGAAGGTGGGTATACTCTTAGTTAGAGAGCCATTTAAACCTGTACGGACTTTCAGATAAGTGTTTGAATAAAGGGCCTTAACCAAAAATAAGAGTCTGGGTTCCATATTTAAACTGGCCAATTTCATCCACAGAATATTTCTATTTATCGAATCAAAAGCCGCACTAAGATCTATAAATGCGGTATACAGTTTCTTGCCATTAGTTAATTGTTTTGAAAGAAGATGATATAGAGTAAAACAATTGTCTACAGTGGAGCGCTCTGGTCTAAAACCAGCTTGTTCTTCCACTAAAAGATTATTTTCCATAACCCAATCTTCTACCTTGCTCAACAGATGTTTAGCATACATTTTAGCCACAATTCCAATAAGGCTTATTGGTCTATAATTTTTTGGATCCTTTTTATCTCCTTTTTTATATAGGGGAACAATAATGGCAACTTCCCATCCAACTGGGATACAACCTATATTATTTATATAAGTAAACAGCCCTGCTAATAGTGGGGCCCACCAATCAATATGAGTCTTAAAAAGTTCCGGAGGTAAAAAATCTTCTCCAGGAGCCTTATTAGATTTTAAAGATCGAACAATAGTTTTGATTTCTGATACAGATACTGGAGGCCAGGGGGGAAGGTTTACAAAAGGTAAAAAATCTGTACTTTGTTTATGCAAAAGGCCCTGATTAGTATTAGAAAATAATTTGGCATAATATTCTTCCGAAGCCGAAGCTGGGATAGGAATATCGAAATGAAATTTACGTTCCTTCAGCAAACTCGATACAGTATTCCAAAAGAAGACTGAATTTGTCCCTTTTGCCCAGATGTCCAAATCAGACCATAATTTTGCTCTAAAAGAGGCTTTCTTAATGGATATCAATTTCTTATAGTCACGCCTAATTTTTAACATTTTAGCATGATTTTTTGTGGTAGGATGTCCCAAGGCCTGACGCATAGCTGCCCTCAAAAGTTTTCTACTATGTAAACAGTCAGAATCGAACCAATTGGTGCAAATTCGCTGACGGTTTCTAATAGGAAGATTGTTAGTTAAAAAATTTCTTAGTGAATGACACAAGTCACCATATTGAGTGAGGATTTTGTCTGAACCTAAAGTAGAAGAAGAAATTGAATTTCTCCAAATCAGGGCCTGTTCAGAATTCAAAAAAATCGATAATGCCTTGGTATCAACCTTAGCCCATTTAAGTCTTCTCTCCTGCCTCACTTCAAGGTTAGCTAGTATCATCTTGTCATGGGGCGTAAATATCCTTGTATCTGATCTGCTTTGGAATGAGACTGTAATAGGTTGATGATCGCTATCTTCCCTCACAAGGGCTTGGATGTCTGAAAATAACTCAAACTTATCTTGAGAAACACATATGTAATCTAAAACACTGCTGGAGTTTCCTGCATGATATGTAAAAGGATATATAAAATCAGTTGCTTTACCACCTAAAATAAAAAGGTTACATTTATAAATCAGGGAGATGAGTTGAGAACCTGCAATATTTCTTTTAGGGTCACTAGAAAGCCAGGGTGGATCATTTATTAAATAATCCTCAGGTATAATACCCAAGTGAACAAAATTTTGTAAAGAGGCCCCCACCCTAGCATTGAAATCTCCTGCTAGAATTACAGTGGCTTTAGAATTATTTTTGTTTATCTTTAACACTGTCTCTTCTAGATTTGCCCATATATTAGGAGAAAAATAGGAAGAAGTATGTGGTGGGAGATAAATGTTCAATAATACCAATTCAGAAGATTTATAAGAAAATTTAACAGCTAAGTAATGGGGAGAATCATCTCCTAGAATCAACTTCTGTCCTTGCCATCCTAACTCAGCCTTAGCAAGAATAATCAATCCTCCGGATGCCCGCCCTTTAGTCTTATATTTTTTTGCAGGAATGGACCAGGAACTAAAGCCTGGTAGTTGGATCTCTTCATCATCTAGGGTCAGCCAGGTCTCCTGGAGTGCTATAAGGTCAAAGTTTGAGAGAAACTCCACCAAATCCCCTTCTATTTCTTTGGGCTTCCAGCCAGCAATATTCCAAGTTAGTAGCTGAATAGTAACTTTAAGCTGTAAATTTGTCGGGATAGCTGTGAAGGTATTGGAATTTTGGGTTAAAAAACAGGAGTTTTTCAGTCATTCTACAGAAGTGATATTATCCAAAATTCCTTCGGTGTCAAAAAACACACACTGATTTGGCATTTGCCTACATTCTCCTCTAACTATCTGTTGAGTAGGCTCCAGGAAGTTTTGAGGGAGGTGGTCATTTGGATGAAGAACCAGCAACTTTGGGCTGTTGATTACTTTACAGTCTCTGGGTGTGGCTGGCTTTGCAAGCTGAAGATCTTGATTAGAGTGTACTCTTGATACAACAACTTCCTTTTGTCCTATTATCTGATCAGGGCCCTCAGATAGTGCAGAATGAAGCAAATTGTCATTATCTGAAACAGGACAAGATGGAGTCAGTTTGGGCTGTTTTGGAATAGAAGGACATGTGGGCTTGCTGAGATGTAGGTTATTTTCCTTCTTTAACTGAGTTGTTTGATTGCAAGGTTTAGAGAGTTTATAAAAATTTTCTGCCGAGTTGCTGTCAGATGAAAAGTCCAAAGATATCAAGTCAATTAAAGGTTTAGCTGCTTCTCGGGTTAGCAGCAGTGTTTGTTTTAATTCATCCAATCGTCTCAGTATTTCTTCTTGTTCACAGTTTGGTAAGGCTTCAAAAGAGTTAATTAGTCCTGTTTCTAGAGCTTCATCAGTGCCAATTTTTTCTTCGATCATTTCAATATGATTTTGTGGGCAGTGTCTTGTCAAGGACGCTAGAGGTGCTGAGTTGCTGTGGTTTTTATCATTTGGCACACTGCCCGTAACATGAGGCAGGGGAGTATCTGCTTGAGATGTTAAACCAAAAAGTGCAGACCTTTTTTCATCTTGGAAAACACGAATTGGGTATATTTGAAAAGTTGAAAGAAAAGATTTCATTTTGAACAGCATACAGGGAATGGTGGAATGGTTAAAAGTCAATAAAATTCGTTTATGACCTGTCATACTAGGAAGCCATTCAACAGCACTCAGGTCAATCATATGATGCTGGCATCGAAGAAGTGAGCTAAGTGATAGAATAATAGCTCTTCTAGTGGACCAGCGTCCAATGTTAAATCTGTTGAGGTTAATCCCCAGAGCAACCTGGTTTGTTTGGAGTATGCGGTTGTGCCTGTTTGTGCTTATCTCTTTAGTAGAGGGTAAGGCTGTAAACTCTGCCTGGTTTTGGTTGGCTTTGCTAATCTTAATTTGTTCTTCTGAACAATTTTGTTTCTTTTGGTTGTCCATAAACAATTCAGAATTGGTGCCGATGTTTTGAGTTGCTTTAAATGCTGCCAGCTTATCTCCATAACTTTGCACAAAATTTTCAAAGGCTGTTTTTAAGGAGTCCACCTTTGTGTTTATGGAAGTTAAATATTCAAAAGTTGAAATTACAGTTTGTGCAGTTAATAAGCATTGTCTAGCAGCAAAGCCTGTTGTAAATTCCTTTGGAGATTGCTTAACTTGCTCTTCCCCCATCAGAGATGTATTAACAACGGGAGAAGGTAGTAAAGACAAGGGTTCAATCCGTTGGTTTGATTCCTCATGCAAAGTAGAGGACAGCTCTAATAATTGTTGTTTTTCAATTTCAGTTTCCAAATCCCAATTCAGCATATCATAACTGTTGGAGGTGGGGATGGAATAGAGAGGATCTATTTTGTTATTATTTTTACTCACAGTTTTCTTGTCCATCATATAATCTTCAATTTTTGGCTGCTTTGTAGGTTTGGGTAGAGTCTGAGTGCCTGGGCTAGTCCTGTTGCGTTTCTTGTTCTTCCCCATTGCTTCAGTGTCGTTGCGTTGTAACTGAAGCCTGTACGATGTTTTAGGAACTTGATGTTCAGTTTTAAAATATCTCTTGCGGAGAATATGTTTATAAAATAAAGCTAGATAAAAATTAAAACGCGTGGCTAGGCTGTTTATAAAAATGAATAAAACATATAAAAATATCAGAAGGAGCTCAGCAGAGAAGCTGCTGCTCCGTCGCCATCTTAGCTCCGCCTCTCCTACCGAGATACCAAGAAGAATATGCACATATTCCCCACCTCCCTTTTTATTTATTTATTTATTTATTTATTTATTATTCATTTATCTTATTTATACCCTGCCTATCCCCTCCCTAATGGAGGGCTCTAGGCGGCTTACAATCATGTACTTCAATTTTATACAATCATATCATACCCGCGCGATTAGGGAGGGAGTGAGGGAACCGGCTCTTCTTTTCCAGGCATCAGAACTACAAGCCCCAGAATGCTTTGCTTTCCGAGCCGGCTGCTGACATCCCGGAAGTTGTAACTGGGATCTGTCGTCCTCTGCCGCCGTCCTCAGCCGCCATTCCGGCATCTCCAGATCTCCGTCTCCGTCTTCGGCTCCGAGGCGACTCCCTGACAGGATGCCAGCAAATTGCCCCACGTGAGTGGTACCCATTTATCTACTTGCTTATTTAGCTTTCGAATCACTGGGTTGGCAGAGAGCTAGGGCTAGTGACGAGAGCTCACCTCGCCACGTGGATTCGAACTGCCGACCTTATGGTTGGCAGACTACCAGCTCAGCGGTTTTACCGCGCCTCTTTAGCTCTCAAGGGAGGAAGTTGAATCTATTAGTACTAAGTCAGCCTCAAATAGATGGGTTGCTTGAAGCCTGTTGGAAATGAAGTACCTCTTTGAAGCTGATTTATGAAGCAATGTGACTACTGCTTCTAAAAAGCAAAATGTAGCTCTGTATTGTTTCCTTTCACCTTGTTTCTGAAGCCTCCTCCTGAGGCCTGGCAATTAGCCAGAAGAGGTCTCTGCACATGAAATGTGCATGTTAAGCACATTCACAGCATCACTTTCATACACACAGACACAAGTGGACATAATTGGTGGCCATGTTGGTTAGGTGGGGAGTACAGAGATGGCTTTCTCAGGAGATGGAGGATGGTCCAGTGACCCCCTAGAATATTGGGCAAATGGCTAAATCCAGATCTAGCAAATTCTGCCCACAGTTGTCTAAGAGCACCTCCTGTAAACCTCAATCAGCATTCAAAGCAACTGGGTATTCCGATACCAGGTGATATAGTAACATCCCATCACACTTCCTTGGAACAAAAGTTGGGGGAACTGCTGGTGTTTCTGAAAGTGAATCTCACAACCCTGGGTACCCCAAGATAGACATACAGACAGTGTGGGTGTCCAACCTCACTCTGTTCTATGCCAAATTGATTTGGTTAAGGCTCAAATTGGATTCTGCATTTATTAGCACATGCTTTTGGGAAGGCTTCAAATGTTGCCTCCTCTCTAAATTTGTTGGGTTTTGCTCAAGGCCTAATGTTGTAGGAGGCTTGCAGTTCTACTCAAAGTCAATGATTAGGACTCTGAATTTCCCAGGGCTGAACAGTATCCACACTGTCTTAAGTCAGACACAAAGATAACACTAGGCACTCAGAAGAAGTACTGAGAAATCAATCAGTCAATCAGTCAAACTAAACATCCTGGAAGAAGGCAATAGCAAAACACTTCCATACTGAGCCCCAAACTTCCAACTTCTACATGAATACCTAATTGATTCAAAGGAGATTTGATTCATTTTCCCCCAAGAAGATATGCCAAGCTGAAATCCAGCACAAGAGACAGAATTCAGGTTTTCCAGTGGAGGCATGGTGTCTGGCCTTTCCACAGTCCTTTTTTGGTCCTCCTCACCAGATTCCTCCTCTAGTCCATTGGGATTTCTGTCTGATGATGGCCAAAGAACCCTTTCTTTCTTTCACTGCCTGCACTTGAGGAGCCTTTTCCTGATCCAGCTAAATAACCATATCTCCTAACCTGTAGAAACTTTGGAGACTTCATAACCATATCTCCTAACTTTAGAAACTTTGGAGAGTTCCAGCAGAAGAGCCTAAGAGAGACACCAAATACTGGACCTGCCGTCAGCACATACCAAACTGTTTGCATTGGCGGTCTGGCTTTAACACGGTCACTTCATCATGGGCTAGAACCTGACAATGCACAGTGGTCCAGTGTTGCCAACAACTGCACTGGGAATAAAAAGGCCTTCTTTTTCCTTTGTGTCTGCAATGCAACTGAAAGAAGGTTGGGTCTGTTGAATCCTCCTCTTGTGTTGCCTTGAACGTGCAAGTTACAATAATATTGATCACAGCTCAGGATTGCCAGAAACATGGAAACTTTATCCATAAAGCATTCATTGGATTAAGCTGTTTTTCTAGCAGAATCAACAACATAAAACCCGGCTGTTGTTGATCATAAATGTACAGTCAGCAGTCAGTGAACTTTTACTAGAAAGCATGAATTTCAGATTCTTTTTTTAAAAAAAAAAAAAAACTATAGTTAGAAAAGAAATGGCGAGCTAATTCCAAAAGTAAAGTTCAAGTCACCTTCCCCAAACTTTGGAAAGCAATTAGCTGGTTGGCTACCCTACTGAAAAGATGCATTTCCAGGATATCCGAGAACTACCCAGGAGAGCTAGCATTTCACTTTCTTTTTAAAGCACAAGATGGCATTTGATTAGAAATGGTTGGTTAGCTAATTATTTTCAGGTTGAAAAATCCATGGATTATCCAGTTCATTAGCTTGAGGAGAACATCTAAAAAGCTTCTGTCTCATCTTTTTTATGTCAATTAAGTTTGGTTTGGGCCCCATTGGCCTATATAATTTTGTAGAAGTATAGAGTGAAGGAGGATATTTCAGCCATTCAACCTCCTGCTATTGCAAGAATCCAAATTAAAGCAACCCCCACAAGTGACTATACCCACGGAGTGGAGGCTACCAGTTCTCTGGGTCATTCGTTCCACTATCAAACTCTCTGATGATTAGGAACTCCCCACCCCACCCACCAACATTCAATTGGAATCCGCTTTTCTGTAGTTTAAATCCATTATTGCATGCCCTGCACTCTGTAGTGATAGAGAACAGATTGTGACCTTCTGTGTGACATCCTTTCAGATATTGCAATAGTGTTCCTTCATCCTTCCGTCTTCTTTTTCTGAAGCTAAATATGCACAGCTTCTTCCATCTGCCTTCGTAGAATTTGCTTTCTAGTCCCCTGATCATCCTTGTTGACATTCACTCAATCCAATTTCAGTTTTTCTAAAGTCTTAATATTTGGTACCCCAAACATCCCAAACTGGATGTGAAACTTGAAATGGGTACCTGGCCCATGCGGGATACTACTTTTTTATGCTTTGGAAACTGCTTCTGATAATATAGCTTAATCCATCCTTTCCTCCCTTTCAAGCTCTCATTCTCCTGACTCATAGTCATCAAACATTTCCAAAAATGTAAGCTCCAGAATGCTCATCCTTTACTTTCTTAAGATCATAACGTTACACCTGCCTCAGTCAAACTTCATTTTTCAAATTTCATCCCATTTCTCCCAACTGCTTAATAAAATTTGGAAAATATATTGCTGCCCTCCAGACTATTGGTATTAGGCTATACTTTGCTTTGGATTGGAGAGCCAAAAGGTACTTTCCACACATGCCTTCTCCCAGGATCCCATGGCAGCCAGCTGCCACAAAATCTCAGCAAATGCATTAAGAAGATGAAGAAAAGTGTCCAGAAACACCTTTTTTGCCTTTGAATCATGCCTATAGTCTGGGAGAAGGGCAGACAAAGACTTGGGAGAGGGAACCTATCTTACCCATCTTAATAGTTTTAAGTTAACCTAATAAAACCGATTAAACCCCATATTTTTGCAACTGTACTGAATTTGCTTAAATTATTTGCCAAACAATGGTTTATTCAGTAAGCCACAATTTTCTAGATGCCTACCATGCTCTAAGCAGCAATCCTTGGTTTGTAAACTGCAATGATTGGGCTCTGAGTGGGGGAAAATTAGGCTTTTAGGTTTTTTGTGATTATAGCTGAGTAAAGCCCTTAATACAGAGCCAATTTGGTGCAGTGGTTAAGCATCAGGTTAGAAACTGGGAGACCTAGTTCCCCTTTAGGCATGAAGCCAGCTGGTTGACCTTGGGCCAGTCACACTCACTCTGCCCTAGGGAGGAGGCAATGGCAAACCAATTATGAAAAACTTTGTCAAGAAAACTTGGGATTAGTCCAGGCAGTCATGAGGAATCAACACTGACTTAAAGGCACTCAAAAAGAGTCCTTAATACAATGAGGTATATTCTCCAATAGAGCAAGATACCCACCCCAGCCTGTACAGAGAGATAAACTCCAGTTAACCTCAAGTGTCCTGAAATCACAACACCAGTTGGAACCAGTTGAGTAGAAAGAATATGCAAGTAGCATGCTCTGATAAGAAGCACCCAAGTTACTCAAATATGTGCATGTCCTAAATTTGAACTGCTCAATCGTGCATGTTAAACTATACATTAACCAGTTAATGAATATGCATGTAAAAATTATACATGTTGAGAGGGCAGTCATTCACAACAAGCACAAGAATGCTGATACTATCTCCCTACCAAGTGTGAGAGAGAGACAGAGAGAGGGAGAGAAAAAGAATAGCATACCTAAGTGAAAACTGTTGTTGTAGTCCCCCTCAAATGCCTAAAACCAATGCTTGCTTTGCTTCAAGGAACAAAGAAAACACTCTATTCACATTCATGCAACTTAACCCAATGGCCATTTTGTTTTATGACTTGTTCCAGGAGGACACAGTGGATAAAGTAGAACTGACATCAGGAAAGGATGCTTAAATCTGTTCCCTCCTTGCATTGCTCTGTTTCAAGCCATGCCCTGCTCAAATGACCGCTCCGCAAGGGAGGGGTGCCTGTGTTAATATGCTGCCTAATCTTCCTTTTAAATCAAGGAGGTAGAACACCTGTTGGAACAACGTTGCAGGCCAGATAGCAAAAACGTTAAACATCCTGCTGCTGCTTCATTATAATCACATCCTGACAAAGCAGCTTTTATGACCCATGAAATGTCAGTGGGCTATAGTATGATTATTTATTTATTTTATTTATTTTACATCCTGCCTTTCTTATTTTATAAATAACTCAAGAAGACGAACATACCTAACACTCCTTCCTCCTCCTATTTTCCCCACAACAACAACCCTGTGAGGTGAGTTGTATATTGCCTGAATATACTTATTTATGATTCAATTTGTTTTCCATCTGTTTTCAGTATCTGGTGGCCTTGTGTTATATCAAGCTTCAGTCATCTTTGCAGCCTCATCCTGCTATTTTCTCTATAGACTGTCCTACACTATCCAACATTTAGAATATGTGGTCCCCCCAGTCTTTCTACTCCTTGATCTCCGTTATGTAATTTTCTTTTTTCTCTCTCTCTTAGTTCTGTTTCTATATATCAGTTCCACCTTCTGTTTTCTACTTATCTTTCGACTGAATACTTCAACAATAGCTCAGCAAGTAGGTCGCAAAGTCTACTAGAGGCTAGAAATTCAATGCCAAGTCAATGTACAGGAGGATGGCCCAACACAGGAGAAGTAACACCACAGGACCAGAGTCAGCAGTTTATCTTCATCTAAAGGAAAAAGGACACTCATTTGAGGACATTAATGTTCACATTTTAGACAGAGAAGATAGGTGGTTTGAGAGAGGGGTCAAGGAATCCATTTATGCCAACTTGGAAAATCCTTCCTTGAATAGAGGTGGGGGCCTCAGGCACAATCTTTCCCCTATTTTCCTCCCTGCTTTGTTTTCTGTGCCTAGGAAGATTAAGACCATTTCGCAAGCTCAACAGCAGCATGGTGATCTTAACGATCCTTCTTTAGATGATAAAGGGACTTAGAAATAACATCTCAAAAATAACCATGACCTAGCCCCAGATGTAAGGTCACAAAGCAACATATTTAAGGATTCCCTTACTAACTTTGCTCAGACTGAAGAAGCTCCTTGGATAAGGAGCAAAACATTTCCACTGAGAAAATAGAAATCCAGTTGACATGATTCAAGCTACAGACAATGCCAAGTCAAGTGTATCCTTGTAATACAATCAAACAGGGAACACAGACTATAGGCTGCCTACCAGAAGTTCTTCATGTTTTTTTCCCCCATAAAGGGATGGGAACACACTCCATATGCTATATATTTATGTTTTCAATTCTTCCATAGAGCTGCAAATATTACCTCACTTTTTTTTCCCATACAATCATGTCTTATTCCCGGAGACTGCCTGGACAAGTCCCTGCAGTTTTCTTGGCAAGGTTTTTCAGAAGTGGTTTTGCCATTGCCTCCTTCCTAGACTGAGAGAGAGTGACTGGTCCAAGGTCACCCAGCTGGCTTCGTGCCTAAGGCGGGACTAGAACTCACGGTCTCCCAATTTCTAGCCTTGTGCCTTAACCACTACACCAAACTGGCTCTCCTATTACCTCACATAGTCTTGTTTTAAATTCTACAACTAATACTACTTTCAAGAGCCAACTTCTTTGATTATGTAGACAAAATCAGGCTGCTGAGAATCAAGATTAGAGAAATCCCAAAATTTAAGAAAAGTATTTTGGAAGGGAAAAACCGTAAGGTGTCCTTTTGGATCAAAAGACAAAGCAAATAAGTTACCTGTCCATGCCTATTGGCTTTTATAAACATAGCATAAAAAAATGACATAGCATTGTTGATTTAAAAAATGTTTGGAGGGGGGAGGGGGACAGAAAGGAAGATAAAAGAGAGAGTTTTTGTTCCATTAAACAGGACCTTGTTCATTCATATTCTATTCCACATGCTGGAACATTGTAGGCCACGTTCATACTTTTCTTGGGAAAATTAGCAAATCAAAACCAAATTCTCATTTTAGGATTTGGGATTTTATTTATTTATTTATTTGATTGATTGATTCATTGATTTCATTTCTCACCACCCAACTCCCTCAAGGGACTCTGGGTGGTTATCCCCAAACAAGAGGGTTTTTTTCCCCCTTCCTTTTCCTGGTTTGAAAGATCATGATAGTAATGGGGTCATAGGAAAGGAAGGAGAATATTTTTTTTTAAAAAATAACCATCATTATTTATAATAGAGTAGAAATTGTTAATGACCATGTTAATAAAGACTAAAGTGATCACCAGATTAGTTGTTCCTGTAAGATGAGAAAAAGGAGATTTGTGGGTATATAAACACCAAAATATGTCAGGCGGGGAATATTGAAAGGAGAGAGAAAGGCTGTATTTAGAAGGATATTCTTTGAAACTAAAATTCTGAAAGCAATGATTAATGGAGAAGAATATGAATTAAAAAGGTCACTTGAAAAACAATGAACTCGCTACTGCAGGAATTGAACTCCAAGCCAAAACAAAAGCAATACAAGGAAAGTTCCCACTGTTGGAATGTGTTTGCCTGAACAGAGCCATTTTGCAAACAAGATGGAGATGGAACCTCCAGACATCTCCTAACCACAGCCAACTGCAGGCAGCTTCTTTGTTTAAGCCAGGCTCTGATTGGAAACAAAGGAAAATTGAGACACCCCCCTGACCCTTTATCTTTAGCCCTGCCTTGAATCCAAAACCCTTCTCATGCCTCATTTTGGGACACTTGCAGATCTGATACGCATTCCCTCTGCATCTTCTTCCAAGACATTAATAAAGATGGAGAGTTCTATAGAGTCCAGGACTAAACCGTGTGGTCCCACCTTGATACCTAGCTCAGGTCTGCTGAGGAATCATTGAAAAGCATTCTTCAAGTATGAGTTTTGAGCCAGCTGAGTATCCACTTAATTGACATGCCATTTAATTAGCTGGTTAAATATTTTCCTGGCATCAAAACTGTGTCTACAGCCTTTCTACAACCAATTAAGGAAGTTGCCCATGGTGGTTACGTTGGCACTTATAAAATACAAGTGTACAGTATATTGGGCATGTAAATAAATCTACCACTTCTTTTCCAGACTCATCTAGCTATTCTGGAGATGGTCCAGCAATTTTCTTTCTAAGAAATGGTTTGTGGGATTCCAGATGTGGTCTGGCCCCAAAACATTTTTGTTCTGTCTGATATTCCGGAACGTTTCTTTCTTACTGGACATACTTAGTACATGTTCTATGGTTATACATAGGATTTCCCAGTCAAATTGAATTCTTCAGAGAGAAGTTCTCCTAAATGAAATTCCTGCTGAAGCAATCAGAAATACAATTGAAGTTTCCTGAAATTTGTTGAGTGATTCACTGTTTGAAAAGGTAAAGCAACCCTGATTCCTCTCCTGCAATAAATCACAACTTTGCTTTTGATTTTCCAAATAAGAAGAACAGCAGAGTAGGGAAAGTGGGACAGAAGATAAACGTCTAACTTCTTATTGCTTCTTTAATCACAGTGCTTTGGGAGCAGGATCTTGAGTTTTATGTTGTGAAGTTTGTTTTATACTCTTTATTGAAAAGTAAAGACTCCCTCAAGTCAAGCTCAGCTCCTGGTGACTTGGAGGACATGTGGCTGGTCTTTTCTTCACATCAGTATGGAAGTGGATTGAGGTTGCCTTTCCAAGGGGAGGAGATAATCAAAATTCCCTCCAGTGTCCGCTCTCTCTCTCTCTCTCTCTCTCTCTCTCTCTCTCTCTCTCTCACACACACACACACGCACACACACACACGCACACACACACACACACACACACACACCCATATTTTGGTCCCTTTCTGAAATCAAACAGACCCTTTCCAATCTGTGGCCAGAACAAGCTATTCAAAATATGCATGCTTTGGCTTGAGCATGGGCTCTGAATGTTGCATTCAGAGAACAGTTTGTGCATAGAATGTCTTTCACAACCCTAGTTAAAGCATTTTTGGAGAGCCCTACAGTCTGAAACTCATGATGGCCTGAGATGTGCTTCATGGTATACTGTACCCTTTCTCTCAATGACTAATTTTCAAGTCTCTTTTATGTACTTCCTTTCCACACTGTAAAACTATTCAAGCTACTTTTATTTAGACTTTTTAAAAAATGCCTTTGGTTCTCAGAGCTTGAAATATAACGCTGTGACCTTTTTTTTAGTAAGTTCAGTCTGTGTTAAAATTGATTTTTTTTCTTCTTATTAGGTTTGTGAACTTTGCTGAGAACTCCCTGTAATTACTACTATAAATATTTATTAATACCATATAAATATTTATTTGTATACACAAATAAATATTTATTTTTAATTGTGGAAATGAGGGTAAGCTATGCTTCCAGATCCTTCCTTTAATTTTTATAAATATTGTGCTAGTAGCTCTTTTATCTGCCTTAGTGGGATACTAGGTAGCTGAATGGTATCAAGATATATATCCCTCTATAAAATCCAGATGGCTCATCACAAACTGAAAACTTACTGGATAGAACCTAACATGATGCCTTCAGTAATGTAATATATGCCTTTTTTATGGGGATGCTCTAAAAATAATTTTTTGTCTCCTCCCCTCTTTTCAACATAACTTCTAGGGTCCCTTCATAGAATTTTACCACCAACTAATCCATGATACAGAATGGGAACTTCATGTGCTCCCATTGCAACATATGTTGAATATCCAGAACTATTGACAAGAAACAGAAAAACTAGACAGCAAGTAGGTGTTTTTGATATCAACGTGATGTTGGGATCATATACAGTCCCATATAAATGTATTGCTGCAAAGACACCTTTTGGAAGGAATCAGTGTCTAACATTTGCATTTTGAACTGCATTTTTACCTCCAAATGCTGCTTTTTAAATAGTTGGGTGATTATTGTAAGCACTCAGATGAGCAAATATAAAGATTTCCTGAGATTTGAACCATGCCAGAATTATCTAACAAAAATAGTGGACCAAACTGACCTTAAATATAGTGATTGTACTGTGTTAATCCTGAGACTTAAACAACCTCCGTAATTGCAAAGTCTGGGAAGTGAGGAGAACTGAGAAATGGGAAACATTTTCATAATGTTGTTTCCTTGTTCTTTTACAGGTATTCTTTTGCAACAGTTTTTCCATAAGCAATGGAAGGATCTGATCTGGGCTTAGATGTCTTCTTCCTTCCAGTATGCCTTGTCCAATCTCCACCATTTCAGCTTTCTCATGGTTGAAGATTAGTGATTAGATTAGATTTTCTTTTCCAACTCAAAACATTCTTTTTGTCCTATTAAATCCATGATATCCAACATTTATGGGATTCAGTCGAAAAGGCCTAAACCTTACCTTTAGATTAAAACAATATTCTTGTAGACTCCAGCCATATTCTCAATTACCTGAAGCTAAACTACAATGAATCCAATAGAATCTGCTTCTGAATAGACACATATACAATTCTACCACAGGTTTCTCCTATTATTAGCCTGGAGCAATTCAGAGTGTTGCCTGGAGAAGATCTATGAAGTATAGCCTTCTCTGCTTTTCAAATGAAATAAAACACAGTTAGTGCCCTTTAAGTGTGGAAAGAATGCAGAACATTTTATTTCCAACTCTTCCTAACATATCTTCCTCAGCACAGTATGCGTACATATGTGCTCATGCATATAATGTGCTATTTGCCAGTGCTTCAAACAGACATTACAAATCATAGGCAGAGATAGAGAGATAGATAGAGAGATAGAGAGATAGAGAGATAGAGATAGAGATAGAGATAGAGATAGAGATAGAGAGAGAGAGAGAGATAGAGAGAGAGATAGATAGATAGAGAGAGAGAGAGAGAGAGAGAGAGAGAGAGAGATTCACATTTCACTGAAAGCCAACTTTTATTATCACTGCACAGGGGACGAAAGGAGTAATCAATAGAACACCTGGTCATCCAAAGGGGGGGGGATCCTTTTGGAAATAACTAAGAATGCGGGGGGGGGGGAGAGAGAGAAGGCGGATATCCACTTCAAGAGAGACTGATAGAATAGATCTGGCACCTGGACACAAATAATAATAATCATAGAATAGAATTCGATGAATAAGGAGAAAGGAAAGCCAAGATAGAAACTACATAGGTAAAAATAGAATTAATAGATAGACTAAGAAGATTAGCTAGAGCTGAGCTAGAGAAGCAATGATAAACAGAGTTGAATAAAGTTATTTGCAGGTAAAGAAGAACCAAGAAGGAAAGACAACAAGGAGGTGATTAAGACCTGCTGGAGTTGGTTCAAGTCAAATGGAAGTGTAAGGATAAGGATTGAAGTTGAAGTTAGTGGAACTCAGAATCATAGGAAATGTGTAGAATGAAGTTACAGCAGAAATGTAAATACAGTAAAGGTCCAATATAGAAATAAGCTCTAGGAGAGATGCTGAATTAGGTAAGTACAGTATATAAGAAACAGAAAACATATTAATTTGAAGAGCACTTCACTGTTCATTTAAGAAGCAATGTTTAATGATTGGTTTATATTGTGAATTGCTAATAATCACAGTTGTTCACAACAACAACTGTCGGTGCTCTGTTTCCATCTCTGAGACCTGTGACAGATGCATTGAAAGTCGGTGAGAAAATGATAATAAAAACTAAGGCTACAGTACATCTGAAAAATATGGCCTCAGATTTAGTCCTCTTTTTCTGATTATCTAATTTTGTTTGGAATCTAGTTCCTTAGGCAGATATTAAAGGGTCATGAATAATCACGCTTGTTATTTATGCCTGTTCTGTATACATGAGTGCTAGCTGAACTGAGGCCACTGTATTCAGTAGATAAACTTGACTTCAATCTAAACCTTTTCCTTTACCTACTTAACGATGACAAATAGCATTACGCATTTTTCAAAGGCTGGTTTTCTGTAAAATAATTTGCAGGTTTAATGTATTCGCTCACAGAGGCTGGATGAAAAGGGAAATTAGAATTGCAGTGGCAAACATCCTAAATTATGGATGGACTGATTAAAAAATGAGAAAGTGGCCATGCACTTTAAATAATCTGGTAACTTTACAATGATGATAATGAGATGAAATAAGTCATAAAGGATATTGAAACTTATGGTTTAAGGACAAATTAATCTAAAGGGGGACTGCAATAAAGTCTATTTTAAAAGGATTGAATACTCAAATACATATAGATACAGAGAGATGATAGAGATACAGACAGAGATAGAGATAGATGTTGTCAGCCCTTCAAGGCAGTTCAGACAGGAAACCAAAACCATGAGAACTAATACTACCTTTATTGTAAGGTTACAGTAGCAGAATCTTGAACGTCTGAAAGAACTTCACCCCTCCCCTGCCTTTACTTTCCAGAGAACTGGGGGGGGGGGTGTCCCTTCTTCTTCTTCTTCTTCTTCTTCTTCTTCTTCTTCTTCTTCTTCTTCTTCTTCTTCTTCTTCTTCTTCTTCTTTTTGATAAATGTTTATTAGAATTTTACAATACATAGTTAAAAGTTAGAAATAGAAAAAGAAATAGAAATAGAAATAGAAATACAAAAGAAAAAGAAAGAAAAGAAGAAGTGTAGTAAAGTAAAAAAGAAAAAGAAAAGTATGAAACATAGGTAACTTCCAATCTATCCCTGGTCATGAAAACAAAAAAATCCATCCTAAGTGCTAGTTTTTCATGCAATAGATAAGAATAATTCTTTGTCTAGTATACCCCATTATATTTATAGCCTAATCTTCAAATCCCCATGTAAGCTTCGCCCCTCCTGCATTTCGCAAATAGTCCACCAGTGGTTTCCACTCTTTGAGATAACGACAACTTGCGCTTTCTTTTAATAAACAAGTGAGTTTATCATTTTCTGCCATGTCCATCAATTTTAACAACCATTCTTGTATCGTGAAAAATCTGAGTTTTCCAAAATTCTGCATAAAGAAGGGGTCCCTTCTTTTTTTGATATACTCTCTCTCTCTCTCTGTGTGTGTGTGTGTATTGAATTAAAGTAAAGGTAATGGTTCCCCTATACAGTTGTGTCCGACTCTAGGGGCCGTTTGTTAGCTGGAGAGCCAGCGTTGTCCAAAGACGCTTCTGCAGTCATGTGGCCAGCAGAACACTGCTACCACCCCACTGAAGTGGTACCTATTTATCTACTTGCATTTGCATGCTTTCAAATTGCTAGGTTGGCAAGAGCTGGGGCGAGCTCACTCTGTCACATGGTGCTTGGGTCTCAAACTGCCAACCTTCCGATTGATAAACCTGGTGTCTTAACCACTGAGCCATCGCACCCCCATATATTGAATTACAATAGTAAAATTTAATACAAACTAAAAGAAAGAAAAATAGAAAGAAGGAGTGAAACATGCAGGAGAAGAAAAAACAGAAAAAAGAAAGAAAAGTAAAGTAAAGTAATAATATAGTGAAGAGAGAAAATAAATATATAAATAAGTGACTTCCAACCTTCATCACAAGTATAAACAGTCTTTGTAACTCTTCACCTCCTTTTAGTTTACAACCAATGATCTCTTCATCCCATATCCCATCTCTTATCTGTAAACAAATCCATAAAGCATAGTCATTTCAGTCCTGGTGTCAGCAGAAAGTCCATTAAAGGTTACCAGAAATAACAACATACCTTAATGTAACCTTGATCAATAAATGAACTTTATATTCCTTCCTTTTACTTCTAACAGTCTTAATCTTTAATTATTTGATTTCTTTTCATTTCTTCTTTGTCCCTTCTCACAAGATTCTTCAAAGCTTTAACAAGCCTGGTTTGTAAATCCAGTATAAAAGAATTATCCGGATCACCCTCTTGGTTTATTATTTGTATTTCCTTTTTGATTTTTAAAACATCAACTGATTTCTCTTTTATATCCAGTGAGACATCCTTTACCATATCATTCTCATAACCTGTCATTTGTAGATCCATTTTTGATGCCATCTCTATCTTGTCAAATAAAACTTGTTTCTCATCTGCCATTTCTTCCATGACATCTTTTGGACAATTTAGTGTCCAATTTTTTAAATAGCTTATCTTTATTTTTTCTTGCAAAAGTCCAAATGAATCTATTTCCCATGGGAAGGGTTCTATATAATTAATTCCAAAATCTTATTCCAAGTTTATCTGGATGCTTAATCCATTTATAACTTTCTAGGATCAAAGTATTATTTAGCTTTTTGCTGTTTATTTCAAGTTTTTTTAAGTTCTTAAACTTATGATTAAATTTTTCTTTCATTAAGGATTAAAGGAAAAGTCACCCGGCGTTTTCAGACTTGTCGATCTGAAGGTCTCTGATAGCTCAAAAGTAGTTAACAAGAAATTTCCAAACGTGATTAGAAAAAGAAGTTTTAAAGGAAGTCTTCTTTAAAAGGCACTGACTGCAGTTGTGAGCAAGATGGCTAATCTCGTCATCTCCCAGTGCTCAAAACCCACCAAGGACTGCTGTCTTGTTGTCTCCTCACGAGGAGCAACTGTTTGGAGCACATGTGGGCGATCTTCCATCCTCTCCTTGTCTGGAGAGGGTTCAAAGAGCTGGTCTGCTCACCAGCTCTTCGTTGTCCACTGCTGTTATTCGCTCTGCTTTTCGTGGAGCTGTCTCCAGAAGTTTGCTGAAATAAGGAGGGTCACTTCTGAGATGCTTTCTCCACCCCCATCCCTCCTTAGGACTCAGATTTCTCTTCTCAGCCAGCTTCCAGGCTGTGGCACTTCTTCTGGTCTCCCAAGGTCATTCTCACAGCCCATTACAGATTTGATACAGATATATAGATGTGAGTGTGTAGTATTTTAACCACTTTTACTTAATAGCTCAGATAGTGGAGTCTATTTTACAATCTACTGTACCATGTAAAAGTAAAATTAAAAGAAAACCAATATGGTATGATCGTCTAGAAAATTAAAATGTTTGCTACAGAGCAAATAACAGATACTGAAATTTGGAAAACAGTAATATATTTCCCTTCTTTTCAAATATTACACTAGTCTTTTCTCAATTTGCATTTAGTGACAGCACAAACATGGCCTGGAAAGAGTTTACTTGCGCTGGATCCCCATGATATAGACTTCCTCTTATCCCCAGTCCTTTAGTGAAATAGGGTTAAAGTCTTCTTAGCTGTAACCATGTTGAAGAAGCATTTTCCCTCTTTAATCCTACACCATCCAAAGATAGCTTCAAAGTGGGTATGGTCTGCTCATCTTTGTCCTCGTTGATTTGGAAGGATGTCAGTGACTTGAAACAGAGGCAATTGAGGCAGGGGAGGGGTTGGTAATGAGGACAGCAAATTTTATGCTGGTGTAATTTTCTGGCAACCCAAGAATGGGTCTAAAGAAATTCAATTCAGCAGTGGGGAAAGGGTTTTAGTTGCATTTTCATGTGTTGAACTGTGAATTAGCTCAGTTTGAGCACAGGTAGTAGCAAAAAGGAAATGCTAAGCATCTTTGGTTTCTACCTGTTGTTGTTCAGTTGCTTCTGGCTCTTCATGACTTCATGGACCAGGCCACGCCAGAGCTTCCTGTCGGCCATCACCATCCCCAGCTCCCCCATGGTCGAGTCCGTCACCTCCAGAATATCATCCATCCATCTTGCCCTTGGTCGGCCCCTCTTCCTTTTGCCTTCCACTTTCCCCAGCATCAGCATCTTCTCCAGGGTATCCTGTCTTCTCATTATGCGGCCAAAGTCCTTCAGTTTTGCCTTTAATAACATAGGTTTCTACCTACCCACCCCCTTTAAAATATATATTTTATTCAACATTTTAGAGAAAATACATAAACAGGGAAGAAAAAGGAACAAAAGAAATGGATCAAATACACATGAAGAAACAAGGGATTTACAAATGTCATAGAAATTACAATTTTCCAGTATATCATTAATTGATTATTAATAACTGAATGTATTTCATCATTTTAAAAGCCTGAAAATCCCTAGTAAGGTCTGGCAAATATCAAGAACCATGGTTGGCACAGTATAAATCACAGAATGAGATGGGTTTCTTGCTTAACCCTAATCCTTATTTAAAAAATAGAAACATATATACAGATGAAGGATGAATCAAAAGGAAGAACAAGACTGAAAAATTCATAGAGTTCCCCAAAAAGAAAAGTGTGAAAAACTTAAGGAACAAAAGATGATTCATGAATCACTATATGGAATGGTGACAGCAAAAACTTGTTTGCAAAGGTAGAAAGTTATGATTGTTTGCAAAGGTAGAAATATTTGATGAATGATGTTGGTGAAAACTGAACTGTCTGTCTTTTTCTTATCTCATGTGTTTAACTTCATTGGTTTACTATTTCTTACTCTCTTTCCAGTACTTCGCATACTGTAAGGTTGCTTGCCCCAAAGAAAAGAGCATGTAGAGAGAATTGGTATAAGATGTTTTATCTTTGGTATGTTACTCCAGTCTCAGTTGCTAAAATGAATCATTCTTTTTCCCCAGAACATTGGAAATGCAACAAACATTGGATAATATTTCCATATGTGGTGGTAATGTTGTAAAGCCCAACATTTCTGGAAAATGAATCATAGTAGAATGGAACAAATTTTGAAAGTTGTAATTCCATTACAATCTGGGATATTCTTATTACATTTCACTAAACCATATAACCCTTCAAAATAGACTGAACTAGCATTGTAAATATTAGCATCTGCAATGATTTTATGCACTTTTTATTGGAAAAGGAGCTTTAATTCCTTCTTTGGAAGAACAGCTAACTAAATTATGGGGGTACGATTGAATGTCTAGAATAACATCCTACTTAAAAAGTAAATTTGATGTAGATTTTAATTCTAATTGGAAACCATTCTTGTATTATATTGCTATATATAGATTGGTGCCAAATCCAAAATCGGGTTTTTCTTATCTTAAGAAAATATAAGAATTATATCTTAATTTGATCTACAATTTCTAATATTGATTTAAAATTTTGCCTACTGTTTATAGTTCTATCAGTGCTGACCAAGTATGCTTAGCTTTAAATCCAATGGGGGCATTTGGATTTTGTTTAGAGAAAAAAATATGAAATATTCTACAATATTATAAGTTCATAATGATATACTGGAATGCACTCTTTTTTATGATACCTAAATCAATTGTTTCCCCTGCTGTGCTTTTTTATTGGTTCCTTATTTCCTGTTTTCACGCATGTTCTGTATTTCTCTTATGTTTTCTTTACTTATATGGTTTCAAAAATAAAAATTATAGAGGGGGGGAAAAAGCATGACAGAGAGGTACGTACTTTATATGTTTGTGAAAAGGTATTCTTTTAAAACAGAAGGTGACAAATATTGTTTTTAAAAATTATGTAAAAGCAGCCCACCTAAAGCTAAAGAAAGAAACATCCATTTCACAGAAGATCCATCTTTTGTTCCTATTTCCCTGAAGAGGCATGGGGGGCATGCAATAAATTTCTAAAGCAGATCTTAACATATGTTCTCACTTAGGAGCAAACAGTCTTTCCAATACCTTAGTCTCAGTTTAGGATTTCTCCCCACTCAATCTTCCTCAAGATTTAGGATTAGTCTATTAGCAGACCATGTAATAGTGTGTCAACCATGCAGAAGTTCAGAGCTTCAGCAAATCAAATATTAAAGTTAATGATTTCCCCATGAACACAGATTTTCATCCAGGATTGCAAAATCCTAAGGAGAAATGTTTCCCATCATGGCTTTACAGAAAACTGCCTATAAGTAATGGTCTGTGAGAATGTCCTTGAGAGACAGGAGAAGGGGAAAGGGGAGCCACAGACTAGATAACAGGCAGAAACATTGAGGGCATAGCAAACATCTCAGAAGGAACCCTCCTTTGTTCCTTGGACTGTAAAGGTGAGGGGGGAGAGATGTCCTTTCAAACTTGAAAGATTCTGTTAATGTAACCTTACAATAAAGGTAGCGATAGTACTCATGGTTGGTGCTTCTTGTCTGGACTACCTCAAAGGGCTGACCATATATGGAGAATTTAGGTAAATTAAATTTTGACATTCTGATTTTTAAGGGCTCATTATTAGACCTCTAAGGGGGCGTGGTGGCTCAGCGGGTAAGACGCCAGGCTTGTTGATTGGAAGATCACAATTAACATATAATTAACAGCATTCCGCATGTGTCATGCCAGCCACATGACCGCAGAAGCGTCTTCGGACAACGCTGGCTCTTCGGCTAACAAACAGAGATGAGCACCAGTCCCTAGAGTCGGACACGACTGCACAAATGTGCGGGGGGAACCTTTATCTTTTTATTATACCTCTGGGCACCAAATGTTGAGAATATGCAATGTTGAGTGATTAATTTCTCCCTCATATCCTGCTTCAAAGAGTTTTCAGAAGTATCTGGATGGCTGTTGTTGGAAATGGGATGCTAGATTGCACCACTGTTGATGAGGAAGGAGTCACAGATGGCAAAATGGTAGTGCAGCAGCACGATCAAAGCCCCAGCTCTTTGTACATGCATGCAACATTTTGTCGATGAAGGTTCTCAGTCATCCAGGTGGAATTGTCTGTAGCTTGAATCATGTCAACTGGATTTCTGTTTTCTCAGTGGAAACGTTTCGCTCCTTATCCAAGAAGCTTCTTCAGTCTGAGCAAAGTTAGTAAGGGAATCCTTAAATATGTTTCTAAGGTGGCTGTGTGACCTTGCACCTCAGGCTAGGTCATGGTTATTTGAGATGTTTATTTCTAAGTCCCTTTATCATCTAAAGGAGGATTGTTGAGATTACCATGCTGCTGTTGAGCTTGCGAAATGGTCTTAATCTTCCTAGGCACAGAAGACAAAGCAGGAAGGAAAATAGGGGAAAGATTGTGCCTGAGGCCCCCACCTCTATTCAAGGAAGGATTTTCCAAGTTGGCATAAATGGATTCCTTGACCCCTCTCTCAAACCACCTATCTTCTCTGCCTAAAATGTGAACATTAATGTCCTCAAATGAGTGTCCTTTTTCCTTTTGCATGCAACATTGTTTTGTTGTTTATTCGTTCAGTCACTTCCAACTCTTTGTAACTTCATGGACCAGCCCACACCAGAGCTTCCAGTCAGCTGTCACCATCCCCAGCTCCCCCACGGTTGAGTCCATCACCTGAAGAATATCATCCATGGATGATATGCAACATTGACACATGAACAAATGAATCATAATGTCCCCTTTACCCTTGGTTTTCCACAGCATACCCTGGAAGAGGAGACATTTAACAAGGAGAGTTGGGGAAGCAATGGGACAACTTAATATACAAGAAATTGTGCCTTCTGCCTTGGTGAAAGAAGAAAAAACAAAGTGGATGTTCGGGACAGGCTCAACTTAGTGAATTCTACTCTCTAGAAAATAGTCAAATCCTCTGCAAACATGTAGAGTTCAAAGGACATTTGTGGTCTTGCAAATGCCCCATTTAAAACTTGAGAGAAAGAATCTGATCTGCTGCAGAGGTTTGTCCCTTTTATCAAGCCATTGTGTCCTAAGTTGCACTTTTTAAAAGTGGACATGCTGCATGTTTATTATTAATATTTTATTGATTTCTTTTTACGTCTTCCTATGCTTAACTGCTTCCCATTTCTGTCCTTGCCTGGAGCAACTGAAAACAAATTACAGGAACTAAAGAGGCAATGCGGCACCGGCTGGACTGAACTCCTTCTGCAATAAATATTATATTTAAGGACTGTGGTTGTTTTGTTTTGCTTTATTTTATTAATCCTATTATTAAAAAATAATTAGGTATGATTTAAAATTAAGGTTTATCTGGCATATTGGGGTATATACTTTTAAAAAGATGAGCAAAAAGGGAAAACTAGAGGAACATTGCATTTTAACTGTTTACACAAAAATCGGGATGGATTAGTAAGTCCAACTGATTTTTTATTTTGTTTAAAATGTCAAGTATTGTTTACTTTGTCTATGAAAAAATAATGAGTGTATGTTTGGGTGTGTGTCTAAATTACATTCTAACCTTTTTTTATTTGCTTTTACATTTATTATTTCCCATATGCATTTCTCTAGTCTTTAATCCATACAGCAGCATAAATTGCTATACCTACCTGCCATGTATCTGTTAAATTTAAGAAGCCTGTGAGAGAGAGGGGGGAAAAAATTCCTAGTCCAGCATCACAAACATTCACATACCAGAATATAAATCCATGCTTTTAAGAATTAAGTAGACAACATCTTGACCTCTTCCTCATGACTTCTTTAACATGCATTCCTCCAGGACTTAGGTCAGTAGAAGACTATGTGAATACTGATTCTGCTTCCCTGAGGATTGAACCCTATACTGCCTCCATAATGAAACCAGGGAGTGATAATGTCCTTATAGTGTAAATGTGGGGCAACTTAAGGAAAGTGATTCATAGATTCTGCTAGCTGTGTTTCCCTTTCCAGGGAGAGTCACCTGCCAGTGGAGAAAATAACTAATCAGCTACTCTCCTTAAAGCCTGTAAAGGAATTTAGAACTGGCCTTAAGGAAGATATGATAGACCCAGTAAGGGAAGAAGGAAGGGGAAGGAAAGAGCAATTGGAGATGTAATCTGTGCAAAGGAAAGAGCAAGCCATTAAGAAGGGACTTGGAGTAGAGATTATACAGTCCAGGGATAGAAGGAAGCATGAGAAAGAAAGTCAAAATTGATTGATTGATTGATTGATTGATTGATTGGATTTTTCACCGCCCAACTCCCCCAAGGGGGACTCTGGGCGGTTTACAAGAGAATTAAAATCAGTAATATACGTTTATAAATAAAGTAACATACATAATGAATAATAATTTAAAATATAATGAATAAAATGGAATCCAAAGGCAGAGTATTCCTAAGTTTATAAGAAGGGCTCCTCAGAGCAAATCTAAGGTGCTAGCCATCTCCAAAATAACCCTCCCTTGATTTTGTTTAGTATAAAATGGGACAGAGAGAAACTTGGACAGGCTTTCAAGACTCTACAATACTGTTTTTACTGTTTTTCAAAGTTGGCAACTTTACAATATGTGGACACAAATCCCAGAATTCCCCAGCCAGCATCCTAAAGTTGCCAAGTTTGAAAAACACTGCTCTACAACAGTAAAGAAGCATTGCTGATATCTCTGTGGTGTCTGTTTCTTGTCTTAACCACTACACTAAACTGGCTCAATTTGATGATTACTGGTATCTTTTTTCCATACCCTAGATAGGAAATATACATCAGAAATGGCAGTGGCATTACAGCCTGTGGAAAATTAAGATAATGGGACAGTTTAGAGCAAACTAAATGATCTGTTGCATGAAACATCATTAGATATTTTCACAGTCTGCTACAGCAGCTATTGACTGACATTTCCAACTGGCTAAAGTTAAATTGAAGTCCATCAACTTGCAGACAGCAACTCAACCCTGTTCTTTAAACCACAGAAAACAAGTCATCCTTTCCACGCTGGACACTCATCTAGAGAGATTGATTTATCCAGTAGATAATGCTACTAGTGTATTTTTTAAATGGTAAAGGATTTTTTCATTGTATTTTGTCCATAGCATAGAAGTTTATTTGGTTCCATTAAAGGTAGATGAAAAGAAGAAGGGGTGAAGGGTAGCAAATTGTGTAAACTACATAAATCAAATAGAGAGCCAGTTTGGTCTAGTGGTTAAGGCACCAGGCTAGAAACCGGGAGACCGGGAGTTCTAGTCCCGCCTTAGGCACAAAGCCAGCTGGGTGACCTTGGGCCAGTCTCTCTCTCTCTCTCTCTCAGCTCTAGGGAGCAGGCAATGGCAATGACAATGGCAAACTACTCCTGAAAAACCTTGCCAAGAAAGCTTCAGGGACTAGTCCAGGCAGTTGCCAGGAATCAAAAATTGACTTGAAGACACGCGCACACAGACACACACATTTAAACAAATTGAAAACAAAACCTTAATGATTAGCAAGGGGAAAAAAACCTTACATCAAACAAAGGAGACACATGATAGCTTGACATTGAACAGATTGGCTGTTTTCTCTCAGTAGTAAAAGAGTATGGGTTCTGTGGAGGAATTCTGAAAATATGTACTCTAAGAAATAGTCATCAGTCACTGTATTACAAGCCTGGACAATTTATGCCCTGGCTACTAGTTTTAAATCTGCATTTGCTTCTATTACTTAATGAAAGAGAAGTTGAATTCAAAATACCATCCCAATATGACAATTCGGGTGAAATTCAATGGTGAATGGTGTGCTCTTGCACTATTCTGTTATGAGATGATCAAGAAGTGGCAAAAGAATGTTTTGTCTTTCAGTGTGCAACCAACTGTCTGAATTCTTGCCTTCCCAAAATTCAGTGAAATCTCAAAGGGAAGACTGGGAAGGAGAGCCTCTTCTCAAAAGGCTGGATTCAGATTTGGAAGTGTGAACTGCCAAGGAGATTTCAGAGTGATGAGAAGATGTTACAATGTGGCTGCTACGAGTGGTGTAGTGTGAGATTGTGTTTTGAGAGCATCGTATAATTCCCAGAGTTGTTTATGAGAGGTCTAAACATTCTGAGAAATAAATAAATAAAATGTCTGCTTCTGGCACAGTCTGTACACTACCTCTAATTCTCTTATCAAATTAGATTTATTAAAACAAACTGAAACCTACAACTAATATTCATTGATGAGAGCATAATCAGATGGATGGATTTCTTTATCTATTTACTTATTTGCAGCCCGCTGGTACTGTGACAGAAGCTGAAAGGTAAGATATCAGCATGCTTGCATTGATTAAGAATTGCAGACAATTGACAATGGGACAAGAATGGCTATATTTTAATAGAGAGTAAGGAAGATGGCCTTGGTGGAGATATTCAGGAACATTTACCCAGGCAAAAGGGGTTGAAGCATTTTTAAAGTTGAGAATGACGAGATAACATTCAGAAGCTGCTCTGGCAGATTCACTGAATTATAAGGAGGAGGAGGAGGCAGAACACAATCAGATTTGCAAGATTCTGTTATTATAGCCAATCTCAATAAAAGTAGTTTTATCCCTCTTGTGGAGTTGATTTTCCTGGTCCGGCCTACCTAGTGAGTCTAACAATTGCCTATGCACATTGTCTATCCTGTGCATTCTTGCAAATCATATTAACTTTGCTTAAATAATGCATGAGTTTGCAGTGAAAAAGGTCTGAAGAATAACATTTCAAAGAAATACATATTTATAAAGTGTTTGTAGCAATGCTGATCCATTTTACAGTTTGGGGGGGGTGTTAATCAAAGCATCAGGAATGTAGTATTTCTCTTGTGGTAGGCAGGGCAGGGGAATAGGCTTTGTAGGATTTTTCTTGAGAAGAGAAGTTAAACAAAAAGATATCCATTTCCATTTACAAGCAAGTATTTGGTGGCACTATAAAAGTCCACACCAAGGGCAATGGAATAATTTATGGAATTGTAGGATTTAGAAACAGAAGGAGGAGGTAGATGTAGCTGTTGACCTTCTCTGGTTCATGATATTCAATATTTATTGGCAAAGGTTGGACGCAGTTGTTAAATCTGATAGAGCTTGTTACTGTCATTTAATTCAGTTATTCACCTTTGAAGGTTTTCAGCATTGTTGGAGAAAGGACAAGGTGATTGGCAAAATGTAGCTGGCTAAGGTATTCGCTGTTACTCTTTATTCATACTTCAGATCAGTTCAGTTGTTTGAATATCTCCTCTAGTGGCTTGTTAAGAATAGTTTGAAATTTGTCCTTAGGGCAAGAAGGACCAAAACAAATCTGAAAGGAAAGGAGAGAAGCCCACACTCACCAGCACTGATGATGTTACCTAGTTGAGTAATGAAATATCTGCAAGCAAATAACCAAGCTCAGAGAGCACCAAGGACTCCAAAGGAGAGGAAATAATGTTTTTTTGGACTCCCCAAGTCTTTACATGGCAGAAAGCTCCTGCTACAATCCATAAGATAATAAAACAATCATGAATAATTCCTCAAGTGAGATAAAGTGTGTGGGGCTTTAACAGTACATCAATTCCTCCTTCTCCATTTATTTTAGTAAATTAATAGAATGGGACCAAATATCACTTGGTGAAATGATATATGTTTATAATCCCAGCTCAGTTAGGTCGTGTCCTTCACCAGAACATTGTAAGCACTGTTGTGTGAGGATGTTGCACCAGTTTGAAAACAGCTTCAAATTTCTCTGTTCTTCTGGTGTCAACAACATTGGGGAGCTGAGAGGATAAATTTCTGGGTTGGTTGCAACGTAAATCAAGCTTCTCTGAAGCAGATGTCATGACTCTATTTCCCCATTAGTAAATGTTTGCCTTACGCCTTCTCCTGTGTCTAGTGCTTCATATCCTGTAAGGGAAATGCTAATAAAACGAGCATAGGTGATAATGAAAAGGTTTCGGCAGCTTCTGCCTTCCTGCATCCTAGAGATTAGTTACAAAACACCAGGCAACAGGGATTTCCTTGGGAGCAAGTGATTTTTGCTCCTTGTTTTCAGCCTTTTGAAATTAAAAAGTAGTCCACCAATCACCTTCAAACTGTTTGGAATGGTTTTGGAAGGAAAAGCAAAAGTGTCCCCCACATCATCAACCATTCTTCCATCCACTGAGCATGCTAAGTCTTCAACACAGTGTTTTCAATTGCCATCCTTAACATTAGACGCTCTAGCCTTTTGCATACACTTCTACAAGCCTTGGAGTTATCCTATGCCGATTGATTGATTGATTGATTGATTGATTGATTGATTGATTCATTCATTCATTCATTCATTCATTCATTCATTCATTCATTCCAGCTTGGACACCATCCAACTCCAGTTGACTCTGGTTGATTCGTAACATAAAAAACAAACAGCAATTTGCAATCCAGATAAAATAAACAGTGAATGACATGGTGAATACATAATGTATATAACTGAATGTATGTATCTACAATCTATCTTGCTCTACAAGGGGCTCCAACCAGTGTAGCCTAAAGCCTGGGAGAAGAGCCAGGTCTTTAGGTCTCTCCAGAACACCATCAGAGTGTTCTCATGGGTAGATTTGCAATTTGATTTACACAATGACCAATGGGCATTCTGAGAATTTTCTTTGATATCTTTTTTCTCATTTCTCTTATTCACATCTACACTCAAGGAAAGGAAGAAAAATATTTATCAATATTATAGCAACCAATCCCTCCATCCCCCACACAAAGTCCTTATCTATAAAGAAATAAAATATTTACTAATGGTCTGAAAGGAAAAGGGAAACTCTTGACTATGTATTGCTTTGAATCAGTGCACATGCTGGCATCAAGGAGTGCCATGCAAGGAGAGTAATGTATGCTGATTATCACTGAAATTTTAAAAGAAATGTTTGTTCCCAAACAAGTTTCATTTTCTTCCCTTTGGAGGAAAAAAAAGAAAGAAAAAAAAGAGGCAGCAGTTGGACAGCTGTGCAGATCGACCCGCAAAATCCAGTTTCTGAAGCATTCATTTTTGTTTTTATTATTTCCTCCCCCTAATGCTCTGCTTAACAGAAAACAAATTAGTAAATGAATCTTATTTTAAACTGTTAAATCTGTTTCTGGCCTGGTGAAATCGTACTGACATGGATGCAAAACATTAGTTCAGACTGATGCGGTAGAATGTTACAGCTGAAGCCCAGCTCACACTGTAATGCTAGCCGTGGACCTGGGATCCATTATGCAGAATGGCTGATAGTTAAGGAATGATCCTGTTAGGCTCTTGGGCAGTGTCCCCCAAACTGAAAGTCAACCCTTCATTACAAGAATTTCAGCAATTGAACAGTTTCCCATTTAGAACAAATTCTTATCCTAAGATTTTAGGGTGGATACTTCTGTAATTTCACTCTAATAGATTTTCCATAAATTGGTGAGCTGCGGGACTTTTCACTGATAATGGATGAGCTTAATTATAAAATTGTCTCCTGAATCCCTATCAGCATATGAAAAAACTTATGGATCCCTTGTGAAAATCTACAACTTTCTTTTAGGGTAGAGAGCTGTTTTGGTAGAGCTTTCAACCCTGTGAAATAGGATCCTAATTTGCAGTCTAAAGTGGCAGAGCCAAAATCCATCCTCATCCTCCATTGCCCTTTAATCAACTTTTGTTAACCTTTTCTGGACAGTACTGTTATACATATAATTGAATTATTAATAGAGGAGAACCAGAAGATCCTCATTTACCAAACTGGTAATACTATAACCAATAATATAAGTAGATCTGAGATGGTATTAATTTGTAATTTCTGCAACATAGCCTCAAATAGAATGGTAAAAAATAACAGCAAGAATATGAATCATTGCAAACTGAGATAGGACATTTAAGTTATTCCAAATTCTTTATTAAGGTATATATGTTACCTAAACTATGGAACAAAAGGCAGGATATTTGTCTTTTTAAAAAAATCTTAATTTGAGCAACTAAAACCTTAGAAAATTTATGAAGGAGAAGAAAGAGTGCTAGGAAATATAAGTGAGAATGCAGAGAAGACTTGAAACAGTTTCCAAGTTCTTGAAGATTAATATGTACATATATTGAGCAAGTTTGTGAATATTCTATATTTATTAATGGTGATAAAATAATGTGCTAAAAAGCTCAATTCTGTAACTCTTGCACTATGTTGTTGTCTATTTGCATAACTTCATTTCTTCCATAATATATATAGCCAATGCAGGACAAAGAGACCTCAGCTTTTTTTAGCAAGCATTTATCACATATTTCCTAGAAACTATTTTTTTAAAGATAGGATTCCCAAGAGACTGAATTTTGTGTTAGTTACTATGCCCACATCCTCTCCCACTTCTGCTACAGAACAAAATAAACTCTCCACAGCTTTAGGTTCATATTACAATAAACAAATGCTATTGGCAATAGCATTTTAATCATCATCACAATCCTCAACATCATCATCATCATCATCATCAAAAACCTTGCAATAATATCATAGTAAGATATAGAATAATTTTATTCATTCATTCATTTATTCGTTCATTTTTTTATATACCAGAGGATTTGGAAACAACACTCAGCAGTTTGTATCACAAAAATATAAATCATGATTTAAAAACCCTAAAATCAAAATAAAACTCAAAGCTGTAACAAAGTCAGCCAGTGGATATGTTCTAACTGAAGCATGCTAATTGGGAAACAAACATACAAACATTGCTGAGATGTGTGATTCTGAGAAGATTATTTCAAGGAATTCTGTGAAATTAAGATAACCTTATCCCTTAAATTACTTGCTTCTCAAATGATGTACTTGAAGATGAAGTCCTCAGTCAGCAGCACCCTAACAGCCTTGGTTCAAAAGAATCACGCACAACTTGAGATCAGAAAAATGTAGAGAACTTAGCAGTTTTATAATAACAGCCCTATAATACGAACTTTCAATTGATCTCTCCTTTAACACACAATGTTAGCCCTTCAAGGTAGACCAGACTAGCAACCCAAATCATGCATGCTAATACTACTTTTATTATAGGGTTATAATAACAGAATTTTGCAAGTCTGAATATGTTTCCCCCCCTCCCGCCTTTGAACTTCATGCGAGCTAGGGGGGGTCATTTCTGAGATGCTTTTTCAAATTACGTTTTTGCCCTGGACTCAGATTTCTTTTATCTCACCGTTGCCTTGGTTGACGCTTTTTCCTCCTGTTCCTCAAGGTTATTCCTGCAGCCCATTACATAGACTCAAGAAGCAACAGTTAGAACCGGACATGGAACAACCGACTGGTCCAAAATTGGGAAAGGAGTACGACAAGGCTGTATATTATCCCCCTGCTTATTTAACTTATATGCAGAGTACGTCATGAGAAATGCCGGGCTGGATGAATCACAAGCCGGAGTTAAGATTGCCGGGAGAAATATCAACAGCCTCAGATATGCAGACGATACCACCCTAATGGCAGAAAGTGAAGAGGAACTAAAGAGCCTCTTGATGAGGGTGAAAGAGGAGAGTGCAAAAGCAGAAAATTGTTCTGGCCAGGTATGGAGTTGGACAAGGGTAGCTCCATGGGATCAGAGAACTAGTGAGTAAAACATTGGCCTCCCCCAACTGACCTCCATTCTCCCAGATTTTCTCTTCCCCCTCCCCCTCCCAACCCAGCAAAGAGAGGAGGACAGAGGGGTGAGCCAACTGCTCTCCAACCCAAGCAAAAGAAAGTGACTGGGAATATTTTTCCAATCAGTTGGTGATGTGTAGTGGAAGGGCCAGAGGTATCCACCAATCCAGAGGTATCCACAAATTCCAATTGATGCCAGCATAAAAAGGTAAAGGTTCCCCCCGCACATTTGTGCAGTCGTGTCCGACTCTAGGGGCCGGTGCTCATCTCCTTGTTAGCCAAAGAGCCAGCGTTGTCCGAAGATGCTTCCACGGTCATGTGGCCAGCATGATGCACACGGACGCTGTTACCTACCCACCAAAGTGGTACCTATTAATCTACTTGCATTTGCATGCTTTCGAATTGCTAGGTTGGCAAGAGCTGGGGCGAGTGCGGGAGCTCACTCCGTCACGTGGCGCTCGGGTCTCAAACCGCCAACCTTCCAATCTTCCAATTGACAAGCCTGGCGTCGATGCCAGCAAACTTCACCACTAATTTAAGGAGAGGAGAACTGTGCCTTAACATGGCTGTGAGAAAGAGCCCTTAGCCACTATAGCGAGTTTTCTTGGCACTGAAAGCAGAAGTGGTGTGTCATTGCCTTTTTCTGTGATGCTTTTCAACTTCTCATCTTAGCTCCAGCCCTAGGATTCCCTGGAAGTTTCCCATCCAATTGCAACCAGGCCCAGCTCTATTTAGCGTAATTCAGGGAAAGAAAAAGGTTGGTCAGTAGTAACAGTGTGACTCCTTAATCCACAGACCATCACATATCTGTGGCCTCTTCAATTAAAACAAGCCTCCATCTGTTAAGTAAATTTAGGGGGATTAATTGCCTGATTTTGAGTGGGACTTTCTTTGATAACTAATTGGAATTTGTTTCTCTCTCCTCATCTAGCTGGAAATGTCAATGAACTCTCTATACCAGGTGCTCTCATACCATTCATACCATTAATTTATCCAGCAAAAGGAGAGGAATAAGCCCGTAGCCTTGCAGTTTTTCTGTCCTGGAGTATTGATGGAAACTTTAGCAGAAACTTTCCATAGTCTACATTTGATCCTATAGTCTGCTGACATTTACTAGCAGCCCTCTTTTATCATAAAATCACAGAACTGCTTTAGATTAATCCATTAAGGTTGAGGTCTGCAAAACTGTACACTCCAGAGTATTTCCATCACTTCAGTGGCATTACTCCAGAGTAAGCAGCTTAAGAATTGTAGGCAGATACTGACACATTATTTGAGAAGCTGCATTTAGCAACCGAAGCAGTTTAGTTCACAAAGTCCCAAAGCTTATTGATTTTTCCCTTCCTTTTTTTTTTTTCTCAGGAAAATAAACTTTCCCATTCTAGTTTATTTTTAGATGTTAATCCGTTGCATAGTGCTCTGTACTCCTTTCTCTGTTTCTCTCTCCCAAGTCTCTAAAACAACTTGGCTTGTGTGCATATATTTAAAAGTAGTTGATTCAAGAACAAAAGGCCATTTTTGCCATCATCCTCCTTCTCTGATTTCACAGTTTAAAAGCCATTAGTGTTCTATTTCCACATTTATTAGGATATCAGACCATTATGGGAACAGACATATTTATAGGGTCATCCATGTGTGTTGAATGGAAAGAATAGTAGGTGGAGGTTACAGAAGAATGGCCTGCCACAAGGGAGCATACTGTCCCCGATATTATATAATATATATACAAATGATCAACCAGTTCCTGACAACACATGACTGTTTATCTATGCAGATGATGCAGCAGTGGCTACACAAGGATCAGGTTTTGATGAGATAGCTGGAAGACTCACTGTAGCACTGGAAAAATTAGAACAATATTATACTATTAATCATCTGAGGCCTAATCTAAGTAAGACTCAAGTGTGCACTTTCCATCTTCGAAATCGAGACACCGGGGCTAAACTGAATGTTATATAGCAAGGGAACCGACTACAGAATTGCCCTACACCGAAGTATCTTGGTGTGACACTTGATCGAACGCTTTCCTTTAAAAAACACTGCCTGAATATTAAGGCTAAGGTTAGTGCGAGGAATAATTATTATTAGAAAACTGACAAATTATACATGGGGAGCCCAGCCATCCACATTACGAACATCAGTTTTGGCCTTGAGTGTCGCTGCAGCAGAGTATGCCGCTCCAGTATGGAACGCGTCTGCACATGCGAAACAAGTTGATATCGCTGTAAATGAAGCAGTATGAATAGTGACAGGATGTCTTAAACCTACACCAATTGAGTAAATGTACCTGCTTGTCAGTATTGCACCACCTAAGATCAGGAGACAAGTAGCAGCAGATGTCGAGAGAACAAAACAAGAGAATGATCCCTGGCACCCTCTGTATGGGTATGAGCCTCAAACCCGTTGATTAAAATCTAGGAAGAGTTTTATGGTAAGAACAAACACCCTTGAGGGTACACAAGAACAAACCCAAATTGGCAGATGGAGGAGGGAAATCACTGACCAAGGAAGAGTTCCAGAGGAGAATATGGCTGAGGGATCTGATCTCCCTTATGTCATTTGGAGGACTTTGAATAGGTTGAGGGTTGGAGTGCCTAAGTGCAGAACTAATATGCTCAAATGGGGATTATTGATGGATAATAATATGCAGTGTGAGTGTGGAGAGACACAGAATTCGGCCCACCTGCTGACCTGCCGATTATTACCAATAGCATGCACTGAAAATGATTTGTTTCTGCCCAATGTTAAAGCTAAGAAATTGGCGTCATATTGGCAGCTTAAGTCTGTGGCTTGAATCATGTCAACTGGATTTCTATTTTCTTAGTGGAAACGTTTCACTCCTTATCCAAGGAGCTTCTTCAGTCTGAGTAAAGTTAGTAAGGGAATCCTTAAATATGTTTCTAGGCTGGCTGTGTGACCTTGCACCTGGGGCTAGGTCATGGTTATTTTTGAGATGTTTGTTTCTAAGTCCCTTTATCATCTAAAGGAGGATCGTTAAGATTACCCTGCTGCTGTAGAGCTTGTGAAATGGTCTTAATCTTCCTAGGCACAGAAGACAAAGCAGGAAGGAAGATAGGGGAAAGGTTATGCCTGAGGCCCCCACCTCTATTCAAGGAAGGATTTTCCAAGTTGGCATGAATGGATTCCTTGACCCCTCTCTCAAACCACCTATCTTCTCTGTCTAAAATGTGAACATTAATGTCCTCAAATGAGTGTCCTTTTTCCTTTAGATGAAGATAAACTGCTGACTCTGGTCCTGTGGTGTTACTTCTCCTGTGTTGGGCCATCCTCCTGTACAAAGGTTGTTTGGTTTCTCCAATGTAGAGTTCAGAGCACTCCTCACTGCACTGGATTGCATACACTACATTGCTTTCCTTGTGTTTTGGAGTTTGATCTTTGGGGTGTACAAGCCTCTGTCTCAGTGTGTTGGTGGGTTTGAAATATACAGGTATGTGGTGTTTGCCAAATATCCGTTTTATCTTTTCAGACACGCCAGCCATGTAAGGAATGACCAGGTTCTTCCGTTTACTCTGAGTCTCAGCCCTATCTGTCGCTGTTTTAGGTCTGGTAGACTTAGATTTGGTGAAGGCCCAATTTGGATATCCACAGGCCTGCAGAGCTGTTCTCAGATGCTGCTTTTCATTCTTTTTGGAATCCATGGAGGTGGGGATGGTTTCTGCTCTGTGTGACAAAGAGACACAGAGAATGTCACACAGAGCAGAAACCATCCCCACCTCCATGGATTCCAAAAAGAATGAAAAGCAGCATCTGAGAACAGCTCTGCAGGCCTGTGGATATCCAAATTGGGCCTTCACCAAATCTAAGTCTACCAGACCTAAAACAGCGACAGATAGGGCTGAGACTCAGAGTAAACGGAAGAACCTGGTCATTCCTTACATGGCTGGCGTGTCTGAAAAGATCAAACGGATATTTGGCAAACACCACATACCTGTATATTTCAAACCCACCAACACACTGAGACAGAGGCTTGTACACCCCAAAGATCAAACTCCAAAACACAAGGAAAGCAATGTAGTGTATGCAATCCAGTGCAGTGAGGAGTGCTCTGAACTCTACATTGGAGAAACCAAACAACCTTTGTACAGGAGGATGGCCCAACACAGGAGAAGTAACACCACAGGACCAGAGTCAGCAGTTTATCTTCATCTAAAGGAAAAAGGACACTCATTTGAGGACATTAATGTTCACATTTTAGACAGAGAAGATAGGTGGTTTGAGAGAGGGGTCAAGGAATCCATTCATGCCAACTTGGAAAATCCTTCCTTGAATAGAGGTGGGGGCCTCAGGCATAACCTTTCCCCTATCTTCCTTCCTGCTTTGTCTTCTGTGCCTAGGAAGATTAAGACCATTTCACAAGCTCAACAGCAGCAGGGTAATCTTAACGATCCTCCTTTAGATGATAAAGGGACTTAGAAACAAACATCTCAAAAATAACCATGACCTAGCCCCAGGTGCAAGGTCACACAGCCAGCCTAGAAACATATTTAAGGATTCCCTTACTAACTTTACTCAGACTGAAGAAGCTCCTTGGATAAGGAGTGAAACGTTTCCACTAAGAAAATAGAAATCCAGTTGACATGATTCAAGCCACAGACTGTTCCACCTGGATGACTGAGAACCTTCATAGACATTGGCAGCTTAAGGTTTGATCTGGATATGAAAGAAGAAGAAGAAGAAGAATCTCTCTGTGTGTGTGTGTGTGTTTGTGAAGAAAGTCAGTATAGTAGCTGTACCCATTTAAATGAAGCCCCACCTCTTTATGTGTGTCACACATGCACTGCATGTAAAAATGGTTAGGGCTTTAATTGCATGGTCACTACCACCATCTTGACACACACACCCAACCCACTCAAATGTTCTGCATATATTTCTGGATCTGTAGAGTTCATGGAACACTGGCAACCAATCAGCCATCACCCTCCTAGGTCAATAGTTAAACACAGAGAATTATCAACCAATCAAAGCTCAGCTACCAGAGAGTAATGAGTGTCTCATCCTGTCTGCCCATTCCATATCAAATATAAAAACATATAAACATCAAAACAAATATCCAGTAGCCTCTTTAGGTGGAACAAAACAAGCAAGATGGCTCTCATGGCATGTTGATAACACCACTGCCCCTTTTGTATATGCATGAACATTCCATACATGTACAAAGGGGTGGGACTTCCTTTGCAATTCTGCACCCACCACCTTGCCTGTTTTGACCTTCTATGGATGCTGCTACAAAGATCTTTTCCTTCCAGTGTGCATATGTGTGTTGCATTTGGTCACTGTAGTTATATGCTTTTCCTTATGCTGGCAGTAAGTTTGTGTTTAGGCAACCTTACTAATTACGCCATCACTTCCCCAGTGTGGAATGTATCCCATAGGGCCAAGTGTTGGTGCAAGCCTTCCCATCCACAGTAGAGTTTGGGCCTGGACAAAGTATCATCTGATGGGTGGAGGGCCTCAATTTACTTCAATATTGCACCCATTTGTAGTAGAGCCCGAACTGTAAGTCTCATTCCATTAGCAAATGAAATCCACATAGGGTTCTGTGAGTACACAGAGTATTGGCAGAAATATTTACTTACAGTACATTGAACAGATTCATACAATCAAGCAGCTAATCTGATCACCTTATACACAGACACATACTTTGGAGAAGGAAGCAAGGAACAGAACTATAAGATGAAGAGCCAGGGGTGAAACTAAATTGGTATTTGGATTTTAAACTACAATAAAGGTTTCTTTGGTTGGGCTGTAAGGGACTACCTTGGTGTTAGCATGATACAGTTCTGTTGGTGTAGAAGCAGAGTGGATCATCTGAAGTCAAGCATACACATGTATAATGGAGAACTGCTGACCCTTTTTTAAGTGGGAAAATTACTATGGGAAGGGGTAATTAAGGGGGAAAAAATGGGATGGATACTTAGTTGCATGTTTGCCTGAAACTGTATGTTTGAAGAACACCCCTGTTCTTTTGTGGGACAAAGACCCGAAATAGTAGATGGAGAAACGGTTACAGATTCCACAATGGCACGTTGCTTCTCTGATTCCAGTGCTTCTCTCCCAAAGTGGCATTTTAAGGGTTTATTTTTTTCTCTTTTAAATGCTGCCATTCCTTCTATCTGCAGCTTCTCCACTGAGTCAATTTTTTTAGAATTCAAGATGCCAAACACATTCCAGCACTGAGCTGTATGTCCTTAAACTGCCTAAAATCAATACGATGAAAAGTGCCTCACTGCAATCTGGATCAGGACCATTACAACTTACCAGGGGCTCTGGCAATCATTCAGATCTGAGTTTTTCCTTGCCGTCTTCATTTTGTCAATATGATTTACCCTCTACAATTTGTGATGTGAATGCTCTTTTAAAGTAGTCCCGATTCCCCAGTTCTTGGGTGGATTTCCCTCCCTCCCTCCCTCTCTGCTCATTTATTCTGAACTGAAAACACAGTCAGAACAAAAGCTTTGTTCTACACAGCTGAGGTTGTGCAGAAATGGCCCAGAGGAAACAGCCGAGATGCTGAAAACAAGAAGGGGAAATGATTTTATTCTCATTAACGAGCAGATGTTGCAGCAAAATGAGGAAAACAAATAAGGGAACAATGGACTCAGTGATCAAGCAAAGGTATGGGGGGAGAATCCACACAATGACTTGTGACAAAGATGCAATATGGATAATCTGTGTTTCCTCTTACTAAAAGGCCTGTGCAAACGAAACAATTTTTCAAGGAGTATCTTTAATATGTTGGCACAGCAAAAATGGGGACCTCGTTATGCAATCCAGCTGCTGTTTTTACAACTGTTCCCCTCTGGCTGGGGAGGGGGGAGGAAGAGATGTGTCAGATGTTAGCTTCATTGAGATATCAGAACCTTGGAAAGGTGGGTTATGAAAAGAAAAGCTACTGGCATAATAGTCAGAAAAGACTGTGTCAGGGAGATAACGGGCGGCGAAGGAGGGGGCTCCCTCCAGGAAGGGAAGCGCATGCGTAGTACTGAATCGCTATGTTTCCCTCCCAAGAGATTGAAGAAAGCCCCGCCCTAGGTTTGTGGACTTATTCTTTGGGCATCGCCACTTCATGTTTAGTCTAGATGGATTCTGTTAGGGTAGTAGGATAATAAATCACTAGAGCTTGATTCCAGCTTCAGCGTGTTATTTCTACGCCCGAAGTCAGGACAGACTGCCTCCTTCTCTCCTTCCTTTTTTTGATGCCAAGCCTTTTGTGAAAAGAGGTTGTAACCCCAGGTGTCAAGTTCTAATCTAATCTAACTAAAACATCAAATTATTATCTCTGGAGCTCAGTGGGTTCTGCCTGTACTTTCAGCCATTTTGGATGTGAGAAGCTATGAAGGGTGACTCAGTTTGTGTCTCCTCTTTGCCTCCACAAAGAGAATCAAGTTGCCTCTGTGGTGAACATCTCTCCACCAAAGGGCAGCCAAGACACCTTTCAGAGGCCTAATAAAAAGCTACACTGAAATGAATAGAGAGAGAAATGCATGGGGCGTGCCCTTCTCGTTGTTCTTTTCTCATAACTCACATCGGAAAAAACGATGATGAAAAGTTAGTTCAGTACCATTGAGTCAGTTCACCTCCTGGTGACTAGATGGACAAGTGTTCATCATCTCAATACTTGCAGCTCTTCCAGGGATAGTCCTGTAATTTTTTGTTGATCCCATCCATCCACCTTAGCTACTGTCTTCCTTCTTTCCACTTGCCTCTACCTTGCCAAGACTTATTTCCTAGTCCATTATCACTCACATATCCAGAGCATCACATATCCAGTGTCAACTTCTTCTTTATTATTATTGCTTCAATGGAACAGTATTTCATTCTGGACTTATTGATTGGTACTCAAATCCATATCTTTATCCTTCATGAAGGTTTCTAAGTGTATTCCTTGTTTTCTTCCTTAGGAATAATTTCTTTACTTCTCCAGCACACTGCCCATCTGCACTGGAAAAGAAAGAGGGGAAATGTATGAGTCCATTATGTTGTTGATGGCTCATTTATTTCATTCAATTTAGGTGCCGCCCAACTCCAAACCAACTCTGGGCAGCTGGATATAATATAGGATAATAAGTATGATATTATTATAGGCATATAATAAGCAAAAATGCAAAAGAAGTTGTTATCCAGTTACTCAAAACAAAAACATAAATGAAAGCACATCCCACAAGAGGCTCCACCACTTTAACCGAAGGCCTGGGAGAAGAACCATATCGGCAATAATGTGTGGAATCAGCTAAAGGCGATTGCAATGTCAGTTGGAGAAAACAAAGAGATTGGTGAATGCCAGAGGAAATTAAGATGTTATCTTAATTGGCTATCATTCTCCTTTAATTGCCTTGACAATGTGGAAGAAGTTTGTAGTGACTATGGGACCTTCAACACTCACCCAACTCTCTCAATGAACACACAAACTGTTGGGGTTTGTATATACCCAGGAATTTACAGTTAGATAAATTATACTGGAGAGGCTTGATATCTAGGTGAGGGGAATTATTCTGCAAGTCACCCAATTAGCAGCCATTGTTGTAGGGATGATGTGGCAGTGTATGACTCATACTACAGGTGCTATAATTTAGTTGGGTGTGGCAGATGATGAGAGTGACCTATAATGTGATTGGTAAGTTTATGTATATATACAGAGAAGTCTGGTGTTCTTTCTTCTAGTTTGCTGTAACTTCTCATCGCTGTATCATTTGTTACTGCTGTGGATATATTCTGTACTTCATATGTATATAAAGTAAATAGGCTATTTTATCTAATCTCTCCTTGAGTGTCTATTTACTGCATAGAACGTGGATCACTGGTGTCTTGGGAAAAGGAGCAGCCCCCCCCCCCCCCCGGTGTGCACTTTGACAGGTTTCGGGCCCAGCAGTGGAACGTGTGCAGCTGACATGCTGGCACGGCTGTGAGGATGTTGGAAGCCTATCCAGGAGTCGTTTGAATATCTGGGGCGAGTTTGGAGCTTTTGCAGGTTCCGTGCCTAGCTGTGTATTTTTCCTAGGCCTGTTTGCAGCTGAAGGACATTCAGATAAAGTCTGTGTTATTTATTCATCGGTGTCTGCCCGGGAGGGGCTGAGGAAAGATGAACACAGTGAAAATGCAGTCTACAGTTGGAGGTGGTTTTCCTCTGGAAAGGTTGAATGACACCAATTACTTGTCATGTGTCTACAAGATGGAAATGTTTCTTCATCATGAAGGTATTTGGAACATAGTCCGTGAACCACCGGCCGATTTGGACGATGAGGAAGCTAATCTACAGAACGAGAAAGCATTGGGAAGCATAATTTTATGTTTGGAGGACAGTCAATTATGTTATGTTAGAAATTTTCAGTCAGCCAGTGGGTGTTGGGAAGCTTTAAGAAATGTTTATCTTAGAAGCACACCGTTATGCAAGGTTTTGTTGACAAGAAAGCTTTATCATGCTAAATTACATGACAATGGGAGTATTCTTGAACATTTGCATTATATGACTGGTTTGTTCCTTGAATTAAGACAGTTGTTGTTGTTGTTCAGTCGTTCAGTCATGTCCGACTCTTCGTGACCTCATGGACCATAGCACGCCAGGCCTTCCTGTCCTCCACTGTCTCTCGGAGTTTACTCAAATTCATGTTCATTACATCGGTGATGCTATCTAACCATCTCATCCTCTGCCGTCCCCTTCTCCTTTTGCCCTCAGTCTTTCCCAGCATCAGGGTCTTTTCCAGTGAGTCCTCTCTTCTCATTAGGTGGCCAAAGTATTTGAGCTTCAGCTTCAGCATCTGTCCTTCCAATGAGCAGTCAGGGTTGATTTCCTTTAGGATTGACTGGTTTGACCTCCTTGCAGTCCAAGGGACTCTCAAGAGTCTTCTCCAGCACCACAGCTGGAAAGCATCAATTCTTCGGCGCTCAGCCTTCCTTATGGTCCAACTCTCACAGCCATACATTGCTACTGGAAAAACCATAGCTTTAACTATACGGACCTTTGTCGGCAAGGTGATGTCTCTGCTTTTTAATATGCTGTCTAGGTTTGCCATAGCTTTCCTTCCAAGGAGCAAGCGTCTTTTAATTTCATGGCTGCAAGGCAGAGAAATATGCAATTCTCAGAAGCACATAAAGTTTATGTAATTCTCAGTTCTCTAAATGAAACATGGGATAATTTAGCTACCAGTTTTGGGTCTTTATCTGAGAGATATTTGACCGTAAATTATTTGACTGGTCGGCTTCTGGAGGAGGAACAAAGGAGGACAGATAACATAATTAAGCCAAAACAGAGCAGTACGTTTGTTAAGGAATGTTATTCTAACACTGATAATATTTTATCTGTGAAACACTCTTTTCGCTGTCAGTCTGATAAGCATTTGCAAAAGAACTGTGATATTGCTAGAAGGAAAAAGTCAAGCTGAGGATTTCTAAGCAACAAAGTGCTGTCCAGCTGTCGGTGATTAATTCTGCAGGAAGGAATTTAAAGGAGACGTGGCTCCTTGACAGCGGAGCAAGCGACAATATTGCAAATAACAGGCAGATGTTTAAAAGATTTATGCAGGCTGAACGGGATCATGTCAGCCTGGCAAATGGGAGTGTTGCATCTGTTACTGGCAGAGGGGTTGTGTATGTACCAAGTTTAAATACTGAATTATCTATGCTATGTGTACCAGACTTAGAGTATAACATCATAAGTGTTTCTCAGTTGGATAAACAGGGATATGATGTAAAGTTTGGTAAGGGTAAATGCATTATTATGAATAATAATCATGTCTGTGGTGAGGGTGTATTACAGAACAGTTTGTATGTAATGATGAAACCCAAGACCCATGATGTAACCCATGATGACAAACCAACCCATGATTCATGTGAACATCTGTGGCATAGACGGTTGGGGCATCCAAGTTTCAAAGTGGTTGAAAAGATGTCTGAAGCAAGTTCTGGAATGGATTTGAAACTGTGCCAAGCTTATCTGGATTGCACAGCATGTAAGGTTGCAAAGTCTAAGGTGTATCCTGTAAGCAAATTTAGTGATAGAAAGTCACATAAATATTTTGAATTAGTTCACCCTGACCTAATTGGCCCATTACCAGCCACATTAGGTGGTGCTAAATATGTTTTAGTCATTGTGGATGATTTCACCAGATTTGGTTTCTGTTACCTATTGAAAGCTAAAAGCCAAACATTTGATAAATTCAGGAATTGGGTGCAGTTTGTGGAACGTAGATATAGCACAAAGGTGTGTAGTTTACAGACTGACCGGGGTACTGAGTTTATGAGTGGCAGTTTTCAGCAATGGCTCAGTAGGAGGGGCATTGCGCACAGGAGAACCAATTCAGGGCCAGGAGTGGCAAAACAAAGATACTCAGCATTACAGACAGTAAAGGATTCATTGTTAGCTGACTCAGGGATATCTAGAGGATACTGGGGAGAGGCTATACTGACTGCTAATTATTTAATTAACAGGTTGTGGAGTGTGTCTGTAAATCAAACACCATATTATATGTTGTATGGCAAGAAGCCATCATTAACTCATTTGAAGGTGTTTGGGTGCACTGCCTATGTTCACGTGCATAAGGACGTACGTAGGAAAGGGCAGGCAAAAGCACAGAAAATGTCATTTGTGGGGTATGAGCCAGGAACCAAGGGATATAGGTTGTATATCTGTTGTAAACCGCCCAGAGTCCCCCTTGGGGGAGTTGGGCGGTGATAAATCCAATAAATAAAAATAAAAATAAATAAATATAGGTTCACTGATGGCAGAATACTTGTGATTTCCAGATCAGCACATTTCAGTGAGCATAGCAATTGGCAGAAGTTACACGTAGGGAGTGAGGTTTTTCTTCCTAGTCAGGGACAATTCGAGCTATCAGAGCGGCGAGAGTCCAGAGATGTGATTAAAGATGAAGAGGAATTAACTCCTAGTGTACCAATAAAGCAGGATGCTACTGTATTGCGCAGATCTGAAAGAGTTAACAAGGGCATACCACCTCAACGTTACACACCAGGTGATGTTAAAGTGTGTTTTGTTAATTATGAACCTCGTAGTTATTCAGAGGTAATGGAGTTGCCACCACAAGAGCAGAATAAGTGGAAAGCTGCTATGGATGTGGAAATGAATGCCATTAATTCCCATAAGGTTTTTAAATCTACCAGGGTGCCTGAGGGGCATAGAGCAGTAGATTATAAATGTGGGAGGAAATTTAGATGGCTGGAGCTCCGGGATACAAATCTGATGAGACATTGCAAAGAATGGGATTCAAGTGTAGCAAGGCTGACCCATGTCTGTATGTAAAGCAATGTGATAATGATGAACAGGTGTTGCTTTTCATCTTTGTAGACGATTTATGTTTTATAGCTAAAGATCAAAGGAGGGTAATTGAATTTACTGAAAAACTGAAGCAACAATTTGATGTTAAAGATCTGGGAGAGATTAGAAATTACCTAGGTGTAGGTATTCAGAAGGTTGATGGGGGTTATGTTCTAGAGCAGCGGAAGAAAATTGAACAACTGCTAAGAGAAAACTATATGGAACATTGCAAGGATGTTCCTACCCCGATGACAACTGATTTCGTTAAGACAGAAGCTGGGGACAATGACCAAACATCATGTAATCAGGAACACTATCAGTCAATAATTGGAAGTTTATTGTATTTAGCACAATGGTCGCATCCCGATATCGGGAATGCGGTGAATGTACTGAGTAGGTATGTTGTACAACCTACCCAGAGGCATTAGAAAGGTATTAAACGTGTATTTAGATATCTTAAAGGGACTGTTAATAAATGTTTATTAATAAAACCTTGTAAACCATTGGAATTAAAATGCTATGTAGATAGTGATTGGGGTAATGATGTACATGATAGGAAATCAATGTCAGGATGATAATTATGTTTGGTGACACCTTGGTGGGGTGGAGGTCTCGGAAACAGAGTTCTGTTGCCGTATCTACTGCAGAGGCAGAGTACGCTGCACAATCTGACCTATGTTCAAAGTTAATATGGTATAGGCAATTGTTAAGGGATGTAAATGTAACAATTGAGGGTCCTATATGTGTATATGACGACAGTGAATCGTGTATACAGATTGCAAAGAGTGATAGGATCAGAGGGAGGAGCAAACATGTTGATATCAAGTATCACAATGTTAGGAATGCTGTAAAAGAATCTCTGATTAATCTGAAATATTGTCCATCTGAAAGTAATGTAGCAGATGTGATGACAAAGCCTCTAAGTATAGAGAGACATAGGATATGTGTATCCAATATGTGTATGTCTTCTATTCTGTATAAGTGAAATGTAATATCTATTGTAAATTGGAGGGGTGTTGGGGTTTGTATATACCCAGGAATTTATAGTTAGATAAATTATACTGGAGAGGCGTGATATCTAGGTGAGAGGGGAATTATTCTGCAAGTCACCCAATTAGCAGCCATTGTTGTAGGGATGATGTGGCAGTGTATGACTCATACTACAGGTGCTATGATTTAGTTGGGTGTGGCAGATGATGAGAGTGACCTATAATGTGATTGGTCAGTTTATGTATATATACAGAGAAGTCTGGTGTTCTTTCTTCTCATTTGCTGTAACTTCTCATCGCTGTATCATTTGTTACTGCTGTGGATATATTCTGTACTTCGTATGTATATAAAGTAAATAGGCTATTTTATCTAATCTCTGCTTGAGTGTCTATTTACTGCATAGAACGTGGATCACTGGTGTCTTGGGAAAAGGAGCAGGCTGCCCCACTGTGCGCACTCTGACACAAACATATGTCTTAGCTGAAGAACCTCAAGAGATGAGATATAACCTTTTTTAATGATACTTAAAAATCTCTCTGATTTATTTATTTATTTATTTATTTATTTAGTATGCTGTCAAACTGCCAGTTGCTCTCTTACATAATTATGTAAAAGAAGTACTCTATCAGATTCTAAGTTACAGTTTTATAGTAAATTAAAACTCAGCTGTTGGCATGACCTAGCTTATTTTCTCTGGGCTCAGAACCTAAGGAGAAGAAACTTTATTTTTTAATTCTACATGCATGTTTGTATGCAGATGGAAGCACATAGCTGACAAAGGCTGATCTTGAAGAAAGTTAAGAAGAGGTAGACCATGTTAGTACATGGCTATCCATCAGTACATTTCAGGCTGTAAGCTAGACTAAAAAATTATTTTAATCCTAAATAAGCAATTATTCCTTTTCCCCATGTCTATATTTCACTCAATGAATTTAAAAACCTGTGTTGTATCTTTTTATGTTCCTTTGCAATTTCTCCTGCTTTATTCAAAACTAAAAGAAAAAAACAATTGTTCAGTTTTTCAGTAATTGTAAAATAGCTTTCACATTCACAATTGTGATTCAAAAAATCTCCAAAACACCATTTGATTCAATGCTGTTGAATACATTTGTAGGGCTTGAAGATGTTGAGAAAGTGCTTCTTTGGGTTAGTGTAAGCAAGCGGTACAATTGTGCAATCAATGCTTCCTACTTCTATCAGAAAAGATCTTCCAGGATGGATACAGCAATGAATAAATTCCTTACGAATTTTGTATATATTTCAAATCCGAATGATCCTAACATTTTGAGAGCGATGGAGAGATACTTCCTGTCTTTCTATGTCATGCATGATTGTATACAAGTCAGACATGGTCCCATTCAATCACATTTTTAAGCTGAAGAATCCCAAGCATCCCATAAGAGGAACATTTGAACTCTTGATCATTCTGGTTATCCTCTTCTGTACTTTTTCCTGCTCTACTATATCCCTTTTCAAATGTGCCAATGTGGCAACCAGAATCATTTTATGATTCAAAACTCAAAGAAAAAAACAATTTTTCAGTTTTTCAGTAATTGTAAAATAGCTTTCACATTAACAATTGAGATTCAATCTATCTCCAAAACCAGTTGGAATACACAGTACTCCAGATGCAGAAACTGTATATAATAGATTTGTAAGGGCAATATAATTTATTTCATATAAATTATATTCATATAAATTAAACAAATGTTTATTTGTTTGTTTGTTTGTTTGTTTATTAATTATTCAAATTTATCACTGCCCATCTCCCCCTACAGGGTACTCTGGGCGGTTTACAAGATGTTTTATTTTAAAATATTTTTCTAATGATTCCTAGTCTGGATTTCCGGATTGGGGTCAGATTTTTCTTACCCATTTGTGGGAATTCTTAGCCTGGACTTAGAACTTGCTTGAGGATTTTATAGGGAACTTTATGCCTTCATCATTCCAGTCTATTTCACATTTGGTTATAAAAGCAGCATGCAACTCATTCTTGATTCATCTCTCGGCATTTGGTGACTGATTGAAGTAATTACTCTACCCCTCACACACATGTAAAGGCTTGGCTGCAAATTTACAATGTCATGACATATATATATATATATATATATATATATATATATATATATTCATTCCTGCTAGCTAAGTAGATTTCCCTCAGCATAGCTCAATGTTGTTTTCCAAAACCGTCCAACAAATGAGCACAGCTTGTATTAAAAACTTGCTTTGTTCTCTCTTGATACAATGAGCTTAGGGAATTATTCTTATTCCAGGAGCTGCCATAGTTCAGTGGAGGGGAACTGCCTGAAATATAATTTTTGCACTTTCTTATTGGTTAGTGGGACCATAGTGTACTGTTTGTCCTCACCTTTGCCAGGTTAGCTGGACTGAGGATCACCAGTTGTTGTTCAGTCGTTTAGTCATGTCCGACTCTTCATGACCCCATGGACCATAGCACGCCAGGCCTTCCTGTCCTCCACTGTCTCCTGGAGTTTGCTCAAGTTCATATTCATTACATTGGTGATGCTATCTAACCATCTCATCCTCTGCCGTCCCCTTCTCCTTTTGTCCCCAGTCTTTCCCAGCATCAGGGTCTTTTCCAGTGAGTCCTCTCTTCACATTAGGTGGCCAAAGTATTTGAGCTTCAGCTTCAGTATCTGTCCTTCCAATGAGCAGTCAGGGTTGATCACCAGTTAGCTGATCTCAAAATTCTTTGAGGGATTAAGGAGTAGAAACAGTACCATGTGAAAATGCAGGCAGGCAGGAAGGCACAATTATTAAGTATTACTTTCCCCTTTCTTTAAATAGCAAAATATAGTACTTCTCTAACTTAAAGATGTGTTACCCTGCTGCATTTGGGAGTATTCCTATTCAGTTTGCCTCCCAAATGTCCCTGTGATTTAACCATTCCATAGGAAGCTCAAAGTATAAAAATCACCAAGGGATTGACATAAAGCTTTATTCATCTGGCAATATGGGAAATGTCTGGAAGATCTTTTAAGCAAGCAAGGCATCCTTGGGATTCAGTCTTTCAAACTGATTTACTCAAAGGTCTATTCTCCAAATACATTGTCAGGATTTTCTCTGGAGGGTCTTTTCCCAGAGTTTTACTGAGATATATTTATGTCACATTTTTATGCAAATTAAACATTTTGTTAATTTTTCATGGCATCAGTCAAGAAAGAAATGTGTAAGGAGAGGCTGATACTAGCTCTGGGACCCTCACATTACTAGATGTCTGGAGGGCAATTGGGATTAATTGGAAGAAATTGCTTTCAAATGTTTTCTAAGATGGTCTTCAATATCTTTTGAGCTCCTCCTCTGAACCATGGGCAGCACAGTACACACACACACACACACCATGAACAATAGCTATTACTTATTTAATGAATAGCACCAGTTTTCAGCTATGGAAGAGTTACAAAACTGAGGGGGGGGAAAACCCAGACAAACTAGAGGTCCAATTCCATTTTCAGTCTGTCTTGTATAGAGTCCCCTTGTGGGGGGAGATGGGCGGTGATATAAGTTAGAAATAATAATAATAATATTGCTCTTCCACCTGCTATCTCAGATAGCAAGACTAGGAGAAATATTTATTGAAGCCATAGACAGCTATCCCCAGTCAGACTGGTTCAATGTTCCTTATCTTAGTGCCCTTCAGATGTGTTCAGTACACCACCACTGTCCTTGTCATTGAACCAGGATTGATGATCACACTAATAAAAAAAAAACAACCCTAGATTTCATCAAGTTGGGAAAAACTGAACCAGACAATGCTGGACTTGATAGACGAAGGAAAGGTAAAGTTGACTTCAGTTTTTGGTGACTTCATGGACATTTCCATACAGTTGCCATTTGGAGAGGGAGGCAAGAGGGGCATTTGTTCATCTGAACTTTATGTGTAAAATTGTCAGCCATTCCAAGTAAACCAGACAGGAAACACAACTAGATGAACTAATTCTACTTTATTGTAAGGCTACATTAGCAGAATCTTGCAAGTCTGAAAGTACAAAACTCCTGCCCTCCCTATTTATCACTTGAGTGTTCAGGGTGGGACTTTCCTAAATTTCTTCTTTAGACTGTTACCCTCTCTCTCTCATATTTTTTTCTCATATTTAATTTATATGACCGTCCATCTCCCCCAACGGGGAACTCTCGGATTCCCTTTCCCTTAATCTGATTGTTCCCTAGGCAGCATCTGTTCCCCAGGGTCACCCTCACATTCCATCACAAAAAATATACAAACCATCCAGCTACTGAGAAAGAAATGTGCACAAAAACACGATTATTTTAAGTTTGTGAAGAATGGTAGCGATCATTTCTGCACATGCACAAAACATAGCAGCCACTATTTTCTCCCACCTGTAAATAATCTTGCAAATGACCATAGGTAATTTTCTTGACAGCAAAATGGAAGTGCTTTGCTATTGCTTTCTTCTCCAGGATCTGTCTGTCTGTCTATCATCTCTCTCTCTCTCTCTCTCTCTCTCTCTCTCTCTCTCTCTCTCTCTCTCTCTCTCTCTCTCTCTCCAGTTTAGTCTTCAGACCACTTATATCAATAAGAAATGCTACATCTCTGCATCTCAATCTACAGTAACATCTGGATGAAAGACATCCATGGCAAGTAGCATTACCAACTTCTAGAGATAAACAAAGGCAGTACCTTGCTGTTTAATTGTCATTTCTTATTATATATCTATGTCAAAGAAAGATTAGAAGAAGCTATACAAGCAGATTGTCAAAATGAAGCAGCTATTTTTCTTTCCCTCAAGAGTGTTCTTGTTAATTTTGGTGCCTGACTGTTTTTAATTAGCATTAGAGTATCTCTTGATACTAGAGTATCACAATGAATGAATGGAAAGGAAGCAGAGGGTGCTTCTGTGTGTTGTTCCAATGTTCAGAATCTCAGAATTTGCTGTAATTCAGTTGCAATGTTAATGGAACCTGCAACAAAACTTAGCAAGAATGTTAGGGGATTCTGAGCAGCAAGACATTTTCCCCAAATTCCATTCCATTCTCTGCTTAGCTTCTGAGCCCAGTCATCTAGATCCTACAGAGAATAATAATATGAAACTTAATTTCATCTTTAACCATAATAAAGATATATATGTGTGTAATATCAGTCTTTTAAAATGTAGATAACATTTGGCACTTCCTTTACTATTATAATTGGTATAAATATAAATAATCTCTGGAGCAGATACTTTGTCTAAAGAGACATCTTCCATTTTGTCTCAAATTTCACTTCAGTTACATCATAGGGAGGTGCCTTTCTTCCCATTGTTCCACTCTCCCACTATAGCCTTAAAGGCAGCTTCAGTCACTACAGTATAATTCAAGCAAAGACTATCCTGGTTATGATATGAGTTGCACATCTGGGAGGACTTCCGGGGAAGAAATGGCAAACTGAAGACAAAATGAAGAGCCAGCGAGTAGACCGGCTCTTTGTATTTCTTCTCTGGACAAGGAGAGGACTTGAGATTGCCCACAAGTGCTCCAGTCAGTTGGTCCTCACAAGGAGACCACAAGACAGCAGTCTCTGGTGGGTTTAGAGCTCTGTGGGACAAGGGAATAGCCATCTTGCTCAAACCATGGTCAACACTTTTAAAAGGACACTGGGTTTGCACACTTCCTTTTCTAATTACTTTTGGAAATTGCTTGTTAACTGTTTTTCAGCTATTAGGAACCTTTAGATTGACAAGGTTTACAGCACTGGGTGAGTTTCCTTCAATCCTTAGCAAAAGAAGTTTTAAATACAAGTTTAAGGATTTAAAAAAATATTGTTTTTCAATAAACAGCAAAAGGGTAATAAGAACTTTGATTTTGGAAAGTTACAAATCGACTAAGGTTCCAAATGGATTTGAAATAAGTTTTTGGAATTATAAGAACCCTTCCCGTGGGAAAATGCTTTTGTTTTGAATTCTTTTATTTTTTAAAAAAAACATGATAGGATGGGACTAGGGGAACTAGAGGGAACTAAAGATCACAATAAAAGGAGAAGAACACTTAAGTTCAATCTAAAATACAGAGTGAAGCAAAGTATTCTAACATTGGACATCCTGAAGTATATTTTTGAACAATGGACCCAGAAGTTAATTTTAAGAGTGTCTGTCTCTATAGATAGACTGTGTTTAAAAGATGTTATGTAAGAGGAACAAGTTTTACCTGACAAGATTGAAACTGATCTGAAAGTGGATTTGAAAATGACAGGCTACAAGAATGATGTGCACAAATTTGCTACACTGGACATACAAAAGAAACCAGCTGATGTCTTAATAATTAAAAGGGATTTGCAAAAAGGATATACAAAGCCAAGAGAGTGACCTGGATAATTTTCCTATATTGGATTTACAAAAGAGGCTTGTTAAAGCTTTGAAGAATTTTGTGAGAAGGGACAAAGAAAAAAATGAAAAGAAATCATGTTCTACAACATTATTTGAATGGATTAAGATTGTTAGAAGTAAAAGGAAGAAATATAAAGTTGGTTTATTTGATTAAGGCTAAAATAGGTATGTTGTTATCTCTGGTAACCCTTAATGGACTTTTGCTGACATCAGGACTGAAATAACGAGTCTTTAAGGATTTCTTTATACATAAGACATGGGATATGGGATGAAGAGATCATTGGTTGTAAACTAAGAATGGGTGAAGAGTTACAAAAATTGCTTATACTTTGTTTATAAAATGAGTCACACCGTTGACTAAAATTGTTTATAAAATGAGTCACACAGTTGGCTAAAATGATCAAAAGCCAGATACGTCCACTTCCTAGCTTCCTGGTTGGAAAAATTCCAAACTGTGTGCTTGATCCCTTTGGAGACATACAGGGCCTTTTAAGAATAGATGAAAAACCCCATTCAGAGTAATTATATCCTTTACCTCTCTACCTTTATCTTGTCTGGATCACAATTCAGCTTGTTCTACTTGATCCATTCCCAAATATCTCTAGCATTGATTCTGCAGTTTGAAAGTGTCCACTGAAATGAACTGCTGGGAATTCTTGTAAGAACTTAAAGGTATAGGGGACAAGTTAGAACTTCAAAGCATTCCGTAATCCAAAGATTTCTAGGACAGCCATCTCTCAGCATGACCTTATAGATCAATTCTCCATTATGAATTACATCATCATAGCATTATGTCTAAATCAGATAGTCAAAAAACAAAAGAAAAAACAAAACAAAACATAGTTGATGGAATCAAATGTTAAGGAGAATTCTCAGAGAACAATCTTAATTCTTTCACATTTTTTAGCTTTCCTTCATAAACACTTAAAACCTTTGCTTTTAATTGCTTAGAATATCCTCTATTTTTGGCAATGTATTGATAGCACTGAAAGCCAGTTTGGTGTAGTGGTTAAGGCATCAGGCTAGAAACCTGGAGACCAAGAGTTCTAGTTCTATCTTAGGCAAAAAGCCAACTGGTTGACCTTGGGCCAGTCACAGTCTCTCAGCCCTAGGAAGGAGGCAATGGCAAACCATTTCCAAAATCTCACCAAGAAAACTGCACAGTCTTCTCCAAGCAGTCACCAGAAGTCAATACTAACTCAAAAGCACACATACATACATACATACATACACACATTAATAGCTCTACAAATGAATCAAGCATACAACTAAGAAGCATTATAGGAACAGTGCAATATGCTTATTACTATTTTTTGTTAAATTCAGAAGTGTGTTGTTGTTTTAGGGACCCCTGACTACCCTTACTGTTGTGCCAACAAAAGGAGGCAGAAGGGTAGGAGAAAGAAATGATATAAAAATAAAATAAACACTTCTACCAAGAGTATAGTACAGCAAGACATCCTATTTTTTGCTTGAGGAAATTCAACATGCTGCAACATAATGTAATCTTTAAAAGCATAATGACACAGAAGCATCTGTAAATAGAGTGCATAAATGCTGACATTGACAGATTGCATCATAGTCTTGCAGAATATAAATAGCCAGAGTAGCCTTTTTCATCTGAGGTATAAATCCTTAGCCTACAAAATAAATTAAAAAATAAATTTCAAGTCCCTTCAATAATTTAATGATACAATTCAAGAGAGTGTGGCGGTGGTTTCCACCCAGTGGAAATTCTTAGCCCTGAACTGCCACATCATAAGACAGAAGTGACAAGTCACAATAAATCAAGGATCTGAAGAGAGGCTGAAAGCATTTTTTCCCATCAAAACAAGTATGTTTTGGGGAAGATGCAGATACAGTTCAGCTGAAGAAGTAAAATGAATGCATTTTCTTTCTGAGATGAAGTCGATTATTCCTAAAATTTATTTATTTATTTATTTATAGTGGTATTTATACCCTGCCTATCCCCTCCCTAACAGAGGACTCTAGGCGGCTTACATACATGTCTATATACATTTATCTTTATACATACATTTATCACCTAAGTGTAATTTTACCCGCGCACCAGGAGAGGGGGTAAGGGAACCATCTCATTAAGGCTCTGGACTACAATTCCCAGGATGCCTTGAGCCAGCTGCTGACATCCTGTTGATGTCACTTCCGGGTCTGTCTGTCCTCACCAGCAGCATTTCAGTCTTCCTCCGATCTTTTTTCTCCATCTTTTTTCTCCATCTTTTTTTTCTCCGGTGGAACGGCTCCCGACAGGACATAGCACATTTTTCCCACGTAAGTGGTACCCAATTTATCTACTCGCCTTAATTAGCTTTCGAATTGCTGGGTTGGCAGAAGCTAGGGTGAACAACGAGAGCTCACCTCGCCACGCGGGGATTAGAACTGCCGACCATCAGATCTTATACAGGCAGTCCTTCTGGCTCAGCGGTTTAACCCGCTGAGCTACCGCGCCCCATTATGTTGCAGAATGTTGCAGCATCCAGGATTGGTGGAGTTATTGAGAAGATGTATACAAGGGAGATGGCAAGAGAGATTGGTAGTGGATGAGACAATGTGAATCTCAAAAGAGCCAGCCATTTACTTGATGTTTGCACAACATGTAACTCAATGCATAGTTTACCAGCAGGAAAGTATCTTTTTCCAAGGATTCCTTTTGATTTTATTTCTAATAGTCTTCCTATGATTTGGCAATGATACAGAACCTTTAACTGATAATGGAGAAGCTGGCTGTTTACATAACAGTCCCCTAAACCTATGTCATCTGGAAATGTCCAGAAAGAGAAAAGTGAAGACATGTGCAAACGATTGGAGAGAGAAGTGCAGTTTTCAACCGTCGGAATCCAGAATGTAGTTACCATGTATGACCCAATTGGTTGCCTTCAGGTGGGGGCATTCCACTTTGCATCACCCCATTCTAGGTGAAGTGTATGCATGATAGGCTTCTGAGGACCAATATCTTGTGGCATATAATCCAAGTAATCCATGATTTATAGCCATTGTAATAATTTTGAGTGGAGTTGTTGCAGTATTGGTTCATGTATTCATTTATCTATGAATATTTCTTTACTGTAGCTTCTGTGCTGTTGAATTCCAGAACTTTTTAAGCAGATGATGTCTGCTAACACACATAAGGTTAAAAATAATAATAATAACAAGTATCAGTACTGCTTAAGCAACAAACTTGAGCATGTTCTTGGAGGAATTGGATATGTGTGTTGTTTAATTTCCTTTTTTTTCCTTCCTTCCTTCCTTCCTTCCTTCCTTCCTTCCTTCCTTCCTTCCTTCCTTCCTTCCTTCCTTCCTTCCTTCCTTCCTTCCTCTCTGAAGTTACTATTCTCTTGCTTTCTTGTATAAGGTAATTTAATTAGTTACCTTCTGATATAATCAAGATTGTCTTGCTCTGAGAGTAGACCTTGCCAAACAAACTCCTCTTTGTACTACTCTGGGAGGAAGAGTGATATCATCATCATCATCATCATCATCATCATCATCATCATCATCATCCAGAAAGATACAATGAGTGATACATGCATTGGAACAGCAAAGAAATGGATCAGGAGTGTCTGCAGGGGAATAAAAAAAGTCAAGATGGCAACCACAACCATGTGATCAATGCCCCTTTATAACATGCATCATAAAGCATGTTAAAACAGCTGGGGTTGCATCATTGTGAGCATCATCTTGACTTTTCTTTTTTTTACTTCCTCCCTGCAGACACCCCTGAAATGAATATCCTTAGAGGACATTATCTCCAGGTGAGGCTGTGCATTCAATTGATATTAAGGTGGATGTGCTGAACATACTACCGAATAACTTCTGAATTCATGGTCTTTCTCTCTGAGTTGCATCAGATCTGCTTATAGGTCTCTCTTGTTTTCCAGTTATTCTGCTCTGATGCAATGCTTCCTCCACACTTTATATCACCGAGTCCATCTAGTCTTGACATGCAACGTTGCTTGTGAAAGAGAGAGCCCAGGATGCTGAGAGAAAGCAAAGGCACCTGCACCACAGAAGAAACTCACAAAAGATAACTTCAGCAACCATGTTTCCACCAGATAGGCACCAATATTCAGTCTTGTTACTAATTTAAATGGCATGTCAACATTACATTCTTAAATTACTCCCAGTTGTCTTGAAATAAATGAATTAAATGGAAGTGATCTCCTGGAATATTAAAGGTTTCTTATGCTGAAATCTGGATCTTCACCTTTGTGTCATGTTTTCATTTAAATTTCTTCAACCGGGGAGGGGGGACCCAACATCCAGTGCATACTGATTGATATTGTCTACTGAACAATATGGAAAGGACACTGGATTATTAATATTAATATGATGGGGTCCACAGCATTTTTCATTTTGGTGGAGTAATGTGTCAAGATTTTCCAAGTCTCAGAATTTCCATCTGATTATGATGAATCCATTCCTTGAGCCACTTAGATATTGGCATTCATGTATAAAAGGACACACAGTTCCCAGTGATTGACACATTTTTCATAACTGTAATAGTAGTTGGAGAGCAGAGAGTATCCCCTGGTGTCTCTCTCACACACAAAAAAGGCAATCATGTCTTTGTGAAACACTAACTTTGTCAGAAATCATTTGCAATTGCAAACAGTGGAATTATTTCTCCTGTAACTTCCCCATCCCCACCACAAAAACCAAACACATAAATAAACAAACCGAACTGTGGAAAAATCCCTGTTATGATTTTTGTCTAAGGAAACTGTGGGCAGTATCATGCCACCACTGCTTCTATTCTGTGGGAGGAATGCCAGACAGACTTGACAATGCAGCTCAGCCTGTGGATGTGCCATAAAAGGTGCTTCTTTTTTGAAATGAAGCTTCAGCCCCATCCCTTGACTGACTGGAAAGTTGGAGTCAAGACAATTGAGTTTCTCCTCATCCCCAAGCATACCGGATAGTTATATCAAATATCCTATTTACTTTATATACATACGCATTTACAGATCACTTCCACAGGTAACAAATGATACACCATCAACGATACAGCATTCACGAGGTAAAATGGGAATAATGGGAACTGAGAATGTCCCTGTATATATAGTGAACCTGACCAATCACATTATAGGTCACTCTCGTTATTCACCACACCCAACCTGAGAAACCATGAGTTTCTCCTCATCCCCAAGCATACCGGATAGTATAGAGGCCTGGCCAAACTCCTTCCCCCCTCCTGAAGTATTACCTAGACTGCAATGTATGGCTGTGCCTAGCAGAGCCGGTAGTATGGAGTTTTTCAACTGGTCCAGGGGCGGCTTCCTACTTTCTCCTTGTGTCACCCAACCAGGCAGAGTAGAAAAGGACACATAGTTCCCAGTTCCCAGCTGGCCAGAGACCAAGTTAGAGACATAAGTTGGATATGAAGGAAGATGGAAGCCGCAGGAACAGCTCAACAGATGGAAAAGGCCAGCAGTAGCTGATAGGACAGCTAGAGCATCTGCAGCAGAACCCAGCATCTAGAGCTGCCCAAGATGTATAGCAAGATGTCAAAGAAAAGGAAGAGTCACAGTTCCAACCAACCTCCAGGTAAAGGTGCATTTAAGCGGAATCCTGTCATGCCTGAGCTAAAGTCTCAAGCCAACTCCAGGGGACCTCTGGCATCTGCAGTCTCCACACAGGTCAAATCCAGTAATTATAAGCTGAACTGTGAAAGGTTGGGAGGATGTGAGTAACAAAAATAAGCTTTATAACTTCTCAGTAAAAATCCCCAAATATGGGATTAAACTCTTGGGTGGGGTGGGGGCTGAGCACGCACATGCATGCATATCATAAAAAGTCATCCAAAGAAGAATTTGATGAGTTGGAATAAAAACTAAAAAGAAAAAAACAACAACCCTTAGGTTGAATCAGTTTTAAAACTTAATTATGTACGTATAGTATTAGGTGTATGTCTCTTTAGGTTCATAGTACTATGCATATGTCTTTTGCTGTGTCTCTCATGCAACATCCTTAAGATTGGAGTTTCTAATATTGTGCCAATCTGGGCATAGTAGTGACTAATTAATTACAGAAGTTCATGCCTTGAGAGGAGGCAGGAGTCATGTCTCCTTATCTTTTCTGAGTCTAATCATAGGGTCAGAATAATAATCAGAGCCTTGGCTCAACTCATCCATCAAAGCTACGATGTTTCCTTTAGAGGAATTGGTCTGTAATGATTTCACACCCTTTATGGTATCTCTCTTTGTGGTTTCCTTATTTCCTTAGCAGGGTCAAAGCAATTCTTTCTGTATTTGAAATCTTCTGTTAGTGTGTACACAGGCTGGAATTCTCTTTGAACAAAGTTATGTAAGACCTAGGTAACCTTATGGGTCTTCCTTTTGGTTCATCCGGGTGCAAGAGACCCATGACTCACTGTCATCTGCTAGCTTTGGAATTAATAAAATGATCATTTGGACCTTCTCTAGCGATTGACACTTTTAGGGTGAGTTTTCCACCACACTGTGGTATTATTCAATCCTTCATAAAATTAAAATACCACCACCAATTCACAGTCAACTTCAAACCTGTCAGCCTCAAAACATGGAAAACAAGGAGCAGAAATCATTGCCTTGTTTCGAATTACTGCAGGTCCTGCAATAACAAAAATCTCCCCACTCCACTAAATTCAAAAATTGCTTGCCCCCCTCCTTCTATTTCCACAGTCCTGCTTCATGTTGGGTACATTGGCCTGGTTGTAACAGATCCTATTAGGAGACGTTGAAGAGGCATCAAGTCATGTTTCACCTTGTAAGACCTAAAACCCAAGAGTTGGGTGGAGTGATGTGGCAGGAGTTCCCTCAGATCAAGAAAGAGATCATCCACAAGCTTCAAAGAGCTGTAGCATTTCAGGAAGGAAGGAAGGAAGGAAGGAAGGAAGGAAGGAAGGAAGGAAGGAAGGAAGGAAGGAAGGAAGGAAGGAGGGAAGGAGGGAAGGAGGGAGGGAAGGAGGGAGGGAGGGAGGGAGGGAGGGAGGGAGGGAGGGAGGGAGGAAGGAAGGAAGGAAGGAAGGAAGGAAGGAAGGAAGGAAGGAAGGGGGACTTTTCTTTTGTGGTCTCTAATACGCTAAAGCTGAGCCAGTAACTTCTGAACACAGCTGATGTTGTAGAACCAGAGAGATCTGGAACTGCTTTCAAACCAGGAGAAGTATGGAAATGGCCTCTGTTACTATAAATGTTAAGTACTGTATATCATGAAGCAAAAAATGTATAAAAGTGATTATATGTTGTCTTTGGGTATTAATTACCTAAATTAATTAACTAACCTGAACAAGACAGACTGGAGTAGAGCCATGGAGAATTGGTCTACCTTTCAACCTCATGTAATGCTTCCCTTGACATCTCAACACACAGTTCAAACAGAGAAAGGGCTATGCCCCTTGCTATAAAAAGTATTGCTGCTCTTACCTAAACTTGTGAATCTTATCTCAAAATTTGTCAGGTATGTCAGCCTAGTTTGAACCTTCCAATTTGTTTTGGAAACATTGCTTTAGGCAAAATGCAGTGATGGGGGAGAGGAGAAGAGTTCTCTTCTCCCTAGGACTGACTAAACTTATAAACATAGTGCTTTTTCTCAAAGTTAGTCAGATATTTATCTCAGCAAGCATTTATTGTTATTTATTGTTAAAAGCACTTCTATCAAATGGAAAGGCCTACAGCTCTCCTCAGGCTTATGGTCTAAAGATACATGATCTGGCATAGAAAGGGGATGAAGACAAGAAGACGAGGAACAGGCTTGTGTGGAAGCTGAAGAAAAGCAGACTAATTTAATGCATAACAGAATGGTGTGGGGCTCAAGCTTTAGGGAGAGTTACAGCACTTAATAGAATAGGATGTTTGATTAGTTCAAGTGGACTCATTCAAATAATTAAGTACTTGATCTATTTGCTGTTGACCATATCGTTCTAACATATCTAATTCTATCTGATAGCATTCTTTTGTCCCAACTTAGCTTTCAGATAGCTGTTAAATTTAATTTTCTAAAATCTGAGAATTAATATCTTATCTCACACAAAGTATTTTTAATCTGTTTTTCACATGTTACTTTCATGCTTTTCTTTAAAAAATAGTATGTGCAAGAACAGATGAGAATGTTAAAGTTTGTGAGATAGCATATCTATCTATATTTCTGAATTGAGAAACCTTGGTAATGTTGTAATTAGCATTCACTTCCTGTCATCTGAATTCAGATATTGTCATATCCAATCAATCCAACAGTCCATCTAGCTGCGATTCTAGATATTGGACATGAAGTGTGAAATGTCATGGTGGGCAATTATGCACTAACCCGCCTATGTGAGAGTTGTATTTCATATGGTAGGATGATAGGAGATGGTTTGTGTTCTGGAGCTGAGAATTTTCACTCATGAACGATAACAATTGCAATTTTAATGTGATGCTTAATATAAACATGGACTTCACATTCTCCATAAACAACATTCACTTGACATTTTTTGTTCCATGCACAAATTTGATTGCAATTCAACATTATCATGGTTAAACATTGTATACTGATTTTTTACTCATTCATCTCCTGTCCCTCCCCACTTCCTAGCCTAATAATGTTGGAAGAATTGCTTTCTCTACTTTCTCTTACTAACTTGTTCTTGATTTCAGATCTCATCTCAGTTGTGAAATCATTTGGTGACAACCGTTACATCAGAAACTTTTCAGGTGTTGTCAGAATAGCCACTGTGTATGGAGTTGGGCAATAATATACAAGTTTTGTCCTGCTCCAGAGTCATATAATCATAGAGATGAAAGCAACCACAAAGGTCATCTAGTCATCTAGTCCAATGCCTGTTCAATATAGGATGTCTGGACTTCAACTCCCAGAATTCTCTAGCCAGCATTGTAAAAGCTGATAAATGTTGGTGTTAAAATCCACATATCTGGAAGATGCCCAGGTTGCATCTTCTGTCCCATGACCAACCAGCCTCTTTTTTAAGACTCATAGTGAAGGAGAACTCATTATGATAGAGCTGAAAATCAGGAAAAATGATTTGGTAGACATTGCCTGCATAAAGAAAATCTATGGGCATGCAACATTTCTTAGAAACCTATCAACATGCTTTTAAAAATATACAACTCATAAACACTTTTTATATGTTGATGCCAATATCTGACAGTGACCTGAGCATCCGGGTCATCTGTAATGGGGGGAGAAAAAAAGTCAAGATGGCACGCTCAACCATTTGATTGAAGCCCCACTCCCTTTTACATGACATTGAAGGAATGCAGATCTTCTGTTGCCTTGATTTTTTAAACACCCCACACCCGGCATATATATTGCAGCTATTTTTACCATTGATTATTTATCCAGTGCAATGTGGTTTTATGAAAAGACATCAACACTCAGATAATATTTGATTATGCATTGAATATATGTTCTTAAATGAACAATGCAAAGAAATCGAGGAAAACAATAGAATGGGGAAGACAAGAGATCTCTTCAAGAAAATCGGAGATATCAAGGGAACGTTTTGTGCAAAGATGGGCATGATAAAGGACAAAAAAGGCAGGGACCTAACAGAAGCAGAAGAGATTAAGAAGAGGTGGCAAGAATACACAGAAGAACTATACAAGAAAGATCTTAATATCCCTGATAAATACGATGGTGTGGTCACTGACCTTGAGCCGGACATCCTAGAGAGTGAAGTCAAGTGGGCCTTAGGAAGCATTACTAACAACAAAGCTAGCGGAGAAGACAGTATCCCAGCTGAGCTATTTAAAATCCTAAAAGATGATGCTGTTAAAGTGCTGCACTCAATATGCCAACAAATTTGGAAAACTCAACAGTGGCCACAGGATTGGAAAAGGTCAGTTTACGTTCCAATTCCAAAGAAAGGCAATGCCAAAGAATGTTCAAACTACCGTACAATTGCGCTCATTTCACATGCTAGCAAGGTTATGCTCAAAATCCTACAAGCTCGGCTTCAGCAGTATGTGAACAGAGAACTACCAGAAGTGCAAGCTGGGTTTCGAAGAGGCAGAGGAACTAGAGATCAGATTGCCAACATTTGCTGGATCATGAGTTCCAGAAAAACATCTACCTCTGCTTCATTGACTACGCTAAAGCCTTTGATTGTGTGGATCACAACACACTGTGGCAAAGTCTTAAAGAGATGGGAGTACCAGACCACCTTACCTGTCTCCTGAGAAACCTGCATGTGGGTCAAGAAGCAACAGTTAGAACCGGACATGGAACAACCGACTGGTTTCTTGGCCTTCAAGATCACCATGAAATTAAAAGATGCTTGCTCCTTGGGAGGAAAGCTATGGCAAACCTAGACAGCATATTAAAAAGCAGAGACATCACCTTGCCGACAAAGGTCCGTATAGTTAAAGCTATGGTTTTTCCAGTAGTAATGTATGGCTGAGAGAGTTGGACCATAAGGAAGGCTGAGCGCCGAAGAATTGATGCTTTCGAACTGTGGTGCTGGAGAAAACTCTTGAGAGTCCCTTGGACTGCAAGGAGGTCAAACCAGTCAATCCTAAAGGAAATAAACCCTGACTGCTCATTGGAAGGACAGATGCTGAAGCTGAAGCTCAAATACTTTGGCCACCTAATGCAAAGAGAGGACTCACTGGAAAAGACCCTGATGCTGGGAAATACTGAAGGCAAAAGGAGAAGGAGACGGCAGAGGATGAGATGGTTAGATAGCATCACCGATTTAATGAACATGAATTTGAGCAAACTCCGAGAGACAGTGGAGGACAGGAAGGCCTAGCGTGCTATGGTCCATGAGGTCACAAAGAGTCGGACACGACTAAACGACTGAACAACAACAACAAATGCATTGACAGTTTAGATAAAGCTATACACTGAAAAATAATTAAATTGGCAGTAATGGTTGGAGGTGGAAAAAGCCTTTCATATGGCCTAGTGAAATATTTTTTGGAGCAGGTTTTGTCCAAAGGAGAATCAAGATCTCTCTCTTTAATATTTGTAATAGTAATTTACTAATATTACTATGATAATCTAACCCTTCTGCCAGGCTTATTACAAATGAAATTATTTTCTCTGCCATCAGGATGTCCCACGGCACTCATCTTTTTGTATTTAATATTGACTTTCCAGTCTAGTTTACAGTCTTAGGTTTCCTGGTGAGTTGAGTTTATTCTATTTATTTATTTGTAAGATTTGTATGGCTGCCCATCTTAAACACCTCTGGGGGGCTCACTACAGCAATAAAACCAGTAACTATGAAGCATAAACATAAAACAGTAAAACAATCAAACAAAAACAAAAATCTTGCACCTTAATCATCCCCTTAGGATGCCCTGCAGCAAACACCAATTACGCTCATTCCATTCTGTCTTTTCCATTCTATCCTATCCCAGCACCTTGGTAAAAAGCCAGGTCTTGATAGCCTTCCTTTTACCAGGTCTTGATGGCCTTCCAAAAGGGGTGGGGGCCTGCCGAATCACCAGGGGGAGGATGTTTCATAAGTTGGGCAGGCACAGAAAAGGCACGCTTCCTCAATCCCATAAGATGGCAATGTTTAATGGAAGTGACTAAGAGCGTGTCTACCATATCCAATCTAGTGGGATATTCTTAGGAAGAGGCAGTCCTGCAAATAACCTGGTCCTGTGCCATGTAGAGTTTTAAAGGTGAAAAGCAGCTCCTTAAATTGCACCCAGAAGGAAACTAGGAGCCAGTGTGGCTTGCACAATAGAGGTTTAACATGAGCAAACCTATGAACACCCAATACTGTGCGTGCCACTGCATTCTGGACTAACTTCCGAGTGGTCTTCAAGGGCAGCCCCATGCAAAGCACATTGCAGTAATCCAAATAGGAAGTGACTAAGGCATAAGTAACTATGAGCAAGATCTCCAAGTCCAGGAAAGGGCACAATTGGCACATAAGATGGATCTGTACAAAGCCCCCTCTAGCCACAGCTGCCACTTGCTCATCAAGTAGGAGCCATGAGTCCAGGAGAACCCACAAATTGTGAGCCAGCTCAGTCTGGGGGAGTACAACCCCATCCAGAGTCAAAGATGACAAGTCACCAGACCCTGGGGGAGCCAAAAACTCAGAGCCATTCCATCTTGCCAGGGTTGAGCCAAAGTCAGTTCCTACTTGGACAGCACCGCAACAGCATCACCTGCCCGGCCAGGGGTAGAGACGAATAGCTGGGTATCATCAGTGTACTGATGATAGCATACCCTGTGCCATCGGATAACCTCACCCAGTGGTTTCATGTAGATGTTAAAGAGGAGGGAGGGGAGACCCAGCCCTGAAGCACCCCACACTGCAGGGGCCTAGGGCTTGAACTTTCCTCACTCACCAACACTGACTGGAATCTGCCACGGAGAAAGGAGAAGAGCCACTGCAAAATGGTGCCTCCCACTCCCAACCCCCAGAATCGGTCCAGAAGGATACCATAGTCCAGAGCTTTCCAAACTGTGTGTCGCGACACAAAAGTGTGTCGCCACACACAGCATGGTGTGTCGCCACACCACCCAGAAGCGGCGGTGCGCACGCACACGGTGGCAGCGGCGCTGTATCAGTGTTTCCATGTTTTAGCAGAGGCTGCCGCCGTCGCCGTGCACGCGCCGCCGCCGTGCGTGCCCCCGCGCCGCCGCCGCCGCTGGTGTGTCGCCAGCGGCGGCACTTTGGAAAGCCCTGCCATTAGTCAATAGTATCAAAAGCCACTGAGAGATCCAGGAGAGCCAGGAGTGTTGTACCACCCCTGTCCCAGCCACCTGGAAGTGCCATCTCAATGCTATACCCCAGCCTGAACCCAGCCTGAAAAGGGTCCAGATAATTCACTTCATCCAAGGCCCTCTGAAGCTGGGTGCCAACCACCCTCACCCAAAAAGGGAAGGTTGGAGACTGGATGAAAATTATCTAACATGGCTGGGTCCAAGGATGGCCTCTTGAGAAGGGAGTGCACAACCACCCCCTTCCGCAAAGAGGCATTAACCACCGCTGGGACCCAGGCACATGCCACTTCCCGGGAGGCTTTATCCAACCAGGAGGGAACACAGGTGGCTGAGCTCACAGCCACAAGGACCCTGTCCACTTCCTCAGGATCAACCGGCTCAAACTCCTCCCAGATAACAGGGTTCAGTTGTGTCTCAGCCACTTCCAAAGACCTGCCCAGCCAGAGTCCAACTCCGAGTGTAGTCAAGCAACCTTATTTGACAGATGACGAGAATATTCCGCATCCTAGCATTCATTAGCAACTTGCCTAACTGAACTGCTATCAGGTTCAAGAACTATCCAGAATCATCAGCCATTCCTTATCAAAGCAATTTTTTTTTCCTAGCAGCTACTTCTTGTCAACAGAATTAGGGTGGTAACCACATTTCATAAGGCAACCGTCCAAAATTAATGTCCTCTCGACCAGTATGTCTACATCCCAACTACTGTTTGTTTTGTTGTTTATTCATTCAGTCGCTTCCAACTCTTCGTGACTTCATGGACCAGCCCACGCCAGAGCTTCCTGTCAGCCGTCGCCATCCCCAGCTCCCCCAAGGTCGAGTCCGTCACCTCCAGAATATCATCCATCCATCTTGCCCTTGGTCGGCCCCTCTTCCTTTTGCCTTCCACTTTCCCTAGCATCAGCATCTTCTCCAGGGTATCCTGTCTTCTCATGATGTGGCCAAAGTACTTCAGTTTTGCCTTTAATATCATTCCTTCAAGTGAACAGTCTGGCTTGATTTCCTGGAGTATGGACTGGTTTGATCTTCTTGCAGTCCAAGGCACTCTCAGACTTTTCCTCCAACACCACAGTTCAAAAGCATTTATCTTCCTTCGCTTAGCCTTCCTTATGGTCCAGCTCTATACTGTAGACACTAGAAATGAATGATTGAATTAGGGCAGGTGCCTTGGCAGTTATTCAGATGTTTCTCAGCAGCAAGTCAGTGTGAAGAAAAAATCCCTAGAAAATTTTAAAAAACCCACCAAAAACTATACAGTACACACAAAATAAATAACATAAAAAAAAATCTTGTTACTATCAAAAGGGAAAATGTAAATAGATTTTCTTTCCTTTTCCTCTTTTGAAGGGGGAATGGGGAATTACAAAAACTTTCACTGAACCTTCACAGAATTCTCCAATCCTTTATCCTATTTTTATGAGGATATTACATTGAAAGCAGTGAAACCTTTATTTTTATTTCTCCATTTCAATGATAAGTTTTAGTTATGAGAACTGGGTAGCCATGTGATCCTAGGAAAAGACATGTCTGCTTTAAAATACCTTTTTGGAATGAAATTCACAATACTTCACAATCCTGCCATTTATTGCTTAGCCATTCAAATAACTGAAATGCCCCAGTCAGAAAAATGAAAAATAGACTTATCCCTAGATACTATAAAGTAAAATGGGCAAGTTTTTAAAATGAAAAGTAGATTTTCATGGGAGTTAGAAAAAATCTTGATATTTGGGGGTGGGGAAATAGAACAAAAGGCACATTGGGTTAAGTGTATTTTCATTATTTCAAAAGAATTGTCAATATAGGCAGCTAATGCTGCAGTTTTCTGATATTAAAACAGCTAAGGAAGGCAAAAGAATGGAAAACCACCAAAATAAGCCATATGGTCACACTCACACATGCATACAGTAACATTTGACTTATTCATTCACTCATTGTTTCTAGCATCCTTCTGGCTGTGTATGAATGATGAAATGACAGCTTTGCCCATAACCACCATTAATTTGCATGAGAATCTCCAAAATGGTCAGTAGATCTATCCATCTGTCAAACTATTAAGTTTATTGGGAACTGGTTTATATTATTTAATCTATGATCTAGCTAGTACACGTTTTTGCTGCAGTTTGCTATTTTTTTAAAAAAAAGAGAAGACAAATAATACAGGTAAAGCAATTCATTTTATTAAGCTAATTAGCTTTTCAAGTTTTCTTGGACATAGAAAAATTCTGTGAAGTTCAAAAGCTTCCATGGTTTCATTCACCTATGTGGGCTCCCCAGTGAGAAGGACCATGTTGGGATCCTGCTTTGTGGATTAGATGTACAGTATTTGTGGTTCAACCGAAACAATACTCACAAAGATTTAAACTCAGCACTATGTCTTTAGCACAAAGTGCCATATCTCCAAGGTAATAGAACTGAATGCACAAACAAGCTCTGTAAACACAAATGCAGCATGCAGATCAATAACTTCCCTTAGACCAAAGAGAAATATTCAATTCTTGTTTGAAAAAAATTGTAATCAGCCAGTATCCTTTTGGTTCATCGGGTGCTGGGTTGTTCAGATATTCATCTGCAAATTAATCTATCTCCAAGCAACAAGATAAAAGCCACCACCAAATTATAAATTGCAGTTTGAAGCATGCAGGATTGCATTAACAATACAAATATAACAAATTTCAGGGATGCAGAAATTATTTTGATATCCCCATATATTTCCACTGCTCAGCCTACCTTAGGCAAACTGATAAGAGCCCTTAAATATTAAAGACTTCTCCAGCAATCATCTTCATCTCTCTTGCAAATCTTTCCATCCTAGGGTAGTGTATTATTCATTGAGGGTAAGTCACAACAATATAACCTTATTAGGTAAACACCTGCAAACTTTAAAAGGTCAGGCAGCATGTGATTGAGGCTGAAGAGGATAAAAGAACTTGCCTGCCCCACCATGCTGTTTTCTGTTTCTGTTTCTGTTTCTTTCTACTATCTGATATGTGGAATTGTAATACTTCCAGGGATCTGGAAGAGGACTGTAAATATCTGTTTGTATGAGTAACAAATACTGTATAACTACAACTAAGTTACTACAATGACTGGCATCATTAATTGGTCTCTGATGCTGATTGTTTTCTGATACTCTGTGTGTGCAAGAAAACACACTCTCCAACAGGTTATGGGCCCAGGACAGCACAAAGACAGACCAGCTCATTGGCAGCTCATTTGCATCTGAAGACAAGTAAACAAGGCAAGTGAAGTGCTTTTCTTTAAAGTGTAGCAAAAGGCTTCTAGCAGCTGTCTGTTTGCAGAAAAGATAAGCTGAAGAATTTACAAGATGCTTAGTGAAGATAGAGCCATGGCCGATTCTCAGTCATTAGGAATGCCACTCGAACGTTTATCAGATTCTAATTATATAAACTGGAGTTTGAAAATGGAAATGTATCTTCGGAGGGAAGATTGATGGACCCGTACAGCTGAAGCAACTCCAGCAAATCCCTCCAATGCATGGCTTAGACTGGATGAACATGCCAAAGCATCCATTATTTTGGGAGTTGAAGACAGTCAGCTAGTAAACCCATGTGGTTTACAATCTGCCAAACGACTGTAGGAAGCATTAAGAAATTTGCACATCAAAGCAACAGCTGGAAGCAAGGTTTCTCTAACTAGAAAACTGTATAAGGCTCATTTGTCAGAAGAAGGAAGACTGCCTGAACATTTAAACCACATTCAGCAGCTGTTTGTAGAATTGCAAGAGAGAGGAATGGAGTTTACACCTCTAACAAAAGCATACATTATTTTATCCTCACTGAATGAAACGTGGGATATGTCAATTTGCACTCTGGAAGCAATGCCTGAGGCGGAACTTACTCCTTCATTTGTTTCGGGACAGCTACTTACTGAGTGGGACAAGCAAAAGGAATGACACTCGGCTCCACCCATTTCTTCTAGTAAGCTACCACATGAGAGAGTGAAGGAAGGGAAGGGCAGCAACCAAGCTGAGGCAACAGTGTTAACCAGTCGCAGATGTTTTAATTGTGGCTCAGCTGATCATTTACAGAAAGACTGTAATGTATTGCCCAAAGAGCGAAAGACAGGAAAAAAGAACAAAAAGGCAATGCGGAAGAAGGTTCTTCAAACAAAACATATTGCATGAGTTCATGAAAAAAATGATTTATTTATTTATTTATTTATTTATTAATCAAATTTATCACCACCCATTTCTACAGCAGTAGACTCTGGGCAGTTTACAATAAAATATTAAAATTAGAAACCTATAAATCATTAAAATACAATATCATAATAAATAGAAAAATCCAGAGGATGGTGAAATCTTAAAAAGAGGTTATTACTAAGTTAACCACCCACATTAATACACATTAATAATGTAATGCAACAGGAATTAAATTCCTTGAAAGAAAATAAAACTTGGTTATTAGTTAATTTACCTCCCAATGAACATTGTCTGGGATGTGGTTGGGTTTTCAAACTAAAGAAGGATGCTAGTGGGAAAATTCAAAAATACAAAGCAAGGTTAGTTGCTAAAGGATTTTCTCAAAGAAAACATTTAGACTTTGACAAAACTTTTGTACCTGTTACAAAGGGTGAATCAATCAGATTGTTGCTGAAGTTTGCTGCACTAAAAGGGATGTCAGTTCATCATTATGATATTCAAACTGCATTTTTGTATGGTGAGCTAGACCAGAAATTGTACATGCAATAACCACCTGGTTTTGAACAAGGTAAAAATCTAGTATGTGAACTACAAAAATCAACCTATGGTTTGAAACAAGCAGCTTGCTACTGGAATCTAAAATTAGATGAAAAACTGCAAAGTTTTGGTTTTGAAAAAGGAAAAGCAGATCCATGTGTTTATGTTAAGAACGACAAACAATGTTTTATGTATTTGTGTTTGTATGTTGATGATTTTCTGTTAAACCATTATTAAAAGATATAGGCATGGAATTGCATCAGTCTGTAACTCTTTTTGAAAATAATCAGGCTTGTATTCATATGGCTCAGTCTGAGGGTTGTAGGAACAGAACTAAGCATATTGACATATGATGCTATCATGTCAAGGATTTAATAGCCAAAGGTGAAATCATGTTAAAGTATTGTGACTCAAAAGACACGATTGCTGATTTTCTAACAAAACTGCTTGGTGCAGTAAAACACAAGGAGTTAACTGAAAAAATTGGATTGAGACTTACACCTCTAGCATAATAAGAGGACTCTTGGTGTATTATTCCTTGAGGGTAAGTCACAGCAATATATCCTTATTAGGTAAATACCTGCAAACTTTAAAAGGTCAGGCAGCACATGATTCAGGCTGAAGAGTAGAAAAGAATCTGCTGTTTTCTGTTTCTGTTTCTTTCTGTTTGTTTCTACTATCTGATATGTGGAATTGTAATACTTGCAGGGATATGGAATAGGACTGTAAATATCTGCTTGTATGAGTAACAAATATAACAGCAACTAAGTTACCACAATGAGTGGCATCATTAATTAGTCTCTGGTGCTGATCATTTTCTGATACTCTGCATGTACAAGAAAACACACTCTCCAACAACCTTAAATGGTAATGGTGCCATATTTGAGCTAAACCAAGCAGTGCAGAGAAATTACATATTCACATTTATCCATAATTGGAGAGCTTATATTTGGAATGGCCTGAGAGAGGTTGCCTAAAATGTTTCCCGTCTACTGGTGATTCTGGAATATTTGAAGATAGACACTTAGAGTGATAACAAATTCCTCTGTCAAAATGTTGACCCAGTCCTAAAGTTTATCAGAAGTGTGTCTCTATAACAAAAAGAAACATGGAACCAGGTTAAGTTTATTTCCTTTCTTCCTAAAATAGTAACTCAGTTAACAGCAATGAGATGAAAAGAAATGGTCACTCCATTGGCCCATTTCCATAGCCTCACCAACTCGAATCAAAATTGTCTGACAGAAACAGGTGCACACCAAGTCATGGATGATTATGGGAGTGACAGAGCAAAAGGAAACTTATTCTATTATTTGGGACGGGAAAGGTATCAGCTCCCCCTGGGGGTGGCTAGCGCTGTAGTATCCTCCCTACTATATGATATCACATTGCCACATTTATTTATTTGTATTTATAATAGCTGATTTTATATTTATATGTTTTTTAACTGTTGAATTTTTGTAAACCACCCAGAATACCCCGTCTGGGGAGATGGGTGGTGATAGAAATATGAACAATAAATAAATAAATACATTTATTCAGTTAGCACTCTGAAGTTTGCTTAGAGAATTAAGGAATAGTGAAGCCAAAGTAGATCTTTGATTACTATAAAAGTCAGGAGATTATAACAATATATTAACACATTCTTAGTCAGGATGCTGAAAAATTGCCCCTGAAAAATTGTGCCTTTTTTTTCTTGCTGAGATAGGATTCACGGATTCACCAAGATGTGCATGAGAATAGAATATATGTGGGCAAGGATGCTTGCTTTGGGCCAGTATTGATAGAGATTCTGGAGTGATGTATGACCACATCTGTTCCAAAACTCTACTGCAATCAAACATAGCATGACATTTGGAGCCAAGCCACTGCATAACAAATCAGCTTCAAAGCACCCATTTCAAAAATATCTGGATATGTCTCCGTTATGCTTTTCCTATTGTCAAAATGTAACATCTTCCCCCAGCCACGCACACTCAGATATCACCATCCATATTTAAAAGCCAATTCAGGATGAATAGTTATTTCTTAAAATATAAAAACCCCTTTTGAAAGTTGTTTGCATCATAATAACAGTAATTTCATCGTCCCTCATTGCTTTCTAATTGCTACTTAGCAAGCAGATTAAGTCCCATTGTCTTCTAAAGTAGCTTTAACTGGAGGATTGCTTATCAATACAACCAGCTGTTCACCAATAGATCCAGTGATGACGGCATTTTTAATTGCTCCTTCTCCCCCTCCACTTTTAGTTTGGCAAAGTAAGTTCAGATGGTCACTAATTCATTCTGTCATGTGGAGGTAATTTTGTTATGAACAATGCAATCAGCATTTCATTGAAAAGACAATGTCCTAAGATCAACACTGCTTAATTATCTTTAGGAATCCATCCCCAGTCCCTTTGTTATTGCTGTCATGCAAAAGGTGACAGAAATTCAACTCAACCAGTGCTTCAGAGAACACTTCAACCAGTTTGCATAATGAGTTCTTATTTTCTTCTTCCCTAGGACTGAAACCAGCCATAACGACTTATTATTTATTAACGTTTATGCATTGCTTAGGGGCAATTTAATGTTATTTCAAAATCATGAGATATTGAAGCTGCATGTGCGTGTGTAGGCAGATACACACAAGAGGGATTTCATTATGAAATGCTTAATTTCTGGTAAACTTTTTAACTTAATTCTGTAGAAATAAAGAACAGCTTTCCAGAAATGCCAACAAGGCAGCAGGCAATTTCTGCCTGACCAGAGAGATTATAATAAATAATAGTGAAGCAATTGCATGCAATAAATCATAACTATTAGTTAATTTTTCATTGTCTCACCCTATAAAATCTCATTTGGTCTTTCTGCTCTAATACTGCAGAAACAACTTTTTAGAATCCTGTAAAAGAAACTGGTTATTACAGAAAACAAATGACTCTCTGATATGTATTCATGAATGGTAGTAATAAAATGTTATAAAAAAATTAAAATTCACCATGCCAGCAGTAAATAAATCCCATTCTTCTAAAGTCAACCTGGCAATTTGTGATCTGGAAAAAAAAATTAAACGTATTTTAAAATCATATTAATATGAGTAGACTTATGATTGTGCATGAATCTCAATTACTGTACATATTTACATGAAGGTAAGTGGAATGTGTCCAGCATTTGCAGATTTAGACAGGCCGGTATGGTCACCACTGGATATTGGCTAATGTAAACCAAGCACCCTATCCAGATATTTCTGAATAATGAGTCAAACATGAGTCAAACTGACAAATTTGGAACATGATGAGTGCCAACATCCCTCTGCCACCAATAAACACATTTCCATCCATACATCACTGTGAGATCATGCATTGCAAGCAACTTAATCCTTAATCAAGAGGTAAAATAGAAGACATTAATTCACTGAACTTGGTTTGTTCCGCTCCTTGGCTTCTGCAAATGTCTAATTCTAACCTATTTCTTTGAATGCTGGACAGGTGGCCCTATAGTAACAAGAAGCGGAAAGAGATGAAATATAGTTCTGCTCCCAAATCAGAATGACCCATATAAACATACTACCATTGGTCAGACCAATCATAATGGCTTGGTATTGGTAAGATCTTGGCATGAAACAATAGCAACAGCTGTGACAACAACAAAAGTTTACAGTCTGTCATCCTGAGCACCTGGGTGATGATATTTTAATGGACTTCATTTGTGGGATGACCTAGCTGAGTAATTAGTTTATTTTAGAGAAAGGGCATTGAATTATATTTCTGTATGAGATTGTGTACTGTTTAGGAACTGAGTTTTTGAAAGCGTAAAATAAGCCAGAAATTGTCCTTTGGCCATTTTGTATACTTAAAATAAGTAATGAAAATCTGTTTGCAATAAATAAATATATATTACAGAAACTGAATTTATGGACAGTGACCTTTAATAAGTTGAATAAATGTAATTTTTATAGTTACAGAGAAATAATAGGATTTAATATAGAATCCCAAGGTATGTTTTACGACGGTTAGTTGCTTAAAGCAAATACTATGTCTGCTCCTTAGAAGAGAGATTCTAAAGAAAACTCTATGTCATATTTTTCTTTGGGCTTGTATTCTTCCACCAACACATTAGTGTGACAGCTAGAAATCACTGTCATCTGCAGCCCCAACTTTCCCCCAATCATAAATGCTAATTATAAAAGTCCAAATCATTTTATTACAGTAATTCACTATGTGTGTGGGGCACCATCCATGTACACAGAAACAAAATTATTGACTTAATTTATTTGCTTTACTTGTATATTTGACATGGACTCATATTGGTATACAACAAAAACCAGGAAGAAGAAGAAGAAGAAGAAGAAGAAGAAGAAGAAGAAGAAGAAGAAGAAGAAGAAGAAGAAGGAGGAGGAGGAGGAGGAGGAGGAGGAGGAGGAGGAGGAGGAGGAGGAGGAGGAGGAGGAGGAGGAGGAGGAGGAGGAGGAGGAGGAGGAGGGGTTTATACTGTTGCAAATAAAACTGTGTCATGGTGAGGACCTTTAATATTTATATCTGTCATTTGATGTGGTTTTAATCATAATTTCATTGTTTCTTAAAACAGACTTAACAGACTCTTTCTTAGTTTGGTTAGCTACAATGAATGCCATCTATTGGTGGAAAGAAAGATATAAATATTCAAAGTAAACACATAACGTTTGTATGCCTGATATTCGTAATGCCCTTAAGATTCTTTTCATGGCTGGTCAACATACTTTTTGCCTGTTTCAATCACGTTTGCATCACAAACAATACTCAGATTTATTAAGAGTCAGCACTCCTTCAAATTTGCCATCTATTTAAGATTATGTCCTTTTTAATATCTGAAAATACTACCTATTTGTTTCAACCTGAACCTAAGGCAAAAGTACAGCCTCTGCAGGTTAGCCTCAGGTCCTGCTGCCTTCATGGACAGGTCCATGTAATTTACTTGGCAACAATCTGGAAATGGTTGCCATCATGTTCTTTTCCAGATTAGCCAATAAACCTGGGATTTGCTACCTTACAAAGAATAATTTTGGTTAGCTTTTTGAGATCAGCCAAATCCAACTAGGTGCTGTCCCCTTCATTTATTCCAAATTTTAATATTGATTGATTGATTGATCAAATTTATCACCGCCCAACTCCCCCAAGGGGGACTCTGGGCAGTTTACAACAAAATTAAAATCATTAACATACAATTATAAATATATTAAAATACACAGTAAATAACAGTTTAGAATATAATGAATATAATAAAATCCAATAGCAGAACCTTCTTAAATTCATAAAAAGGCTCCAGGGCTAATCTAAGGCGCTAGCCATCTCCAGGTATATAAACTCTCCTTCCCGCCCCAAGCATACTATATATATAATATAAAGGGATGCGGATGGCTCAGCAGGTTAAACTGCTGAGCTGTAGACTGCCGACCAGAAGGTCAGCAGTTCGAACCCCGCGTTTCGAGGTGAGCTCTCGTTGCTTGTCCCAGCTCCTGTCAACCCAACAGTTCGAAAGCTTAGCAAGTAGATAAATGGGTACCACCTTAAGTGGGAGAATTTGCTGGTGTCCTGTCGGGAGCCGGTTCCACCGGAGGAAAGATTGGAGGAAAGATTGAATGGCGACGGTGAGGACAGACCTGGAAGTGACATCAACAGGACGTCAGCAGCCGGCTCAAGGCATCCTGGGAATTGTAGTCCAGAGCCTTAGAAGAGCCGGTTCCCTTAACCCCTCTCCTGGTGCACGGGTTAATTACACTCTATAGTTGGTGACATTGTATAATGGTAAAAATGTATATGTATATGTATGTAAGCCGCCTAGAGTCCTCCGTTAGGGAGGGGATAGGTGGGGTATAAATAGCACAATAAATAAATAAATAATATTACAAGTCCTTTTGGCTTAGGTTCTTATACTAACTAATGTTCTGGACCTAATATTTTCCTGCCCTTTGATTCTGTGAAGGGTGATGTTTCTTTTACAATTTTGAAAAACTAGCATTCCAGGGTATCTTTGATACATGCATTACCAATATATGCCTTAATCCACCTTTACATTTCTTTTGATCCAGAAAAAACATACCACACTATTATTCTCCAGTCAAGTTTCTAATATTACATGTACACATTTGGAAGAAAAAAATGTCTATTGTTTGCTTGTTTGCTTCTACCTCTTCTATTATTGTTTTATTCAGTTCATTGCTAAATTGTCCTCAATTTAGGCATACAGTACTAGGTAGTTGAATATTCAGGTTGCAACACACCACCTGACATTCACTTTCAGCCAGCTGGTGTCTGAATTCAATATACATCAAGAAGGAAAGATTCTTTTGTCACATAGGAAGGAGAGGTGCCTTCGGCATACGGCACCATCAGATGCCCCATGTCCTTCATTTCTTGCATAGGGGGAAAAACACATTTGTTCTGTTAAAAACTAGAAACTTTGCTCTTTTAAAGATTAGGATCAAGATGCTACTGTACCAGAGCTGGGAAAGCAAGCTGGGACATACCTTCTCCCCACAGCTCTGACAAATGGCTGGAATTACACCAGGGAGTCAGAGAAGGTCAAGGGAAAAGAGGCAGAAAACTCGCTTTGGAATTTGGGTTCATTCTAAGAAATAAGCAATCACTTTAGTCAGAAGCTGTATTTTGTCTCTCTGTGTTATTTAAGTCTTATTCTTACAGGACTCTGCAAAAGTATGGCATTTGGTGGAATTTTAGACTATTTTCCAAAATATTTATTTTTACTTTATTAACATATTGTGAGCTGAAATCTTAGTTGGAAGTAGAGATACTTCTAGCAGCTACTTGCAGTCTACCAAGAACATTGCATGCATTTTTGTAAACTGCGTTCCATATACCATATTGTTTAATTTAGGTTTTTTTTCAAAACATTAAGTTTGATTTGTTTATCTCTTGTGAGATTGATTTGTTTCCAGAAGGAAGAGGTTAAGGCTGAAATATCTAGCCATGCATCTCTGTGCTATAAATGTTAGCCTTAACAGGTAGATGACAGGAAACATGACCAGATGAGCTATTTCTACTTTATTGTAAAGCTACATTAACAGAAACTTGCAAGTCTGAAAGTACTTCTCTCCCCACATCCCCTTTACAGCCCAAAAACTAGGGTGGGTTTCTTCTGAGCCTCTTTTCCCATCCACATTCCTGCTGCAGGCTCAGCCGCCTTTTATCTGACCATTCCCTTGGCTTCATCTCTTTGCCCTGTCTCCTAAGGTCATTCCCATATTCCCACTTGACCAATAGGTAAAGGTAAAAGGTAAAGGTTCCCCCCACACATTTGTGCAGTCGTGTCCGACTCTAGGGGCCGGTGCTCATCTCTGTTTGTTAGCCGAAGAGCCTGCACTGTCCGAAGACGCTTCCGTGGTCATGTGGCCAGCATGATGCACACGGAACGCTGTTACCTACCCATCAAAGTGGTACCCATTAATCTACTTGCATTTGCATGCTTTCGAATTGCTAGGTTGGCAAGAGCTGGGGCTGGTGCGGGAGCTCACTCCATCATGCGGGGCTAGGGATTTGAACCTCCGAACTTGCGATCTTCCAAGCTTGGTGTCTTACCCACTGAAAAGTTGCAATATTGAAATTATCCCTCCCCCCCCCATGTTTATTTTTACTATAAGTAAGGCAACACAGGGGGAGAGGGTCCTAACTCTCAGATTCATTAGGGTTATAAAGTTAAGATATGCATGGGGTGCCCCAGAAGATAGATGATGACAGTGATAACTACCAAACACTTCCCTGAGGCAGGATTGTAAGACTTGGAAGTGGAGGACCCAGAGATTTCTGGGCGATGAGATTTGAGACCTTCAGCCTTTTATCCTATGTTCCCAGTCATGCTGATACATAAGCATATTAGACAAGTGATACTATTGGATAAAGAAAGGCTGATACCCTGGAAGCCTCACTGCACTATAATCTTGAATTTCATGTCTTGCCACAGTTGTCATTTTCAGAAAATTCCAAGATTCCATCCTCCACAGAACCTTCAGTGTATCTTACAATGTGTAGGTATTAGGGCTTCCCAAATCCATCAATGCCATTTTTCACTTCTGAGGCAAACGCTTCTCTGGATCAGCAGCTGTCTGAAGGATCAGGAGACTTCTTTGAGGCATGTATATGGATGCACAGAAGATATTTTGGCTAGGACACCTGGCAATTCGCTTAAACGCTTGGGCAAATGGAAATTCCCTGTTTGGCCCTAAGTACTGAAACTCCAGCTGGAAAATTACGTGATCACATGCACCTGTGATAGAATGTGTGTTGGGGTGTACGTGTGGCTGTGAAAGATAGTCCCATTCCTTTGAAGCATCTACAACTCTATTTGAAAGGCTTTCTGCTTCCAAAATTGAGTGCACTTATTTTATTTTTCATTCACTTTAGAAATGAATGAATAACTAAATCCACTTCATCTATATTATCAATATCCACTATATCTGTATTTGTTCATAGCACCAAGTACTCTCTTTCTTCAATTTGGCTGCGAGTCTTCTGTCATTAAAATGCATTTCTAAAAGCACGTTTTGCTCTTATATATTTTCCCCTCATTTTTTTATATGCATCTCCTCATCCTTATTCTTTGCCTTCCAAATGAAAGGAGGAAAGCTATCCCACAACTTTTTGAAATTAGAAACCAATTGTTATGTTTCACTGCATCTCAGGTGGAGCCCATTTCTTTTGCTAGCTAGCTTCACAGCACTGTTTTCCATATGGAAAGGAAATCAGAGTTGGATACAAAAAGTATTCCAGATATTTGTAAGCAAAACTGGGACTACAGATATCCGGGTTGGAATCAAAACTGTCAGATTAACAAAAGCAGCCCTATTGTGAAGATGGCACATTTCTTGTTCCTAAATCTACACAGTGAAGCCTAGCTGTATTAATTAAAAGCTCCTCTCTTGTCAAAATGCATCAGGCTTCTCCTAAACACTGTCTGGATGCCTCTCACTTCATATTGAGAAACAGTTTATCTACAAGAGTGGATGAATGTGCATTATTAGCACGTGACAAGGACTGCACTGAAAACACATTTCATCTCTTTTAACTATTTTTTCAAAGAAAACTGATAATCTAAGAGTGTAATCCCATCAACCATTACTTAGAAGTAAAACCACCTGATTTCAGAAGGATTTGGGCTTTTTCTCATGGTCAAGTAAAAGTGCTGTCCTGAGCTGGCAGAAAACAATGTTGGCATAACATTTGCTCTCCCTTCCCCCATCCCTCCCCGTAAATATTTATGGGTAAGTCCATCCGTAATTCCTTACTGGTAGGCATCATTATGAATTATGAACCAAGTTTGTCAAAGATAGTTAAAATGTTAATGTTTTGTTAAGCTATATCCTCCAAATCTGGAAACTTTCAATTTATGAAGAACTTTTGGGTATATCAAGTTTGGATTGTTGCCAAACAAATGGTGATCACATATTCATGGAAAATTGTTTATGCCCCAGATTTAAAATGTTGGCTTTATGAAATATGTCAAATCTCAGCCTTTGAATCAGCTTTGTACCAAAGGAGTTCCAAGATTGGACAGTATGACTCTGTATGCTCTACACTTAATTTATTCTTTAAAGATTGAATGATAATGTCAAAATAATTAGGTATACAATTGTAAAAGTCTGACATGAGATAGATGATAGATAGATAGATAGATAGAAAGTCAGATGCTGTAAAGAACAATATTTAGTTAGGAACCTGGAATGTAAGATCAATGAATCAAGGTAAGATGGAGGTGGTCAAACATGAGATGGCAAGATTGAACATCGACATCTTGGGAATCAGCGAACTAAAATTGACAGAAATGGGCGAATTTAATTCAGGTGACCATTATATCTACTATTGTGGGCAAGAATCCCTTAGAAGAAATGGAGTAGCCGATTCGACTTCTGGGTGTTGAGGTGGCTGGTGCGCTGAGCAGAAAGCTCCATGGTTTTTTCCGTTTGCAGCGATTTAAAAAGAAAAAAATTGCTGAAAAATCGCCCTCGAAGAGAGGGCGAGCAGAAGATTGCTCACAGAAGGGTTGTCGGATTGCCACTCTCTCCCAACCCCCGTTTTTCCACCACGGGAGAAGGGAGATTGAAGCGGTGAAAGACAGCTGGAACTGACAACTGAAGTTCTGCGGAAACCGCGATTCTTCAAGATAAGTAGCACAGCACCCAACCTTTTATACACACATTTTTATTTTTAAATATTATTTGCCAATTAGCCTCTAAGATTTGTCTCTGGACTTGATTTATAAATGCTGGTGTTTTATTTCTTTCCTGTCAAAGGATTACTTAAATGGTGGAACCGGGAAGCTAATTGACTTTGCCAGAAACGGATTAAGTGACTTTCTCTTTTACTCTTATTGCAGCTTGCTTTTACTCTTATGGTAATTGGAACTATTCTTTTTTACTTTGGACTAAGTTGCTTGGACTTGAATTTTTTATGGATTAATATGGAATAATGAATTAATGATTCAATACCTTTTCTTATCAATTTGTGATTTTTATTATGAAAGAATCTTTTTGAATATTTCTTGAATTATATAAGTGGCTCTATAGAATTGTTATGATTTTTCTGGATCCCTTTTGTACAGAAAATTGGATTGCTGTATGCCAATTTTCATGGTAGCTGCTTTTTTTATTATTCTGAACACAAGTTGGCGTGAGAAACCTTGGGATTGTTTAGTTTTTTTTTTTTGTTATTATTTTGTCTACAATAGAGAAGGGGAAAAAAAGAAGAAGCCTCTTTATTCCTTTTTATTTTTCATTCTTATACTTATATGGATATATAATTTTAATGGACTATATTTTAGCTATTTTGACAAGTGCATTTAAAGGATTATTTTCACTTTTTGTAGTTTTTACTCCCTCTTTTTCCTAAAAGAATTATTAGCTCTTTTCTTTTGTTTTTTGTCCTCCCCTTTCCCTCTCTTCTTTTTCTCTTACAGGAAATTATTTACATTAAGACATCTACGGCATTGAGGAGGAAAGAGGAAAAAAAAGGAACTGGAAGGACATTTATTGTTTTTTCAATACCTGGAGCATCAATGGAGCCCCCCCCCCCCCCCCCCCGTTAGGGATGAAAAAACTTCTGGAAGCAATGGCATCATTAAGTAAGAAAATGGAAGATTCAACGGCACAGAATAAACAGATGGAAGAACAAATTGCATTCTTAGATAAAAAAAAATGATATGAAGATGGAAGAAATGAAGAAAGAGATAATTCATGAGATTTAACAAGATTTTAAAAATGAAGTGCAGACAGTAAAGGAGGTAGTGAATACTTTGTCAGGGGAATTTAAAGATGTGCAAGGCCAGATGCAAAAATTAGAGATTAAATTAGAAGATGTTACTAAGGAACTGGATGCTACTAAAGAAATGGAATTCAATTTGGATATTATAGAATTAGCAGAAATAAGAGAGAAGGAATATATTTTGAATGTGAGAGCAGCTTTAGAACAACCAAATGAAGAAGAACAACTAAATGAGAATGCAAGAGAATGTATAGTTTTTGAATTACTTACATTTCTAGAAATGAGAGAACAAGATTTGGATTTTGAAATAGATAAAGTTGCTAGAGTTAATTCATGGTATGCTAGAGAACAGAAGGTGTTTAAAGGACAAAAGCTAAGGATAACTTCTACTTTAAAAGTTAAAACATTTTTAGAGAAATATAAGATGGATATGAGGGAGGCACCAGGAGAACGCAAGAAGCATTTTATAGAATAGAATAGAAGTATGTAGTAGAGATAAATGGCTGATTTATATGGACTTTTTATTGTTAAAATTGATGGATCGATAGAAAATGGATATGGTAGAAAATGATAAATTGATATGTTTATTAAAAGAAAATTTAAATTGTTATAACTGTTACTTTCTCAAAGAGTAGAAATTATTGATGGACTATTTGGGAAATGCAAGAGGGGCAAAGCTTGTATGGGGATTTGAAGATTAAAGTATAGGTGGATTGATGTATTAGACAGGAAATGTTTTTTAATATCATATGTAGACCTAGCATGTAAGATAAATTCTGTAAATTACTATGACCGGGGACAAATCGGAAGTGGATTACTTTCTATCTTTCATCTTTTTTCTCTATTTCTTTGCTTTACTTCACTTTTTCTTTTCTTTTTCTTTTTGATTTGTATTTCTATTTGTATTTCTTTTTCTGTTTCTAACTTTTAACTATGTATATTCAAAATCCAATAATAGATAGATAGATAGATAGATAGATAGATAGATAGATAGATAGAAATGGAGTAGCCCTCATAGTCAATAAAAGAGTGGGAAAAGCAGTACTGGGGTACAACTCAAAAAGAATAGAACGATCTCTGTTCGAATCCAAGGCAAACTATTCAAAATCACAGTACTCCAAGTTTATGCCCTAACCACTGATGCTGAAGAAGCTGAAGTTGACCGGTTCTATGAAGTCCTACAGCACCTTCTATTACTAACACCAAAAAAAGATGTCCTTTTCATCATAGGGGACTGGAATGCTAAAGTAGGAAGTGAAAAAATATCCGGAATAACAGGCAAGTTCGGCCTTGGAGTACAAAATGAAGCAGGGCAAAGGCTAATAGAGTTTTGTCAAGGGGACACGCTGGTCATAGCAAACACTCTTTTCCAACAACACAAGAGATGACTCTATACATGGATATCACCATATGGCCAATACTGAAATCAGATTGATTATGTACTTTGCAGCCAAAGATGGAGAAGATCTATACAGTCAGTAAAAACAAGACCTGGAGCTGACTGTGGCTCATATCATGAGCTTCTTATTGCAAAATTTCGGCTTAAATTGAAGAACGTAGGGAAAACTACTAGACCATTCAAGTATGACCTAAATCATATCCCTTATGAATATACAGTGGAGGTGAATAATAGATTTAAGGGATTAGATCTAGTACACAGACTGCCTGAGGAACTATGGATGGAGGTTCATAACATTGTACAAGAGGCAGCAACTAAAACCATCCTAAAGAAAAAGAAATGCAAGAAAGCAAAGTGGCTGTCTGATGAGACTTTACAAATAGCTGAGGAAAGAAGGAAAGTGAAAAGCAAGGGAGAAAGGGGAAGATATAACCAACAGAATGCAGATTTCCAGAGAATAGCAAGGACAGATAAGAAGGTCTTCTTAAATGAACAATGCAAATAAATCGAGGAAAACAATAGAATGGGGAAGATTAGAGATCTCTTCAAGAAAATCAGAGATATCAAGGCAAGGTTTTGTGCAAAGATGGGCATGATAAAGGACAAAAAAGGCAGGGACCTAACAGAAGAAGAGATTAAGAAGAGGTAGCAAGAATACACAGAAGAACTATACAAGAAAGTTCTTAATATCCCTGATAACCACGATGGTGTGGTCACTGACCTTGGGCTGGACATCCTAGAGAGTGAAGTCAAGTGGGCCTTAGGAAGCATTACTACCAACAAAGCTATTGGAGATGACAGTATTCCAGCTGAGCTATTTAAAATCCTAAAAGATCATGCTGTTAAAGTGCTGCACTCAATATGCCAACAAATTTGGAAAACTCAACAGTGGCCACAGGATTGGAAAAGGTCAGTTTACATTCCAATTCCAAAGAAGGGCAATGCCAAAGAACGTTCAAACTACTGTACATTTGTGCTCATTTCACATGCTAGCAAGGTTATGCTCAAAATCCTACAAGGTAGGCTTCAGCAGTATGTGAACCAAGAACTACCAGAAGTGCAAGCAGGGTTTCAAAGAGGCAGAGGAACTAGAGATCAGATTGCCAACTTTCGCTGGATCATGGAGAAAGCAAGAGAGTTCCAGAAAAACATCTACTTCTGCTTCATTGACTATGCTAAAGCCTTGTTTGTTTGGATCACAACAAACTGTGGCAAATTCTTAAAGAGATGGGAGTACCAGACCACCTTACCTGTCTCCTGAGAAACCTGTACATGGGTCAAGAAGCAACAGTAAGAACCGGACATGGAACAACTGATTGGTTCAAAATTGGGAAAGCAGTATGACAAGGCTTTATATTGTCGCCCTGCTTATTTAACTAATATGCAGAGTACATCCTGAGAAATGTCAGGCTGGATGAATCAGAAGTCGGAGTTAAGATTGCCAGGAGAAATATCAAATAACTTCAGATATGCAGACAATACCACCCTAATGGCAGAAAGCGAAGAGGAACTAATGAGCCTCTTGATGAGGGTGAAAGAGGAGAGTGCAAAAGCTGGCTTGAAACTCAACATTAAAAAAAATCAGATAATGGCATCTGGCCCCATCAATTTCTTGAGCTCCAAGATCACCGCAGATGGTGACTGTAGCCATGAAATTAAAAGATGTTTGCTCCTTGGGAGGAAAGTTATGGCAAACCTAGACAGCATATTAAGAAGCAGAGACATCACTTTGCCGACAAAGGTCGGTATAATCAAAGCTATGGTTTTCCCAGTAGTAATGTATGGCTGTGAGAGTTGGACCATAAGGAAGGCTGACCACCAAAGAATTGATGCTTTCGAACTTTGGTGCTGGAGAAGACTCTTAAGAGTCCCTTGGACTGCAAGGAGTTCAAATCAGTCAATCCTAAAGGAAATCAACCCTGACTGCTCATTGGAAGGACAGATACTGAAGCTGAAGCTCAAATATTTTGGCCACCTAATGCAAAGAGAACTATTAACTCAGTCAATCAACCAAGTAGCAAACAACAGCCCAATCAAGGAACTACTAAGGAGGGAACAACACCTCCACCAACATGAGCAGGACAAGTCATGGTATATAAAAAGAGAGCAAGTCCCACTCCCTTTTCACAGTGAAGATGTTGCCTAGCCTGGCAATGAAATGTCTGCAAGAAAACAAGGCTCAGAGAGCACCAAGGACTCCTCAGATATATAGATAGGTATAGATATAGATATAGATATAGATGATATAGATATAGATATAGATATAGATGATATAGATATAGATGATATAGATATAGATATAGATATAGATAGAGATAGAGATAGAGATAGAGATAGAGATAGAGATAGAGATAGAGATACATGATATATAGATAGATATAGATATAGATATAGATATAGATAGAGATAGAGATAGAGATAGAGATAGAGATAGAGATAGAGATAGAGATAGAGATGATATAGATATAGATAGAGATACATGATAGATAGATATAGATATAGATATATAGATATAGATATAGATATAGATATAGATATAGATATAGATATAGATATAGATAGATATAGATATAGATATAGATATAGATGAGATAGAGATAGAGATAGAGATAGAGATAGAGATAGAGATAGAGATAGAGATAGATGATATAGATATAGATAGAGATAGAGATAGAGATATAGATATTACAGCTACTTGGAAAACAGAGATGTAACACACCCATTTCACTTTGGCCACATTGTGGTAGCATTTTTCATTAACCTGGACACCAATATTTGGTTTTATTACTCATATGATATGTAGTGTTTTTTTCAAAACTATATTGAGGTTGTTATTATGTAGGAAACTTATCCTACTAAGAGTTTCTCAACTCCTGTTTGTCTTCTTTCTCCTTACTAAATTATTCTTTTCTTCAGTCTTTTTCTCATTTATCTTCCCACTTCCCAATAGGTCTACCTGGTCTAAACAGGATGTCTTACTGATAGTACTCTAACCTGTAGATACCCACCTGGCTATGTATGGGACAGGATATTCTTAGATTCCAATGGGAATTGGATGGGCTCCCACTGCAGAGGGTTTTCATGTTCAATGAGGGTTGACCATGTTATAAATAAAATAATTAGTTTTATAGTTATTATTGTTATGGTTTTAATGTTTTAAGTGTTTTAATAGTTCATTGTTTTCTTTATTCTTTTTATATTAAAAATAAAAATAATCTTTATTTTTATTATATATTCAAAAAGATGGATGGATGGATGGATGGATGGATGGAGATAGATAGATAGATAGATAGATAGATAGATAGATAGATACATACATACATACATACATACATACATACATACATACATACATACTTTGGATTTTTAAAATAAAAACAATTGAAATATTGCAGAGAAATATATAGTTTTATGAATAATAGACTTATGTACAAGTATCTACCATGTGCCTTGAGTTATATCTGAGCTTTGCCTATATGTATGTATGTATGTATGTACTGTATGTATGTATCTCACTAAATAACAGATGTAAACATTAAAGTCTTAATCCAAATTCTATCAACACTCATAGTGCATTTATAGTAAAGATGTAGGATTATTTCTGGTCCAAATTGCATCTGAATGTGGGTGGGTGGAAAAGGATATAGAGGCTGACACTGTAAAACTTCGCCTTTCATTTCTATGCCATTCAGTCTCATACCCCTTTAAATCGCTGTTTCTCCCCCCTGTTGAAAATCAGGAGATACAGGGTCCCCATTATCTCTGAGTAACACATCAGCCTGGAGAGAGATGTTTTGACTGACAATTTAGTATAATCATGCAAATTAAAATAACATCCCAAAAGTTGGTGTTTTTATTTAATTCAAATTCCTTTCTTGCATCATGTTTTAATAAACGTGCAAAAGTACTCATAGACACCTAGCACTTGCAAGAGAAAAAATGCATGTCATTAGCTTAAAAACCTGCTGCAAACTACACATATGCAACAAATTTAAAACTTTGGAAAGTTTTAAATTAGAAAGGCAGCAGTGTGAATGGAGGGAGAGATCAAACCAGCAGAACTTAAGAGGAATGAAAAAGGGACATGAGTTCAAGCTTTGCATGACACCAGTCTCTGCATCTTGACTTCTCTGAGTCTTAGCTGTGTTCTTTCCTGTTTGGTGCTTGACACAACTTTTCACATTCTGTCTGCCTTGCACAATCCCCATTCCAGTTTCCCAGGGCTTACTCCTCTTTTCAGGGTACTCCAATGGCTCAACCAATTACCATTTTTGTTCCACTCTTGTTTTCTTTTTGCCTTGGAGGAAATTTATATACGTAATCATGTATTTTAGGGTCTAATCTTCCGTCCTCTTGTAACTATGCCTGGCCAGCAAGAAATCCCAACCACCACTTGATGGTGATAGATGATGAGATAGAGATGATAGAGATGGAGACAGAGATGATAGAGATAGACAGAGACAGAGACAGAGACAGAGACAGAGACAGAGACAGAGACAGAGACAGAGACAGAGATAGACAGAGGTACTATATCTGTTTCGTTATCATCTACTGGTTATCTGAACTATAACAATGCAAGTATGAGTATGTAATTAACAGTAACTAATAATAATAACAATAATAGTAGTAACCTCAGCATGTGGACCAAACAAAACCTATTTTCAATGGTGGTCACACAAAAGAAAAAATACCATACCAGATCAGTCATTGCCCAGGTCACAAGGCTTGTATCTGGTGTAATGGCTCCTGTCAATAAATGGCCTTTAGGGATCAATTAGTCCTACTAGGCAACCAGGATAGTCAGCAGTAAAATGTCTAGAAGATTCAGCAAAGTTTTGAGGAAATAGTCAATCAAAGGTAATTGATGAATAATGAAAGGATATTTTAAATCCAACCCCAAAACCAGAGGATTTCAAAAAAGAATATTTGATATTTGAAAACTAAATACCAGACTCAGAAACTTATGAACATTGATTAATGAATCCACAAAGATTTATTCTTTGTTTTTATAGATATTTAATTGCAAAAATAATTGGAAATATTAGCTAAGAATGCTAATAGTATTGATAATAACAACACAAATGAACTTGAAGATAACTGAATGAATGAAAATTTTGAAGACAGATGAATGAATGAAATTTCTGAGAGATAACAGTGATAATAAAATGAATGAAAATATTGAGCAAAATAATGATGAATATTATCTTACTGGCAGACAGATGGAAGTGAAAGGAAAATTTATAGAATAGAATAGAATAGAATAGAATAGAATAGAATAGAATAGAATAGAATAGAATAGAATAGAATAGAATAACTTTATTGACATCCCACTATACACTACACAAGTGTACAATAGAATGAAATTTCATTGCAGTTGGCTCACAATTTCACTTAAGCAATAAAATACTAATGATAATAATAAAAAACCATAATTACTATAAAATACCCATTCTTATAAAATATACATTCTTTAACTCACAATTTCAGTCAAACATTAAAATACTAATAAAAATCCATAATTACTATAAAATATACATTCTTTACATATCCAACATATTTCACCTAAAAGAACCTATTTGGCATTCAAGAATCTAATAGCCTGGGGGACAAAGCTGTTTCCCAATCTGGCTGTTCTACATCGGATACAGCGGAACCTCTTCCCAGAGGGTAACAAAGAAAACAAACCATGATGAGGATGGGAGGCATCACTGATGATCTTTCGAGCTCTGGACAAACAGCGTGCATGTGCTAAATCTTGGATGAGGGGCAGAGATATCCCAATTATCTTTTCTGCTGCCCTTACCACTCTCTGCACAGACTTTCTATCTGAGGCCCTACAGCCTCCAAACCAGATGGAAATACAGCTTGTAAGTACACTCTCTATAGTGCCTCTGTAGAAAGTAAGGAGAATGGAAGATGGGAGATGTACTTTCTTCATCCGATGCAAAAAGTGCAAACGTTGCTGTGCTCGCTTTACCAAAAATGTGGTATTAAGGGACCAGGACAGACTATTTGTTAACTGCACCCCCAGGAATCTAATGCTACTGACTGACTCCACAGCTATGTTATTGATAAAAAGTGGAGTGTGACTGCACCGGTTCTTCCTGAAGTCTATAATAATCTCCTTAGTTTTTTCCACATTTAAAACCAAGCTGTTTTTATTGCACCACTCCACCAAACCTTTACCTCCTCCCTATAAGCCCACTCATCCTCACCCCTGATAAGACCCACTACAGTTGTATCGTCCGCATATTTCACAATGGAATTGGTGGTATACTTGGCGCAACAGTCATGTGTCATCGGGGTGAACAACAATGGGCTCAGGACACAGCCCTGTGGGGAGCCGATGCTTAGGGAGATAGAGCTAGAAGTATTATATCCAGCTCGCACCGACTGAGACCTCTCAGTAAGGAAGTCAAGTAGCCAATTACACAAGGGAGTACTAAAACCTAGAGAACCCATTTTGTCCACCAAATGCTGGGGAACAATCGTATTGAACGCTGAGCTGAAATCTATAAACAGCAATCGCACATAACTGTTCTTCTCCTCAAGATGTACCAGACTCGAATGAAGAACAGAAGAGATAGCATCCTCTACGGAGCGATTCTACCGATTCTATCCTCTACCGATAAGCAAACTGAAGTGGATCAAACAAAGGGGGGAGTCTGGAAACAATATAATCTTTCATCAGTCTCTCAAATCTTTTCATCACAATGGGAGTGAGAGCTATCGGGCGATAGTCATTGAGACACGTGATCATAGATTTTTTTAGGCACAGGTATAATAGTCGCAGTCTTATGATATATGAAAACATATGAAAAATATGAAAATTCAAACCATAGAGAAAGTCTTCCACCATTGAAAAGACATGAGTAGAAAAGGGCTATCAAAAGGTCTGAAAAATGTAACATTGATTATAGAAAATATCATGTTCAGATTCTATTTTGTGTCTAATAACAATGTGGGAAGCTAAAAATACATATTCTTATGTGACGTTTTGTATTCTTTTATTTTTAATAAATTTTCAAGGCAGGTAAAATATATATATTGAAAAAAACACAGTGGCTAAAACTAATCAACTAATTTATAGCACAGGAACAGTGATAACATCAGAGTTGGAATACAATGCTGTAAAACAAAAGCAACAAAATCAATCACCAACATGGAAGATTCAATTAGAGGAAAAGATCGATAAATTTCAAGCTGATATCAGCAATTTGAAGAATCTGAAGGAAAGAAAATCGAGAAATAATAAGATCAAGGAAAGCTTCCAGAAAATATATAATCTTGGTACTAAGATGATTAAAAAAAGTCTCAAAAGAATTAAAACATGGCTATTTCAAAGAAAATTGAATGATGTGAAGGTAGAATAAATCAATTTTGACAAAATCAGAAACAAACCAGCATTTCTTCTATAAATGGGAAATACTGGGAAATACTGCAAACATACATGCTTGCCCAGATAAACATAAAGCATTAAAATGTTGGGGCAATACCTTGGGACCACAGAATCAAGAAAAAAGAATTGGGAAAAAAATAAAGAGAGATGTAATAATTGAAATTGGTAGATTATGGAAAAGATCTCACAAAATCATTCCTATAGTTATTGGAGCATATTTCCCATTTATAGAAGAAATGCTGGTTTGTTTCTGATTTTGTCAAAATTGATTTATTCTATTTTCACATCATTCAATTTTCTTTGAAATAGCCATGTTTTAATTCTTTTGAGACTTTTTAAATCAACTTAGTACCAAGATTGATATGGTCGTCCATCTCATGGCAGGGATTCTGAGCAGTGTACAAAGTTAAGCAACAATTTAAAAAATCCAAACAATAAATGTTTGAGTTTACTGGCTGAAACTTGAGTTTCCAAAGAACACCAGTCAAAGTTGTGATCCTTTCTTTTTTTTGTACAGTGGTATTTCTTGCTGAATAAAAGCAGAACAGCAATAGCACAAAAAAGAAGTTAAAATATAATAGTAACAATATTTGTGTAACCAAAATATACAAAAACTAAAAGGGAAATGAAGAGACCAGTGTACTGTGTGTGTGTGTGTGTATTTCTATGTCTATGTGTATGTCTAAGTCTATGTGTATATTTATTTATTTATTTAATTTTTATCCTGCCTTTATTATTTTTATAAATAACTCAAGGCAGCGAACATACCTAATACTCCTCCCTCCTCCTATTTTCCCCACAACAACAACCCTGTCAGGTGAGTTGGGCTGAGAGAGAGTGACTGAGAGAGGGTGACTGGCCCAAGGTCACCCAGCCAGCTTTCATACCTAAGGCAGGACTAGAACTCTCAGTCTCCTGGTTTCCCATTGGCTCCTTCCTAGGGCTAAGAGAGAATGACTGGCCCAAGGTCACCCAGCTGGCTTTCATGCCTAAGGTGGGACTAGAACTCTCAGTCTCCTGGCTTGCCATTGGCTCCTTCCTAGGGCTAAGAGAGAATGACTGGCCCAAGGTCACCCAGCTGGCTTTCATGCCTAAGGTGGGACTAGAACTCTCAGTCTCCTGGTTTCCCATTGGCTCCTTCCTAGGGCTAAGAGAGAATGACTGGCCCAAGGTCACCCAGCTGGCTTTCATGCCTAAGGTGGGACTAGAACTCACAGTCTCCTGGCTTGCCATTGGCTCCTTCCTAGGGCTAAGAGAGAATGACTGGCCCAAGGTCACCCAGCTGGCTTTCATGCCTAAGGTGGGACTAGAACTCTGTCTCCTGGTTTCCCATTGGCTCCTTCCTAGGGCTAAGAGAGAATGACTGGCCCAAGGTCACCCAGCTGGCTTTCATGCCTAAGGTGGGACTAGAACTCACAGTCTCCTGGTTTCTAGTCCAGCACCTTAACCACTAGACCAAACTGACTATATTCCGTTCAATCGTGTCCACTTCTCTAAGACTGCCTGGACAAGTCCTTGCAGTTTTCTTGACAGGTTTTTCAGAAGTGATTTGCCATTGCCTACTTCCTAGGCCTGAGAGTGAGTGACTGGCCCAAGGTCCCCCAGCTGGCTTTGTGCCTAAGGCAGGACTAGAACTCACTTTATCCCGGTTTCTAGCCTGATGCCTTAATCACTACACCAAACTGGCTCTCACTATTAATATTAAACTAAGTAAATCCTTTAACATATTGTTAAATCTTCACCATATAGAAATATATTACTCCTGCTTCTCATTTTTACAATAAAAGGACATTTCCAAAACTTATGAAAAAACATATTTCTTGAATTCACTCTATTATCAAGAATATAAATTTCTATCCCCTATGTAAGACAATTTCTTTTTGCCAAAGCCTAGACTCAATAGGGTCAGAGCTCTTTATAAAATTTAATATCCATATTTTGGAAGTGAAATTCAACATCAGATTTAAATCTAAAAGTACGACAATTTTCCCCAGTGTTATCTTAATGTATGCAATGACCTGAAGTCAAAAAAGGGCCAAAGAAGGACATGACTAAATCATATGAATCAGAGAAGTTTTAAAATTCTTACATTGCCAACACAAGAAATCTGATATCTATTTTTTTAAACATTCTTTGAGAAGTCAAATAAATACATAACAACATTTTCTGGTGAATTAAGTTCATTCCTACATGATAAGTATATTTTACATTTCTTTAAAAATTGGACCCACTGATTTTGCAAAAATGGATATTCTAGTTCCTCATTTCATTTATTATGTACTGTATATTACCCTTATCCTATATATATATATTAAAAAATCTTGTATAAAACTGGATTGTTGGTTTCATCTCAGATAGTGTCTCTTGAGCCAGTTTGGTGCAGTGGTTAAGGTATCAGGGTAGAAACCAGGAGACCGTGAGTTCTAGTCTCGTCTTAGGCACAAAGGCAGCTGGGTGACCTTGGGCCACTCACTCACTCTCAGCCCTAGGAAGGAGGCAATGGCAAACGTCTTCTGAAAAACCTTGCCAAGAAAACTTCACGGACTTGTCCAGGCAGTTGCTAGGAGACAGCACTGATTTGAAGGCACATACACACAAAAAGTATCATTTATAGTATTTCAGGTATTTAAAGTATCTCGAAGTATCTGGGCCATAATGTTTTGTCAGTACATATTTTAATTGCATATACTGCCAATCAGATGATTCAGATAAGTTATAGCCTCTCAACATTCGTAAAATGATTATTATATATAAACTGATTCAAGGTATTAATCTCTTGCTTGCCCCATGACTTCCAATAAAATATTTTCCCCACTATCTTCAAATAATTGAATAATTCCAGGACATCAATTTCTCATGCGATTCTGGATTGAAACTTAATCACTTGCCTGTTGATATCTAAATATGCCTGAATGTTTGAAGCTTAAAACTTATAATTCCAAATAATTACTTAAAGCAATAATACATGTTGGAATTGCAATTGTTTTCTAATCAGGACAAGCATAATAAGCATAATCAAATCTACTTTAAAGTATTCTGTTAAACATTCGTTGTGATATTAGTGCTGTTTTTATGGGGGAATTCATGTGATCAATTTAATAACACATGTATCTTAGAACAAAAGACAATGTACAAAGTTGTGTATGGATGTGGTGGAAACAAGGATGGTTTTTAATCTAGGTGTAATGAATGGTGCAAAGGGCATGGTGGCTCAGCGGGTAAGATGCCAGGCTTGTCGATCAGAAGATCGCAAGTTCGGAGGTTCGAATCCCTAGCCCTGCGTGCGGAGTGAGCTCCTGCACTCGCCCCAGCTCTTGCCAACCTAGCAATTCGAAAGCATGCAAATGCAAGTAGATAAATAGGTACGACTTCGGTGGGTAAGTAACAGCATTCTGCGTGTGTCATGCCAGCCACATGACCGTGGAAGCATCTTCGGACAACGCTGGCTCTTCGGCTAAGAAACGGAGATGAGCACCAGCCCCTAGAGTTGGACACGACTGCACAACTGTGCGGGGGAAACCTTTACCTTTACCTTAATGAATGGTGCAGGTGAAAACTAGATTGAGCTGGATTTCTGATTCTTCTTATCTCGTGCCTTTAATTTCTTTGGATTACTATTTCTTACACCTTTTTCTTTGCTTTGCGAAAGAGAGCAGTGTGATGGTAAGTATGGATCTATGTGCAGGTATGAGAATTATTTAGCCCACAGATATGATGCATTTGGAATTTGGTCCAAACAAAATTTAGCATTCTTATGTTGGGTCTACCGTTAGATCAAGATGGAGAAAAAACTGGCTTAGTTCCACATAGACTAATAATAATATGTGGAGAAAGTGTTACACATTTCTGAATACCTCTCAGTGGCACAGAAATCTTCAGCCTCCACAGAGAAATGAAAGGCAGGAAAGCTACAAAAAATAAGGACTAGAAAAGTATCACAAAATAGTCACTTTTCTGCCAGCCAATGCATAGTTTGATATCTCTTCTTTTAAAATATTTCTTTAAAACAAGCAGGGACATTCTCTCATTCTTCCCCTCTCTCCTCTCTCCCCAATTCTCCTTCTAAAATCTATGTTCATATGATAGTTTGAACTACAGTGTGTGGTGTCAATAATTCCCTTATGAGTCTAAAATCCAATGTTAACGCGGCAGCTGCAATATGCAAAGATCCCTGTCAGCACTTTCTGAACTTCTGTGTCAGGAAGATAGATAACATCAGAGTATAGTTTCCCTTAGGCACATTTACTTCCTTCCTTTTCTCTCATTCTCGTTCTCTCTCTCTCTCTCTCCCTCTCACACAACTCCACCTCAAAATATCAGCCTCCATAGATTTAGCTCAAATTGAAGAAACACGTCATTTCCAGCTGCTTGATCAGGTATGTGTTAATGATGTTGTGAAGCAATTATGGGGCTGTGATCAACAACCTTGGAATTGTGCTATTAATGTGTCAACAAATATCACTAGAGTCAGTGTAAATGTTCCTCTATTAATGGATTAAACAAATACACTGCAGGTGTTGTGGCAAAAGAGATATTAGAAGCAGATGATGTGTCTGTCTTCAGGCTGGCTTATTATACCCATCTAGACTTTGATGCTAATCAGCAGAATAGGACAGGACTATCTCATGTTTAAAAACAGAGGCCAGACTTTGCTGTGTTCTGCAGCCACTCAGAAAGCGGCAAATCCAGCCTTGTTGCATCATTTGGAAATGCTCCCCTTGCTGCTAAGTGCAAGCACATGATCTTCTCAATTCTCCACCAGTGTGGAATTGTAGCTGAGGAATTAGACCAAGCCACTGGAGACCAAGGTTCTAGACTTCGGGGCAGTTACTTTCTCTCAGCCCGAGAGAAGGGGTGGAATAGTGGTGAAGGTGTTGGATTGGCACCAATCTGTCACCAGATTGGAGACACCGATTATGATCATCCCTCAGCAACAGAAGCTTGCTGGCTGACTTTCAATCCCTGCCTCTCAACCCAAGAGCACGTGCCCCAGGCTGCTTCAGAGCCAATCAAGTGGCTGATATGAATGTGTTTGCTGCCGCCGGGGGGTGTCGATTGTGTTTTTTATGGTTTTTAATTCTATAAGCCTCCTGGAGTCACCGTGTGTGAGTTGGGCGGCCTTATAAATCTTTTTAATAAATAAGTAAATAAATAAATGTGTGATACAAGTAGTGAAGATGTTACACTAGGAACAGGGAGACTCAGGTACTAGCCCACATTTGGCTGTGGAAACTCTCCTTCAGCTCAAGCTATTTCATAGGGTAGAGGGACGCGGTGGCGCAGTGGCTTAATGACGCTGGAGTTCGCCGGCCAGAAATAGTCGACACTCCAATGGTTCGAGCCCAGCTCCGTGTGACAGAAGTAAGTTCCCGTCATTTCATCCCTAGCTCCTGCCCACCTAGCAGTTTGAAAGCATGTCATCTGCGAGTAGATAAATAGGTACCCCCATTTCGGTGGGGGGAAACGCTGGCGGCGATCTGTGCGGGGAGCAGGAACCGGTGCTGATGGAGGATCCATGGAGAAAAAAGCCCGGGTGAGCCAACTTCCCTAAAAAGGAATGCTGCTGGCCAGCTGAAGCAAAGCTAGCTCGCCCTCTTGTGGTGCATCAGTGCAAGAAAGACTAGCAACTATCTGGCGCCAGAAAATCTACTGTGTAATATTGTAGACTCCCTGGCAATGTGTGCCATATGCTAAATAAATAATTAAATGTCACAGGGTTGTTATTGTGGAGAAAAAAAGGAGCTGGGAGTAATTGGATGCTACCTTAATCTCCTCATGGTAAGGCATATATGAACCTAATAAATGAGCAAATAAAAAGCAGAGCGCAATGTTGATACCGCTCACCCTTTTCTTGTTAAAAGCTATGGTTCCTTCAGCTAAGAACATTTTCTAAGCAGTATGTCTATGAAGGTTCTCAGTCATCCAGGTGGAATTGTCTGTAGCTTGAATCATGTCAACTGGATTTCTATTTTCTTAATGGAAACGTTTCGCTCCTTATCCAAGGGGCTTCTTCAGTCTGAGCAAAGTTGGTAAGGGAATCCTAAATATGTTCCTAGGTAGCTGTGTGACCTTACACCTGGGGCTAGGTCATGGTTATATTGAGATGTAATTTTTAAGTCCTTTTATCATCTAATGGAGGGTCGTTAAAAACACCATGCTGCTGTTGAGCTTCTGAAATGGTCTTAATCTTCCTAGGCACAGAAGACAACACGGGGAGGAAGATGGGGGAGAGTTTGTGCCTGAGGCCCCCACCTCTATTCAAGGAAGGATTTTCCAAGTTGGCATAAATGGATTCCTTGACCCCTCTCTCAAACCACCTATCTTCTCTGTCTAAAATGTGAACATTAATGTCCTCAAATGAGTGTCCTTTTTCTTTTAGATGAAGATAAACTGCTGACTCTGGTCCTGTGGTGTTATTTCTCCTGTGTTGTGCCATCCTCCTGTACATAGGTTGTTTGGTTTCTACATCAACTCTACATTGGAGAAACCAAACAACCTATGTACAGGAGGATGGCACAACACAGGAGAAATAACACCACAGGACCAGAGTCAGCAGTTTATCTTCATCTAAAAGAAAAAGGACACTCATTTGAGGACATTAATGTTCACATTTTAGACAGAGAAGATAGGTGGTTTGAGAGAGGGGTCAAGGAATCCATTTATGCCAACTTGGAAAATCCTTCCTTGAATAGAGGTGGGGGCCTCAGGCACAAACTCTCCCCCATCTTCCTCCCCGTGTTGTCTTCTGTGCCTAGGAAGATTAAGACCATTTCAGAAGCTCAACAGCAGCATGGTGTTTTTAACGACCCTCCATTAGATGATAAAAGGACTTAAAAATTACATCTCAATATAACCATGACCTAGCCCCAGGTGTAAGGTCACACAGCTACCTAGGAACATATTTAGGATTCCCTTACCAACTTTGCTCAGACTGAAGAAGCCCCTTGGATAAGGAGCGAAACGTTTCCATTAAGAAAATAGAAATCCAGTTGACATGATTCAAGCTACAGACATTTTCTAAGCAGCATTTAGAAATCTGGTCCTAGAATTGTACTGATCATAGCAGGTTGCAGAACTAGCTGTTCCTGACCATCAGGAAATCCCATTGTCAGTATGTGATATCCTGCCAGGAGGGAGGTACATCCTGCCAGTCTACTTTGGAGTGGACACTCTCCAGACTTGCGGAGTAGGTGATAATGCTTGTAGTGGAGTCTTGGTGTATTCATGGAACCGCAAATTATGCTGATGCAAGTATGGAGAGCCAGTTTGGTCTAGTGGTTAAGGTGCTGGGCTAGAAACCAGGAGTCTGGGAGTTCTAGTCCTGCCTTAGGCATGAAAGCCGTCTGGGTGACCTTGGGCCAGCCACGCTCTCTCAGCCCTAGGAATGAGCCAATGGCAAACCAGGAGACTGAGAGTTCTAGTCCCGCCTCAGGCATGAAGGGGCGCGGTAGCTCAGTGGGTTAAACCGCTGAGCTGTTAGTCTGCCGACCATAAGGTCGACAGTTCGAATCCACGTGGCAAGGTGAGCTCTCGTCACTAGCCCCAGCTCTCTGCCAACCCAGTGATTCGAAAGCTAAATAGCAAGTAGATAAATGGGTACCACTCACGTGGGGCAATATGCTGGCATCCTGTCGGGGAGTCGCCTCGGAGCCAAAGACGGAGACGGAGACGGAGATCTGGAGAAGCCGGAGTGGCGGCTGAGGATGGCGGCAGAGGACGACGGATCCCAGTTACAACTTCCGGGATGTCACCAGCCGGCTCCAAAAAGTGAGGCATTCTGGGACTTGTAGTTCCAATGCCTGGAAAAGAAGAGCCGGTTCCCTCACCCCCTCCCTATCGCGCGGGTACTGTAATGTATATGATATGACAGTATAAAAAAATTGAATTTACATGATTGTAAGCCGCCAAGATCCCTCCATTAGGGAGGGGATAGGCGGGGTATAAATAAGATAAATAATAATAATAATAATAATAATAATAATAATAATAATAATAATGAAAGCCGGCTGGGTGAATTTGGGCCAGTCCCTGTCTCTCAGCCCTAGGAAGGAGCCAATGGGAAACCAGGAGACTGTGAGTTTCATGCCTTAGGCATGAAAGCCAGCTGGGTGACCTTGGGCCACTCATTCTCTCTTAGCCCTAGGAAGGAGCCAATGGGAAACCAGGAGACTGAGAGTTCTAGTCCCACCTTAGGCATGAAAGCTGGCTGGGTGACCTTGAGCCAGCCACTCTCCCTCAGCCCAACTCACCTCACAGGGTTGCTGTTGTGGGGAAAATAGGAGGAGGAAGGAGTATTAGGTATGTTCGCCGCCTTGAGCTATTTATAAAAATAATAAAGGCGGGATAGGGAAGGAATAAATAAATAAATAAATAAATAAATAAATAAATAAATAAATAAATGGTGTCTAGCAGTTCAGCACCAAGGATTGATCAAAGAATGTTATCACCTTGTTAGTTTATTGGGGCTGGGAAGATCGAGAAATTGGGAAGTGAAGGAGGGGCTGTCCACCCGCGGGGGAACCTTGGAGGTTTTAATTGTTGGTTTACACGAGCTTCATTCATTCGAGTCTTTAATGTGTTATCGATCTCTAGCTTTAATAAAGAACTCTTCATATCCTTAAGGGCTTGTGTCTGGAGTTTCTGATTAATAGCTAAAGGATCAATGACACCCATGATGTAATCCAGCTTGTAAAGATGGGTGAAAAAATCCTGGAATAATGTAGTGGCAAGCCACTTCTGTATTGTTGCCAAGAAAACTACATAAATGTGTCTATTAATTCATATGGTGTAAAGCTCAACTGGAGATAATCTTCACCTTTTCAGAAGGTATACTATTGCTAGGAAAAGGGAATTCCCTTGTGCCAGTGTTGTGGATTTTCAGTCTTCGGCTGTGCCTTGCTACTGTGCAGATCTGAAAGGAGGCATGGGCTTTGAACTGTTAAATAAGAAAAAAAATGTAAGTCAAATAATATAGTTTAATATAGTTAATATAGGTTTTAAGGTTTTACTCATAGGTTTGAATTAGAATAATTGTACATAATGCAACACTGAAGAAGAGATCCTGCTCTGAACAGCATTATTTCTCAGCTCAGTTACTTAACAATTATTTTATTTATTTGAATAAATGAATTAAGCCTATGGTTAAATCTTCCCAGCCAAAATCAATTGGATTTCAGGACTTATTTTAACTGAGCAATGCCCTTAAAGAATTTTGTTTGTTTTTGTTTGTTTAATTTTTTTCCTAAATTCATATGGGGAAAAAAGAGAATGCAATGAGGAGAATGGAATAGGGAGTAGGAAAATTATTGAAAGAACAATAATGCTAAAAAATAGAAGGCAGAGAAAAAAAAAATTCTGTTTCTTTGAAGATCAATAGCACACAAGCAGAATTTTCTCTGTCCTACTTGAATTAATTCACGGAGGTGTATTAGTCAACATAACTATTGCCAAGGGAAAGAATCAACCTGTGAAGTATTAAATTGCTACACTTTGCTTAGAGGAGCAATTTTCTTATGGAACTGCATGGCACTTCTCACTTCTTAGTTTGTAAAGTATTATTTGAAAGTAAAACTATTTTATGTAGAATTCTGTGCTGGAAATGTTTGATCATGGGAAAGAAGTTTTTGCACAATGGCCATATCCAATGGATATTGGCTATTTGGTCTCTAGTTCCTCTGCCTTTTCTAAACCCAGCTTGTACATCTGGCAATTCTTGATCCATGAATTGCTGGAGTCTACCTTGCAAGATCTTGAGCATTACCTTACTGGCATGTGAAATAAGTGCCACTGTTCGATAGTTTGAACATTCTTTAGTGCTTCCCTTTTTTGGTATGGGGATATAAGTTGATTTTTTCCAATCTGATGGCCATTCTTGTATTTTCCAAATTTGCTGGCATATGGCATGCATCACCTTGACAGCATCATCTTGCAAGATTTTAAACAGTTCAGCTGGGATACCGTCGTCTCCTGCTGCCTTGTTATTAGCAATGCCTCTTAAAGCCCATTCAACCTCACTCTTCAGGATGTCTGGCTATCAATATAATTTAAAGATGCAAATGTACTATTGAATGGAAAATAAAAATTGGTGGAAATCAACATCAACTCAAATTTAGGCCAGTGTAATTCAGAGGAGCCATTGTTTATGAACACAAAACAAAGTCTTTGTTATTATGCTTCAAAGTATATTAAGAAATTAAAATGAGAGATGGGTATAAGTTGACCTGTGTTCTTCTGGCAAAAAAGTTCATCAATATATTTTCCATATTGTCTTTGAGACTCAGTAGTTTTAGTTATTAAACTTTTCAACTATGTGATCTTCTGTAATTGAGAGTTTGTCCAAAAGCCATTCGGCCCTATTACTTTCAATATATTATTCCTCAAATATACAGCCCAGTAGCTTTTTTGAACTTTTCTAGACCACATGACAGATGACAGCAGATACTGTCACCTGAACATATGGATTAAAAAAATCCCCTCGCTGGATCGTCACCTTGTTGTGGTGAGTGGGCTTGTGTGTTCCCAATGAACCCTGTGAGCGAAGCCGTCGGGAGTCATGTACTCCTGGTAGGGTCACCCATGGTGGTAAGGTCCAGGGGGAGGAACCAGACAAAGAACGATCCAAGACAGTCCTCAACGGCAGAACAGGTGGAAGATAAAAAGGTGTATTGTTACAACGGCTGCGAAGGCGGATGAAGGCTGCAGCAGACAAAAGGTCACCAATCATCATGGTACCCATGCCATTGGATTAGAGCCTTTTTCTGTGAAGGTTGTGTGCTGATCATTGTGCACCAATCTCCACACATAAAACAAATTCACACACAGGTGTCTTCCAACCACACCAAACCCAAAACAACCAAAAGTCCCATGGCGATTGACGAATGGTAACGGGGGCAGGACTATGAAATCTGGAAGCTCCTAGTCATGGACCAGCACATGGGCGGTGGATACAGATTCAGTCATCCTGACTCAAGGTTCGAAGCAGTTGAGTAGTTCGGCAGCTGTATCCACGACTGAGCAGCCCTATTTAGGATCCACTCTGCTCACCCCATATGGGGAGGGGGATAGAAAAGGTGCCCTACACATAGCCTGCCTCATTTTCTCCCTGACTGGACTACCACGACCAGTGGGGTCACCATCTAGCAGCTGTAAAAGACTCATGAATTTTGGAACATGGAATATACGGACACTGCAAGACAACATGGATAGTGAATGACCTGAACGTAGGACTGCCATTATTGCAAGGGAGCTGAGACATTTTAATATTGATATAGCAGCACTAAAAGAAACTCGAAGAGCAGGAGAAGGACAGTTGAAGGAAGAAAAAGGAGATTATACCTTCTTTTGGAAAGGACTGCCTGAACAAGAACGACGAATACATGGCGTACGCTTTGCTATCAAAAACGACCTTGTGAAGCTCTTGTCAGAAGTTCCCACTGGGATTAACAAACGACTCTCAATTCTCCGAATAAAACTCACCAAAAACCAACAGGCAACTATCCTAAGTGCTTATGCACCAACACTAGATACAGATGAGGATATCAAGGAAAAAAATTATACCCAGCTGGACACCATCTTATCAGAGATACCAAAGGAGGATAAAATTATCCTCCTGGGTGATTTCAATGCAAGAGTTGGGCGTGACTTTGATTTGTGGCCGGGGATCATTGGGAAAGAAGGAGTTGACAATAGCAACATGAATGGAATCTTACTTCTGACTAAATGTGCAGAGCATAACCTTGTCATTACTAACACACTCTTTCGCCAGAAAAATAAATTTAAAACATCATGGAAGCACCCACGGTCGAAGCACTGGCATCTTTTAGATTATGTAATTGTCCATGCTAGAGATCGCCGTGATGTACTTCTCACCAGAGCCATGATGAGTGCCGATGACTGCTGGACAGACCATTGATTAATTCGATCCATGATGGCCATAAAGATTGTCCCGCATAATAGCTCCAAGGAAGAAAACCAAGGCGTAAAATGAATACACTGGCCCTTCAAGATTCTACTAAATGAGCTTGCTTTCAATCAACTCTCAAGGAACATCTGCCTATGGAACTCCCTGAAAATGTTGAGGAACACTGGGTGGGTGACCTTGGGCCAGTCCCTGCCTCTCAGCACTAGGAAGGAGCCAATGGCAAACCAGGAGTCTGTGAGTTCTAGTCCTGCCTGAGGCATGAAAGCCATCTGGGTGACCTTGGATTGAAGACTACTATTATTTCAGCCTGTGAACAAACTATCGGATACCAAACTAAGAGACATCACGACTGGTTTGATGAGAACGATAGTGAGATTGAACATATTATTGACAAGAAAAGGAAAGCCTTCCGGATATGGCAAAAAGATATTAACTGTGCTGTTAAGAAAAAAATCTACGCCAGTGCAAAGGCAGAAGTCCAAAGAAGAACTAGAGAACTTAAGAACATATGGTGGATAAAAAAAGCCCAAGAAACCCAACATTTTGCAGATGCTCATGATGCATGGGGCTTTTTTAATGCCATAAAGGCCATCTATGGACCAACAAACTATGGTACAAATCCCTTACGCTCAATAGATGGTGCTAAACATCTAAAGGACAAAGAGTCTATTGCACTGCGCTGGAAAGAGCATTACTACAATCTCCTTAATCGTCACTCTACTGTGGCTGATGAAGTCTTCTTGCAAATCCCGCAAAAACAAATAAGAGATGAGCTTGCAGTACCCCCTAGTTTGGAGGAAGTCAGTAAAGCCACTAAACAAATGAAAAATAACAAAGCTAGTGGACCTGATGGGATTCCTGCTGAAGTCTTTAAAGAAGGCAGGCCTGAACTTACACAACAACTTCATAAGCTCATCGAAAAAATTTGGATGAGGGAGGAGATTCCAGCAGACTTTAGGGATGCCATAAGTATCACTCTCTTTAAAAAGGGTGATAGAACAGACCGTGGAAACTATCGAGGCATCTCCCTTCTAGCTACAGCAGGCAAGATCCTGGCAAATATCATCGCAAACCGTCTCCTATCTATATCAGAAGACATCCTCCCTGAAACGCAAAATGGCTTCCGCCCTTCCAGGAGAACAGTGGATATGATCTTCACTGCACGACAGCTTCAAGAAAAATGCAAGGAGCAAAACCGCCCTCTGTACATGGCATTTATTGATCTGAATAAAGCTTTTGATACTGTAAATCGTACTGTTCTCTGGACCATCCTTCTGAAAATTTGATGCCCTGATAACTTTGTGAACATCTTGCGGCTACTCCATAATGACATGATGGCAACAATCCTGAATAACAATGGCTCTCAAAGTGATCCATTTAAAATGGAATCCGGTGTTAAATAGGTATGTGTTATTGCTCCAACCTTATTCGCTATCTTAATCGCTATGATTATACACCTTGTTGAAGAGAAACTTCCTACTGGTGTAGAAATTATATATTGAACAGATGGAAAGCTTTTTAATCTTAGTAGGCTGAAAGCAAAAAATAAGGTAATTACAACTTCTGTTATAGAACTTCAATATGCTGATGATAACGTAGTCTGTGCACACTCCGAGGAAGAACTTCAAACTATCCTAAACATCTTTGCAGAAGCATATGAAAAGCTCGGCCTCTCGATTAACACTAAAAAAACCAAAGTGCTTTACCAGCAAGTTTGAACCAATCCCTCCGCAGCGCCATCAATCCAGCTTAAAGGTGTGTCACTAGAAGATGTCGACCACTTTTCTTATCTCGGCAGCCATCTATCTACAAAAGCCGACATCGACGCTGAAATTCAGCATCGCCTGAGCTCTGTGAGTGTAGCTTTCTCCCGAATGAAGCGTAGAGTGTTTGAGGATCGGGACATTCGCAGGGAGACCAAAATGCTTGTTTACAAAGCCATTGTACTAGCAAACCCTTCTGTACGCCTGTGAAACATGGACCCTCTACAAACGCCACCTCCAACTTCTTCAAAGATTCCATCAACGCTGCCTCCGAAAAATTCTGCAAATTACTTGGGAAGATAGGCGGACTAATGTTAGCGTATTAGAAGAAGCGAAAACCACCAGCATTGAAACAATGATCATCCAACATCAACTTCGCTGGACTGGCCATGTTGTTCGAATGCCTGACCATCATCTTCCAAAGTAGCTACTTTACTCCCAACTTAAGAATGGAAAATGGAATATTGGTGGACAGCAAAAGAGATTCAAAGACACTCTCAAAGCTAATTTAAAAAAATGTAATATCAGCATTGAGAACTGGGAAGCCCTAACTCATGAGCGTTTCAATTGGAGGTCAGCCTTTATTAAAGGCGCTACGGACTTTGAAGAAGCACGAGTACAGGGCGAAAGGGAGAAACAAGCTAAAAGGAAGGCACGTCAGGCAAACCCTCATCATGACCGTCTCCCACCCGGAAACCTATGCCCTCATTGTGGGAGGTTGTGCGGATCCAGAATTGGCCTTTACAGTCACTTATGGATCCACTGTTAAAATTTTACCCTTGGAAGACAATCTTACTTGGCTATGAGTGATCGCCAATGAATGAATGGACAAAAAAAAAAAATAAAGTATGTTTGTGGCTGGACAGAGTATGCTTTGATAAATTGTATTTTCATTTTAAAGAAATCCATTGTGGGTTTCTTTTATATCTGATGTTATCTAAAGCAGAAAATCACTCTGCCACTCTCAGACAGTCATAACAATAAACTAAATTGTATCAGCACATTTTTCCCATATTTAGGATGGAGATTTGTGTGAAATGTGTTTGGGGGAGGAGGAAATATGATTGCCTCAAGAGTATTTATTCTTATTGAATATATTTATGATACCTGTGTATTAATGGAAATACAGATGTATTGATGGACAGGAAAAACTGATAATAAAAATGAGCCCATATCCTGCATATGGAGTCCCCTTTGGGGGACATGGTGTGGTGATAGAAGTTGAAAGATAAATAAATAAATAAATAAATATACTTCAGAAAGTTGAGGGGTCGTGCAAAAGTTACGACATTTTAAAGGACATTCTGCAAGCTTATTCTCTTAGAGTTGCTGCATAAGCAGGAGAGAGAAAGACTCCCTTGAATTGATCTTGATTATGGTCACTTACTGAAGATGTCCATGTAGTTTTCATGGCAACAATAAGGTTGCCCGTTGCCTTCTTTCAGGATGATGAGGATGATGATAATTAGTTTTTCCTGGGGATTCCAATTCGAGTAATAATCAGGCCTGACCTTTCTAAACTTATGGAGATCAGTTAGCGGCTGCCAACTCTGGTGACTGTATAAGCAGTAGAAAATCAGTTGAAATATACTTAACATTTAAATGTGATGATTGTGGCTAGAGGGTGATGCAATGTGGTTTACAATGTTCTACCTGGGTATGTTTTAAGCTATTAATAAATGTCATCCTGGATATTGCTCCCTCTGCAAGAAAAAATGTTTAAATCTTTTGTGGCTACATCCTTTCTTGGGCAGGAAAAAAACAAGCCATTGTTTCATAAATGCCTTGGTCCCATTCTGGAGGTATGACATTGAAAGTCAATAAAGAGTTAACATGAGATATGAATAAGTGTTCCATCTTTGATTTTTTTTTTTTACTTTACAGCCCCTACCTGTCAAATATATAGATGCCAGAATGCTATTAGATGCTTAGGATGAAGACAAGTGCACAGGCAGAAGAGATGAAAGCTTAGCGAGAAATAAGTGTTTTACAAGGGCATTCTCCCCAAATGCTCTCCTGCAGAGGCCTGTGCTACATAAAAGACTAGCATTCTAGTGCCAACTGGATTGTGAATGAATGATTCATAAGCATTTCAAGTGGGGTGGAGTGCAGTAGTTTGTTCTGCAAATACTTCTGTTTAAGTCCAAAGCAAAGTCTTAAACTCCCAAAGAGAGCCCTTGGGAGTTTTCTGTATGGTGTGCTGTCATTAGAGTAGAAAGCTTTTATGAGCCTTGTGTGAAAATGAGGGTAAAAGATGATTCCCAAGCCCACCCACTCCCCAGCTGTAAAAAAGAGAGCGCTCATTCCTTTGATGATGTGAGAAACCATATTTCGGCAAGGTTATCATTTGAAATGACATTTGGCTTTTATTCTTCTGTGCCAATAGGGAAAAATGTGTTGTATTATCAGTGAAAAGAAAGAATCTATACTGCACATCATTGACTTCTTTCCCTGAGCTCCAGTTGTCCTTGATCACTGTAAAATTTATCTTGAAATATGGATCAGAAATTAAAAAGGAAAGTTCTTTTATTAGGAGAGATAGAATGCAGAGCAAGTTTTTGTCTTCCCAAATGACAAACGGATTAAATGAACACTTATAACTTCTTCTTCTTCTTCTTGCTTAACTTTTTTGGCATATCTGTATCACATCATTTTATGCTTTCAAAGCTGTTAGCATACGCCTGATTCCAAGTTTTCCTGGTGATTAAATGTTATCTAACTCCATGTTTTGTTGCATTTAGATGAGTGTTACTAGCCCTACCAGGGCTTTAAAATACTCCATGTTTTCAGCTGAATTGTTGAATCCTGGTTATCTACATTTCCCTTTTCGAAATACTGGCTAGCAATAATTCTGTTCTATTCTGCATGGCTCATACATCGCCTCAAGCAATGTATACAGTTCTGGGCATCAAGTTTTAAGAATGATTTGTACAAATGGTTCAGGAAGGAGCAACAATTATGATTACCGTCTTATCCCCATATTATCGACCCGCCCCACCCGATCATTCAGAGAGGGCCTGCTACGAGCCCCATCAATCAGAGAGTGTCATCTGATGGGGTCTAGGAGACGGGCCTTCTCTGTGGTGGCACCAACATTATGGAACACCTTTCCCCCAGAGTTGAGTCAGATCCCCTCCCTCCCGAACTTTAGGAAAGAACTGAAGACCGGGTTCTGCCGCCTGGCATTGGAAGGAGGAAATGATAGTTCCTCATGGGGGTGGTTAATCCCTTAATTCTATAATGTCCTTCCTGTTATTAATACTACCTCCCATCTGGATTTTATAACTATTTATTTATTATATTGATTGTATAAATTGCTGTTTTATATTTTATATTTTATTTTAATCTATTTTATTGTGAACTGCCCAGACTTCCCCGTTGGGGGAGATGGGCGGTCATATAAATTAAATAAATAAATAAATAAATAAATAATAAATAAATAAATAAACGGCCGACAGGAAGCTCTGGCGTGGGCTGGTCCATGAAGTCACGAAGAGTCGGAAACGACTGAACGAATAAACAACAAAATAAATAAATAATAAATAAATTACAAGAAAGTCAATTTCATCAGAGCAACCAAAGAACCTAAAAAGAGAGTACTAATGTTGAATTGTGAGAACCAGTTTGGTCTAGTGGTTAAGGCTTCAGGCTAGAAACCGGGAGACTGTGAGTTCTAGTTCCACCTGAGACATAAAGCCAGCTGGGTGACCTTTGGCCAGTCACTTTCTCTCAGCCCTAGGAAGGGGGCAATGGCAAACCACTTCTGAAAAAAAACTTGCCAACAAAACTGCAAGGACATTTCCAGGCAGTCTCCAAGAATTGGACATGATTGAACGGATTTTAAAAAATGTTAAATTATTGACAGTCAAGTTGTTTAATTTGAAGGGAAAATCTGAAATTAAGCATAATATCTTAATACTGTATATGATATACAGGGAATTCATGATGTCCAAATCTCTGAACCATCTCCATTAATAAATGGGTCCCAATGGTAAAGCGATGGTAAATATAGAAATCCTCAGATCATTGTATAATTGATGGAAAATTAGTATGCTTGTAATATCCATTTTTTGTTATCATAAAAGTATGTCACATCTACTGCCTTTCTTGTCCTGTTGGCTTTTACATAGTTCAAAAGTACTTAAACATTTACAAAGTTCAGTGCAACTTCAGGAATGAAATTAATCTACAGAATAATACCTGCAAGATACCCTTGAGGTATGTATTGGCCAGGGTAAGATTTCATGAATCTGCTAATGATGCCCAGATGTATAGCTGCAACCCAGGTTGAACAAGAGATCCAGGTGAGATTTTGTCTCAGTGCCTAGAGACTGTTAGTATGTGAGCTCAGAAGCAAATTTTTTTCCAAAATAATTCTACTTTTGGTCCTATACAGGTTGTAATATGGAGTTTTTCTTGGACTCCTGGTTGCTCCTGTGGAGGAACCTGTTGCCAGGAGTGCCTCTGCACAGTCCTATCTCAAGTGCCAGTTGTGGATGTTCCTAGAATAGGAAGTGTTTTTGACAGCCACTTGTGCTCTAATCAGTTCACATTTGCATTGCTGCAACTTATTCTACATGGTTTGTTGTTGTTTATTTGTTCAGTCACTTCCAACTCTTCGTGACTTCATGGACCAGCCCACGTCAGAGCTTCCTGTCAGCCGTCGCCATCCCCAGCTCCCCCATGGTTGAGTCCGTCACCTCCAGAATATCATCCATCCATCTTGCCCTTGGTCGGCCCCTCTTCCTTTTGCCTTCCACTTTCCCTAGCATCAGCTTCTTCTCCAGGGTATCCTGTCTTCTCATTATGTGGCCAAAGTACTTCAGTTTTGCCTTAAATATCATTCCCTCAAGTGAGCAGTCTGGCTTTATTTCCTGGAGTATGGACTGGTTTGATCTTCTTGCAGTCCAAGGAACTCTCAGAATTTTCCTCCAACACCACAGTTCAAAAGCATCTATCTTCCTTCGCTCACCCTTCCTTATGGTCCAGCTCTCGCAGCCATAGGTTACTACTGTCAGGGTTGCCACAGTGCAAGCCCTGACATGTGTGTTGAATTGTATTTTAGAATGGATTATTAACCATGTGTGTTGGTGCAAGGGATTTCAGGGGAAGGGAGGGGGAGAACACAGAGAGTGAAATTCCAACAAGACTGTGGAATGACGTTTACAGTTAGTCAAGGCCATGCACCTGCATTGCTTGGTACTGAAGAGAAATATGCTGAGGGGGAGTGTGGCTGGATGGGAGTGACATGTAGGTGGGGGGAAGAGTGAGGTTTGGCTGTTTGGTGGGAATTGAGTCATTCTGGTCTTTAGATATGTTCTGAATTGTAGTACTTTCAATAAAGCTTTCTACTATACTCTAAATGGAGTGTACTGAGGAATGCTGATTTGGAGGATTACTGTAGATCCAGAGAAATCACAACTACAGGGAATACCATTGCTTTAACTATGAGGACCTTTGTTGTCAGTGTGATATCTCTGCTCTTAACTATTTTATCAAGATTTGTCATTGCTCTCCTCCCAAGAAGTAGACGTCTTCTGATTTCCTGGCTGCAGTCAGCGTCTGCAGTAATCGTTCTGCCTGGAAATATAAAGTCTGTTACTGCCTCCTTGTTTTCTCCATCTATTTTCCAGTTATCAATCAAGATGGTTGCCATAATCTTGGTTTTTTTGAGATTTAACTGCAACCCAGCTTTTGCACTTTCTCTTTTCACCTTTGTCATAAGGCTCCTCAGCTCCTCCTCACTTTCAGCCATCAAAGTGGTATCATCTGCATATCTGAGATTGTTAATGTTTCTTCCAGCGATTCTAACTCCAGCCTAGATTGTTAATGTTTCTTCCAGCGATTCTAACTCCAGCCTTGGATTCATCAAGCCCAGCACATCGAATGATGTGTTCTGCATACAGGTTGAATAGGTAGGGTGAGAGTATACAACTCTGACATACTCCTTTCCCAAGGTTAAACCAGTCCATTGTTCCATGGTCTGTTCTTACCGTTGCTACTTGGTCATTGGGGAGTCTTTGGTGCTCTCTGAGCCTTGTTGTTTTCATGCAGACGTTTCATTGCCAGGCTAGGCAACATCTTCAGTGCGAAAAGGGAGTGGAACTTGCTGTCTGTTTATATACCCTGGCTTGTCATGCCTGTGTTGGTGGGGGTCTTGTACTCTCCTTGGTAGTTCCTTGATTGGGCTGTTGTGTGCTGTTTGGGTGATTGACTGAATTAATAGTTCCTTGATTAAGGTCTATTGTGTTGTTTGATTGCTCCTCTGCTGCTAATCTTGCTGTTAATCTATGCATATCTTGTTGGAACTACCAAGGAGAGTACAAGACCCCCACCAAAACAGGCATGACAAGCCAGGGTATATAAACAGACAGCAAGTTCCACTCCCTTTTCGCGCTGAAGATGTTGCCTAGCCTGGCAATGAAACGTCTGCATGAAAACAACAAGGCTCAGAGAGCACCAAAGACTCCCCAGTTCAACCCTGAGCTACAAATATTCTCTTTGATTGGTACTTGGTCATTATACAGATTCCTCAGGAGGCAAATAAGATGACTTGGTATCCCCATACCACCAAGAACTTGCCACAATTTGTTATGATCCACACTGTCAAAGGCTTTAGAATAGTTGATAAAACAGAAATAGATGTTTTTCTGAAACTCTCTGGCTTTCTCCATTATCCAGCTGATACTGGCAATTTGGTCTCTTGTTCCTCTGCCTTTTCTAAACCCAGCTTGTACATCTGACAATTCTTCCTTCATGAATTTGCTGGAGTCTACCTTGCAAGATCTTGAGCATTACCTTGCTGGCATGTGAAATAAGTGCCACTGTTCGATAGTTTGAACATTCTTTACCATTTCCCTTCTTTTGTATGTGGATTTTTTTCCAATCTGATGGCCATTCTTGTGTTTTCCAAATTTGCTGGCATATGGCATGCATCACCTTGACAGCATCATCTTGCAAAATTTTAAACAGTTCAGGTGGGATACCTTCATCTCCTGCTGCTTTGTTATTAGCAATGCTAATTCTATATATATATTCTACATGGGGCTACCTTTAAAGACAATTCAGAACTTGCAATAAAATAGCAGAATATTAAATCTCTGTATCTTGTACTAGTTAGCAGCCTAGCTGTTACCTTTTCAGCAATTATGACTTCTGGACACTTTTCAAAGTTAGCCTGACATAGAGCATGTTTCAGTCATCAAACTCAGATACAGTAAAAAAATAAACAACCATCACCAATTCCAACTCGCACAGGAAGGTTCAAAGTTGGTGCACCAGGCACAGCTTTGCAAAAGAACTGTTATTTCCAATGGATTTTGGGAACTGTGTTCTGAAACATTTTGCAGCATTAGGTTGCAACCCTGACAATGCGACAATTTGACACTCCTTTGCCTTTTACCAGTGAGCTGGATGATTGAATATAATTTCTCCAGTCTTAGTTTATGTCACACCACAAGTATAGGAAGCCAGTTCAAGGAACAATCCCTCATTCTTTCCTGGGGATACTGTCTGTCTCAAAAATACAGTATATGCAACACTGACTTGACCTGCAATTCTCATAAAGCTCTTTCTTTTCAAACCTTAGTCTGAAGGTCAGCTGAACCTATAATTTACCTATAGGTACCTATAGGTTTGGGGTGTGGTGGCTCAGCAGGTAAGACACAAGGCTTGTTGATCGGAAGATCGCAAGTTCGGAGGTTCGAATCCCTAGCCCTGCATGCGGAGTGAGCTCCCGCACTAGCTCCAGCTCTTGCCAACCTAGCAATTCGAAAGCATGCAAATGCAAGTAGATGAATAGGTACCACTTCCGTGGGATGGTAACAGCGTTCCGCGTGTCATGCGGCCACATGACTGCCAAAGTGTCTTCGGACAGCACTGGCTCTTTGGCTAACAAACGGAGATGAGCACCGGCCCCTAGAGTCAGACACGACTGCACAACTGTGCGGGGGGAACCTTTACCTTTACCTTTTTACCTATAGGTTTGCACACACTGATTGCTAAGGAAGAGAGTTACATCACAGAAAAATGGGGTGGGGAATGGAAAATGGAAAATGAACGTTCCTGAAATTGGATGCCTAATTTTGCAGATTTATTTATTTATTTATTTATTTATTTATTTATTTATTTATTTATTGTTCATGTTCATATTACCACCCATCTCTCCCAACGGGTTGCTTGCTGGCATGTAATAGATGGTCTCCATCACTGATCTAACTCTCTTGAGTAGTCTATAATTTGGGGAAAGGTAGAAGAAAAGAGAAGAAGAGAATGGCCAGAAGCAATTGATTCAATTACACTGGTGATGTGTGCACCATTGGAAAACTGAAAGGACCATTGGAAAAAATGTTTATTTATTTATTATTTTTCATATCAATCATATCAATCAATCAAAATCAATCACCACCATTGATGCCTCCAGCAACCAATCAGAGGATGATCATCAGAATTCATGATCTGCTAAGAGGAGATCCTGGGGCTCTTCACAAATCTGTCCCCTATTTCCCAAACAGTATTGAAGGAAATGTGAATCCAGGTTAACAACTGTGTGAGCCAACATGGAATCTTTGTACTTTTTCAAACTGAACATATCATCCCTTTTGATAGGATGCTTATAATTACTGGTTTATATTAATGAAGGGGGAGGTTGTGAACCATTAAGATGTGTTTCAGGATTTTTTTTTTTATCTGCCAGCATAATGTCCCATTTACTAACAATTTAATGAGACTGAAATATTCTTGCATGTAACCTGATGCATCTCCCTCTTTGAGAAATCAGGATGTGCCAACCTATATGTAATAAAATTCATTGGACCCTTAAGACATTTTCCATTTATTTCAAACTTGTGCCCAGTACTCACATTGTGAATATAGCTACTGCTTTTGAAACACCATTCATAATGGGCTTTAACAAATCCACCCAGGCCTTTATTTTTATCTTTATTCTTGACTTCGGAAGAGAAATCCAAAGTCTAAATTCTGTAGCAGGGTACACTTCAGGACAGTAGAGAGAACTTAAGTTTCCATTGCAATTTTAATTAAAGCTCCATCTGAAAATATTGGTGCCACCCACAAGAGTTGTGGACCAACAGCATCTACAGAAAGCCACAATGATGCTAAAATTATGACACCTATGGGTGATGTCATGGCACAAATCGCACCCTTTTATACTTGTGCCCTGTCATATGCAAATATGTAAGTTTTGATATGATGATGTTGTGATACACATTTTGTCCCTTGCCCTCCCACCATGGACATCCAAGTTATAGACATTCAAACCTATGGAAAGAACAGGAAGCACAACAGTCATACACCAGCTGTTTTGGATGTCCTTCATACTGACAGGTTCTTATTTATTGGTGGGGCTATCATGTTTACCCTTCCAATGTGAAACTGCTAACACAACATGTTTTCAAAAAATGAACTATATATGAAAGTGGTTAGAGTCCTCGATTCCCCTTGCACTGGGTTGTAGGGGGGGAAAGTGGAAACCAGTGCTTTGTTAACCTTGGCAGGACTAGGACAGTAAGCAACCAGTCATATAACCACGGGAAGGTACTGTTGTCTATGCCTTGATTTCTTGTAAGAGAAACATCAATGATAAATGTTTATTTAAAAAAAAAAACTAGAATATTTGTATTTCACAAACACTGGAATATGTTAGGGAAGACAAATAAACCTTTAACTATCAATCAAAGAGAATATTTGTAGCTCAGGGTGGAACTGTGGAGTCCTTCGTGCTCTCTGAGCCTTGTTGTTTTCTTGCAGACGTTTCATTGCCAGACTAGGCAAGCACTGAAGATGTCGTCTAGCCTGGCAATGAAATGTCTGCAAGAAAACAACAAGGCTCAGAGAGCACCAAGGGCTCCACCTTTAACTATGTATTGATAGTGAAGACTCATGCAGAAATGTTTACTGATTATTCTAGCTTTTGCTGAACAAATTATTTGTTTGTGTGTTATGGGTCAATCTTTTCCTACCCTTTCATCACTCTTTTTCCATTTTGTATTTCTTGTTGTAGATCTCAATGGGCAGCATTTCTGCTGGGGAATGTGGAATAAGCATTTCTTCCAGGAAATAAGAGGCTTTTTAGCACTTCATTGCCATTTGCTGAAGCAGTCAGACAGTTCATTTGTTCTTTGCAAGACTGGTATTTTTGTAATTGTACAGTCTAGATACAGAATCTTCTTCTTCTTCTTCTTCTTCTTCTTCTTCTTCTTCTTCTTCTTCTTCTTCTTCTTCTTCTTCTTCTTCTTCTTCCCCTTCCCCTTCCCCTTCCCCTTCCCCTTCCCCTTCCCCTTCCCCTTCCCCTTCCCCTTCCCCTTCCCCTTCCCCTTCCCTATTTCAAATTTCAAATTTCAAATTTCATTTCATAAAACACATTCTTTTTTTTTATTTCCAGCTCAGCTCTCTCACCCATCTTGGGCATTTCCCCCACTTCTACCCAAGTATGCAAACGGTAATGAAGATTTCTCAAACTTTTGCATTCCTTGGAGATCATTAAAAATACACAATTCAGCTAACTAATGTCTTCCATCGAGCTGTATGATGAGAAAAGAATTTATTTTCGTTTTTCCCCTCTTCCCCCATCATGGGAAATTAAATGAAGCCTAGTTTCTCAGGGGTAAAAGAGCTGAAATTTTTGCTATATATTTTATGAAATGATGAGGCACTGAAAGGAAATAATTTCAGGAGGTGATGGGTGTATTTTTATCAGGCTTTGATTCTGATTTCACATGAAGCAATAGAAACCTTTCACTCAAGGGATACTGAGAAAGTTAATTGCAAATAATCAACTCTGGGCATGCGTTATACCTTATAATTGTTACATGACACTCATTCAGACATAATATTACACTATAGGTTAGTGCTATTGAAAAGATCCTCAGCAAATGTAAGGCTCACATGTGTCTCAGCAAAGCATTTTCCACCTATTTTGCCTACATGATACACAAACCTTAGTGCTGGGTTTGTCCCAGCAACTCAGCTTGAAACCAGAGTTTATGAACTTGCCTTTATTAGATTGAACTCTAATTCAATCTAGTTACACCTCCCAGTTTGTGCTAAAATATGATTAGTTGAGGTGGCCACCCAGTGAATTTGGCTGGAGGTGAATTATATTTAGAGAACCAACAAAAGAAGGTAGGAAAAGCAGTTTGGAGGTCTACTCCTTGGAAGAGTTTGGAAGAGAGGGGAAGAGAGCTGCAACATGATGTTCTATGCAACAAGAATTAAAATGGGAAAAAGGGAAAAGGAAAAGTTTGATTGTTTAAGTACATATTAGAATGTACTAACTATTTATTTATTTATTTATTTATTTATTTATTTATTTATTTAATTTCTATAACCATGAAAGGCATGGGAAGGAGGAAGGGATAGTTCCTCATGGGGGTGGCTAATCCCCTAATTTTATAACTGTCCTTCTTTTAACTATTCCATTACCATCTAGATTCTCAATTCAATTTATATTTATTGTATAATTGAGATTTTAAACCTTATTTTCACTTGTTTATTGTGAACTGCCCAGAGTTCCCCATGGGGGGAGATGGGTGGTTATAGAAATTAAATTAAATAAATAAATAATGTACTATACATTCAGGCTGTTGTGTAAGAGAGAATACTTAAATTCAGAACAAGACACTAGAGAGATTTATCTCCACTGAAGTTAATAGCTTAAGTTTATTGAATGTTAAGGGTTATTATTATTATTCCTGGGTTACACAGTTGAGACTGTATCCTGTTCCCTAATAATATAAATCAAACCTGTAAAAAGTTCACAATTATTGGTGGGACTTCCCCCTCAAAAAGGGAAGGAAATTATCCTCTACAGCAACATTGCTGGTAGGTGGTTTGGCAACAAGATTGTTTGAAATAACAATGGAAAGAGAGCTTCCTTGGGCCAGCTGTCAAACTCAAGACTGGTTTCTGTGTTACAGTAGAGGTACCTATGTGTGCGTAAGATGCAGAATGAAAATGAAAGCATTATGATGCATTTCTAATATTAATCAAACAAGGCGACCTGTTGAAATTACAGCTTTTAAAAAAGAAATATGGCATAAGAGCAACAACCACAACAAAAATCAGGAAAAAAGTGTGTTAAAAGTAATTAAGGAGAGAATATTTTGAAAACACTCACTGGTTATAGTTTCATGGTTTTCCAGTGTTCATTCATCACTGGGCTTACCAGCGTCTTCTCAGTTCTCTAATTCTAACCATCTTTCCACTCAGACTTAAAATGCTATCCTCTTTCCCAATTAAAGTTCTTTATAATTCATCATAAACTGCCACAGACTTCAATATGGGGGAAAAATGACATCACCTCTATTTTCACCAGCCCAATCCTTTCCCTGCAATAATTACTGGCTATTCCCCTTGAGCGGTGGAGGGAAATAATGCTCGGAGACTCCATACAATGATCCACAGGCATAATATTAATCAATATTGTCGAAGACCCACAACAGCCATTAATCAATATTCTTGGGTTAGCAATAAAAAGTTAAAACTCAGATCTTGGTCAGCAACCTTTGAGTGAAATTAACTTGAGGGAGGGTTAATTGCGATGTTTTAATTTTCAACTGCATTGGTATAAGAAGGAGTTCTTTGTTTCTGTTCAGATTTTTTCCCCAACTGTATTAGGCCTGTTCTGAAGTTTTCAAGTTTTGCCAACACAAAATGGAAAGCTAGACATTGCCAATTTTCAGCAACGTCTCTGTCAGTCTTTGGCAGCCTCAACAAAGGTGGTTGGGGGTCTGCAAAGAGGATTCAATGACCCATATGTGTTTTGGGGAATATTCTTGCTGCTATAAGGTTCATTTTCTGAGGCTGGAATGGCTATTCCATAACTGATATCTCAGGGATTTTATCTTCCCAATCATGACCCTTGGAATATAGCTTCCATAGAAAATTACAGGAGAAAGAAGAAAACAGAGGAATTGCCAAGAACAGATGTGGGGACATCGTTCTAGGGTGGGATCCAATCATATCACTTGGGGCCTTCTGGTAAAATATTCTGAAAGATTAAGTCTTTTAGTATGCTAATTGAATTTTGAGCAAGGGGTTGGACATGATAGCCTAATTGGACCTTCCCAGCTCTTGAAGGTCATTTCATTCTAGTTCTTCTTAACAAATTGACCATTTTTGAACTTCCCTTTGCTTGGGTCTAGGGAAACAGGAGCTGGTTTTATGTGTAACCAATTGGAGATGATCATTTCTGTGGTTTTAAGGAGTTGAAAGTTCTAGAAAAGAAACTATTCTTCAAAAATGCAAAAAAAGAGAGAGTTATTAATGATTTGGAGTGGGTTCAGTGTGCCTGAAATATGTGGCAAGGGGTATCAGAAACTTGTTCTACCTACCACCTTGATGGTGAGATGTCTTGATGGTAAGATACCCATTTTCTTCAACAAGAGAATTCCATTTAGCGGGCTCCAGGAGGCGGGCCTTCTCTGCGATAGCGCCCGCATTGTGGAACATCTTGCCCCCAGAGGTGAGGCTGGCCCCCTCGCTCCTGACCTTCCGGAAGACTCTTAAGACCTGGCTCTGTTGCCTTGCCTGGGATGAGGGAGGTAATAGTACCTCCTGAGGGTGGCTGGCCCCATAATGTCCTCCTGATAGCTGATTTTACCATCTCTTGGATTTTTACCTGTTTTTATCTATTTATTGTTTTATTGTAATTTTATATGTATAGATTTTAACTATTGTTATGCTGTAAACTGCCCAGAGTCCCCTATTCGGGGAGATGGGCAGGGATAAATTTAAATAATAAATAAATAAATTTGCCATAAGAAATGAATATTTCTTGAAAGAATGACCATTGAAAAATTGCCAAAAGCATTAGCGTTCTTGGTTTATTGATTTGTTTTACTCTGATTTTAAAAATCACAAAACTCATAAATTAGTTCAACTCAGACATAACCTTCATTAAATCTTGCAGAAAAATAGACTTGAAAAATATGAGAAAATATGCATAAGACCTGCATGTGCATAGGTTTAAAAGGAGATGTGCTTCTCTTTGAAGTTTGCAACCCATGACTAAAATGGTTCCCATGTTCTGCTTCTGAGTGCTGACGTTCTGCCCCCTCCCTTCCAATGAAAAATAAATAAATAATTCCGCAGAACATATAAGAGATACTTGAAATCAAGGCTGTTTATTGATCTACTCAATCTCTACACTCTGTTCAAGTCCTCCTGTGTGTGTGTGTGTGTGTGTGTGTGTGTGTGTGTGTGTTGTCTAAGATGATAGATAAAAATTGTGACAAATCTCATAAATTCATAATCATGAACTGGAGGGCACAGCATGAAAAAGAAGTGATTAATTCAGACTTAATGATGGAAAATGTCAGAAATTATTCACCGATGTAATGAACATGAGGACAGGAAGACTTGGCGTGCTATGGTCCATGAGGTCACAAAGAGTCGGACACGACTAAACGACTGAACAACAACAAGCCACTTTCAGATTCTTTCATTTGTTTTCTTCTTTTGTTTTAGGAAATTAGATACGTTTTGTACTATACAAGCAGAGGAATAATTCCTTTCAGAGTCCAAGGATGTTTATTAACTTACTTATAATATGTGCCATTTCAACTGGAGACCCTGGAATACAATTCAGCCAAAAAGTGCTCTAAATACAGCTCTCATTTAAACTGAAGGGGAACTTCGTTTCCTTCTGCTCTTCCCTTTCATCTCAATGGATTTCTACAGGAGATTTTCCTGGAAGAAGGCAGTCCTTATCTTTTAATGCAATCCTGATTACTTCCTCTTCACCCAAGTACTAGTGGGTGATCATATTGAAATATTAGGCACTCTTGCCTCTTGGATTTTAATCTTGTTTTATAATTTGTATTTTATATTTTATGTATATTTTATGTTTTTATTATTCTGTTGTAAACCGCCCAGAGTCCCTCCGGTGGAGGGAGATGGGCAGTGATATAAATTTTATAAATAAAAATAAATAAATAAATAAATAAATAAATAAATAAATAATATGTCAGAGTGCGCACCGTGGGGCAGCCTGCTGCCTATTTCCAAGACTCCAGTGATCCACATTCTATGCAGTAAATAGACACTCAAGCAGAGATTAGATAAAATAGCCTATTTACTTTATATACATACGTAGTCCAAAATACATCCAACAGCAGTAACAAATGATAACAGCAACGAGATGGAATACAGTGATGAGAAGTTTAACAGCAACGAGAAGAAAGAACACCAGATCTTCTCTGCTTTATACAAATACTGACCTATCACGTTATAGGTCACTCTCATCATCTGCCACACCCAACTATACTGTAGCACCTGAAGTATGAGTCATCACTGCCACATCATACCTTCAACAATGGCTGCTAAGTGGATGACTTGCAGAATAATTCCCCTCTCACCTAGATATCAAGCCTCTCCAGTATAATTTATCTATCTGTAAATTCCTGGGTATATACAAACCCCAACATACATACATACATACATACATACATACATACATACATACGTATGTATGTTGCTTAGTCCTGTTCAGCAGTTGAAAAGTGTAAACACCCCATATGAAACTGATTTGCACTGAAATTGGGAAGGGAAATGGTTTGGGGGTGGGGGAGTGTGCAATTTTCAGTTACTGTTTCCCTACTGTTTCCCAATTTTAAGCCTTGCCACATAACCAACCATACCAAGTCCTGCCCAGTGTTTTGGAACAATTTCAACAGTAAAGCAACCAGCACTCAAGAAATATGTGACAGACTAGCGCTTGGTAGGATAGCATTGAAGGCCTTGGAAAAGATATTTGGATGCTGTGTTGTGTCAATACCTACACAGATCAGAATCATGCAGGCAATGGTTTCTCTGTGATGTTCAGTGGAAGTGAAAGTTGAACTTTGAAGAAGTGGGATAGATAAAATATAGATTTTTTTTTTTTAAAATGGTGTTGGAGAAAACTCCTGAGAATGCCATCATTGGTCAAAAAAACAAACAGATTATAGAGTAAAAATAAATAAATAAATATGAGGCACAAGTGACGAGGCTCAAATAATCATATTTGGGACATGTTATGCAAAGACCCATCTCCCTTGAGAAGTCCAAAATGCTGGGAAAAGTGGAAGGAAAGAGAAAAAGAGGATGATCCATAGGAAAGCTGATAGTCAACACCAACATGATGGCACAGTATAAAAAATAAATAAATCTAATAATCAGACAGACACATTTCTTTTATTTGTGAGGCAGATGGGCTACAACAGTCTTAGAGCTGTTTACAGAATTAGATTGCATACTGCACCAAAGACCCATTTAGTCAGTATACAGAGACCCAAATTGTGAGATCAAATCTTACAACAAAAAGAAGTGAAGAAAGGAATTCTGTGGACTGTGACACTGTGTCATTTATTGGACCCAGAGCATGCCTACTCTGAACATACAGGCCAGGCAAAAAACATGGGAGGCTCGGAGTCCATGCAATAGTGATGTTCTATGACACATAGAACTTTATAGAAAATAATCAGCCCAATAGCACTTGGAATCTTACTTTGAACCAGCACAGCTCATAAACCAGAGGTGTTACATGAGCATACTGAGGCATGCCCTCTGCTGCTCTTGCCACCATATTCTGGACTAGCTCCATCTTCCAAATGGTCTTCAAGGGCAGCCCCCTGTAGAACACATTGCAATAGTTCACACACAAGATGGCCAAAGCATGAGTGACTGTAGGAAGGTCCTCCTGGTTCAGAAACAAGCACAATTGGTGCATAAGGTGAATCTGTGAAACTTCCTGGCCACAGCTGTCATCTGCTGGGTGAACAGGAACTGAAAGTCCAGGAAACCCCAAAGTTGCATATCAGTTCTGAATAGTGAAGTGCAACCCTACCCAAAATTAAGGTTGCATGTTCCCCAGACGCTAATAGCCAAAGCCATGCAGTCTTACTAAGGTTGAGCTTCTGTTTCTCCCCACCCAAACCCCTACAGCTGCCAGGCACTGGGACAAGACCTTGTTACAATCACCTGTTTAGTCTGGATTTGAGATATAAAACTGGGTGTCATCCACATAATAGGATATCTGGCCCCAAACATATGAATGAGCTCACTCAGTGGCCGAATGTAGATGTTAAACAATAAGGGTTGGAGCACTGAGTCCTTTGGCATCCCTGGAATTTATTTATTTATTTACTTATTTTATTTATTTATTTATTTATTTTCTATCCCAACTTTATTATTTTTATAAATAACTCGAGGTGGCAAACAACCCTAATACTCCTTCCTCCTCCTATTTTCCCCGCAACAGCAACCCTGTGAGGTGAGTTGGGCTGAGAGGGAGGGACTGGCCCAGCCGGCTTTCATGCCTAAGGCGGGACGAGAACTCTCAGTCTCCTGGTTTACCATTGGCTCCTTCCTAGGGCTGAGAGAGAGTGACTGGCCCAAGGTCACCGAGCCGGCTTTCATGCCTAAGGCGGGACTGGAACTCACAGTCTCCTGGTTTCTAGCTCAGCACCTTAACCACTAGACCAAACTGGCTTCTCATCATCATAAATCAGGAGCTTTAGACTCAATCTCCCCCCTCCTATCAACATCAATGGAACCAGCCACAGAGAAAGGAAAACTATCACAAAATAATGCCATCCCCAATTCTACAGGTGATCCAGAGATTTTGGTATCAAAAGCTGCCGAAAGATCAAGGAGGGCCAGGATGTTTGTTCCATATGAAGGGTTATGTAGAATGTCATAATCATATTATAATATAATATTAGTAAATAACTAACATCAATACAGGATTCTTTTTAAATATATGAAAACATTGTAATACATTAATAACTCCCCTTGAAGATATATAATTTTCAGTTGAACAGAGAGCGGGGTCAAAGATACTCATTAAAATCTTTACCTTAATTTCCATTCTATATTGGTTTTCTAACTGGAAAAATGCATTTTTTTTCTTTAGAGGTTAAACAATTCATCTTGGAGCACTATTCCAGTATTATAGTTAACACTAAATTGGCAATAGTCAATTTTATATTTATTTTGCTATAAATCATAACCAATCAGGGTCAACAGTTCTGTTATAAGCATTAGTCTTTTGTCAGCCAATTAATTCTGCCAACAAGCTGTTTCTTTTATTCTGATATATAAGGATTAGAAATATGAGCATATTCATATACATTTTGGGCTGGCCCTTAAGCACGTAATAAACATAATTAAACTTTTGTTTGTTTGTTTCCTGCAAGTTGGGCTGCCTTCTCTGTGCTACTTGAAAAAATTCCAGGAACTTTTCATATGCATGATGAAACAGAGGCAAGGCAAAATAAAAATATGCACTTAAAAAAATTAAAAAAGGGAAAACATGTTTTAACTTCAGAAGGAGGAGATTGTGTTAATTAGACATATGCCAAATGCAGAATTTATCTGCTGCCTGTCAGCAAACATCTGCCACGGAAGATGTTTTCTTGTTTTCAACGTTCTGAATAGGCTAGGTGTTAGCAACAGGGAATTGATGTAAGTAGAGCAAGAGAAAAATGCTCATGACTGCCTCTTGAAAAAAGGACACGCAAGCAAAATGAAAATAGGACAATAGTTGACATCTCTGAGCACAAATCCACATCATTTGCCCAAGATGCAGCCTGTGGGGAATGCATGGACTACAGTACTCTTGATAAAGATAACCAGGTTGTTCAGCTTGAGATGGATCTCCTTGCTGCCTGACTCTTAGAAGGTGGAAGCCGGGTTTGATTGTCACATTAACTTCAAAGAGTTACTTGTATCTCTGAGGAGATCAAGACAGGTCTAAGGGAAAGGTAAATTATCCTTCAAGTTGAGCTTGATCCCTAGTAATTTAATGTGCATGTACAAATAATTTTAATTTCTCACTGTCTTCTTTCGGGATTTTTTCCGCCCAAACTTCTCCACAGTTCTGGCATCCCCCGGCTATCTCCCATCAAAGTACTAGCAGGCTTGACCCTACTTAGTTTCCAAGCGCAGTTTGGTCTGGTACTGCCAAATTCCTCTGCAAATGCTCAATGATATATGCTCACTGATGGAGTTTTGAAGGTTAATAAAAGAACTCCAAGCAGCTAACAACAATCTTGCAAAGTAGAAGCGTGAACCAGAAGGGACTTGCACATTATGCTTAATTACATTCAGAAATAAATTCAGTCTTCACATAGTAGTTAGATGAAGAAAAAATAGAGATAGCTTACATTTATTCAGTAGATCTGGATATGAGTAGATTCATAGTACATCTGCGTGCAAGTGAGATGTAAGCTCTTGCCAACCGAGCAATTCGAAAGCATGCAAATGCAAGTAGATGAATAGGTACCACTTTGGTGGGTAGGTAACAGCTTTCTGCATGCGTCATGCCAGCCACATGACCATGGAAGTGTCTTCGGACAACGCTGGCTCTTTGGCTAACAAAGGAAGATGAGCACCGGCCCCCAGAGTCAGACACGACTGCACAAATGTGTGTGGGGGAACCTTTACTTTACACTAGTCTAGCCCCCAAAAAAGCTTAGCTTTTTGAAGATTCACCAAGTTTGGATAGCTACATTGTTTTGGGGCATGGTCCTATTTCCCCAAACTCTCTATCTTCTGCAGTCTGAAAGTCCTTCCTGGTATCATTTTAAGTCAACAATCTTACTTACAGTTCATAACACTGTTGTATGTTTTATGTTCTTTAGATTCTCTTCCCAATACAATAATGCCAAGGATATGTTTTGTAAGAGTTTAAAATAGATACAAAAGTTGGAGGATGAAAAGGAACGCAAGTTTTGTCACACCGCATTCCCATCCCCTTGTGCACCTGCTGCCATATTTTAAAAAAGAAAATAAATAATAGTGCTTAATAATGAAACAAATCTAAGCTAACACCCAAGTGCTCCAAGGGATGCAAATGAAAGATTTTCTGTGAGCCTGGACAGAGGTTAGTGTGCCTAATTTATGTATAAGGTATGACATGAGTGCATCAAAATCTGGAAGCAGATACGGGATTAAGGTTTGTTGTTACTAAATAATCCTTGCTAAGGGAAAACAAAGTATCATTTCAGCCAGCTGGCGATTAAAACACTCCTACTTAAACTATTATTGTTTAGGAACACTTCTAAGATAAACATGTAGAACTGCCATTAGCTTCTTGTAAGGCAATTCTTTGATGAGATCAATCACGTTTTTAAACACATTTGAAATTTCTTCCTTCCCCTTATGTCAATTACAGTACTTATCCGTGTACCCAAAAGTGATTTCTAGCCTATTACACAACATGGGCAGGGTAGAAGCACAGCCTTGATTTCATTATAAATAGTTCTTGCATTTGATAGGGAAAAGTCACTGGAATTGTTTCTTAATGGCTTCATTAACTTTTCTGCAATAAATCTATTATCAGAGCTCTTGCATTCTAGGAAGTCTATGCATAGGCTGACCATATTTCCTTAAGACAAAAACGGGACATTGGGATGGCAAAAATGGGACGTGGTTACAGTTATGTAATATTCTGTATTCATGAAAAAGTAAGACAATAAAAAAAGTTTTAAAGAGTTTTTAAGATCCACTTGCTGGTCCTTAAACAGTTCTAAGTGGAAGCAAGGCAAGGCTTAAGAACAAGGCAAGGCTTGACTCAGGAGTTCTACATGGAAGCAAGGCAAGACTAAGAGCTAGGCAGCGTTCCTACTTGACAGCAAGGAAACAGGCAGGCACTAGGACCAACGTGGAATCCCAGCAGAGATCGGAGGCAGCAGCAGCTCAGCAAGAACTGGAGGCAGACTCAGCGATGGCAGCAATGAGGCACGGAAATGGCAAGGCGCTTGGCAAGGCAGGAGGGCAGGTCGGCGGAGCATCAGTGCAGGGTAGTCTGGACGGTTGTCTCTGACAACTAGCTCCCGTGCCTGTCGTCATTTTATCTGCTGAGTTTCCCACCGCTGACGAGCAGGAGCGAATCGCTGCTGTCGTTGTGCAGCTCTCTTCTCAGCTCTCCTAGCTCGTGCACTGATTGGCGGCGGGGAACTCACCACTAGTCCGGTCTCTGCCAGCTGATCGGCTTCCCCCTCAAACCTTCCCACACTTTCCCCAATGACATTTCCCACACTTTCCCTAACAGGCTCTTTGCCCTCCTCCTCTGACCCAACCTCCATCCTTACAGGTTTTTAAAAAAACAGGACAAAATTGACATTTATATTAAAATGACAGGACGGTCGGGAAATGTGAAAAAAATGGGGCTGTCCCATTCAAAATGGTACATATGGTCAGCCTATCTATTCATCAACAGATATGTGGAGAGAATCAGTGGAAGAATCGTGCATCCTTCTGGGCTGGTTGCACGAGGTGGGAGGAAAGAAGCATCAGGCATCTCCAGGAATGTGACAAGGGGAAAGAGATGTTGTGAAGGGGGAGGTGTTATGAGAGCATGTTCTCACATGGTCACAAGCAACTAGCCTGATATTCATTATCAAATCAAGACCAGTTATTTATCAAAACAAGAGACAAGTGGAAATTGATAACAAGAATTTGAAACTTGATTTAATTATAAATAGGGCATGCATTTCATAGCAGTTATGAATTGTTTCATAATGATTTAAATAACTTGTCTATAATAAATCTACATATCAGAGCATTTATGTCTTTGGAAGTCCATTTCTGCAGTTTTCTTACCTAGCCAGATGAGAGAAGTGTGACAACTATTTGGGAGCTCTGACCAGGATCATAACCACGTAGGTTATGGATCATTTGGAAGAGTCTGATGTTTCCCCTATTTTCCAGAGTCTACTGGTCCATATGGCTACCATATCTGGGTTACAAACATCCAGAGAACAACTGGATGACAGCAAAGGGACAGAAATGCTTATATCACTTTCCTGCTATCTATTGATTGTCTGAAATTTCCAGTCCTAGATGTGTAGTGTAGATTCCAGGGATACGTTCTGAGGTCATTATGTATGTCCCTCTTACTCCCCCTTTCCCCCTACCTGAGTTGTTACCTCCCCCTTGGGGTTTGCTGAAATTGTAGATGACGTTGTTGTTTGTTAATGATTTTCTCCTTCATTAAAGAAATGCAAATGTGTCTTCTTATGGGACATTTTGGGGACTGGGAAGCTTTTCAGTGCTCCCTTTGATAGCTTGTCTTCTGCCCTTCATGGCTGTGCTGAAGGCGGAGGAAGGGGTGATGTGGGCAAGGATTGGAGAAGGAAATGAGGGTTTGCAAGCATCAGAGGGTGTTTCCAAATAATTTCCCAAGATATTGTCATTCCCATTTGTGATTCCCTCCCTCCCTCCCTCCCTCCCTCCCTTCATTCATTCTGCTTCAGAAAATTGGAGATAAACAAAAATCATTCAATATTTATGTTCAGTATCATGTATTATTTTGGGAAGTATAAATAGGTTAGTTCATACAAATAAGTGAAACAAATCATCATCATCATCATCATCATCATCACTTTTTTCAGTTTTTTCTAGAATTAGTGCAAATAAGATCACAGATAATTGGAATTCACTGAAAATTCCCCATCAGAAGTTCTTCAAGTGGTCATATATTTACACTTTCAGAAGAGTAAGAGAAAGAAAAAAAATGACAGCAGTAGGGTTAAGGCAATTGATACCTTTCTATCAAATCAACGTTTTGAATGTTAATGAAGCTGTAATAGTATTATTTGACTGGAAGAAATCTGCACTTTTTAATCTATATATAGACATTCTAATATTTCAGTATTAAAATAGCTACAAGAGTCATGTACTTCCACATTATAACATTAAGCAAATCTTGTTGTACTTGTTAATTAAATCCTTGAAAATGTTAACACCAGACAGTTTTAGTGTCAGCAAACTATGCACATGGCTAATTAAAATCTTTTATGCATCTCCTTCATGTAATTCTTCTCATGTGCATATTAGAGTTACCAAATTGTCTGAAATTTTTAAGAAGGCACATTTAGTAAGGAAATTATATAAAATTATTTAAAAACCAATCCAAACTAGTACTTTCATTATTCACAGCCAGTAATGATGCTTACAGTATGAAGTCCTTTCAACCTGCAAAATATTACTATCATTCTAATTCTTACTGCAATCTTCTAAATTAGGTTGTGACAATTATCCCTGTATTGCAGATCAATCTGAGATCAAAGTGGCTTGTCGAAGGCCATTTCACTGACTCTATTGCAAACAGTGAGCTTCCGGTTCACAGCTCTTTCAAGAGCCAATATTTATTTATTTATTTATACTTATATTTATACCCCGCCTATCCCCTCCCTAATGGAGGACTCTAGGCAGCAATATGGTACAGTAATCCACTCCATCAAAGCTAACAAATGCATGTGCATTATGTCTGCTATCCTCATCAAGGCAATTTGACAAAACAAAAAACAAAAACACCTTATGTATAAAATAAACAACATAAAAAGTTAAAATGTATAAACATGTATTGAGTAATTGGAGTACCCTAGGGATCTCAGGATGGGTTACAATTGCTAAAATAAAACCATAACGTGCAATTACCCCCCCCCCCAAAAAAAAACCTTTAAACAATTAAATTCACAATAAGCATAATGCAGTAGTAGAGAGGCACAGATTTTCACAAATGCAAATCAGCCATGCAGTGTGATTAATCCCTAATGTATAATTTAAAAAGCTGGATCATTATTTGTCATTAATGGCCTACAATAGAGGGCATTCCGAGGAAGGGTACCACAACAGAGAACATCCTGTCCAAATTGCTACAATACATTTTTCCTGGTGTCTACAATGCTGAGGGGCCCTGACTTACAGCTCTCAGTGTTCAGGAAGGTGCATACTAGGAGAACGGAACCGTTGTTAAATATTAGGGCCCAAAGAGATTTGTGTGAGAACTGAGGTTAACGCCAGTGTTTTCTTGGCCAGAGACAATAGTTATGGGAACACACAACAGTCACTCCGTTTCAAGGCCACCAAGCAACATGCTAAGAGTTGGTTAACTCATGGGAAGGGCAAGAAAAAGAAGAAATGAAATGAAACCATCATGTACCATTCATATCTTCTCACCAAAAGTTTCATTCTTCATTGCTTAATTCTAGTCTGCAATTAATATTCTTCTATCGCTGTATGAGATTTATGTCTAATTTAGAAGCTGGGCAAAGCGTTGAAGTGTCCAGAGAATTGCTGCATTCTGATGAGGGAGTCTGATGCTTAGGGCTGAAAATGTCTTTAACAGAACCTTGAAATCCAACTGGTGGGCAAACAGTGCAGTTCCTTTAAAATTAATATTATGTAGTTTGCCAGTCCTGCACGGTCCAGTGGAGGTCCTGGCCGCAGCCTGGAATAAGAAAGCAGCCAGGGCCTTGGACAGGATCGCGCCTATGCGGCCTCTCTTGTCCCATCCGTCCCGATATTCCCCGTGGTTTACGGAGGAATTGAGGGTGCTGAAGAGGGTTAAGAGACGTCTAGAGCGCCGCTGGAGAAAGACAAAGACCGAACCTGACCGAACACAAGCTAGAGCCGCGGTTAAGGCCTACCTTGTGGCAGTAAGAGTGGCGAAACGTCAATATTTCTCCGCTCTTATTGCATCCGCAGAATGCCGCCCGACGGCCCTGTTTAGGATTACTCGATCTCTCCTAGGTAAGATAGGCCCAGTGACCCACCTTCAGGGCCGTGCGGAGGAATTTTCAGAGCATCTGATGGATAAAATCGCTCGGATTCGTTCTAAGTTGGACTCCAAGCATGATGCATGGTCTGGGGAGATGCCAAGGGAATGTCTGTGCCCGGTTATCTGGGAACGGTTTGATCCTGTTGGGCCTGAGGAAGTGGACAGGATCCTCCGGACTGTAAGGGCCACTACTTGTCATCTTGACCCATGCCCCTCCTGGCTGGTGAAAGCAGCCAGGGAGGTGACATGTGGTTGGGTCCATGCGATGGTTACTGCATCCTTGGGAGAGGGAGTGTTCCCGGCAGCTTTTAAGGAAGTGCTGGTGCACCCCCTCCTCAAGAAGCCATCGCTGGACCCTATAGTGTTGGACAATTTTTGTCCTGTCTCCCACCTCCCCTTTTTGGGGAAGGTGGTTGAGAAAGTGGTGGCATTACAGCTCCAGAGGATTCTGGATGATACGGATTATCTAGACCCCTTTCAGTCAGGGTTCAGGCCGGGATATGGGGTAGAAACTGCATTGGTCGCACTTACTGATGATATCTGGCGGGCGCGGGATGGAGGCAGTGCATCCATCCTGGCTCTTCTTGACCTCTCAGCGGCTTTCGATACCATCGACCATGATATCCTTTTGGGACGGCTTAGGGGGCTGGGGTGGGCAGCGTGGTTTTGCGCTGGTTCACCTCCTTCCTCCAGGGCTGATCCCAATCGGTGGTAATAGGAGATGAGAGATCCGACCCTCGGCCCCTACTTTGTGGGGTGCCGCAGGGTTCGGTTCTCTCCCCTCTCCTATTTAATATCTACATGAAACCGCTGGGTGAGATCATCCGCCAACATGGGATGAGGTATCATCAATATGCTGATGATACTCAACTATATATCTCCATCCCGGGCGAGCTAAGTGATGCAGTGTCTGCCCTTTCTCAGTGTCTGAAGGCTGTGGGGGGATGGATGGGGAACAAAAGACTTCAGCTGAACCCTGGTAAGACGGAGTGGCTGTGGATTGATGGTGCCTCGAGATCCAGGGAGTTGTCATCTTTAGATCTGGGCGGGGTGGCAGTACCCCGTTCAGACACAGTGCGGAACCTGGGTGTCCTTCTGGACTCACGACTCCTGCTTGAAGAGCAGGTGGCAGTCGTGGCCAGAAGGGCATTTGTGCAACTTCGAGTTGTACGCCAGCTACGCCCTTTCCTGGACCGAGACGCCCTCCTTACAGTCATTCATGCCCTGGTCATCTCCCATATAGACTATTGTAATGCACTCTACATGGGGCTACCCTTGAAGAGTATCCGGAAGCTTCAACTGGTCCAGAATGTGGCTGCGCCCGCAGTTATGGATGTCCCAAGATTGGCACATGTGACACCTCTGCTGCGCGTGCTGCATTGGTTACCAGTTTGCTTCCGGGTCCAATTCAAGGTGTTGGCTGTTTCCTTTAAAGCCCTACATGGCATGGGACCAGGTTACCTAAGGGACCACCTCATCCCTAGAGCATCGACCCGCCCCACCCAGTTATGCGGAGAGGGCATGCTATGGACCCCGTCTATAAGAGAATTCCATCTGACGGGGTCCAGGAGGTGGGCCTTCTCCGCAGTGGCACCCGCCCTCTGGAATGTTCTGCTCCTGGAGGTGAGGCAAGCCCCCACACTGATCACCTTCCGAAAACAACTGAAGACCTGGCTCTGCCACCTCGCTTGGGATGGGAGGAGTAACAGCTCCTCTTGGGGAGGGCTGGCTCCATAGAGTTCTTTTAAACTACACCAGAGCCTCTTGGGTTTTATACATTTTTTACATTTTATTAATTTATTTATATTAAGTACTGTATTTTATATGTTTTTATATGTTTTATTGCTAACTTTATGTAAACCGCCCAGATTCCCCTCTGCGGGGGGAGATGGGCGGTGATATAAGTTGAATAAATAAATAAATAAATAAATAAATAAATAAATAAATAAATAAATAAATAAATAAATAAATAAAATTTGATTTCAGTGGAATTTCTAGTTTACCTTCACTGGATATGAATTGCGATATAGTCTGTGTGGAGGTAGGGAGGCAATAAAGCTTTATTATGTTACCAGAAATCATTATTGCAACATCTGTTGTACACCACAGATTAAACATAGGTTGGCATCCAGTTTTGTTACAGACTATAACTACACGACGGGGGCGTGGTGGCTCAGTGAGTAAGACGCCAGGCTTGTCGATCGGAAGATCGTAAGTTCGGAGGTTCGAATCCCTAGCCCCGCATGACGGAGTGAATTCCCGCACTCGCCCCAGCTCTTGCCAACCTAGCAATTCGAAAGCATGCAAATGCAAGATGAATAGGTACCACTTCGGTGGGTAGGTAACAGCTTTCCGCGCACGTCATGGAGTCACATGATCGTGGAAGCGTCTTCGGACAACGCTGACTCTTCGGCTAAGAAACAGAGATGAGCACTGGCCCCTAGAGTCGGACACGACTGCACAAATTTGTGTGTGGGGGAGGAACCTTTACCTATAACTACAACACTTTCTTCATCCAATTGTATTTTTATTTATTTATTTATTTAATTTTTATCCCGCCTTTATTGTTCTTATAAATAACTCAAGGCAGAGAACATACCTAATAATCCTTCCTCCTCCTATTTTCCCCACAACAACAACGCTGTGAGGTGAGTTGGGCTGAGAGAGAGTGACTGGCCCAAGGTCACCCAGCCGGCTTTCATGCCTAAGGCAGGACTAGAACTCACAGTCTCCTGGTTTCACATTGGCTCCTTCCTTGGGCTGCGAGACGGGGACTGGCCCAAGGTCACCCAGCCTTTTCACTGAAACAGTTTCCATTTCACTTTAGTCCATCACGTAGTCTACCATTCTGTGCCTCACACCAGCCAACTGGATGCTTTCAGGAAGCTTGAGCTACATTGTGGGCTGCAAAAAAACTCAGATGACCACTGAATGGGAGGAAAATGTTGGAATTTTCTAGGGAAGCTGAGCATCCTCAATTTGAGGTAAGAGTTTACTTCCACTTCTGCTTCCCAGAAACCAATAATTTAAGGCTTCCTGGTTATGATTTGGAAGGTAAGAAACAGCCATCAATAGTAGCAACCTTAGATAGCCTGATCCTCCATGAACTTATCCTTCTCTAAAACCAGCCTTTCTCTCACCCATCTGCACAATTTAAAAGAATTTTTAAGAACTTTATTTCTGTTCTGATAATTTTGGGTTAACAGGGCACTATGGCAAGTGTTAAGCTCCCTTCTTTGTGAGTCTACAGTGCTCACAGTAAATCCATCACCAATCAGAGATTATCCTTCCATTCCAACAGTTGTCTGAGATAATTAATGCTTATTTGCCAGGCAGCGTAATGGGCTGTGAAAATAACCTTGGAAGAGGGGAGGAAGAGCCCCTGCTTAGACAATGGTCTGATAAGAGATCTCTGAGTCCAAAGGAGGTATGGGTGTGGAGAAAACATCTCGGGACCCCCCTAGTTCTCTGGAAAGTAAATGCTTTCAGACCTGCAAGATTATGTTACTGTAACCTTACAATAAAGGTAGTATTAGTAGTCATGGTTTTGGTTACCTGTCTGGACTATCTAAGTTTCATATGCTTTATCCTTTTCTTCCGTTTCAGGATAAAGCCCAAATCCCGCTCCACATTTAAGAAAAGAATAGCAGTGACAGGCTTCTTGTTTGCTTTCTAGGTGGCCTACATCTGGGCATTTGGACCCCTTGACAAAATCGGTGCAACTTCCTCAACGTTCTATGCAATGTAACACTGCAAACCTTTTGCTTCTGAAGCAAGACTCACTGTTTGAAGACAGGAATTTCCTGTTTGCCAAAGATCTTGCAAGTAGAGCAGGAAAATGTCCCATGACAGTACACAGCAACAGCCCAATGACAGCATTAACCGAACATCAAGGAAACCAATTCAATTTAATGGTGAAACTGCATCCCTTGAAACCCAAGTCTGTAATTATAGTACGTTTAAGAAAGTCCAGATGGGTAGAAATTGAATCTCATCAAATCAGTCAAAACCCAGATTAAGGTGAGATTTCAAATGAACAGGGATTATTGCTTTATATTGTTCAAGCTACAGCTTGAATGTAAAATCAGCAAGTGAATTTTGCCATTGCATGAATGTTATAAGAATTATCTTCTAGCACTAAGGGCCTTATTTAAAATTAGACAGTTACTCAGATAAGATTTACTTTGCATTCCTATTGCAACATTTATATCATATTCCTGCACTGGTTCTCAAAACACAGGCAGATCAGGGTGATCCTAGCATATGCTGTTATTAGCTTCCTAAATACAACATCTTAAAAAATGGAAGGATCCACTGTTTGGTTTTGAGTTGGTTTTTTTTCATTTATTTAACAAAAAATTGTTTCATTGTTGCCAACTCGTGTCTTCTGAGCTGCATTAGCAACTTATTCATTTTTATTTTGTGGCATAAACACTGGGGGCCTCATTCTGTCAGCCGGTGTAGGTAGTGGAAAGAACAAAGCCAATCACTTGCTTCTCTTATATTTCCACCCTAATTTCCAAGAAAATAAGTTCCATCACTTTTGAGAAGCAGTTTTATCCTCCCTCATGAACATCCTTCCTTATTAAATTCCCTCAGAGTAAAAAGTCGTGTCCAACTCTAGAGGCCGGTACTCATCTCCGTTTGTTAGCCGAAGAGCCAGTGCTGTCTGAAGACGCATCCACGGTCAAGTGGCTGGCATGACGCACACGGAATGCTGTTACCTTCCCACCGAAGTGGTACCTATTCATCTACTTGCATTTGCATGCTTTCGAATTGCTAGGTTGGCAAGAGCTGGGGTGAGTGCGGGAGCTCACTCCGTCACGCGGGGCTAGGGATTCGAACCTCCAAACTTGCAATCTTCCAATCGACAAGCCTGGTGTCTTACCCGCTGAGCCACTACCTACAATTTCAAACGGGCGTTCTCTTCAGTTGGGCATAGTAGCATTGAAAATTGGATTATGCTATATGGAAAGCAAAATACTTATTTTCACCTTTATAGAAAAAGATATGTACAAAAATGTGTTTGTGTGTGTGTGTGTGTGTGTGCGCACGCACATGCCTTTGAGTCAATGTTGACTCCTGGTGATTACCTGGACAAGTCCCTGCAGTTTTCCTGGCAAGATTTCAGAAGTGGTTTGCCATTGCCTGCTTCCTAGGGATGAGAGGGTATGAGTGGCTCAAGATCACCCTGCTGGCTTTGTACCCAAGGCAAGACAGGAACTCCCAGTCTCCCGGTTTCTAGCTTGGTGCCTTAACCACTACACCAAACTGTCTCTCTTTCTGATTTACTATATAATTATATAATTAATGTAGCCTCCAGAAACATATATGACAGGATGTTTTACTGTTTTTACATAATCGCTAAATCAAGACATACTGTATTTCATAATGTGATCAAAAAGTTTATTCTAAGGGAGAGTCCGGTATTGGTGTTCAGTTGTTATATTTTCAAATCATCTAAGAAAGGATCAGCATTGTTTATTTAATGGGCGTGGTGGCTCAGCGGGTAAGACGCCAGGCTTGTCGATCAGAAGATCGCAAGTTCGGAGGTTCGAATCCGTAGCCCCGCGTGATGGAGTGAGCTCCCGCACTAGCCCCAGCTCTTGCCAACCTAGCAATTTGAAAGCATGCAAATGCCAGCAGATGAATAGGTGCCACTGCGGTGGGTAGGTAACAGCGTTCCGCGTGCGTCATGCCGGCCACATGACCATGGAAGCGTCTTCGGACAATGCTGGCTCTTCGGCTAACAAATGGAGATGAACACCAGCCCCTAGAGTCGGACACGACTGCACAAATGTGCGGGGGGAACCTTTACCTTTACTATGTGATGTAAATATGTTCATGGTTTGAAAAAGGAGGCTTGACTGTTCATAAAAACATTTTTGGGTAAAGCAGACTGGTCCTGGGGGGCATGTAGATCTTTAATACATTATTTAAATGCATTAAATGTGCACTTATAACTCATAATCTAGAATGCCTTCCTAGTAAAAGCAAGATGTGGGAGTTTTCATAAAATTGGCCTGGTCCATACTGATTCTTAACTGTCCTCAAGAAGGAAAGAACTCAAGCCTTTGGAGGTGGGGGGATAACTTCAGCCAGAATGCTATAATGCAAGTTCATGCACCCATTTCGACTTTAGCCAACCCTGCCTCCCTCTGTGTTATTAATTATTATTATATTAAGATATAAATAACATTACTGTTAAAATACTGCTATGCTTCCTCATGATGGGGCATGGTGGCTCACCGGGTAAGACGCCAGGCTTGTTGATTGGAAGATCGCAAGTTCAGAGGTTCGAATCCCTATTCCCGCGTGACGGAGTGAGCTCCCGCACTAGCCCCAGCTCTTGCCAACCTAGCAATTCGAAAGCATGCAAATGCAAGTAGATTAATAGGTACCACTTTGGTGGGTAGGTGACAGCGTTCCGCATGCGTTTACCTTTTTACCTTTTTTTTTTATTCTAACCAAATACATTTTGGTGATTAAAGGGTATTTTATTTTCCTTCTTTAATATACTGGTGGAAGATTTTTTTTTCCACATTTACTTGGATTCTATCTTGCATATTATAATTATAATAATTATTAATGTTTTTATTATGATTTTACTGCTTGTTTGACTGAGCCCATATTTAGGAATCCTATGTAGTGATACATATATCAATTCTCTCTTCCATCATCCACTGATATATCCACAGCCACTGTATTCATTGTTAGTAGCAGAATCCACCAAGGGGTTCTTCTTTTCTAAGACTAAAGAAAGAAATGGGGACTAAGCAGATAAGGTGTTAGGATCCAATTTCACCCATCATTTAGTAAATTACATCATGGGAAACAGTTATCAGTAGAGTGTTTATCTTAAGTGATTCCCCATCATTGTATGTGGCATTCACCTAACAATGAGACTTAAATGAGAAAGCAGACAGACCTTCTTTTTCTAATTGGTTTATGAGATCATGATAATCTGCATGTTACCTGCAGTTGTTGGCACACCAGCGAGAAGTCAATAGGCTTAATTCCTAGGAAATATAGTTGGACTTGGAATCCAGATAAAAATTCCTTTAACTGTAGCCACAGAAACTTCAAGATAGGAGATAAAAACCTGTGTCAATTTCTGGGTTTAAAATTAATTGTAATCCTTTTAATTATATAAATATCTGAGATTTTTGTCTGAGTTTGATAATGTGTCTTTGGTACAGTTTACTTAAATGAAGAAGAACTACACTATTGCCATTGATAAAGTAGTTACTCCCTCTCAGCTTCTCATGTTGTTGTTGTTATAGGGGGAAAAATAGAACGGAATGCAACATGGTCTGCTGTGAGCTTTTTGAGCAAAAATGGGGAGTAAATCAATTGAATCATTTGGATTGGTCCAAGAGAAAGAACAGCTCTATGCAATTAAATGAAACTAGAATTCTGCCCTCATGGTACATCTGCAAGAGAAGGTATTTTCACATCTTTCATCAGTCTGTTGAAAAGAAAAACAATGGTCCCAGTGCAGCTGGTGTCACGGAATAAACAGCCAAATTCTTTATAATGAAGTCAGTGTCAGTATAGCTTCTTTCCTACACAAAATGCAATTATGTAAAGTACAAAGCCCCATTATAGACAATGTTTATAATTAGCTACACACACACACACACAGTGTATTCTCTCCTTTCATGCCAACGTATTTGCTACAGATGTTCAGACATTTTCAACAACGAACAATCAGAAACCTGTCCTGTTGCTTCTGTTGCAATTATTACAAATTGTGAAAACCCATAATAAAAATCAATGTAATGAACAAACACCATTGCATGTTGACAAACATCGTATTCTTCCAGTTTCAGGGCAAATCTACTGCATGTTATTATTTAGCATGATTATTATTTAGCTTCCTTTTCATATATTACTTTATCTGAGGAGGTTTGGGAAGGCATGGGTTTTGTTAGCCCTGAGAGGTGATCCCGACAAGAAGAACAACCAGGGTACTAGCTCTATCTTTATTGTAAGGGTACACTAACGGAATCTTGCAGGACTGAAAGTGCATTTCTCTCCTCCTTTCCTTTTACTCTCCGGAAAACTAGGGAGGGTCCCTTCAGAAGCCATCCCTTGTTCTGTGGGCTGAGACACTTCCTACATGCTGGTTGTCCTGTTTCTGGCTCTCCTTCTTGTCTCCCATGTCATTCCCACATACCATTACAGGTTTGGGATTCTGCACTGAAAATTCCTTCACTCACAACCTGTACTAGAAAGATCTCTACTTTGGGCAGAGAGTCCACATTTGCCTGATCTATCCTTTTTGATGATGCCTTTTTTGTGTTGTTTATGCAATTTGGGGCAAGAGAGTTAAGAAGTTGTTATGTTGCTTAAAGTGATGTTCTATAAGCTGCTTTGGCATTAGAAAAGCGGGAAAACAATGTTTTGAAATATATGTTGGCCATATTCATGGTTGACACTATTCAATAGCTTCCATTCTTCTTAAGAGGTCTGTTTCATGAGCAATGCCTACTCTTTTATTTTCTCCTTCTCCTTCTCCTTCTCCTTCTCCTTCTCCTTCTCCTTCTCCTTCTCCTTCTCCTTCTCCTTCTCCTTCTCTCCGTTATTATTATTGGCAGAAGGCCAAAGGAAGCCTAAAATGGCTGGCTGCAGGAAAAAGAGACAGAGAGATGGGGAAAGATGTAGCTTCTGTTCTTTCAGCCAGGTCTAGTCATAATAGTAAACAAATGGGCCAGCATTTTAGAAAAGCACCTTACAAATGATACATCTGGTGGATCAGTGATCTCCCAAGACTTTCAGGGAGGGATCTACTTTATGCATCATCTTTCTTGTCCTCAACTGCCTGGGAGCCATGTCTGACAGATGCATATTTATGAGTAACATCTGAGCAATTTTCTTTCAGAAATGTAGGCATTTTACCACTGTTTTGCCTCTCCCTGTCTCAATCTTGGGGGCAGAAAAATGGTCCCAGCACATCCTTTTCTTCAACCAAATCTCCGTTGCTTGAGGCAGTAAACTTTGACAGACCGTCAAGTTGCACATCAGACCTCCCCACAGTTAAAGAGAAAGCTTCTATTATTTTTTTAGTTTGCTTTTTCCACTTGACAGTCATCCATTTCTCCCCCTTTCTTTCTTAGCCACGTCTACCCTTTTCTGGGCAAGTAAAAATGCAGAAGAGCAGAATGTAACACAAAGACCAAACAATTAGTGTCATCTGAAGGCCAGTGGGCTTTCTACTTTGTCTAAAGCTGCCAAACGTAAGAGAACTATTTAAACAGTGTCATTCTCCTGCCTGGTTTTAGTGGCGCCAGGACCCAGGTGAAAAATCTCTATCAAGAGTATCCAGACTTTTTCTCTGAACTTGAATAACATCTGCCCCATGAGTAATCTTTCAGAAATCAGAAAAGAAGAAAGAAAAAGCAATTGTTATTGTGGAATTGGAATGTATCATGGTTCTTGATGCTTTCTTTAAAAGAACATATTATACTTCTACAAAAATAAAGGTTTTTAGGTATACACACAGATACAAACACAGAGGAATGAAAAAGTACATAAATGAAAGAAACATTATGTTGTCTTTTGGGGTTGGGTGGCAGGAAGTTCATTGTGTGTTATCACCCATTCAGTCTTTGTACAAGCATGTCCAAAATGTGACAAAACCTTATGAACTGCAACTAATGTCAAAAATGGTACTTGGGCCATGCATAAAAAATGGGTGGAGCTTCAATCACACCAACAGGGTCACCATACTGGCTTTTTTGACCACACCTTGGGGACACCCCTGAATGCAAATTAAAAATAAAAAAGGAAAAGAAGTTCAAAAAGCAAGTTAAGCAGAAGGGATGCATTCCGTATTGTTTGCTTTAATTTGTGTATTTATGTATGCATTTACTCATATGCATTTTTCTCATGTTTCTGATGCCTAGACCAAGGTGAAGTAATGTTAAAAACACAGAGACAGACTTGCCCAGACTGCTTTTATCTAGGAAGAACAAGGCAGGAAGACAGCACGCTTCACTTTTCATAGCTAAAATTGCTCCACATAGAGCAGGTGTGGGGAACCTTTTTTCTGCCAAGGGCCATTTGGATATTTATAACTGGGGACCGGGGGGTGGGGGTTGGGGGTTTCTGGGATTTCCGGGGCCCGGAGTTTGCGGGCAGGAGCCAATCACAAGCCCTGGGGGGAGGGGTTTGCGGGCAGGAGCCAATCGCGTGGAAGGGGCAGGGTTTGCGGGAGGGAGCCCCGCGGGCCTTAGACGGGAGCCCCGTGGGCTTTATATGCAGGCCCACCCCTGACATAGAGGGATTGTGGCTGTTTATGTAATCCTACACAGTAGGTTGATGTTAGTGGCAAATTGAGGGGGGGTTAGAAATTAAAATAGGGAGATTCCACCTCCAACCCCAATCTCCAATGCCATTCAGGTTGCCCTTACCTGGCGAAATCCAGCCTGCATGCTTAAAGCCAATCCTTGCTTTGAACTATCTTGCAGACCCTGGTTTTAACAGTTAAAAGAACTGCATCACGTTAATGCATATCTTTTCATCTGACTGTAAAGAAGTATTCAAATCTCCCAGAACAAAACAACTAAGTGGGTTTTGTCACTTATCTTCTTTAAAGTTCTTAGTCTTGCCTCAGGAGAATCATGGTAGAAAGTAAAGCTGAGAGACTAATATAAATAGCTAATATCTAGGCATGTAGGGTTAGATTCCCAAACACTATATATCTTAACTGTCACTGCTCACCTTCTAGTGTGAAATATTTGAGATGAAAATACTATGGGCTTTGAAATGAGAATGAGCAATATCTCTTCATTTCAGCATAGCCCTGAAAGTTAATAGAAACTAAATGAGCAGAAGGTCTGTGGGTCTGCTTCTTATTCTAACTACTTCTATCCTAATACTCAAGGTAGTTCTCTTCATTGCGCACCAAATCTCATGAAAATAAAAATTAGTGCACGTTGTGATAGATAATTCCTAAATTTCATGCTGGACATTTTCTTTTTAGGTCTAGCAAATTGCTGGATATGAAACAACCTTGAAAACAGACATGTAGAAGATCTCTCCTAGATTAGACCAAGCTATCATCTAGTCCAATTTTCCCTTTCTAAGGACCATATCTTTGCTTTCACTTAACTGCAGCACAAATATGCACTAGCAATATCTTTTTTCTGCACTGTGAAATTGCCTTCATCTCATTCTCAACTTCTGGGAGAGTCAGACTTATGTCACCCTGACCTTTATCCATCTAAAAGGCTGAAGAGGAGCCAGTCAAATGCCTACACATGGAGAGAAAGAATGAAACAATGTCAAGTTAGACTGTCAAGCATTTGCCAAATGCTCATGAGAATGTCTGCTGACCCAGGTTTTCTTTTTAAGAGAAGGAAAACTTTCTACTATCTCCAGTCACCCTAAAGTTCTCATTGACCGTAACAGTGATGGCTGAAATTCATTCAATTCAATTTCCACTTAAGGGAGACCAATTGTAAGATATTAACAAAAAACCTCATGGGTGTAAAAAATGGAAATAAAATCCATTTTTTAAAATACAAACAGATTTTAGATGAGAAGTATAAAATTATACTTTTTTTTCCCTAGCAACTTGAGTAAGCAATCAGGCTCATTAAAAATTCAAAATTTGGCTATTCAGTGGCTAGTATGAGAAGTTACTGCCAGAGAATATTTCTGATACTCTTATTTCTCTTTGATGTAACCGTAATCTGTGGGCAAGGGTTATTGGAGAAGATTCTGATGCTTGCAGAAATTCAAAGACAGTTGGAAAAGAGGATGATAGAAGAGAATGTGGGTAAATAGTATCATTGATGGTAGAAGTAGGAGCTTACAAGCATTTAAAGTAGTAGTTACTGACAGGAAATCCTGGTGAAATCATATCCATCAAGTCATGATGAGCTGGAAATGACAAGTGGATAACAAACAAATAGAAGAAATAAATGAACAGTTAAGAAGTAGGGTCCTCAGCAATATGTATTGGGTCAGTGGTTTCTGACCTGTTCAGAAATTATTTTAAGTAGGGCAAAGTACTGAGCTGGCCATGTTTGCAGATGATACTAAACTATTCAAGGTGGAAATCTGAAAAGGTGACTATAAAGAGCTCCAGAAGGCTCTCTTTATATGGAGTGAAAGGCCAGCTAAATGACAAATACAATTCAATTTAAGTTAAATGTAAGGTGATACACATACACATTGATGGGGTCTGATCTGCTTATTACTAACCAAGAAAAAGATCTAGAAGGGCTGACAAGAGCTCATCGTAGATAGCACAATGAAGCTGTTAACTCAGTAGTTGGCAGTTAAGGAAATGGCAAATCCCATTCTAGCGATAAACATGAAAAAAAAATTGTAATGCCATTAAACAAAACTATGGTATGCCCACATTTGGAATAGTGTGTATGAAAAAAAGCTGAAGAACTGAGAAAGGAGGGGACATCCGACGTGTTCATAAAACTTGAACACCTTCCCTACAAGAACAGGCCAGAACATCTGGGACTTTTTGCTGGAAAAAAGGTGACTGAAAGGGACATGATTGAGGGTATAAAATCACGCATTGCATAGGCTCTGTAAAATTAAGAAAACATTTCTAAAACAGATTGAAGAATTCTAGTAATTATGTTGATTCATTGTCAAGACCCATAGCCAATGTTAGGATAATAACTGAAACCAAAAACAATATTGTTACAATGTTTCCAATGCTTTGAAGACTGGCATGAGAAACCCCAACTTTGACATTCATTTCTGTTGCCTCACTCCCTTCTTCATTCCATCCATCCTAGGTCTTCAAACAAGGTCTGAAAGGCTTCAAATTATCTACATCTTCATATTCTTTCTGTTCCCATCTTTCTATTCTTCATATAACCTGGACCCTTTACCTCCAGGTAGATCCCAGAGACTGAATCCAGCTGTATCTGCTAAATATCTTATGACCTTTGAACTATTTAACCATCACTAAACCTCTCTGGCTCAGTTTATTGTCCTCCAATTTGGTGAAATAAGATTTGCTAGGATCCCTCAGAAAGAACATACTTCCCTTATAACTTCGAAGTGGATATGTCTTGTGCTACTGTGAATTTCGTAGGGATCTGTAGAGTTGATTATGCCCCTTTTAGTAAACTTACTGGGCTGCACAGATAAGTCAGTTAGGCAGCCTACTATACTAACAAAGTAGTTAAATTTTGTGTGATGGCATGATGGGGGCAACAACAGGCAACAAGGTGTCACCAGTATAATTAGCAGTCTAGTCTATTTGTCAATCATTGTGTGTAATCTTCTGTTGTCTTTATGACATTGCCTATTTTATTATGTACTATACAGCTATTTAAATGTCTTTATTTTTTGTAGTGTATTTTAAGTTGACCATAATAAAGATACTGTATCTATCAAACTGTCTGTATCTGTCTCTTCTCTTTATCATCTAACATCTCACCTCTATAACATCTAATAATGTGAAATAAATAATGACACTTGTCCTATTGAAGACAAGAGCACCAGTATATATCTACATAAAAGTGGGTATTAAAACCAAATTCTTAGAAGTTATTTTTAAAAATACTCTTCTGAAACATTTAAAGCTGATACCATTCTTCAAAAGGTATGATGTCGCTATAATACCTTATTAAACAGTCTGAATTTGGAATTAGTGTTGTCTCACACACTTGTTTTAACACAAATGCATTTTGTTGTTGACAATTGATGCTTAAAATGAAGGAAGGAAGGAAGGAAGGAAGGAAGGAAGGAAGGAAGGAAGGAAGGAAGGAAGGAAGGAAGGAAGGAAGGAAGGAAGGAAGGCTACAGAAATGAATGGCAAAGGAAGGAATTCTCAGTTTGCATGGTTTATTTTCTCATATAGTGCAGAGCCTAGGAATTCCCCATACACAATCCAATAGATGAAAAAGAGATTGGACTTTGCATGGGGAGACAAATAATGCTTAAATTTAAAAAAAAAATCCGGGCTGCCGCCGCCTCCTCCTCCTCCTCCTCCTCCTCCTCCTCCTCCTCCTCCTCCTCCTCCTCCTCCTCCTTGCTTTAATTATTTTTTTTACCGTGATTTATATTCACATCAAAGTTATCATGTTTGCATTAAGGGCAAATGAATTCAGATGCTCTAAATGGGAAAAAAAGATATTTGGTTTGTACTGTAATCAGTATACATTTAAAAATAAATCCTGAAAAATATAAAATGTAGTGTCTTCTCTTAGTTTATAAACAAGAAATAGAAAGGGAGAGTGGGTGGGAGGATGATCAAATATTCCCGGAACAAGTCCTCTTTGGATCATTCATATAAGCCTTTCTGAAATTCATCCAGTAAATACTGAAGATCAGTCCACCATCAAACAATCCTCTTGAAGTTGGTTGATAATTGCAATGCATGGCAATTTAGCTTTCTCAGTCATGACAGTATTGTGCCATTATCCTTCACTTCTCAATCTGTAGGAAGCATGAAATTGCCTGCTTATAAAACTAGAAATAAGCTGCTACAATTTGCAAATTGTGTCTAGACTTCTTCATCAGTGTGCTACACAAAACTTATTTTAACATTTATCACTGTGTCTGCTACTCTGTTGAGGGAACTTACCTTTGACCAAGATACACTGCATCTGTCTTATCTCTGTGCATTAATTTCCCTGTGCACCCTATCAGTGTACAAACAAAATTATCAGGTTGTACATTGCTTTGGATTTGATTCCAAAAAGATGTTTTGGAACGTGTGTGTGTGTGTGTGTGTGTGTGTGTGTGTGATGATTGTGTGTGTGATGATTGTGTGCCAGATGTTCCAAAGCACCTTTTTGGAACAGAATCTGAACCACTACATAGACCTAAATTTATGGTATGTGCAGCTATAAACAGCTCTATAGTGAGAAAGTAGAAACTATTTTCCTTGCTTTGCATAGTCCAATATAGACATGGGTACACAATCTTCTCCATTATGCAACTAATGTAACATTTGATGTGGGTTCACTGTACAAAATCTTTGAATTTCTTTCCCTGTCAAGGAGGCAGAGTGTACATTAAAACTTTCAAAACCCAGGTTTATTGAGCAATCAATCAAATGTTCATGCTATTTTTAAAAAAAGGTTAAAAATTCTTATTTCCTTAATAGGAAATCAGAAGCCCAGGCAACTCATTCCGATAAACTGAAAAGGAAGGAAAGATGAAAAACACCCCCTACCCACATTATGTGGCTGAAGGTGCAACTAGGTTGGGAAAAAATCCAGGAGAAGTGATTTTCATGGCTCAAAGCCTTGTCAACATAGAACTAGCATCTTAGTAAAACAATCTCTTTCTCGAGCCATTCAACTGGCCATGCTAATGATGTGGCGAATTCTCATACATTTGGAAATGAGAGTGGAAAATCTCCCATATTTTGCTTTTATTCATTGCACATGAACAAAAATTCAAAAACCACTGGTTTGCCACATAAGATAGGACGATGCAAAAAGATAGTGAAAACAAAAGCAATTTTATCTCAAACTAATTTTCTCTATATATTTTTTCAGATATCTATAATGCAAGAGATAAAGAAAAGTATTAATTTTGCCAGCCATAAATATACTTTCAGCTTTCTAAAGTCTATTAAGAATGCTAATTAGGTATCAGTTTTAGAGCCTAAATTCTTATGTTCATTTTTTTTTGCCTCAACTTGTAAGTTTATTAATAGTCAATGTGTTTTTCATTTTCTAGTACCTTAATATTTTACAATGGAAAAAAGATTGTTTTAAAAAACTCAAGTTTGCAGCAAATTTATTGAACCCAGGATATAAATGAAAGAATAAACACACACAAACACAAATATAGATATACCAATGAAACCCTTCAAAAATTCAAGGAAGCTAATGCAGTTAGGAGAAATCTAGGAAGTAGGATGAATGAAAATCCCCAGAGAAGACTTAATTTACTTCAAGAAAAAAAAAGCAGTTAGCAGTATATGTGACCAGCTGTAAAATTAGGTACTGAAAGTCTTCTTTGTAATCCAAATATGTTCACTAAAACTTTCTCATTCCTTTTATGTTGACATGGATCCAAGGATACTGCTTTCCTGATTCCTAGCTTCTCAACATACATATATTTCTTTATTTATGCATACCTAGCAGGTTTACAATCTTTGAAAAACCAAATTTAACACCACCCCCATCTCCCAATCTGGAAAAAAAAACAAGGAAGGAAGGAAGGAAAAGAGAAAGGGAAAGGGAAAGGGAAAGGGAAAGGGAAAGGGAAAGGGAAAGGGAAAGGGAAAGGGAAAAAAGAAAACACCAGAAACGAAACAAAGGCAGATTTATTTTGTGGCAAAGGACTTTGTGATATGATGGATATATCTAGACTAGTAGCAAAGGAGGATCTTTTAAATCCATTCAATCGTGTCCGATTCTCGGGGACTGCCTGGACAAGTCCCTGCAGTTTTCTTGGCAAGGTTTTTCAGAAGTGGTTTGCCATTGCCTCCTTCCTAGGGCTGAGAGAGAGTGACTGGCCCAAGGTCACCCAGCTGGTGTTTGGGGCAGATTATTCATCAGAGAGGTACAGCAACACATCTCTGCAAGGTGTTCGTCACATGAACATGAATCTTATTTCCCCCATCAGAGGTGACTCGTTAGGGAAGATCCAGAATGATCCGTACAAACTTAAAATGTATTTATATTAAAAGGTCATGTGTAAAACAAATATATTTTAAGGCCTTCTGAATGGCCAACTATGTTCCAAAGTTTAGGAACAGATACTGAGTGATCCCAAGCTGGTGATTGTCAGATGAACTAGTGAATAAATTGAGGATAGGTCTTATGTGCTGGCGCTTATAAATAGTGGGGAAAACACAGAAGTAGCTCTTTTCTTAGGTAACCTAGACCTAATCATTGTAGGGTTTCGTATTTGACAGCTAGGTGGAATACTGATGTGATATATATTCCCTTAATGGAAAGACCAGCCTAGTGATAGTTTCAATGTGTACATTAAATCAGCCCGATGTAAAGGACATTGCAGTAATTGAGTAGATTGCTGCAGATGACCATCAAATGTGCCATCATGTTTAGATAATATTATTTGACAATGAATGAAGTGGGAAGGGCTGTGCAGAAATCTAGATTTAAAGGAGAATGAGCATAGGGATGGACTTGTAACATTTATTGGCATATCCTTAAATCAAATGTTTCTTTATAAAGCTGTCAGCAGGTGCTAAGTGAGTGACTCCACACACTTTGAATAACCTTTTCCCCTTCAAAACTAGAATATCACATAGCCCCAGCAGCTAAAATATTATTTGAAGCTGTTTTTTGTTTTTTTAATTTAGTGCAATCCTGGACACTAGCTTAATCTAAGGTTCAAGAAAGCAGCTCAGAATCAGCTCCCCATCCCTACATATCTGCTTCTTCTGGGCCAGTGTGAACCTTAGAGCAATTCTCCATGGCAGGTTAAGGGGTTTGTCTTCCATGATGCTCCTGGCTATTGTTGAAGCCAAGGTAATCCATTCCAGTCCGGGTTGCAGTGCTTTGTCAAGGGAACCAGGCTGGAGCACAATTTGGACTATGGCCACTACAGGCCCGAATTGGATGTTCCTCTGCTTCTTGGTTTTCCCTTCTGTTCAGGGAAGATAAGCCCCACTGGCACTATTGGGTGACAATCCTTCCTTTACTAGTCCCCATTCTTTTCCTTTGCTTTCTTAGATGGTTGCACACATGGGACCCTTCACACTCTCTTTCCAAGTTCTCTCAAATGAAGACTCTTTTCCTTTGTTTTCTTCTCCCTCCCCCCACCCCATTGTACCAATGCAGCTTTAATCCTACAATGATTAAAAGAAAATGGTCATACTGTTCCTTCTTTCTACTCTGGGTTCCTAGAAGCTTTGTGGTAATGAAGAACTGCTAGTTCAGGTTCAAGGAGGCAAAGGAGTAGAATTTGTTGAAACTCTGTAGCTTCATTCCAATGTGCCTATGTTACAACTGAAAACATTTCTTTAAAAAAATGGATAGGGAGCCATTGTAGTAGAGGGGGCATGGGCTGGGAAGAAAGAAGATTGTGCTTCACTCAGCCCTTTGGACATAAACCAAATAGAAGGGTAGAGTGGGAAATCGGGAAATAGAAGGGTAGAGTGGAGGTGTGCTAATAGAAGAGGTGGGAGAAAACATGGTGGCCAGGAATCTTTACTGAATTCTATGAACTCCAGGGGGGTAGATGATGACAACCTGAGAACATAGCAATCCAGCATCCCAGAGCTTTCTCTGTCCCCTCTTAACATGATGGGAAACCATTTGTCTAATTTTTAGCAATTTTCTCCTGGAAATTCAGGAGCACAATTAGAAGAAATTTTGGGGAATAAAAGAGAAAGGGGGGATTCATGAGTCCCACACAGTCCTCTGACTGAAGGGAAATACACAGTATTTAAAATACACAGTACTGTACCCCTCATGGATCTCAGCTAGAAAGTGTCTTTAAAATAATGTTTTTAAAAAAGTTATGTAACAGAATCTGTCCAAAATATATCTTGAGAGGTTTCTCAGTTTGCTACATCCTCTCCCCAATGCTCGTAAATTTGATTCAATTCCAATTCGAAAACGGAACCCATTTCATTTAATTAAATTCATTTTGCAAAAGATGGTGAAGAAATGTCCTGATTATGTCATGGAGAAAAAACACACATTAGCTAACTCTTCCATATGTTTTTGCCTATTATTTTACATCAGTCTCCTGTGTGTACCAAAACAACTGTCTTGTGGTGAAGGCATTATTAGTTCCACACAGATGATGAAATGTCAAATTAGCTTTTTAAGTGCTTCTATTTTAAAAGAAAAAGATCCTAACAGGAGGAGATAACTGCAACATCTTGTTTTCCAAAAGTGAAATAAGTGAGGGCCTCCATTTCTCACTTCTTTGGATGAGTGATGAAAGATCTATTTTTGTTCATTAAAAATTGTATTGTAGAGAATTAGCATATAGCCTTTCACTGTCATTTTTAGAAGAGAAAAAATTATATTCCATTTCTTGTTTCTATTTTTTATTTTATTTATTTTATTTATATAATTAATTTAATTTATATAATTTTGGGTGGAGGGGGAAGTTATAGTAATTTCTATAGGTCTCTATCTTTTCCCCACATCCCAGTAAGGGTAACCATGTTGATATATGTGTATTTTGTCTAAATAATGTCTTATTTGAGTCAAGTTCAATTCCTGAAACTTCATGGACATGTTTGTTGGAGGATGAGAATGGATAGGAAAGAAGACAGATACACACATGCAGTGACCTAGAGTAAGTATATTTTTGTGGGGGTGTGCCTTCAAGTCAGTGTTGACTCCTGCCAGGACAAGTCCTGTATTTTTCTTGGCAAGATGTGGTTTGTCATTGCCTGCTTCCTAGGCTGAGAGGGAGTGTCTGGCTCAAGGCCACCCAGATGGCTTTGTACTAAGGTGGGACTAGAACCCATGGTCTCCAGGTTTCTGGTCTGGCACCATAGCCACTACACCAAACTGGCTCTCAAATATGTATCCTAATACCTACTTAATACTTAGAACCTAACTAAACAACTTAAATTTCTAATATTATTTTTATAAAACACTTCACTGCTAGCTTCTTCCTCCTCCCATGCTTGGGAAGGGCAATAGTTCTTCCTGGGCGTGGCTGGTGCTGTAGTGTCCCCCCTATTGAATGAGATCTTATCGTCACTTGGATTTTATATTTATTTATTCTCTATTTATATTGGTTGTTAAAAGGGGCGTGATGGCAGAAGGTCGGCAGTTCAAGACCTGAGCGCCGCGTAACAGAGTGAGCTCCCACACTCGCCCCAGCTCTTGCCAGCCTAGCAATTCGAAAGCATCCAAATGCAAGTAGATAAATAGGTACCACTTCTGTGGGATGGTAACAGTGTTCTGCGCACATCATGCTGGCCACATGACCGCGGAAGTGTCTTCGGACAGCACTGGCTCTTTGGCTAACAAACGGAGATGAGCACCGGCCCCTAGAGTTGGACACGACTGTGCGGTGGGAACCTTTACCTTTTACCTATTTATCACTGATGACTCCAAGGAATGCTTTATGTCTGGAGATGGGATGTCTTAGATTTAAAACCATATAATTAACTTTTATTTTTATTTATTTATTTTCTATCCCACCTTTCTTATTTTTATAAATAACTCAACATTATTTATAAATAACAGGGAACATACCTAATGCTCCTTCCACCTCCTATTTTCCCCAAAACAACAACCCTGTCAGGTGAGTTGGGCTGAGAGAGAGTGACTGGCCCAAGGTCACCCAGCCGGCTTTCATGCCTAAGGCAGGACTAGAACTCTCAGTCTCCTGGTTTCTAGCCTGTTGCCTTAACCACTAGACCAAACTGTCCCTTGTAGCTTTTCAGTGGAACTTGCTTTGGATCAGTCAGTCATTAGAAATACTAATAAGACATTTGAGACATTCTACCTTTTCTGCTTCTTTCTCCAGCTAAGAGATTTAGGGTTGTGCTGTGAGTTTGCTCAAAGACCTTGTGATGCTTATTTTTGATTGCCAGTTCAGTCCCTATTAAGACATCTCTCATCTATGATTTAATTATATATGGGTGGACAAACTTGGCACGTATAAATAAAAAAGGAATGGATGTATTAGGCCTTATTGATATCAGATCTTTCCACAAACATAGGATGGGTGAACTCAGAGTATCTCTGTCATCTAAAAGGAATTCATCTTCATTCAGAGATCAGATTAGTCAAGTACAGGTTTGAGTGTTTCTCTGTCATCTTGGGCAAGAGATTTCAGATTCAGCTGATATACTGGTATGCCCACTGAACATCAATTTCCTTGACCAAACTGCTTATCTTAGGATGCTTCAAGATCCACACCAGGCCAATTTAAAGAGACATGATAGCCATGACAAACACAGGAATGGATCAATATATCACCAGCAAAATCACTTTGTAGAACAACATCAGAATTAGTATCTGTGAATAAATGGAGACTGGGAACTGGGAACTGGGGAAATGTATTCGTAACTCTGCTACCATGCTCAGTTCTCCAATCTGGTAAGTAAAAGTACCATGCTGCCAATGTGGCTAAACAAAAGGTAGAGTGAACATCTGGAAACAGGCAAAGAACAGTAACAAAGAAGACACAGAAGAGGTGGAAAGAGTAATAAATCACCAAGGAAGCATACAGATAATTAGCCCAAAATTACAAAGAGGACATCAAAAGGGGTAAAGCTGAACTAAGCTGAGCTTAGAAAATGATGCTGAGAACCAGAAAATAATCAGTATAATAACTTTTAAATGAATGTAGGAAAATGCTAATACGTACAGAGAAAAAGGCAACATTTAATTCAGAGCTTTCCAAACTGTGTGTTGCGACACAAAAGTGTGTCGCCACACACAGCATGGTGTGTCCCCACACCACCCGGAAGCGGCGGCGCGCGCATGCACGTAGGCGGCGGAAGCGGCGCGGTATCAGTGTTTCCGCGTTTTAGCGGAGGCTGCCGCCGTCACCATGCACGTGCGCACCGCCACACGCCCCACCGCGCCGCCACCATGCATGCGCGCGCCGCCGCACACACACCCGCGCTGCCGCTGTGCGTGCACCCCCCCCCCGCACCGCCGCCACTGGTGTGTCGCCAGCGGCGGCACTTTGGAAAGCCCTGATTTAAATAGTCTATTTTATCTCAATCTTATGTATTTATGCATTACATTTATATACTGCCTTATCTTACAACTTGCAATCTTAGCAGAGATGGGGATATGTCTTTCACCTAGCAGTTATGAGGACAAGAATTAAGGGATAGTACTGAAATTTGAGAGTGATAGAAATGGAGTCATTTTAAATCTTAAACTGAAATCTTTAAATTTCAGTCTAAATCTCCAGGACCATATGAATTGCATCCTAATGTTTGAATATCTTTTCCAAGGCCTTCATGGCTGCTCTAACCAAGTGCTAGTCTGTGGCATATATTCTTGACTGCTTGGTCCTTTACTGTTGATGGTTAATCCTAAAAGGCAGAAACTATCCACCACTATAGTTAGAGAAATGGGCTGAAAATTAGAGAATGAGATGTAATAAACTACCCAGAAAACAGAAATGAAATGCAAAAGTATAGGATGGTATTTGTCTAATTTGGTAAGTATAGTTTGGGAAAAGACATTGAAATAACTTACCATATCTGAATATGAGTCAGCAGTGCAGAAAAGCACGTAATTTTAGGTGGCATCAACATATAGTTTCTAAATTACAAGAAATAATGATTTCATTTTATTCTGCTTTGGTCATTTCCCACTCAAGTATTACGTCTAGTTCTGGGCACCCCACTTTAAGAAGGATTCAATAGACTTATCATGAGATACTAGTATTTTGTCAAGGGAAATATAAAATAAAATCAAGAGGACTGATGACAGAGGGATATAGTTGTCAATGGTTTTCTTATCTACATTTATTAGCAAGATTTAAAGTAGACAAAAGAGTTTATGGGTTTGAACATTGTAAGACTGAGTTTGAAACAGGATTGTGTAAAAATGATTAACATGTAATTGCTAAGATGTATAAACTTTTATTGAAATTTGAAACAGAAGAACAAGTGAAAGAATGTTTGATAAAGTGGGCTAAATTTTTTTCATTATAATATACAGATGGAACAATGGGAAAATATGTGGTTGAAAGGACTGAAATTTAAGTTATGTTATAATCTTAAAGAGAACTTTTATAAAATGATGTACTGTTAGTATACGTCACCAGATAAATTGTCTAGAATGTATAAAGGCACTTCAAATTTATGTTGGAAATGTGAACAAAAATCATGCTTGGTGAATGTGTAAGAATGCTAGAAAATTTTGGATTCAAATACATACACTGATTCACAGGATTTTAAAAACTAATACACAATTGAGGTTTTTCTTTTGGGATTAATGGACAAATAATTGGAAAAAGTTATGGAACTTTGTTTTTTTATATGATAACTGCAGCAAGATTATTGCATGTAGAATTATGGAAAGATTCGGCATTACCCACAATGGAAGAATGGTTGGTGAAGATGATAGAACTTGATCAGATGGCTAAATTGACTTCTTTGATCAGAGAAAAAACATCATCTAAGTTTATTGCTGACTGGAAACCCCTTATCGACTTTTTTCATGAAACAGAGAAAAATGAACTTATGATTTATGGTTTTGATGATTAGATAGGATAGATCATAGAAGGAAGAGAGACATGTTGTAGCTTTAGAGAAAGAGGTAAATTTATAATTGTACTTATAACTGCTGTAAAGAAGATTGGAAGTTACTTCTTTGTATCTTTTTCCTTTCTTTTCTATTTTTCTTTTATTTTTTTCCCCTTTCTTGCACTTTTAGCTTTCTCTTTGATTTCTTTCTTTTTCTTGCTTTATATTAGTTTGTATTAGTTTTTATCTTCCTTTTTAAAATGTTTTAATAAAAAAAGAAGGATTCAATAGACTGCCACAGATGCAAAAATGAGCAATGAAGGAAATTCAGACTTACAAGTAAAGACTAAAGGAATTGTTTGTGTTTGAGCTGGAGAAAATAAGAGTAAAAAGAAAGGTTTTCCCCTGCACAGTCGTGTCCGACTCTAGGGGGTGGTGCTCATCTCCGTTTCTTAGCCGAAGAGCCAGCGCTGTCCGAAGACACTTCCATGGTCATGTGGCTGGCATGACGCACACGGAACACTGTTACCTACCCACAGAAGTGGTACCTATTTATCTACTTGCATTTGCATGCTTTCGAATTGCTAGGTTGGCAAGAGCTGGGGTGAGGACTTTTCAAATGCCTGGTGGGGCATCACAGAAAACACTGTAAAACCTGTTCCAACCCTAACCCTAATCCTAGTCCAAAAGAGGTTTAGAGAAAGGCAGCTAAAACGAAGTCCTATGATCCAAGTCCTGCAAAGAGAGATTGAAGAATCTCAGCAAGTTTAGCTTTGTGAATTAAAAACTGACGTAGGGTAGGATGCATTCTTCAAATGCCATACAGGAGAAGAACAAGACCTCTTTTGTTTTGTATTGATACAAAAAGGGCAAGATACAGAATCATGGATTTATGTTACAAAAAGGCAGTTTCTAAGTGAAAATCCATTTCAGTGGGAGCAAGATAGACATCTCATGGATGCTTTCATTAGATATATGCAGAAAGCAGGGAGTGGCCTTCAAGGCCTAAGTGCCCCCTTCTGAATCTATGATTCAATGTTTCATCCTCTCTCTCTCTCTCTCTCTCTCTCTCATATTTTGATACATGTACACACACATATGCCTACTTATATTTACACATGTAAGCACATACATGTAAAGAAAGAGAAATATCACATTCCTAACTATTCTAACAACTTACAGATCTATCCAGAATACTTACTGGTACAAAATAACAAGAAATAAAATAGTCTGCTGTAAAAAAAAAACATGCTTGAGTTTTAGCATAATCACATATTTATTTCTTATTCCAAAATTAAACAAAAGGTTGCCACCCCCATCAGTATTTCTATAATTTTCCCACTGTATTATGCACAAGTAGAGATGTATTTTTATAACCATCACTCTCATCACATACGTATACAATCCTGAACAGATGCTTTATTTAATGTCAATGCTATGCATCATGCAAACTAAAACTGTACTTGTCATTAACTCTTCTTTTTTTTAACATCTGCATTTGTTGTCATGACATTGTTTAGGGAAATAGATTAGACCTTAAGGGCAGTGTTGAAAACTCCATCTAGCCCCAGTATTTTGGCCACTCACAAATGACAATGACAAAATTTAGACAGAGGTGCCAGCAGTTGAGGTAAGGACAGTTCATTTGGATGGTTCAAACGGGACAGATTCAAGGAAGAGCAGTGGATTTTAATACTGAAAGATGAAGTATAGGCAGAAAAAACATAAATACCTCTCCCAGTACCTGGTTAATATAACCAGTGCTTCATTGAGAAGGGTTTTAGCGTCCCTTTGCCTGCAAACGATGCCCTCCACATATCTCGAAGGGAGATTTTCTAATCTCCCTGTCAAACAAAGTCTCTGTCCTTGTGGTGTTGGTCAAGTGGAGGACATTATCCATTATGTCTTCCACTGCCCCATTTACAATGAGATCTGGACCAAATTGCTGATAGCAGGTGAACTTACGGGCTCCGACCTATCTTCTTGCAGATGTGTTCTCAACTGTCAGAAACCAAGTTGCTACTTTTGCTCTACTTTTATTTAAACTTAGAAAGAAATACTTAAGTTATAAGTTGTAGCTTTGGTTTCATTTTGCTGTAACCTTTTTACATCTAATACTCCTTTATTACTTTATTTTACAATCTTATTATTTTACTGCTCTTTTATTGTATTTTATGGCACACTACAAATTGCCAATATCCGCTGGATAATGGAGAAAGCTAGGGAGTTTCAGAAAAACATCTATTTTTGTTTTATTGACTATTCTAAAACCTTTGACTGTGTGGATCATAACAAATTGTGACAAGTTCTTGGTGGTATGGGGATACCAAGTCATCTTGTCTGCCTCCTGAGGAATCTGTATAACGACCAAGTAGCAACGGTAAGAACAGAGCACGGAACAACGGACTGGTTTAAGATTGGGAAAGGAGTACGGCAGGGCTGTATACTCTCACCCTACCTATTCAACCTCTACGCAGAACACATCATGCGGCGTGCTGGGCTTGAGGTATCCAAGGCTGGAGTTAAAATCACTGGAAGAAACATTAACGATCTTAGATATGCAGATGATACCACTTTGATGGCTGAAAGCGAGGAGGAGTTGAGGAGTCTTATGACGAAGGTGAAAGAAGAAAGTGCAAAAGCTGGGTTGCAGTTAAACCTCAAAAAAACCAAGACTATGGCAACCAGCTTGATTGATAACTGGCAAATAGAGGGAGAAAACGTGGAGGCAGTGACAGACTTTATATTTCTAGGTGCAAAGATTACTGCAGATGCTGACTGCAGCCAGGAAATCAAAAGACGTCTACTTCTTGGGAGGAGAGCAATGGCAAATCTTGATAAAATAGTTAAGAGCAGAGACATCACACTGACAACAAAGGTCCGCATAGTTAAAGCAATGGTATTCCCTGTAGTAACCTATGGCTGCGAGAGCTGGACCATAAGGAAGGCTGAGCAAAGAAGATAGATGCTTTTGAACAGTGGTGTTGGAGGAAAATTCTGACAGTGCCTTGGACTGCAAGAAGATCAAACCAGTCCATACACCAGGAAATAAAGCCAGACTGCTCACTTGAGGGAATGATATTAAAGGCAAAACTGAAGTACTTTGGCCACATAATGCGAAGACAGGATACCCTGGAGAAGAAGCTGATGCTAGGGAAAGTGGAAGGCAAAAGGAAGAGGGACCGACCAAGGGCAAGATGGATGGATGATATTCTGGAGGTGACAGACTCAACCATGGGGGAGCTGGGGATGGTGACGGCCGACAGGAGGCTCTGGCGTGGGCTGGTCCATGAAGTCACAAAGAGTCAGAAGCGACTGAACGAATAAACAACAAACATGTTATGACCTGTTGCTACAACAATAAATTGACTTACTTACATAGGCAGAATTCCTTTACTCTAGTTGCTAGGAAATGGTAGTAGAAAGTAGCTTTCATCGATTCGACTTCCGGGTGTTGAGGTGGCTGGTGCGCTGAGCAGAAAGCTCCGTGGTTCTTTCCGTGTGCGGCGATTTAAAAAGAAAAAAATCGCTGAAAAATCGCCCTCGAAGAGAGGGCAAGCAGAAGATTGCTCACAGAAGGGTCGTCGGATCTCCGCTCTCTCTCAACCCCCGTTTTTCCACCACGAGAGAAGGGAGATTGAAGCGGTGAAAGACGGCTGAAACTGACAACCGAAGCTCTGCGGAAACCGCGATTCTTCAAGATAAGTAGCACAGCACCCAACCTTTTAGACACACATTTTTATTTTTAAATATTATTTGCCTATTAGCCTCTAAGATTTGTCTCTGGACTTGATTTGTAAATGCTGGTTTTTTATTTCTTTCCTGTCAAAGGATTACTTAAATGGTGGAACTGGGAAGCTAATTGACTTTGCCAGAAACGGATTACTTGACTTTCTCTTTTACTCTTATTGTGGCTTGCTTTTACTCTTATGATAATTGGAACTATTCCTTTATTCTTTGGACTATGTTGCTTGGACTTGAATTTTTTATGGATTAATATGGAATAATGAATTAATGATTTAATACTTTTTCTTATTAATTTGGGATTTTTATTATGAAAGAATCTTTTTGTATATTTCTTGAATTATATAAGTGGCTCTATAGAATTGTTATGATTTTTGTGGATCCCTTTTGTACAGAAAATTGGGTTGCTGTATGCCTATTTTCATGGTAGCTGCTTTTTTTTATTCTTCTGAACACAAGTTGGCATGAGAAACCTTGGGATTGTTTATTTATTTATTTTTTTTGTTATTATTTTGTCTACAATAGAGAAGGGGAAAAAAAAGAAGAAGCCTCTTTGTTCCTTTTTATATTTCATTCTTATACTTATATGGATATACAATTTTAATGGACTATATTTTAGCTATTTTGACAAGTGCATTTAAAGGATTATTTTTATTTTTTGTAGTTTTTACTCCTTCTTTTTCCTAAAAGAATTATTAGCTCTTTTCTTTTGTTTTTGGTCCTCTCCTTTCCCTCTCTTCTTTTTCTCTTACAGGAAATTATTTACATTAAGACATCTACGGCATTGAGGAGGAAAGAGAAAAAAAAAGGAACTGGAAGGACATTTATTGTTTTTTCAATACCTGGAGCATCAATGGAGCTCCCCCCCCAATTAGAGATGAAAAAACTTCTGGAAGCAATGGCAGCATTAAGTAAGAAAATGGAAGATTCAACAGCACAGAATAAACAGATGGAAGAACAAATTGCATTCTTAAATAAAAAAATTGATATGAAGATGGAAGAAATGAAGAAAGAGATAATTCATGAGATTTAACAAGATTTTAAAAATGAAGTGCAGACAGTAAAGGAGGTAGTGAATTTTTTGTCAGGGGAATTTAAAGATGTGCAAGGCCAGATGCAAAAATTAGAGATTAAATTAGAAGATGTTACTAGAGAACTGGATGCTACTAAAGAAATGGAATATAATTCGGATATTATAGAATTAGCAGAAATGAGAGAGAAGGAATATATTTTGAATGTGAGAGCAGCTTTAGAACAACCAAATGAAGAAGAACAATTAAATGAGAATGCAAGAGAATGTATGGTTTTTGAATTACTTAAATTTCTAGAAATGAGAGAACAAGATTTGGATTTTGAAATAGATAAAGTTGCTAGAGTTAATTCATGGTATGCTAGAGAACAGAAGGTGTTTAAAGGACAAAAGCTAAGGATAACTCCTACTTTAAAAGTTAAAACATTTTTAGAGAAATATAAGATGGATATGAGGGAGGCACCAGGAGAACGCAAGAAGCATTTTATAGAATAGAACAGAAGTATGGAGTAGAGATAAATGGCTGATTTATATGGACTTTTTATTGCTAAAATTGATGGATCGATAGAAAATGGATATGGTAGAAAATGATAAATTGATATGTTTATTTATAGAAAATTTAAATTGTTATAACTGTTACTTTCTTAAAGAGTAGAAATTATTGATGGACTATTTGGGAAATGCAAGAGGGGCAAAGCTTGTATGGGGATTTGTAAATTAAAGTATAGGTGGATTGATGTATTAGACAGGAAATGTTTTTTAATGTCATATGTAGACCTAGCATGTAAGATAAATTCTGTAAATTATGACCGGGGACAAATCGGAAGTGGATTACTTTCAATGTATCATCTTTTTTCTCTATTTCTTTGCTTTACTTCACTTTTTCTTTTCTTTTTCTTTTTCTTTTTGATTTGTATTTCTATTTCTTTCTCTGTTTCTAACTTTTAACTATGTATATTCAAAATCCAATAATATATGTATATATATAAAAAAAGAAAGTAGCTTTCATCCATCCATTCCCATCCTGTAGGCATTCTTTCAAAAGAGAGCTAAATCTTTGAATAAAAGTCCCTCCCCTTTTTTTGTATACTAGTTTTTTTCCAAGTTAATCGTATATTGCATTATAAAATGTGAATAATGCATTACAGAAAACAGATAATGACTGTGTACAGTGTATTTATACAACAGAAACTGGAAATTGTTAACATGGTGACAATTTATATAAATTACACCTTTAAACATGAGGAAAAAAGTTTATATCAATGTTAAATATGATTTCTAAAATGTTAATGAACGTGAGGTTGCTTACATTGTACAATTAATACTGAGTAGGACATTGATAAACAATTGCAAAATGCACTGAATTATTTCATAATATGAGAAATGTTTTGATCTTTGATCTTAATACTTAATACTGAAGTCTCCACTGTATTGTTATTTATAAAAGTTAAAAAGAGAAAAAAGAAAAAAAGGAGTTGTTCGGAAAAAGTAGATAGGTCTTTAACTTCTAGGGGCATGGTGGCTCAGCGGGTAAGATGCCAGGCTTGTTGATCGGAAGATCACAAGTTTGGAGGTTCGAATCCCTAGCCCCGCGTGACGGAGTGAACTCCCGCACTCGCCCCAGCTCTTGCCAACCAAGCAATTTGAAAGCATGTAAATGCAAGTAGATGAATTGGTACCACTTTGGTGGGAAGGTAACAATGTTCCGCGCGCATCATGCTGGCCACATGACTGTGGAAGCGTCTTTGAACAATGCTGGCTCTTCAGCTAAGAAACGAGATGAGCACCGGCCCCTAGAGTCGGACACGACTGCACAAACGTGCAGGGGGAACCTTTACCTTTTATTTAACTTCTGACTTCCCTCTTCTTTATACTCTGACTGATTCACAGTTTAGGAATTTTCCAAAACACTGATCAGGCTTTGTGAAGATGGTGCCTCATCTCTCCTACCAGCCAACAGAAATGACCATGGAGGGAAGTGACCAGTGACTGGTAAGGAAGGAGCATGCTCAGAGCAGCTGAAAGTGACCAATAAGAACTGGGCTGATACCAACCCCTGACTGCGTCATCAACCACATGGTTGAGGAAATATCATAGCTACTGTCTGCAGTGGGGGGAAAAAGTTTTGGGAGAAGAGGGAAAACACCTACTTTAAACCTGGCAGGTAGGCATAACTTTTAATTTCCCTGAGCCATAAACTGCAGATGAGAGATAAAGGCAAGATCATGAGGATGAGGATTACATGCCATCAAGTCATTGTCAGCTCTTGGCAACCACACAGATAGCTTTTCTCCATGATGATTTGTCCCTAACCTGGTCCTTCAGCACTTCCAGTGGTGAACATCCTGAGGACACATCACGTAAACAGAGTTTGTTCATGCCAATATTAGAGAGATATGAAAGTGAGCTGTAAGAGGAAGAGCACGGATCCCTTTTGCTATTTCATCTCAGAATGTAAATGCAGGACATATTTTCTCTCTGAGGCAAACAGTCCATACAGTGTAATTTCAGGCAGAGGTCTTGCAAATACTTTCATGCCTCCTTGAAGAATAATCCCCTTCCCCAAATATATTGAGAAAAAAAATCATTCATTCTTTGGGGTGTATCGTTTTGATTTGGACTCAAAAAGATTAGATTTCTGCCATTACTGGTGTGCATTCTTTTGGTTTGGGCTGAGGAGAAACCTGCCCCCATGTACATTTCCATGGGAAAGAAAGGTTCTATTGACTTAATGTCCCATTTGTAATAAGCACATATTGCCAGGTACAGTACATAATGCATGATTGCTCTTACAGAGTTTGTTATCTCCATGGTAACAAAAGGTATCAGTTAGCTCTAGCTCTATTTATTGGGAAGGGTGTTCTTTTTGGGTGGTTGGCTTAGGTTAGTAGGTTGGTAAACATGGCTATAAGATCAGTTAGATCTGGCGGGAGAGAGCAAAGGAAGCATAACCATAAGAACTCATTTACAGTTCCATTGTGTGATTAACAGGTGGTGGTCGTGATGGGAAGCTAAGGTTCAATTACTCCTTGGAGACTTGAAATATAAAAAAAACAAAGGTCATCTAAGGTGGAGACCTAAGTATAGCATGAATGTTGCCTAGCAACTTCATGGAACCACAGAAACAACCTCACCATCTTATCTGCAAAATGTGGTGAAAACTGTGATCTGAACAACTCTGTTGTTGCCTTAAATCTTGATCTTTCTATGGAGTCCTTGGTGTTCTCTGAGCCTGGTTGTTTTCTTGTATATGTTTCATTCCCCGATGAGGCAACATCTTCAGTGCGAGAGCCTCTTGCACTAAAGATGTTGCCTAGTCGGGCAATGAAACATCTGCAAGAAAACAACCAGGCTCAGAGAGCACCAAGGACTCCACAGTTCAACCCTGAGCTACAGATATTCTCTTCAATTGATCTTTCTATATTGTACAGAGGAATCTCTTTGAAAACCTAAAAACTATTTTTTTCACTTCTTCATATGAATCTGTTTTATTTCTTGGAAAGTTTACCTTGTTCTTTATTAACCAGCCATTTTATCCACACACATTCTATTCAAATGTGGGTTACCGTAATAGATGGCCAGATTCAGATGAAGGAAGCCATCCTGGTCCTCAACTGTAATCAACCTGTATAGATTTTTGTTGCATTGTTATACAACAGGTATGTCATGTACAGCTGAGAGCTGGATGAGCATGGGACCAGGAAGAGCATGCTTAATCACTCAAGGTTTGTCATTAATAGACACCATGACTTTGCTGGGATTCAAACCCTGGAAACCTATGGACCTTCTTCCATGGGCATCCAAAAGGGAGACTCTCTCTCTCTCTCTCTTTCTCTCATCTATCTCCCACCTCATGATCTCACAGTTTCTCCACCAAACTGGCCAGTGTGGATGGACCTTGATAAATGTGGATGATGACAACCTTAATCTGTAAATGCCACAACTTACATCCTTGCACCAGACATTGGGATGTAACTACCTCATTGTGGGATTGTGCATGATGCCACCTCACATGTATTGTTATTTTGGTGGCATAATGGTGCTGCGGCAGCTTCTACTTACCTTTTCCATCAATGCTTAGCCATGTGCTCATTTTAAGAGAGCAATCCCTGAAAGCAGCAGCCCACAATCCACAATATGTGCATGCACACCATCTCACACACATTATTCCTCAGTGCAATAACTGATGATTACCTGCATGCATGTAGGATGATCTTACCTCTATCATGCTACATACGTTCATGCTGCTACCTGCAAGCAAGAAGTTCCTGCTTTGCCTCACTATGTAAAGGAGAATTATGTTTGCAATCTAACAGGGATTTATGTTTTATTTACATATTAGTAAACCCTTCTGTCCATGAAAATCTTCGGTGAAAGGCAAAAGGTTGGTACAGTCTGTAGATAAATCAAAATAAGAGCATAAAAAATGTATATGCCACTCACTCCTAGAATAGTTTTAGGGCAGTTTTAAAAAATGCAGTAAAAACAATAATAAAACATCCCGAAAAGGCAAGGAATATAAAATGCCAAAAACTAAAACAATGAACACTTAGGTTTAAGTCAATGAAGTGTTAAAATGCCTGGATAAAGAAATATATATATATATATATATATATATATATATATATATATATATATATATTTAAGGATACTATGGATAGATGTTTACTAATACTTGATTTAAGGATCACCAGTCTCCAGGAGATTAGATCACCAATCACAGATTACCCAGTGAAAAAAAGAACCCCACTTCTTTACACATATGGGGGACTACACAACTGTGTTATGGGCTCTTATAATCTTCAAAAAATATTCAGAGATCAGCAATATCACAAAAAAAATAATGTCTACTTGGAAGTAGAGGTATTTTTGTGGAAATTTTTCATTTACTTTAGGCAATGTTTGCCTGGATATGAACTCAATCCTGAGAAAGCATTATTTCTAAAGTTAAAAAAAAATAACCGTGGAGCTGTATATAGAATTTTTAAAAAATGTATTTTGCCAGTGATAACATATTACTGTGTTCCAATGCTGCCTGGAATTTTATAAATCTGCCAGGTAAAAGTTTTGGCAGATGGTCAGTCTCCTAAGCTAGCTTTAGCATTGCAATATGGAATTTATTATTCAGTTCTTATTCTGAGATATGGACTATGGACTATGCCATGGTGAAAGGGAGTAATGCGTAACTGATGTGATCTAGAGATGGGGTGAGAATTTTTAAAAAAAACCTGGTACATAATTCTGCAAAACAAATAAAATATTAAGTCCTACCATCTTCCTGTTCCAACTCGGAACTAGATGAAAATTTGCTAAGAAGCTATCACCACTCATTGTACATAAGATATCACAAGTGCTTTTTCTAGATTTCATCCTCAAATTAAAAATCCTGGCTCATCAGTCACAGGAGCAGAAAAGGTTCCATCTCTCTCAGGTGGGGTTTAAAAAGCTGGTGAGGAAACTCCATTTTGCCTCTGTTTATGGGGAAGATGGCATCATGGGGAGGTGCCATTCTTCCCAGATTGGGTTCAGCCAGGTGAGAAAACTAGCCAGGTGAAAGGCTGGAGAATCAGAAGAAAATAGTCATTGGGGATAGCAGAGCTAGACGTAAATTAGGATCCTTTTCTAGAGTTAATTTATGAATTTATTTGAGCTCTACTTTTCTATCCTGAGTCCTGGTTTGTTGATATTTATATATACACAAACATGCGTGCGCACACACACACACACACGCACACACACGCACACACATACACACTGACATATAATGTGTATTTGTGTTTCTTCTTGGAAGATGAACACTAAGTTAAAGAATTCAAGATTTGTAGTGTTTTCCTTTTCCCTTTCTCCCATTGGCTTCACCTCTCAGTTAGTTCCTCAACCTTAAACTACATAATGAAAGACATATATCTTCTTCTGGAAGAAGTATCCTCTTCCCATTCTGAAGGGAATTTAGCAATGGAAAGGGCAAGAAGGTCAAAAGTGGTTGATTTTCCTCTCCTTTCCTGCTCAGTAAAGGTGCAGAAAGAAATTTCTCTGAAATGATTGGTTGGTGTCGACATACAGAACAGGTTCTCCAAGGAGTGTGGGAGTGTGGAACAGTAGTGGTTTGTGGGTGAAGGGCTACGGGACCAGAAGAGCCAAGCCACCAGATCCCTGCACATAGGCATGAAAGCAGACACACCATTACATCCCATTATAACCCTGATGTCTGATGACTGGCAGCCACATCTAGGCTTTGAGACCTTAAGATACCAAGAACTGAATGTTGGGGTTTTGACACCCAAAAGATAGGCTTTATTGTTGAAAAATGTGCCAGGCTGGAGGCAAAAGTGTGTCCAACTGGAAGCTAATCATTTAAGTTAATCTCGATGGAGAAGCACTCTGATTATATAAAAATAAGATTTTTTATGCTTAAATAAAGGGTCACACATTTCATTCCGTAATATCTGAAAGGGAACATGGAGTTTTCACATTGAAAAATCTATCGTATGGATCAAGATCCTTGCTTCTATTCTAAGTCTGAGGGACGTGGTGGCTCAGCGGGTTAAACCGCTGAGCTGTAGACTGCCGATCAGGAGGTCTGCAGTTCGAATCCCCGCGCAACGAGGTGAGCTCTCGTTGCTAGTCCCAGCTTCTGTCAACCCAACAGTTCGAAAGCTTAGCAAGTAGATAAATGGGTACCACCTTAAGTGGGAAAATTTGCTGGCGTACTGTCGGGGGTCACCCACCTAACGAAGAAGATCTCGTGAATGGCGGTGGAGATGACAGATCCCGAAAAACAGCGACATCCAGGATGTCAGCAGCTGGCTCCGATGCAAGGTATTGTGGGACATGTAGTCCAGTACCCACGGAAGAGTCAGTTCCCTCACCCCTTCCCTTAGCGCACGGTTTAAATGTTGTATTACATGAAATGTATAAAAATGAAATACGGTGTATGTAAGCCGCCTAGATTCCTCCATTAGGGAGGGGATAGGCGGGGTATAAATACGATAAATAAATAAATAAAATAAATAAATAAATAAATAAATAAAGTCTGGAAAATGTGTTATTCCCTGCTTCCTACCATGCATACCCTGAAAATCTGTGCTAGAGATCTTTAGACCAGAAGTGTGTTATTAAACTGAGAAAAGGAAAGCCAACAAGTTTTGACATTAATCACACCAATTATGCAGTCCAATTAATTTAGAGATAAATACGTTTGCTAGTTTTATTCAAACATAGCAATGGATACTTCCAGTTTCCTGCAAATCAGCATCAATTATTTGGGGTCTAAAACCTGAGCTTGCTTCTGAAAGCAAACAAGCAGGTAAGCAAGCAAACAAAAACATCTGCTGGGTGGGGAGGGAGGACAAAAAACAAAAGCAGTACTGGATTATCCTGATGCAAGCTCTGCCCCTTTTGTACGTGTCATGACATGGAATGTGTCATGATAGGTGGTGTGACACTATTTCATCATTTTGATGGAATAGAATAGAATAGAATAGAATAGAATAGAATAGAATAGAATAGAATAGAATAGAATAGAATAGAATAGAATAGAATTTTATTGTCATTCCACTGGACACCTAGGTGAACATTAAAAAGAAATTTTGTTGCAATTAGCTCACAATTCTTTACCTGTGATTCTGCAGAAAGAAACAAAAGAAGGGAGGGAGGGAGGAATGGATTTGTGTGAAGATAATGATAGTGATCAGGAAAAAAAGCTATGTAATTCTAAACCAAAAAGGAGAGACGTCTTCCACCTTGGGATTAAGATGTAAAGGCAAATCCACAAAGAGGTGTTCTTTTACTTTCTGTCATGCTATGAAGGAGCTACTGCTTGAAAGACCAACCAAGAGACCTCTGTTTGATGCTTTGTCCATTCGGTTGCGCAAAAATATTAGTTCTCATACGCTGGCCTTTCTTTGGGAATTATGTTATTTTCACAGCATCCTGCCTTATTTTCCTAGTTCCCCCTTTCTTAAATGAGTTCCCCTAGTTCCCCATTATCCCCCTAATTCAAATAAAAGCATGCACTCCTTTAGCTTTATAAGTTCCTTCAGGTCTAGTTAGAAGGGCTCAGGCGGTAATGGAGAAATCAGCTTAAAGGCTGATTCTGCTTGGAAAAAAAGAAAAAAAAAAGGAACTGTCACATGTTTGGGGGCAAATGGTGCATTACTGCCAGCAAATACCAGTGTTAAATTTGTACACACTGATTGGTGGCACAGTTTGCATATGACATAGCAGAATTTAGCTACATGTAGGGTGACAGAGTCATAGAAGTCTCAGAGTAAAACCTGTAAGTAAAATTAACTGGAAAGACCAGGAAATTTGCTTCAATGTGATATTAGCATAAAATCTGCCAGCATAAAATGGGTAACATAATCAAATATGTTGAACAGTTTTGATATTACCAAAACTTTAGCCCAAATGGGATATCATTGTATCTCCCTTACAAGACTACAGTAGAAAGAACATCAGATTGACCCAAGAAGAATGCCCTCCTATATTTAGGGATTGTAATTTGACTTAGGTATCTAGCAGGTCCAAAGAGGGTAAATGAGCTGTCAAGAGTATATCCATGGGAAGATATTCCAGATCTATTTGGATATCAATATCTTTAATCTGCTGCCTCAACATTAGTCTTGTATGCTCGTACTCAAATGTGCAGTGTTGCATTAATGAAAATCCAAGGAGCTCCAATGTTTTACCTATTGCTTTAGCCCAGAATGTCACAAAATTGTTAGGGAAGATGTCAGACCAAAAGGGGCAAAATATATTTTGGCCCAGGCCTCAATCCTACTTATGCCAACCACACAGCAAAGAACTGCATTTGAGAATACATAACTCTTTCCTCTTATTTTCCCCAAACAGCAGCTCTGAAAGGGCTGAGAAAGAGTGTCTAGTTCAAGGGTGAGATTTGGTGGTAGAGGGTGTTCTAGATTCAGCCTGCTTGTATAACCCAATGTCTCTGTAAATGCTACTGTTGTCTCTGTAAGATGCAAGTATTTCTTTAGTGTGAATGCCCCAACAATTAGTGTGAATGTTCCCAATTCTATCCTTTGTAAATATGTTGATGACCCACGTCACCCCCTGACCTGGTGAATCCCAGAATTCTTCAGCTCTGGGAGGGACCCTGACCCCAGAAACCAGCCAATCCTAGGGAATGGTCATCAGACACCTCGCCCACATATGGGCATACCTTCCTCATCCTCACTTCCTGCTTGTATTCCCTGTATAAAAGTTTGTGCACCCTTATGCTCAGGGTGGTGGTTTCATTCAGAGGTCACTTGCACGTGACAACTGTCTGGCTGCCACCCGGCAACCTTTGCTTGGCCAAATAAATCTTGCTGCTGTTCCTTTTTACAAAGTCTCCTTCGTGTATTTGGCTTTCTCTAAAGGCGCGTGGTAAATTTTGGTGCCTTACAGTGGTAGAGGGTGTTCTAGAACCTGGGTCTCTTCACTTCTATTCTGACATCTTAACCGCTACACCACATTGTCTGTAGGTTGAGTCATGGCAACTGGATTTCTTTCTTTTGGTTGAAAGGTTTCGCTGCTTATCCAAGTAGCTTCTTCAGTCTGACTGAAGAAGACTGAAGAAGCTCCTTGGATAAGCAGCAAAACGTTTCAACCAAAAGAAAGAAATCCAGTTGCCATGACTGAACCTGCAGACAATTCCACCTGGATGACTGAGAATCTTCATCGACACTACACCACATTGTTGAAGGGAAAATTTGAGGGGCCCAATTCAGGATGTATTTGAATAAACATCTTCAAGCTCAGTGAAAAAGCAATTAGGTGCTAGGAATGTTAACTGCTAACACCAGTGTGGTGTTAGCCACACTGGATGTAAGAAGGCACTAACAAGATAAATGAAAGTGTTCATGATAAGTGGAAGGGTTAACTGCAGGAATGAAAGCCTGGCCACCAAGAATTAACAGTTAGTGCTGGGGAAAAGGTTGAATAGCAAATTTTGACACCAATTCTTAGACCACTTTGTTTAATCCAAAGGATCCATTTTATAGAGGATGTACTATCTCATCCTGCCCACCCCTTATGTCACATTCCAGTATGCATATGAATTAAACCAATCATTAAGGGTAACCTTATAAATCCAATTGACCACTATATCCTATTGTGTGACTATCTGTAATTTTTATTGCAACACAACGAATAAAAGGATAATTTCCGTAAGCCTATAAAGACAACTTGTAACCCCACCCCAGTATTTCCATACTCCAGGAAATAAAGCCAGACTGCTCACTTGAGGGAATGATATTAAAGGCAAAACTGAAGTACTTTGGCCACATAATGAGAAGACAGGATACCCTGGAGAAGATGCTGATGCTAGGGAAAGTGGAAGGCAAAAGGAAGAGGGGCCGACCGAGGGCATGATGGATGTATGATATTCTGGAGGTGACGGACTCAACCGTGGGGGAGCTGGAAATGGTGATGGCCAACAGGAAGCTCTGGCATGGGCTGGTCCATGAAGTCACAAAGAGTCGGAAGCGACTGAATGAATAAACAACAAACCCCACCCCTCTTTAGGCTTCTGCCTCTGGTACTGATCCTGCCAATAAAACCAATTTGTGCTTCACTGTAAATCTCCAGTGGTCTCCAGTTCAAACATACCCTTAAAACATTTATCCTTCACTGGCAGGGATCACCCCTAGTGCAACACCTTAACTACTATAGCATAGTTACATATTGTACTTTCTCTCTCTCTCTCTCTCTCTCTCTCTCTCTCTCTCTCTCTCTCTCTCTGTGTGTGTGTGTGTGTGTGTGTGTGTGTGTGTGTGAAAAAGGTTGCAGGTTCTTTGACCATCTGATGGGGATGGACTACCCTGGATACCTTGTTGGATTGCACATGGTCCCTGGACTATGTTTCTACATTCCTTTTAAGTTATGAGGTCTGCAGTTTGAAATACATTCTGTTTGTAGATTGGATGCAAAGTCCTTGTTAGGTGTTGTTGGTATCAGATTTCTAACCAGTCCCCAGGAAACAGGATGCAGTTGCTGTCCGCAGCTGTGAAAACATAAAGACCATAAGTCCCAGAATATGTTGTTTGTTACTGTCAGCGTGCATGAGAGCTCAGACTGGCTGACAGAGAAAGAAAATTCACACAACCATCAAATATCTGTTGGCTATCTAGGGATCAAGTGTTAACACAGACAAAGCAGTTGACATTTATGTGTAAATCAACCTTAAAGAAATATGACATTTGGGCCACAGTGTTGGAAATATTTCAGCTACTTAGGTTGCGGCCCCTCACACATTTGAAAGAAAGTCCTTTGATATCAGTGAGATTTATTTTTGAGTAAATTGGCTGTTGGCTTCTCTGGGAATATTGAGGTTGAAAATCAGTTGGTATCATGGCTGAGGATTTGAAGAAAAAAAAACTAATTTTAGCAGATCAACACTATAATCAATTTTAATACCCTATGAAAAAGACAGGAGCCCAAAGTTATACTAGTAACTATATCTCTGTACATATAATTTGAGTGGCTCTATTTATACTATTAATTTAGCAGCTGGATATATGTAGGTACTTTATGTCCTATTTTCCCTTGCAGCACATGAAAAACATATTGCCTAACAGTGGGAAGCCTTACATTACCAGATATAGAAGAATGTATTATGTGAAACATTGTTTTGTCTTGTTTTCTTTTGTAAGGTTCTCCTTTCCCATCCCTTTAGAATTTCTGCTGTGAACTGAAGCAATAAGGCAGCTATTTTAGGACTGCCATCTCTCAATTTGTGCAGCCCAGATCTGGTATCCCTATCTGAAAGAAGAAAGAAAGAAAGAAAGAAAGAAAGAAAGAAAGAAAGAAAGAAAGAAAGAAAGAAAGAAAGAAAGAAGGAAGGAAGGAAGGAAGGAAGGAAGGAAGGAAGGAAGGAAGGAAGGAAGGAAGGAAGGAAGGAAGGAAGGAAGGAAGGAAGGAAGGAAGGAAGGAAGGAAGGGGAAGGCTCAACAAACTGTAATTTATTATTTGCTATTTGTTGTAAACATAGAATATACTGTACATTAATAAACTTTCAAGGGGGTCATGGCTTGTTCTTATTTAGGTAGTCCAATTCTATGAACCTTTAATCAGAAGTCAGTTTTAACAACACAATTTGATCCCTGTTGGAGGTTGAAGCATTCTGTGTGAGCATTCCTGAGAGTGGGCATCTGATCAATCATTAGTAAAGAAGGTTTTATAACCATAACAGAAAGAAGCTTTATATGAAATCTGTGGCTTGAATCATGTCAACTGGATTTCTATTTTCTCAGTAGAAACGTTTCACTCCTTATCCAAGGAGCTTCTTCAGTCTGAAGCTTCTTGGATAAGGAGTGAAACGTTTCCACTGAGAAAATAGAAATCCAGTTGACATGATTCAAGCCACAGACTGTTCTGCCTGGATGACTGAGAACCTTCATCGACTTTATATGAAATGTCTAATTGGGAAAGACAAAGCCTAGCACCTACCTAACTAGATCCTACCAAGAGAAGAGACCAAGAGCATGTGCTGGGGAGCAAGACAGAAGGAAGTAACCTTAGATTAACAATCTCTTAGAGCAGGCAGCATGATAGACATGGAGGACCACAGAGTAAATCCTTTACTCTCTCTCTTTCTATGCTTTATTGCCCTCTGGTAGCCAGTAGGCCATGAGGTTCTGAAAACTCTGTGCCACTGAATCTATACCTCTAACTAAATATTGAGAGAGCCAGTTTGGTATAGTGGTTGAGGCATCAGGCTAGAAACCAGGAGACTGTGAGTTCTAGTCCCACCTTCATCCCTAGGAATGGGGGCAATGGCCAACCACTTCTGAAATCTTGCCAAGAAAACTGCAGGGATTTGTCCAGGCAGTCGCCAAGAGTCAAGACTAACTTGAAGGAACAACAACAACAAAAGTAAGTATTACAGCCTATTTGTCAGAGTCAGCTCAGATAAAAATATTTCATTAGTTACATTTTAGGATGGAATTTTAAAAGTTAAAGTACCAACAAATAATAAAGCAAGAAATGGAGTATAGGAGGACCCCTATACTGAATCAGACCATTGGCTTAGCTACCTCAAGTTTCCGAAGTGGATATGTGGACTTCAGCTCCCAGAATTCCCCAGGCAGCATGGTAATTCTGGGAATTAAAGTCCACACATCTGGAAGCTGCCATGTTTAGGGTACCCTGGTCTATATCAACTGGCAGGTATTATTCAAGTACCAATGGCTCTGCCAATAAACTGTATCCTTCCTTTGTTAGTGTGGAAGAATGAAATAGTGTAACTACATATGTTATGACCTATCTGGGGTAGTTAATGTCTCAACAGTCCTTTAAGGCAGGGGTCCCCAACCTGTGGGCCATGGCCCACTAGTGGGCCGCGGCCTGTTAGGAACTGGGCCGCACAGCAGGTGAGCGGTGATGGTCCATTTGATTGGCTCCTGCCTGCAAACCCCACCCCCGTCCATGTGATTGGCTCCTGTCTGCAAACCCCGCCCCACCGGTCGACGCGATTGGCTCCTGCCTGCAAACCCTGCCCCCCTGGTCCATGGAAAAATTGTCTTCCACGACCGGTCCCTGGTGCCAAGAAGGTTGGGGACCCCTGCTTTAAGGCATTATGAGATAGAGAAATACACAATACTTGTACGTGGAACTGGTTGGCTACTAAGGCGGTTCAAAGCGTTTGAAGGAGTGCTTCACTGACCACATTGCTGTGAAGATCTTCTCCCCAAAGTGCTGAGGCAGCAACACCCTTTGGAAGATTAACCCAGCTGCTTTAAATATCTTTTCCAAGTTGTCTCTACATGTAAGCACATTCATAAGCACTTTACCTTGCTGGCAGTCCTAGTGGAAGTGTTGTCAGTACATAAATACAGATATGCAGCTGATCCAAGAAACAGTTTGAAGCAGCTTTTCCAAACTTTCCAGAGGACCCAGCTGCCTTAACATTTCAAACAAGGACACTTGGCATCCTACAGGCTACCATGTAATGCTAAGGATCTGCCTTTCCTGGATTTATTTTAAATCTTAAGAAGATTATTTTTTTGCCCTTACCCCATTAGCTAGTCAGGAGAGCTATCTATTTTCATTTAGGCTCTGGTTTAACTTTTGTAGCTCTTGTTCCAGGATTCAAGGTCTGTTTGGCAAACATATGGTACAGCAGCAAATGTTGCAGCTGTGGGCTGGCACGATCAACTGGTTGGTTAGCCAAAGAAAGCCAAGTGTTACCATTATGTTCTGTTCTCACCTTTAGCCAAGGAAGCTGTAAAGGCGATAACAAGTTCCCACAGTTTTCAATGCAAGACTTTTTCAGTACAAGTCCTGTAAATTTCTCTCTCTTTCTTTCTTTTTCTGTATAACCAAACCAAGCAACCTACATGAATACATGAATTCTTTATTGCTGCCAAGGCCAGCAACTTAAAATAGCCTAGAAAACAAAATGTCTAGACAATAATACAATAGATGATAAAATAGACAATAACACAAAGTCAATAGGAGATTATATACTACAGGGTAGATAGAGGGGATAGATTCCCACTTTTGCTGATGTCTTCTCATTATCTGTTACTCCATTCTACATTTTGCTACATTACACACAGTACTAGGTCACCTGCCACAAATAAAAACAGAAGAGAAAGAATTCATCTGGGCTCTGATACTTTGGTTGCATTCTATAGAATTTGCATTGTACCAGAGCATGCCCAACTGTTTCAACTACCCCCAGACTGCAAGGGGAGGTAACATACGGCCCACTCCGTGCTGTCAATGGGAAATGGTTGTCTATATCTTGTCATACCTTAAAGATTTAAATTGGGATTAAGTGGGGCAAATACTGAATTTTGGTGAAAAGGGACTCTTGTTGGAAGAAGGAAATACAGATAGCAGCACTGTAGACCAGACCTGTGGGGCTAAGAGATCCCATCATGTCAATCTAATACCATCTCTTTATGAATTTGGTACATTTCCTTCCATGACCAACCCGTTCAGTGATTGTCAACCTTCTGAATCTTACTCTTACCATTCACCTTATCCAAGCTCCTGAGTCCCTAAAAACAAAAGGCTAACTTTTTTTGAGAAAAAAGTACACATAAAGTGTCTGCTATAGTCTTTATCATTATAGTTAGTTTTGAGGACATGCGATAATGCAATTGCTGGTACTTCAATAATTGTAAAATATTGTGTGAAAATTAAAGAGGACTAGCAGCAGTCGTCCCTAAGCTGAGGTCAAGAAATACATCTACTGTAAGTAATACGAGCTAATAGGGGATGAAGTAATGTTTGCAGATCACTGGCTGACAAATGCTGATCTAGTAACTAAGTGTAGAATAATACTTTTAGATAGCCAGCTTTTTGTCCATCTGCATTTTAATCCCACTGCTATTATATCTTTAGTCTTTCCATCAGATAGTGGGCTTCCTCAGTCTTACCCCCAAATAACTGACATGAGCATGTGCAGCCCCTTCCTCTGAAAAAAAGATTGCATGATTTTGATACACATGAAAATGGAAGATAGAGACAGAGAGAGAGAGAGAGAGAGAGAGAGAGAGAGAGAGAGAGAGAGAGAGAGAGACAGAGACAGAGACAGAGACAGAGACAGAGACAGAGAGCCTGTTTCAGTCCTTGTGCTGACTATCCCAATAGTCTATGATTTATCTTGTGGACATCCTGCGGCAATTGGAGTCATTGGAGTGATATTGCCAGGGGTAATGCTTGTAAAGCATTCTTACGTGACAAACATTCGGTCTGGTGTAGTTCTAGGGTTGGATTAGAACTGGAGAGAGCCAGATTCACATCCCCATAGAGCTCACTCATAGGGGGAACTATGAGTTGGTCATCCCTCTCAGCCCAACCCACTTCATAGAACTGATGTTGTGGCAACAAAACTAAGGGAGATTCCCATGTTAACATCCTAGAGTTCTTAGATAAAAGGCAGGCTATAAATGTGATGATGATGATGATGATGACGACAAGTGATTACTTTCTTACACAACTGCCCTTGGGTATGCGGTTCTGGGGTGCACTAATTTAGGTTTGTGGTTGAGGTTATTATTGAAAAATGAATACTATTGGTCTTCTCCAGATGGCTCCTTGTCAAGCCCCACACATTTATTCACTTCCTTCCTTTCTGAAATGGCCTCAGTTTCTCTCTCTTAAATTGCTCATACCAAAACTCAACTGAAGTCTTCCAAGGCGGGACTCCCCAAAAGTGTTGGTTATGACCTCCCACATGAGCATTCACTGAGACAGAGCTGGAGGAATGTCAGAGATAAGGAGGGCAAAGGCAATGGCCTCAAGCAGCTACTGATGGGACAGGATGGAAAGCAGTGAAGGGACCGTTCTCAGACTTGTAATTTCCACTGACAAGGAAGGAAGGGGAGTCTCTTGTGAGCTGTTGTGTTTCAAGGACCAAATAATTTTGCTGGTCTTATTACATTCCCTGACTTGGAAGAGTCATATACTGATCACACTCAGGCAGCAAAATGTCTCACATCAGTCTTTCAAGAGTAATTGCTCTCCTAAATAGAATGCCTTTTATAGGCATCCAGCATCTCCAGACTCTTTTTTAAATTAGGAAGCTATTGTGATGAACCTAGCACTGGCGTGACCATCATTAATCCCTCCCCCCTCCCAAATCCAGATTTTAAAGCAAGTACTGCTGATCACTGCTTGATTAGCCAGAATTTCACTCAACCGCTAATTATACTCCTGTTGTTCTAAGGCATGCATTAAATTTCCCTTTGTAAGAAATCATCCTAGTTGAAAAATAAATAACATCTGTTTCTAATCTCTTTAATGCTGGATTATCAGCCTCTGGTACTCAGTGACTTCTAAGCAGTTTGTGAATACTGAGTTGAAATGGAAGTACCAGTCACATAAGTTTTATTTGCCCATCACTGAGTCATCAGTATGGATTTCCATCCTTCTAATATTTTGCAGATGAACATCATCTCTCCTGCATACTAGCAATCCTCCATTATCAGCATTAGGAACATGGAACAATTCTTTCCCTTATTGGCCCCAAGTCCTTTATATGGTAAGAGCCCCCCGATTGGGGGAGATGGGCAGTCATATAAATTTAAATAATAAATAAAATAAATAAATGATCCCTAAAATCGTAGCATAGGTTTTAGTGCAGAAATCTTTATTCTCTTGCAATAAATTGCTTTGCCTTTATATTAAAATGTTGACAACTTGAGAGCCTAAGAAAGATATGAAACCTCAGACTTGGAGATGAAGCAAGGGAGGAGGGAAAGGCAAGATTCATATACATTTCATCACAATCCATGGTAGGAGGTACAGGTAGTCCTCGCTTAATAACCATTCATTTAGTGATGGTTCAGACTTACAATGGTGCTGAAAAAACGACTTATGGCCAGTCCTCACACTTATGACCATTGCAGCGTCCCCGTGGTCACGTGATCACGATTTGGGCACTTGGCAACCAGTTTGCATTGATGACTGTTGCAGTGTCCCAGGGTCAGGTGATTGCCATTTTCAACCTTCCTGGACAGCTTCTGGTAAGCAAAATCAATGGGGAACCATGTGATTTGCTTAATGACCACGTGGTTTGCTTAATACAGGGGTGGGTAACATCAGGCCTGCGGGCCGTATACGGCCCGTGAGGCTCCCGCCTAAGGCCCGCGGGGCTCCCGCCTGCAAACCCCACCCCTTCCACACAATTGGCTCCTGCCTGCAAACCCCGCCCCCCACTGCTTGTGATTGGTTACCGCCCGCAAACTCCGGCCCCCGTTCCACGGAAATCCCAGAAACCCCACCCCCCCGGTCCCCGGTTATAAATATCCAAATGGCCCTTGGCATAAAAAAGGTTCCCCACCCCTGGCTTAATACCTGCAGTGTTTCGCTTAATGACCGCTGCAAAAACGGTTGTAAAATTGGGTCAGGTTTGCTTAATGACCACTTCACTTAGCAACCGAAATTCCGGTCCCAATTGTGGTCGTTAAGCAAGGACTACCTGTAATGCTTTTTAGCCACACCAGACTCCTGGTGAAAATTCTTCTTGAAGTTGGCTCAGGAGAGAAACAGGCTACAAATAGGAACATGGATCGGGGGGGGGGGGGATTTTCTTAATGACTTCAGCATTATTTGCAGAAAACTTTTCCTTAAGGGAGATGAAACTTTAAATGAATTGCAAAAAAAAAGAAAAGCATTTTGATTTTCATCATGAACCACATTGATCAGAATAGGAGAGGGGGAAATCATTCTAATAGTATTTTAAAGTCATTGTAATAAATAACAAGCCATTCATTATTCATCTACTTTTGATTTAACAAATAGTTTGAGCAATAAATACATTCTCCATCTAATGAAAATTGGTATAATAATTCATAAATAGCAAAGTAGGTTATTTGAACATTCAGATCTATGCTTCTAGAAATGCATTAGGTGTTCTCATTTTTAATCCCACTAAGTATCAGAAGTTGTGTCTCATTAGAGTTCTTAGGAAAAATAATATTGCAAAAGCACAAAGCCACTGATGGCAACATCTGCTTTTTTAACATTAACTGCTCTTCTAACATTAACTGTAACTTAGCAAATGTTGGTATCTGGGGTTGACAGTGCAAGCCAGTAAGTGTAAATGTCTTAGATTCAATGTGATTTGTTTTGACTGAATGATTGATTGAAGTTTTCTCCATTTCTAGCCAAGCAAACTGAAAGGTATTAAATAAATTTTGCTAACTGTAATTATCAGAAAGGTTATCCAAAGCCAGGATCAGAGAATAAATCTAGTAATCTTATAGAATTGAGCTGAACAAGCCCCAAATTATTAGTTAAAAAAACAAAACAAAAACAGGAAAATCACAGCAATGAGCTTTGATCCAACCATAGAGAAATCCTTATAAACGTTGACAAGCTGTTCCCACATGTGAGGTTCTAAAGATGTTCTGAATACTTGGAGGTCATCTCATTGTGTAGATGGTATATGGACGTCAGGAATTTTCAGTGCCATTTTCTAGTCTGTCTTAATCACCAATATTTGTTGCCTCTGCCAGTGTTCCTTCTACACTGGATGGTTTTGGATCCTCCACTCAGCATGGAGAAAAAATTGAAAAGGAGGTCAATGTGTGAATGGGATAAGGTCTGAAAAGGAGATATTAAATGAAGCCATTGGAAGGGGGAGTTGGATGGGCATGAAAGAGACAGAGGGAGAAAGTTCTGAGGATGCATTGTTTTCCCTCACTGTGATGATGGATGAAGTAGGAATCAGCCTGAGCTTTGTATAAAAGAGAACAAATAGAACTGGAGATGATTGCATGATAGATGAATGAGATCACAAATTTATGGATGCCCATCAAGTACTTTTCCTCTGCAAGAATGCAACCAAACAGAAAGGAAATAATCTGTGTATTTTTTCCTATGTAGCTGAAAAAGTGCAATGATTTTAAAATGGCAACACATAGCCAATTTCTTCCTTACTTTTGGAAAATGTACCCTTTTCCTTAAAGCTGGAGTTTGCCACTTTATTTATTTATGGCCTGGGGACACCTTTCTCTGAAGACTTTAAATGGGGAGGTGTTGATAGAGTGGTATCTCCAGAGGCAGAAGAGTTGAATATTTTGATAATGGTGGGTGGTTGTGGATCACCATTGCCTCCTTCCTAGGGCTGAGAGAGAGTGACTGGCTCAAGGTTCTCAAAAACACACAACCCTTCTTCAAACAGATTTTCCCAGAGATTTTAACAATATCCACTATGAATGTATTTCCATTCACAAACATCTCTTTGTTGTTTGTTTGTTTGTTTGTTTCAATTAAGTAGCCACTCACTCTCCAAGCAACTTTGAGTGTCCAACAACATTAAACATCTATCTGTTCTTGTTGAGTGGGCAGAGGCAATCAGAGAGAGATTGTCCCTGAAATATCCTGGTCTTTTCCCATGAAAGTCTTTGTAGGTGATAATGTTGAATTATACCCAGAATTATACTGTGAATTGTACCCAGAAACCTACCTGTAACCAGTGTAGCCTATACAGGAGTGGTGTTATGTGGTCATATTGAGGTGTACCCATAACTAACCATTCTGCTCCATTCTGGACCAGCTCTAGCTTCCAAGTAGTCATCAAGGGCAGACCCATTTAGAGTGCATTGCAGTAATTCACACAAGAGATCACCAAAGCTTGTGTGACTGTGTGCAGAGCCTAGAATGGTTGCAGTTGGCACACAAGATGGATTTGGACAAAGACCTTCCTAGCCACAGCGGTGAATCCTTGAGCAGCAGCTGCAAGCCCAGGAGTGGAGGACCCTCAGATTGCACACCAGTTCTGACTGGGTAATGCACCCTTCAGAATTAAGGTGGAAGTTGTAACAAGCATTGAGTACACTGCAAAAACTAGTGAGCAAAACCAGCAACCAATGTTCTCCTTCCCCTCTGCCCAAAGTTCATATTGCAGGCAAAAGGGTAATAGCCTGAAGTGATCAATTTCATGGCAACCAAAGGAATTGGGCTACTTCTTTGCTCTACTACACATTCAATCCTTGTCCTCCTGCTGCTCTTTCATGGCATCTAGTAATTAGTGCTTTCCAATATACAGAGGCCAGGCCCACCTAGATGGCCACTGTCTCTGCCATACTACTCAATGTTGAACCAGGCAAGCTCTGCCACCATGCCACCAGTTAGTTGGCTGCTTCTGCCTTTGCCAAGCAGCTGATTTCTGCTGCCACTAGCACCATTGCCATATAGCTGATGTCACACTGGATCAGCAGGTGCTACTGGGTCTTCCACCAACTCCTGCTCAGGTAGCCTTAGACCAGTCTGAAGCCAAGGCTAAAATCTTCCAGCATCCACTGGGTTGATCTTCTCTGGCCAAAGTGGAGGCTCTTGATATTTCTCTTATCTGTGCCTACACCACAGCCTTGGAACTAGCAAGGAACTCAGCCAACACTAGATGGTCTCTCAACCTTCTAGAGCTCCAACTGCTCCACAGCTGCTCCACAACCTCTATACATATAAGATACCATCTAACTCTGTGCACTGTCTTGTTATGTACTCTGACAAATCAGGAAACCTGTCCCAATGCCATGTAAAGAAAACAAATGCTTATGAGTGTTTACAACTAGGTACTTATTAACAAGAGAGATTTATTTATTTATTTATTTATTTATTTATTTATTTATTTATTTATATTTCTAACTTATATCACCGCCCATCTCCCCCCATTCCGGAGGGGACTCTGGGCGGTTTACACAATTTATATGCAATTAAAACATATAAAAATTTATAAAATAGAATACATAATTTAATTAAATATATAAGATCCAAGAGGCTCTGATGTTAGGCTTTAAAGAACCCTATGGAGCAAGCCAAGGAGATAAGACCATTCTGACTCTAGAACTTTTAATACTTGCACTACTCAGAGATATTTTAACAGAAAAAGGGAGAAGAGTTTTTAAAATATTAGAATTAACAGTAGCTAATACTTTCAACTTTATGGCTTTTGAAATGAGTACCTTTGACTGGAAAATGTCATGCAGATATTTTTAATAGCATCTTGAGATCCAGAAAAGAAAAGAAAAAAATCAATCTTGTTCTTATTTTCCCATCCAAATTAATAGGGAGAAAGATGCTTAATTAATTTGCCAATTTCACTCAGAATTCTGCTCTACAATTCTTTAGGGTTCTATCCATAACCATCTGAGTAGTCCTTTCATAGTTTTAGCCCTGGTGAAAATGCTTTTCAAAAATATACCAGTAATATTATGGAAACATGTAGGTTTTATACTCTGAAGAATTATTTTGGTAAAAACCTCTGGAAAACCAATAAGATATTTTTACCCAATTTCTCAGTAAAATGAGCATTGTTCCTATTTCCTATCTTCTGTCACTGAGAAAAGGCACTTGGAACATGTCTAGAATTGCTTACTGTTGTTGAAAATGATATCTCCCCCCTCCCTCCCTCCCTCCCTCCCTCCCTCCCTCCCTCTCTCTCTCTCTCTCTCTCTCTCTCCAAGGTCATCCAGTTGGTTTTGTGCCTAAGGCAGGACTAGAATTCATGGTCTCATGGTTTCTAGCCTTATGCCTTAACCACTACACCAAAATGGTTCTCATATATTTTTATTTAACCATATTAAAAAGAAGAATATGACCCAGGCGAAGCCAACGACTTTCAAAATATATATCAATATACACATACACAAATACATACACAATCATTAATATACAACTTTTCTGGCTCTGATTGCTTCATTCATTTCTGAGTGGTGGGTCATTTGCCACATGTGTATACATACACGTACATAGTTCCATCCTTGAATTCTTCTCCCATGCTATTACCGTCACATCACATCCAAGGATAGTATACATGAGGATTTCTATATACCCTTTTTCCCCAGTGTTGGCAGCCCAGTCATACTGGAGAAGTTGGTACATGTGAGCATCATATTCATATCTTCTCTCTCAGTATAATTGGAGAGGAAGGGAAGGGAAGATAAAATACATAGATATTTCCATGAACTTTTCAGGAAGCTTTAAAGTATCAGCTGTGACAAGTTGGTACCCACTAGTAGTATGTGAAACATCTTTTATTTTGAAACAGTTCACCCTCAAAATGCGGTTTTGAGCTTGAAATGGCTATTCCAACATTACTGGAAGCGTTACCATGATATTCTGAGCATTTCGAAGGTAACCCAAGATGCATATGGTCCTATTTTGAACTTCAGACCCTTCCAGAATGACTGAAACAGAATCAAAACACTTCCAGTGGTGTCAAAACAGCATTGGAGAACTTTCAAGGAGCCCGGTAAATTGTAGCAATTGAAGCAATTCTGAATTCCGTTTTTTTCACATTTCTAGTTTCCACATTTATCTACCATGATTCTAGTAGATTCCAAACTTAAAATATTATAACAAATACAGGAAAAGGGTCAGACAGTTCAATAAACTGCAGCTAAATTGATCTCTCATAAGGAAGAAGGATTTTATTTGGCATTTAAAAGAAAATTGAGGTCACAAGTTAAGTCTATGATGGGAATGTGTTCCACATTTGGAGCATCATAACCCAAAAAGTCTTCTCTCTCATCGTTATCCTTTTCTTTTCTAACAGAGCCTGTCTAATTGTCAGACATGTAGGCATGAGGTGTGACACTGTTTGAGATGTTCACTGCAGTGAGAGAAAATAATTTAGTATGTGGTCTCCTGGGAAGGAAGGAAGGAAGGAAGGAAGGAAGGAAGGAAGGAAGGAAGGAAGGAAGGAAGGAAGGAAGGAAGGAAGGAATCCTTCAAATCCAGGGCATCAGTGGGGGTGCAGTCAAAAAAGTCAAGAGAGCTGACACGGCCAGATGATCAAAAGCCCTCTTGACATTTTGACTCCCCTCCATTGGACACTCTTATTCAAACTCTATCTTTGGCTGGATTCCTCCCTCCATTATTTTGAACTGATTAACTATATGAATATGTAATACATATTAGCTGATTTACATTTTTCCAAACTATACCAACTGAACCTTAATTTCTCCTATCAAGAGATTCCTTCTCCAGCCACAAACATAAATTTCAGGTTATTGCTTCTGAATTTGTAGTCTTTTGGCTCTACAATCCTTAATAAATGATCTGGTAAGATTGTAAGCCATGCAGAGTGGGCTGATGATTGGAACAGCACAAAAGTAAGATAGGAGATAGGAGATAGTTTGATTTAGCGGTTAAGGCAACGGGCTAGAAATCAGGAGTCTGTGAGTTCTAGTCCCACCTTAGGCATGAAAGCCTGCTGGGTGACCTTGGGCCAGTCCCTCTCTCTCAGCCCAACTCACCTCACAGGGTGGTTGTTGTGGGGGGAAATAGGAGGAGGAAGGAGTATTGGGTATGTTCGCTGCCTTGAGTTATTTAAAATAACAATAAAGGAATGATAAAAAAAGATAAGATGATAAGATAAGATATGACATTCATAAATAGGGTCTTTCTTTTTTCTTTTGGCTTCCCAAGGCTTTGAATATTTCTTGTAGCATGACACATATCTTACAAAAAAGAAAAGAAAATAATAACCGTCTTCTGAAGTACACATTCCTTCCAGTCCAAACCAGTGGGCAGTTTTGCCAGTTTAGACCCTATAAATGGGAATATTACAGGCCAGTTCTTGCCATTTTCTATACTCACAATCATATACAAAGTACCATACAACTAAGTTCCACCTGGCTGAGCAGTTGGCTTATAACAATTTCAGCAGAGTGTACAGCTATTTATTTTTAAAAAAAGAAAAGTAGTATTTATTTGTAAAACCCAAGGCCTTCTGGAGATTTGTTTTTCTCAGGTCTGTTTGTCACAAATCTCCACATTTCTTTTCCCTGAGATTGTTACATGATATGTATTATGTCACTGAAACAGATCTAAGCTGTTTTTCAATAGTTGGCTCCTGAAACATGAACTTGGGTAATAGATATTCATTTCAGAACTACAGTACAAGCGCTCACATAATTGTTTCAGAAGCAGTTTGTGCTGGGAAATTACCCACCCACCCCAACACCTGCCTTCAGAGAAAGTTTTGATTCAGAACACAAAGGTTCAAAGTTAGCCTACCATGATTCCTAACATACCACAATTAGAAAGCCTTGGCTTTAGGAGCCTGATTTATGATTCATTTTCTGATGAGCAGGATTCCATTTTCTTGCCTTGACTTTGGCCTCTCCGTATGATAATGCCCAATCTCCTGGCGGCCCCTGATACAGCTCTGTGACCCGGCTTCTATTTCCAGCTGATGCCCTGGGCAAGGAAAAACTTGAAGCTGCTAATGTGAGTTTTCCTTCCCTAGGAAGTATAAGTGTGTATAGTTTGTATAATAAAGCTACCTCTTGTAAATATGAGAGGAGAAGCCTTCAGCATCCTGGACTGTGGGTTGTACCATACCATAATGCATCCCTGCCACATGACCTATTATTTCTAATAGGTGCATCTATGCCTTTTTTCTTTGCTGTCATTAGTCCTTTCCTATCCTTTTTTCTTTGCTGTTAAAAGTGGTGGCCTTTGGTTCTTTGTGGTTTTACTCAAGTCAATCTCTTCTGTTCCTTCTGAAGTACTTTGACGTCGACTTAGAGATCCACAGTGTTTCAATTTGCCTCTTGTTTTTGGATGCCTCCAATGTAGAGTCTTAAGAGATGCTACACCTCATGATCAATGGTCACACATTTTATGGTGAAGGCTCCCATCCTGATTGTATGCTGGCTGTGCTTAAGTACCAATGGTGACATTTCATTCTTCCTACTTTCAGTTTCATCTCACCAGTCATTTAGCTCTTGAGCTTCAAGTTCTGCATGCTTGTTCACTTTAGAATTATGCTGATGGGGCTCTTGTCTGTCTGTCTGTCTGTCTGTCTTCTATATCATAATTCAATAACTCATTTTGATCTTTAGTAATGCTTTCCATTAGCTTGCATTTCTAGAACTTACCTGTGCTTCTGTTTCCTCCATCTTGAAAATGCTGGCAGATACCAAAGGAGAATCCTACCTGGATTCTCTCTGATCAACAGGTCTTGTTCATCAGAAAGAGGAATCACTGTTCAGCTATAATTATAAGCATAATTATTTTCTAAATTGATCCCAAGTACTGCTACAATATGATACATGTCAGAGGGGAGAGGAATACAACTGGGATGTGAGTTGATCAGTACATGCGCTATGAATATGTATAGCTGGGAAGATGAGCTGTTGGAAGAACTAATGTTGGATATACAAGCATCCCTTTGAAATTTTGCCAGGATTTGTCTCCTCTGGTCTGGGACAGTGATTGGAGAAATCATCCCAATATTAATTGATTGTAGGCTTTGGTTTGTGGCTATTTGCAGCAAGGACATAGAAGTATCATGGAACATAAAACCATATGCTTCACTGTTAATCAGTACAGTTTTAATAAATATAATCTGTATTGTTTATTTGAGTTTGTACTTCCAGCTAGGTATACCAACATTCAGCAAATATATGTAGCATTCACATTATTCTGTAAGGTGGGTTTATAAACCAAGACCACAGATGAAAGTGTGATAAGCTTACTAAATGACTTAATGCTTTAGGTTTTTTTAAGGAGGCACAATTAAATACTGTATCTGCTAGCCTCTTTTGTACATTTTCATGGTTAGAGGTTAAGGAGAAAAATCTGGGTTATTTGATAGTAGGTATGGTCCCCCTGAACTTCATTTTAGCCCAAGAACATGTCAGCCCTACTACATTGAGTAAAGTATTGAAGCGGAACTGGTAGATATAAAAAGAAAGTCAAAAGCATATGAACTGTAATGCATAAATGGGGAAAGAAACAGAGTGGATCAACATCTTGACTGCATAGTCTGTCAATTTAATTTTTCTGATCTCATATCTGGATTATCTTTTTTATGTTCTTTAAAAAAGCTGAAGATGTTGCATACATTGTGTGAGCTTTTCCCCTCTAAATATACAAATTAATAGAATTCTTTGTGGTATACCCTTTTGGGGAGGGTTCCCTATTGTAATGCATTTGTATAGACCACTTTGGTCTAGTGGTTAAGGCAACGGGCTAGAAACCAGGAGATTTCTAGTCCCACCTTTGGCATGAAAGCCAGCTGGGTGACCTTGGGCCAGTCCCTGTCTCTCAGCCCTAGGAAGGAGCCAATGGCAAGCCAGGAGACTGAGAGCTCCAGTCCCGCCTTAGGCATGAAAGCCGGCTGGGTGACCTTGGGCCAGTCACTTTCTCTCAGTCCAACTCACCTCACAGGGTTGTTGTTGTGGGGAAAACAGGAGGAGGAAGGAATATTAGGTATGTTTGCCGCCTTGAGTTATTTAAAAATATAATAAAGGTGGGATAGAAAGTAAATAAAATAAAAATAAATAAAATATAGTTCCCCTCCCCACGTATATAGACATATCTGTGTACCTGTTTTCTTAAATTACTCAACTTTGTACACATTCAGATTGGAGAAATTTAGAATTATACAAAGGTTAGCTGAGTGACCTGTAGAGCTTGAAAATAGATTATACCAAGCATATGGAATTATATAAATAAACAAACAAATAAATACATATTTCATTTAGCTAGAAGCCACTTTATAGTTAGTTTGTTCTAAAAAAAATCCAAATTGTATGTTGTCTTTTAAAATTCAACAGGCATAATTTCTTAAGGTCTCAACAATATGTTTTCCAAAAGAATATTTGTGGGCCCTAGACAAGTTATTATACTCACATTAATATAGCCATGTTGTGAGATGAATGCAATTTCCATTTGGAAGGCACATATAATAAACAAACGTACAACCAAAATAACAAACCCTATATTTTAAGACAGGTCTTCCACTCTTCAAATGTTTGTAACTGGCATTCCTATAAACCTGATGCTCTGGAAGCAAGTTAATAGTAGCAAATCTAATGGTGTTTTGCTGCAGCTAGCTGGGAATATGCACCAGAAATAAAACAAAAGGCTCCCTAAGAGTGAAATTAATTTTAGGAAGGCCCACAGAGTTTGCTCAAAATTATTTCGAAACCCAGAGTTTGTGGCATCATATCCCCAGGAAGCCTCAGCTTTCTAACTCCATAAAGCAGAATTCAGCATACCAATTGTTTGGGAGATGTATGTATTGAAACTTCAGAGAAAAGTGAAAAAAGTAGTAGCATAATAAAATACCACCTTGAAAGATCAATTACCCTGCTCCTAAATCCTAGGGAAGTGGGATTGGTTAGCACACGCCCATGAAATCAGTCCTTGGTTCATGGGTGGAACACATGTCTATGGCTCTGCTTCACCCATATCTAGAGAAGCAAATGAACTCCTATATTGCCCAACTATCCATTGTTTCAGACAGAGATAAGCAAACTGTTATAACCCCCACCTCCACCCCGTACTACAATTCCCACATATTCTTGCTGTTTGCCAAGGTTGATTGACATTATAATTAAAAAACAAAAGAAAACAGTGAAACTGGCGGACACTTGGTTGTCTATTCCTGGTTTCAGATACCCTATCTCAGAGCTTTCCAAACTGTGTGTCACGACACAAAAGTGTGTCGCCACACACAGTCTGGTGTGTAGCCACACAACCTGGAAGCGCTGATCATCATCAGCGCTTCCAGGTTTTCCCGTGGCGACACACCAACTGCAGCGCGCAAAACCCGAAAGCAGCAGCAGCGCTTCCGTGTTTTTGCGTGCTGCCACAGTTCCGGGTTTTCCCGCGGCGACACAACAACGCCGGTTGGTGTATCGCCGCGGGAAAAACTTTGGAAAGCCCTGCCCTATCTCATAGCAAATACACCTTCAAGGAAAAAAAAAGTGGCTGACTTTTAAAGATATAAGTGCAGGCTAATTTGGACCAATCACATTCCCATACAGTTGACTCTGTAGTCTTTTAAATGGCATCAGCATTTTTCTTTATTTTCTGAGGCTCAGAGCTTGATCGTAAAAATTCACTCTGCACCATACATCACAGTCCAAAAACATATTTTCAGCTTTGCTGTTCTTGAAATTTATTGTTGTAAACATGCTTTTCCCCAACAGTGCTATTCACAGCCCTCCGTTGTCTCTATAGATTGTAGAATGAAAATGACTTATTGATATTTTTCTCCAAAATTCTAAACTGATGGCTATAGCTATAAATACAGCTAGAGGAATTTATTTATCTATTTCTTCCTTTCCTTTCCTTTCCTTTCCTTTCCTTTCCTTTCCTTTCCTTTCCTTTCCTTTCCTTTCCTTTCCTTTCCTTTCCTATGCCAAGATCTCACAGGCTTTTTCATATTGTTTCTGTAAATTAATTTCTTCTGTGTTTTACGTAAGAAAAATATGGCAACTAGGTTATGCAAATAAAACATGACTCCAGTTGAACACCCACATTGGCGTTATGGATAGCCTGCCCAAACCTGCTTTGCTCCATATCAAGGCATTGCCTCAATCTGGACTTTTGGAGTGACTCCATTTGAGGAAGTAGCTTAACTCAAAATGTCACTGACCCTCAATGCCTTGAACTGAAGTATCTTAAATGGCTCACCTCAGTCCAACTGATCACTTTGCTCTGGTGGAGCGTGGCCTCTGTCTCTGTGAGAAGAGATGAAGGACAGAGTTCATGGCAAGCAAGAAAACCCTTGTGTATCTATTGGGGAGTTTAGGCAGGTTGGTGGTTCCTGATCCCTGAAACAGATAAATTCACTTAATAATATGACTAATGAAGAAATAAGTACCTGTCAGCATTCTCAATAGTGGTAACTCAAATAGGTTGAACTATGGACTGTTAATGGAAGTTCATGTACTACTTTGGTTCTACAGAGTGATTCATGGATTTAGAGTTGGGAGATGACTGTGGTGTATTAATTGTGTAGCATATTGTGGGTCATACTTACATGACTTTGATGCCTGTCTATAATTAGCCAGTTTGCAATGCCTTCATATTTTTAAATAGAATTGGCACTTTCTTTTTTGTGTAACTTTGCAACTGTTTTATTTATCTATTGGGATGGTGGTGGTTTGATTTCCTTCATTAATATTTCATTTAGTACAAGTATCATACAGCTACTTATTCTGGTTGTTGTTTTTTTGCCAGTTTATATGCAACACACATTTGTCTTTTTCACTTTGTTAGTGTATGTTTATATCATAGATTCCTACATTCATATACACTCACAACACCCTAATTACACCAATTCATCCTATTTGGCACAGATTTTAGCCCTTTCACTCATAGTTATTTTAGACTTTGATCATAAATTCAATAAATAATTCAGTGAATGTGTAATTAAACCTGTATATTCCCTTCAAGTACTCATCAACTTTGTTCCCCTAGATCAGATTACCTTCATCCAGATTTATTACAGATCCTTTTTTCTTTCAGTTTTCCAGACATACTGTATTCCTGTGGAGTCCTTGGTGCTCTCTGAGCCTTGTTGTTTTCTTGCAGACGTTTCATTGCCAGACTAGGCAACATCTTCTCTTCGACTGATACTGTATTCCTCTCTTTCCTTTCATTCATTCATTTGTACTGTCTCCCATTTATTCCTTTGACATTTCAAATTCTAGTCTTCTGTATGACACAGTGATCATTAGATGGGCCCACAGATATTGACTCCTGCTGCCCATGAAGGCTTTGATAAATTGAGACTTTCATATAATACTTTTAAATAAGTGGGAGAAGTAGACTATGTTACTAGGTATAGTGTTCCCATGCCACATGCAGTATCCCCTGCTAATGATAAAGTTAGTATTAGTATATTTATTCCCAATGCTTCTACTCCAAAAGGAATGATGATTTCTCAAACTTCCATCAGCACAGTATTGGATCACACATTCTAGACCTTCTAGAGACTATGAATCTCTCTATTAGGATTGGAAGATATAAGTAATGGCATGTCATCCTGATGAGAGCATAGCTTCTGAGCACCATAGCAGGTCATAGGTTCCAACTTCTTCCACTGCCACACATGTTCTGTGACCTTCTTAGCTGACAATGATATCTGGATTTGCCCATAGTAGACCCCTTGATCAGGGTTATTCTAGAGATATATGGTAGTCATCATCATCTTGCAGATGTGCCCATGATATCCTGGACATCATCTGTAATTAATATATGTTTATTTATTTATTCATTTTCTATCCCACCTTTATACTCCTTCCTCCTCCTATTTTATCCACAACAACAACCCTGTGAGGTGAGTTGGGCTAAGAAACAGGTTGACTGGCCCAAGGTCACCCAGCCAGCTTTAATCAATGTTTTCCTTCCAAGAACTTAATGAACTCAAAGAACTTCCAAGAACTCTTTAATCTACAACTACCTCCATCAATCCTCTGACCTTCATATATGTTAAATATATAACTTTCTATCAAAGAACTTATATAATCATTTCATAAGTTTTTAAGAAAATTGGAAGAAATAAAGTCAGTGTGGTATAACGGTTAGAGTACATACTAAATTAGGGTCTGGAAAGCAAGTTCATGTCTCTGCTCAACTACAATTAGATCATTTTGGATTGGTCACTATTTTTTAATTCTAATCTACTTCACTGGTAGGGTGAAGACAAAATGGGGTATATAGAGGTGAACATTCAGTACAACTCTGTAATTCTTGGTGGAAGGGAAGAAAAATATTTAAAATAAAATGTGTAACTGTTTTGTACTTGTTTTGGCTTTTAAAAGAGATTTGAACATATGTGCTAAATAAACATGGTTATTTATTGGTTGACTTCGCAAATGAGCCTTCATGTATAATATTTTTTGAAATGATACAAAATCGTTCCACATTACTGCATCAATGCCATCTTCATGGCTTGTTTACTTGCTTGTTTCATTTTTATCCTATCCTTTTTTCCCCCAGAAGTTCAATATGACAATAAAGAACTAACCTTTCCCTTGCTTTATCCACAGTGAAAACCTGTTGGGTAGGGTAGGCTGGTGGCATGGTGGCTCAGTGGGTAAGATGCCAGCCTTGTCGATCGGAAGATCGCAAGTTCGGAGGTTCGAATCCCTAGCCCCGCATGACGGAGTGAATTTCCGCACTCGCCCCAGCTCTTGCCAACCTAGCAATTCAAAAGCATGCAAATGCAAGTAGATAAATAGGTACCACTTTGGTGGGTAGGTAACAGCGTTCCGCGCACTTCATGCGGCCACATGACCGTGGAAGCGTCTTCGGACAATGCTGGCTCTTCGGCTAACAAACGGAGATGAGCACCGGCCCCTAGAGTCAGACACGACTGCACAAATGCGCGGGGGGAACCTTTACCTTTAGGGTAGGCTGGCCAAAAGTGATTGGAGACCTGAATGTGTGATTGCCTAGTTTATTATTATTTATTTATTATTATTATTATTTATTATTTCTAACTTATATCACCGCCCAACTCCCCCCACAAGGGAACTCTGGGCGGTTTACAATCAAGTCAGCAATTAAAAACATATAAAATACTTTATACAATTATTAAGAATATAAAAATATAAAATCCAAGAGGCTGTATGTGATGTTTGCGAACCAAACTTTACGGTGCGAGCCATCCCCAGGAAGAGTTATTACTCATCCCGTCCCAAGCGAGGTGGCAGAGCCAGGTTTTCAGTTGTTTCCTGAAGGTCAGGAGTGTGGGGGCTAGCCTCACCTCAAGGGGCAGGATGTTCCAAAGGGCGGGTGCTACGGCAGAGAAGTTTAAACCTACATAACATTCTAACAACCACACCAAGGCCCTTCCTGATACAATTTCACTGTTGAATCCATAGCACAGGAAGGAGCTATTTTCTTTTTCCACTATTTACTATTTTTTAAATTATCTTTATTTTCTTTATGGTTTTTACTTTGTTAAAATTTTCTTCAATAAAAATTATATATATATCTCAGTGCTCAAAACCTGCCAGAGACCACTGTCTTGCAGTGTCCTCATGAGGAGCAACTGTCAGGGAGATAGCTGGTGGAGAAGGAGAGGGCCCCCTCCATCTCCACCAGCTATCTCCCTGACACCACTGTCTGGAGCACTTGTGGGTGGTCTCCCATCCTCTCTGTATCTGGAGAGGTTCGAAGAGCTGGTCTACTCTCCAGCTCTTCATCCTTTGCTGTGGTCTTCAGCTCTACTTTTCACGGAGCCGCCTTCAGTCTGCCATTTCTTCCTCCGGAAGTCATTATTATCCTATTGCTGATGCTGCTACTTTATTGAGAAAATCCCACCATACCAACCCCACACATTGAGGCTTGTTACTTTGTTTTGTCCTTAAAATTGTATCTTTGAAATCAGCGTCTACCTAAGTCAGTTATATTTCCATGATTAAAACTTGGGGAATTCACGTATCAGCTGTCACTTTTCACAAGGTTCATTATCACCATGTGAAGATTTTTTGCTCCCCTTGGAGTGAGGTTGTTTTAGACTAACTTGGCAGATGGCATGGTGCAGAATGTGACTTGGCTTGTCATTTTGCATTAGCCTGTTGTAATCCTTAGGCACTTTTCCCCCTTCCTGGAGGAATCAGTAGTGATTCCAAGCACAACAGGGAGACAGCCACGTTCTCTCTCAAATTGGCACCAAAGGAAGAAAAAAGTAATGCGTGCCATAGTGTTCACATTTTTCAGAATTACTTTGGTGTTGAAACAGTATGAGGTTCTTCTTGGGGTCTTTTCCCCTTTTCCTCCTTTTATTTAGTGTATATGAAAACTGATAGTCTGACTCATTCCTCTGACTTCCCATATTAAGAACCATGTTTTTGGGCCACAAAAGGTATCAGGAGATGAACCTGTGCCTCAACTGATATTTTTTAGGAATATCTTGCCTCTTGTCATGTAATAGCTATTTCGAGAAGCTGCAGACTATAACTTCCGTAGTAAATAGGGCCTGAAATGCCCCTGGAAATTCCAGCCTCTCTGCCAGAGACATTTAATGGGAAAATATCTGCCATGGCTTAAAGGACCATCCACGTTTGTGTTTTAAATAGCATTAATTGGATCACTGTCAGTTTTACACAAGACCTTTGAACGTTTTAGAGATGTGTGAACCCTCTCCTTGCCCCTGCCAGATGAAAAACTCCATTTAAATTTATAAATTATCAGATTCCTTCTCTCCAACAGTAATGTCCTACTTAAAAGAAGGAAACACTTATAATGAATTTGATAATGACTTTTATTTGATAAGTGACAGGAGGAAAAAAAAAGAGCAGTGATGTATAGGAAGAAAAGAGAATATAGATTTGTTCTAATAAGATACTTGTTCCCCACCCACCCCATCTCTTTCCCTGCTGACTGCAAACTAAGAAATAAGATTAAGAAAGGTCAAACTGAGACAATTTTATTAGGACTATGAACCAATGGAAAACTCCCCATGATAAAGAGGTCCCACCTTGAAATGTGCCAGGGACATTATGTTCGTGTAAATGTTCCCAAATTTCCGAAGTTCAACTGACTGGACATTTGGAGCAACCAGAGTGGTAACATCTCATAATATTTAGAAGTAGACAAGCTTAAGACAACGCTTGAAAATAGAAAAGGGAAGGGAATTCCTTCCTAAAGGTATCCTTGCAAATTCATCTTTCTCTAGTAACTCCCATTCACATTCGTCTATCGGCAACAACTTCAGACAATTTGGCTTTAATCTTTTATCAGTATTAACTCTGCCAAATTAGTCCTAATTCTTAGCCTAAATAGTGTAGTGTAGTGTAGTGTAGTGTAGTGTAGTGTGTACATCTTTAAGAGCTATGAAAACCAAAGCTTTCCCTTATAGTTGTGCATACCTTTTGGTGTTGATTCATAATCTCTTGGTTCCATGTTTTCTAACAAACAGCAACCATTATTTTATGAATTAATCTGACTCTTAAATTCAAACTCACAATTAACCATCATTGTTAAGGTGGCTTCACCTCATTGTGTCCTTTTGCAAGGATTCTTCCTTTCTAACTTGACTAAGAACCAAAAAGAGCTTAGTATGATTTCTCCCTTCAACCTCTTATACTTGTCTAGAAGAAATAAATGGAAGTGTGTTAATCTACTTTTGCAGATCACCAGATGCTTGCTCTTCTACTGAGTCATTAAGATTCATAACAAAGATTCTCAATGTAAAACATCTGCTCTATTTGTTTTGATTTTTCACTTTTTGACCTCAACTTGCATAGGAAAGCAAGTTAAAAAGAAAGATAATGTCTCTCCTATAACGAAATGTGAATACATGGTGCAATTCATAGTTGCATTAAGATAGATAGATAGATGATAGATGATAGATAGATAGATAGATAGATAGATAGATAGATAGATAGATAGATAGATAGATAGATGATAGATAGATAGATAGATAGATAGATAGATAGATAGATAGATAGATAGATGAGAGAATGTAGCAACTGTGGCCTAATCATGATTCTGTCCATTTGCATCATGTCTCCAGTAGCTGCATCCATGAGGGAGAGGGAGAGTTAAAAAAAAAAGTGAAGATGGCTGCTGCAAACATGCAACTCCAGGCCCTCTTCTTTGTAAATGCAGGCAGCAACAAAACATGTAGAAAAAGGTGGGGCTTAGATGGTGCAGTTGAAACTGCTACACCACCTGCTTGACCCTCCCTGTGGACACTGCTTTCCCTACTCATTAGAATCTTGTTTACCCAGACCACATTCAGTGCAAGCTCTGATCACCCAAAATTGTCCAAACGTGTCTTACGATATGCTTTGAGTGACACATTCCTAAGAAATTGTGAATCACTGCTACTTAATGTATATGTTCATTGTAGTTTACAAAATAGCATGGCAGGATCTGCACTTTTAAAGAGTTTATAATGCAAATGTTGTTTGTGGAGAAGTCAGTAACAAGGCAAGGGATGGGGGATGAACGGCAAAGATCACCCAAATAAAATTTATGTCTGACATAAAAGTTCATTCAGTGCAATCCTACGTGTGCTTATTCTGAAGCAAGCTGCACAGAAGTCAATGAGAGTCATCCGAATATTCCGAGGGCTCCAATCTCATGCTTCTTTTCACTTCGTTCTCTGTCAGGGAGTTCTTCTAGGTTTCAGATCTTGTTTTCTTTTCCAAGATGGAATTTCAAGCTTGGCACACAGCTCTCGACAGGTGTCTCGAAAGGCTTGTGGAACTAATACATAAGAACTGAATGAATCAGAGAGTGGACTCCCTGCTTAAAGAGACAGCGTTAACAGTCTGTTCTTCATGCTGTCAATGTAAACATTGCAATGCTTGCCATTTTCCTCCAAACTACCAACGAGCATATGCCAATAAAGCTGATAATGATAACTGAGACAGAAATTATGTCCCCCCACCATATATGCAGATAACATCATTCCCAGCATTAAAAACAATAAGTGTGAAGATAAAGAAATAGTGTTTGTTGCCTCTTTCTGGGAGGGGGGGAATGCCCCTACTATTTTGAAAATCAGTGCCATCAAACTACAAAGAGATAAGCTGTTTACTGTGATGCAAAGAGAAATCTGTTTAATTGAGTACTTTGATTTGTGTTTGTGTGCATGTGTATGTTTGTGTATGTGTGTATGTATCTACCTATCTACCTACCTGCCTTCCTACCTACCTGGCAATCAGTGTGGTGTAGTGGTTAAGGTTCTGAACTGGGGGTGAGATATCCAGGTTCTAGGCATGGAAGCTAGCTGGATGATTTTGGGCTAGTCCTTTTATATCAATCCTAGACTGGAAAGTTGAAACATATCTTTCTACTATCCTGTATTGGACCACCATGGTGGATTATAGTCCATAATCTTCAAAGAGGGGAGCCAGTTTGGTGTAGTGGTTAAGACATCAGGCTAGAAACCAGGAGACTGTGAGTTCTAGTCCTCACAAAAGGCAGCCGGGTGACCTTGTGCCAGTCACTCTCTCTCAGCCCTAGGAAGGAGGCAATGGCAAACCACTTCTGAGAAACCTGCCAAGGAAACTGCAGGGACTTGTCCAGGCAGTCGCCAGTGAAGATCATTCAGTGGCCTGTTAGAACCAGTGAATGGAGCAGAGCTTAACGTAGTATAAGCTCGTGCACAGAAAAAGAATATTGTTTAAAAACAGAGCCAGTTAGCATGTTAGAGAGATCCAGGTTCTTAATCTTACACCTTTAGCCCACCCAAGCATAAAGAATCACACGCTTAGATAATCCAGGTTCAAAAAGTAAGTACAAATACAAAAGAGTTCTTACATTTATTCAGTCCAGATACAGCATTCTCAGTAGATAAATGATGTTTCAGTTTCTCATTTCCTTTTCTCTAAACTTTGTGGACTCTTAGCCCTATAGCTGCTAAGAGCTGCGTGGAGTGATGGGGAAAAATCTCTTAGGCCCATCCATGGCCTAAGATAGAGATAGATAGATAGATAGATAGATAGATAGATAGATAGATAGATAGATAGATAGATAGGGAGAGAGCAGTATGCTTGCCACTCCGCTGGAGAGACTCAAAGAAGGAAGACTGAGAAAGAGGAAGTGGGAGTGGCAACAAAACAACTTCCTCAAAGACACAGAGAATTGCATCCTGGGATGAACTCATCTACATGCAAATGAGGCATCTTGATTTGCTGAATTTCCAACAGCCAGGAGTCAAAAACTGACTTGAAGGAACAAAACAAACAAACAAATACACACACACCACAAATCATCAAAGAAGAGGCTTTCATGCTGAGATGGGTTGATTCAAGTTGATAATCTTGTATAAACCTGAATATACACCATTTAATTTTGAGGTAAGGCAGAAACACTGGAGGAAAGTCTCCATAATAAACACCCTTAATTGTTCAACTCCACTCCTAGACCATATACTGTAGCTCTCTTGGAAACAATATGTCTATGAAGGTTCTCAGTCATCCAGGTGGAATTGTCTGTAGCTTGAATCATGTCAACTGGATTTCTATTTTCTTAATGGAAACGTTTCGCTCCTTATCCAAGGGGCTTCTTCAGTCTGAGCAAAGTTGGTAAGGGAATCCTAAATATGTTCCTAGGTAGCTGTGTGACCTTACACCTGGGGCTAGGTCATGGTTATATTGAGATGTAATTTTTAAGTCCTTTTATCATCTAATGGAGGGTCGTTAAAAACACCATGCTGCTGTTGAGCTTCTGAAATGGTCTTAATCTTCCTAGGCACAGAAGACAACACGGGGAGGAAGATGGGGGAGAGTTTGTGCCTGAGGCCCCCACCTCTATTCAAGGAAGGATTTTCCAAGTTGGCATAAATGGATTCCTTGACCCCTCTCTCAAACCACCTATCTTCTCTGTCTAAAATGTGAACATTAATGTCCTCAAATGAGTGTCCTTTTTCTTTTAGATGAAGATAAACTGCTGACTCTGGTCCTGTGGTGTTATTGGTGTTATATTGGAAACAATATGGAATTCTTATGAGTTGTTTGAAATATAAAAATTTCCACTTCCATATTGTGGCCAATATAGTGGTTTCCCATTCAATACTAACCAGGTGCAACCCTGCTTAAGCTTTGTTGAGATCAATCTGGTTTGCCTAGGTGATCAACTCCAGAGACCTATGCATAATACTGAGGCTTTTGTGCAACACCGAGTCCCAAAACCCTGAATTTAGCATCCTCAGCAGGCATGTTGAGTGGACCAACCATGGCCATTGTTTCTACTCATGGTTATCACATGGCTATCTCGCTTTGTCAGGCAAAGGGCAAGAGAAATCTCTTCACCTCCACCACTTTTGAATGAAAAGAAACATATAAGATGCAAGCAAGGGACAATAGTGAAGAGAAGCAATAGATGTTAATAGGTGTCAATGTCCCCAGTGCAGCACAGTCCTATATTCCAGGGGTCCCCAACCCCCAGGCCGTGGACCGGTACCGGTCCGTGGCCTGTTAGAAACTGGGCCACCATGCCGGTCTCTGAACCCCGCCCCGGTCTGTGAGATTGGCTCCCGCCTGCAAACCCTGCCCCCAGTCCATACGATTGGCTCCTGCCTGCAAACCCCACCCCCCAGTCAATACAATTGGCTCCCGCCTGCAAACCCTGGCCCCAGTCCACACAATTGGCTCCCGCCTGCAAACCCGCCCACCGGTCTGCGTGATTGGCTCCCACCTGTAAACACTGCCCCCCTGGTCTGTGTGATTGGCTCCTGCCTACAAACCCTGCCCCCCCGGTCCATGGAAAAATTGTCTTCCACGACACTGGTCCCTCGTGCCAAAAAGGTTGGGTACCCCTGCTCTATACAATTCAGAGACCACAAAGAAGTATCATTTCCAGACAAGACCTCTTTAGAACCTGATTCTGTTCAAACTTACCCATAAGTAAGTGCCACAGAGTTCATTATGCCATACTCCTGAGTAAGCTATAAGCCCATATCTGCATCAATGGTCACAGATGTATTTTGTGTCCTGGCAAAATTTGAAACTGAAGGAGATGATGCTGTTTGCAAAAACAAAGAAACCTGCTGGGTTTAATCACCAAAAGCATTAAGTCACTTTAAATCTGCTGCAAACAGCATTCTGGCATTTTTTATTAGCAGCTATATAAAAGGCCCTTTGAATTTTTAAAATACAAGGCAGCCCTTTTCTTTACAAGTGTCAGTACAGCAATATTCTGGCTGACCTACATTTGAGAGATTACTTTTATGTCATGTAGTTTCTCTCCTAATGGTTTAGAAAACACACTCAGGCAACGGACCTAGAAAATTAGACCCAGGCCTTTCATTTCCAAGGCCATCGAGAAAGATATCCCTTACTGGAAGATCTTATTCTGATCAGATGCCCATAGGCTATCACAGCACAAAGAGTTTCAGGGAGCTACATTCCTAGCAGATGACACAGTTTTAGATATGAGCAACGTACAATTTTCTGCCTTATGAGTTCTGAGAGTTTCACATCATCCCACTTCACCACAGGGTGGGACCTTCTATCAGAACTTGAAGAAATAAAATGTCAGCAAGTGTGTATTTGCATGATGGGAAAAAGAAATTGCTTGTGAAAGTACAACAGGTGGTCCATTTATTGCCTTTCATAGGATTAAACACAATTACTCCACACATACATACATACATACATACATATATATATACACACATACATACATACACACACACACACATACACATACATATACAGTATATACATACACACACACACACATACACATACATATACAGTATATACATACACACACACACACACACATATATATATATATATTTATATATATATATATATATATATATATATATATATATATAGACACACACACACACTGTATATATAAAATTTTATAGTTTATATGTATAAATTATATATAAATATATAAATTAATTAAATAAATGTGGAGTCCTTGGTGCTCTCTGAGCCTTGTTGTTTTCTTGCAGACGTTTCATTGCCAGGCTAGGCAACATCTTCAGTGTGAAAAGGGAGTGGGACTTGCTTCCTGTTTATATACCATGTCTTGTCCTGCTTGTGTTGGTGGAGGTGTTGTTCTCCCCTTAGGAGTTCCTTGATTGGGCTCTTGTTTGCTGCTTGGTTGATTGACTGAGTTAGTAGTTCCTTGATTAGGGTCTATTGTGTTGTTTGATTGCTCCTCTGGTGCTAATCTTGGTGTCAATCTTTGCATATCTAGGTGTTGATTGCTGGCAAGGAGGTGTTCAGGTCTTAATGGTGATTCCGTGTGGTTGTAACAGTCTATTGGTAGTTTCTGAGATATTTCTGATGTTATCCTTTTCATACCTTCTGTTGGTTGTGTTGCAGTGTGTTGGGAAGTCAGGCAGTTTTTGATAAAGTTGAGTGGGTATCCATTTTGCTGGAAGATGCTGTATAGATGATCTGTTTCCTTTTTCTGGTGTTCTGGGTTGCTGCAGTGTGTTAGTGCTCGTCTGAATAATGTTCTTACACAGCTTCTCTTGTGGGAGGTTGGGTTGTTGCTTTGGAAATGGAGCACTTGGTTAGTGTGGGTAGATTTCCAGTAGACTTGTGTTTCTAGAATGCCATCATTTCCTCTATACTGATGAGGATGTCCAAGAAGGGTAGTGTGTTGTTTTCTTCTTCCCTTGTGAATTTTATTCCTTTGAAGATGTTGTTGATGGTTCCATTTGTTTCCTCCAGTTGATCCTTTTTTATTATGATGAAGGTGTCGTCTACATACCGGATCCATACTTTGGGTTGTATGCATGGGAGTGCTATCCTTTCTAGACGCTGCATACTATCTCTGCTATGAGTCCTGAGAGTGGTGATCCCATAGGTTTTCCTTTGATTTGTTGGTATATTTGTCCATCAAATTGAAAGTAGGTGGTGAGGCAGAGGTTGATGAGGTCCATGATTCTGGGTATTTTGATCTTGGTGTATCTAGTTAGGTCAGGTGTGTTGCGTAGAACTGCTGCCATGGATTCTTTCGCTAGTGCTGGGTCTATGGATGTAAAGAGTGCAGTGACATCGAATGACACGATAATTTCATCTTCTTCTATTTTTAAGTCTTTGATTTTTCTGGAGGCCCTGTAGTGGGGAGTTGATAGAATATTCGCTCTCCTCTGTAAGATCCTTAAGTTTTTTTGTGAGCTCTTCTGTTATGTTGTAAGTGGGAGTCCCTGGTAATGATACAATTGGTTGAAGCGGTATGCCAGGTTTGTGTATTTTGGGGCATCCGTAGAAGCGTGGGAGGTTGGGGTCCACTGCTTTTCATCCACCTCTGTTCTTCTTTTGTGATTTGACCTTTCTTGGTGAGGTTGTTAAGAGTTCTTTTTACCTTGTTGTCCAGTTTCTGCATGGGATTGGTGTTTACTAGGGTGTAGGTTTCCTCAAGTAATTCTTTAGCCTTTTGTATATATTGCGATCTGTCTATAATGACGGTGGTGCAGCCTTTGTCTGCTGGGAGGATGATGATAGTTTGGTCCATCTTTAGGTTTTTGAGTGCTGCTCTGTCCTCTGCTTTCAGTTGGTTCTGTTTCCATGTCATTCTGGTTTGTGGTATGATTATCTGTCGTACATTCTCTTGGGTTTCTGTGGTAAGTCCTCGATTTTCAATGCTGCTTCTAAAGCTGCAAAGACTTCTAATTTATTCACATCCTCTATGTTGTAATTGAGACCTCTCTGTAGGATATTGTGTTCTGCAGTGGATAATGTGCGGCTGGACATATTGACCACCCATTCCGGTTGTGGTACTTCTTTGTTTCTGGGGTTTAACTTAAGTAGTTTAGTTTGGAGTTTAGGTTTCCTTTTTTCTGCTTGTCTCAGTGATGTGGTCTTGATGGTAGTAGTCAGCATGTTGATGTGTTCAGGGGTCATAGTCTATCACTATACCATGAGTGTAATAAGATAGCACTGATTAATTGCCTTTTCATGTGTAACTGATTTCCAAATATTCAAGTTGTGGATTGCAATGCTTATATATGCAATGCATCATATATATATTAGAGAGGCAACTTGGGATACATTGTTACTTATTCATGCATTTAAAATTATTTTCCCATTTTTCATTACATGCTTTATTTCTTTGCTTGCCTGCTTGCTTGATAGATCTCTATTGGCATTTTGAAAAGTCCAGCCCATAGCCTTTTAAGAGGAAAAGAGATCAAAATGAGAAATTGTACAGACTGATGTTAAGAAGACAGTGGCTGACTAAAACAGTAATTCACTTAAAACAAGTTATGTACACTGGTTTTAATGACAACCCTAGCTTTAAAGATAATATGAGGACAACATCCTTGCCCATAACAGCTGAAATGAGTAACACAGTGAACTGAGGCAATAATAAAAGCAAAAGAGTGTAAATCCATTCAAGAGGGAAGGGAATCAATTTTCAGTGCAGGAACATTGCCAAGGATGTCATTTCATTCTTGACTTTTAAGCTGAACAAAATACAGATTGAATTTCTCTTCATTTAGGTTATACAAGCAGTTCTTAGCATAGCGAGAGACAATACTTCCTGCTGGCCAACTTTTGCAGATTTAAATCTGTGGTTTTCCTTGCAAATTGGGATCGAGAAATTAAATTATAAAGGTATTCTATCTATAAACATATATCCTGTCCCTCAATGTGAGCAAGCAATACTCTTCCCAAGTTAAGAAATATTTAAGGGGAAACTGAATTCCCACAGATCAATATCCCTACCATGAACAGTGGCTAAGTTTCATTTCTATGAATCCAGGTGTTTTTGTAAGTCACACTTCACTTTTCTAAATCATGTGAAGGATCTTAAAATAATTTGTTGCTCTGAAAACATCACCAGTGGAAGACAAAAATGTTGCACATGTAATCAGCAATAGTTATTAATGATAAAATTCAGATAAAACGTTTAAGTAATTCTCAGATTTTGGACCTCATCCTACATTCCATATCCTTTCCATATCCTACTATCTTGACAGCCAGACTGAAAGGTTTTATATCAACATCCTGACACCCTGAGCTGACAGAAGAAGCATATGTCCAAAGAAAACAGCAATGTCAAGTTTCTCTAGGACCGCCTTTCAGAAAATTCCATTGTAGAAATTACACTTGAATGTAAATGAAAATTGTAATAAATCAGGTTGTTTTAGAAACAGTGTGGGAATTAAGTGATTTGTGGGAAATACTAAATGGCTTCAGTACCGGAAAAAGCTGAAGTAGATCAATTGATTTATGTGGGTATGCTGCATGGCCTTCCTAGTCAATGGGTTGCAGGAAATGGTATGTTGATTAGCAAAGTAGTCTTTAGATTAGAAATCCTTGTTAGAATGGAATCATTGGCGATCACTCGTAGCCGAGTAAGATTGTCTTCCAAAGGTAAAATTTTAACGGTGGATCCGTAAGTGGCTATAAAGGCCAATTCTGGATCCGCACAACCTCCCACAATGAGGGCATAGGTTTCCGGGTGGGAGACAGTCATGATGAGGGTCTGCCTGACGTGCCTTCCTTTTAGCTCTTTTCTCCCTTTCGCCCTGTATTCGTGCTTCTTCAAAGTCCATAGTGCCATTAATAAAGGCTGACCTCCAATTGAAACGCTCATGAGTTAGGGCTTCCCAGTTCTCAATGCTGATATTACATTTTTTAAAATTAGCTTTGAGAGTATCTTTGAATCTCTTTTGCTGTCCACCAATATAGTGGAATAGTGTGAGCATATTTGGAGTAAAACTGGGCTTTGATTGTGCTTTTGGCATCGTGACATAATGACCAATAGATAATGCTATCCTTACTGCTAGTGACGAATGCTGCATTGACAAGATATGGCTATGGTTGGTTATTTAATCTACACTTTTCTCTAAAATATCATAGTATGTTACAGAAAACCTCATTTGACCAAGCAGTGGAAATTACATGGATATCCGTTAATGAATGAGAATGATGACTATGTTGAGTATCTGCTTAGAGAAAGCTCTGATTAGTTTAAATATGGGGTTTAAGATTAAGTCTGTGTGTATATGGAAGTGGAAAAATAATGAATTAAAAACATGATTGATTTGATCATTTATAATGAAAGACTGAGAGAACTAGTGAACGATATGAGTGATGAGAGGTTTTGAATGTAGGACAGACGGTTATTTGGTAGAGATAAGGGTGGATCTTGGGAAAGATATGGACATGGAGCAAAAGGAAAGAATGGACGATCATGTATAAAACTGGATATGGATGCAGTGGTGGAAACGAGGATGGTTTGCAAAAATTAGAAGTTATGGAGAAGCGTAATAAATGATTTTAATGTAACCCAGATTTAGTTATATTTCCTTTGTCTTTTCATCTTGTATCTTTAATTTATTTTGCTTCCTATTTCTTACACCCAGGTATGTTTTAATGCCATACCTTGTAACTGGTCAGATTAAAAAAAAATCAGCAGAATACAGTTGTGGGTAATATTAAAAAAAATAAGACCGAGGAGGATGTCACAACCCCTCCCCCCCAAAAAAGCAAACAAACTAAAATGATATTTGAAGATCGGAGAGGTTGCATCTCTTTACTTCTGATGGTATGAGAAAATGAAATATCTTTGGATTTAGCCTAAGGCAAAGCTTCTATTTTAATGCAGCATAAGGCATGTCTCGCTTTCTGATGGTGTTTTTCAAAACCCTGATTCCACCTACGCTTGTTATGAGTATCTTTAATATGGAATCTCTGTTTCCCCTTAGAACCATTGTTTGTTTGTTTCTTTTGTTTTCTTTTGCAAAGTACATCTACAAAAGTTCTTGGCTGCCCCATCTCCAGAGAAAGCAAGATTCTTTGATACTTCAACACTGATTGAAAGAAGATAACCAAAATTGTCTTCCTCCTCTCAGGTTGCTAAGGCAGAGTAAGAAGCCATGAGTAAGAGTCTGTGGAAATGTTTGCATGATCACCTTGTCAGCAAGACAATTGGTAATTTTTAATTATGTGTACCATGGCTTCTGGAATGTTTCAGATTTTCACAGTACGTCGTGAACACACCCTCATTCTTTTAAATTACTCCCATTACAAAGATGCAAAGTTGCAGCCAATAACACCTAGTAAGTTCCAGATTTCCACCCAGATTCATTTTATTTACAATGGTTACTATCTGATTCGTGTGATTTTATTTCTCTTCACATGACAAAGTTATTCTTTACTATTTGCAAATTGCATCACACCTTGACCACAACCAGTTCTATAAGTATTGGGTATTACTGTGGTTTTTCCCTGCCGCCTCTCAATTAGTTTTCTTTTTGTTTTTTGAGAATACAAAGTATTCCAAATATATGTATATTGAGATAAAAATGCACATTTTAAATGGAATATGACCTTGAATTGGACTGTAGTGGAAATATTCTTCATACAACTGACATTTAATATGGATTATTATAAATCTTCCATCCAGTCATTGCTCTTCTACTGTAGCGTTAAAGACAAACGGTGTGTGAATATTTGAGAAAGTTACCTAGACAACTGCCTAGAAACCTAGATTACTGCCTTCATCTGCAGTAATCTTACCATTTGGAAACGATAGAACAATTAGTGTCAATGTTTTGCAAACCACCACATATTTCTACTAATTATGTTGCCAAGAGTATTATTATTTTTACTAGTGGAAGCTGTTATTGGGGGGGAAATGTGCTCAAAAATTAAATTAATAACTACTATCAGTAGTACTCTAGAAGACAAAAAGAATTTGTTTAACAGTAACCAAGCAACCATGCCATAAAATAAGGGGAAATTTTCCTCGGAGAACCCTGATTTTGCCCTCTTTCCTCTTGTGCATTAATTATTTGAAATGTAAGATAAGACAGCTCTGAAGAAACTCATCATAAAGCGTTAGCACGCCAGGTAACAAGTTGGTGGGTGTTTAAATGATTATGTGCTGCTAAGGAAAATATGCATTCCTGTTTAAAGCCCTAAATTCATTATGCCTCCGTGCATACTGAGCGAAAAACACTGCTATAGTCATTAACATCTTTATAAAAAGGCTGTTGTGAACACCAGAATCAGATGTTTGCTTGCAAGTTATCTAATTGCATTGTTTTATCCTTCTGATGTGTTACTTGACTCGACAATGAAAAGATCATGGACTTATAGGGTAGTTAATCCAAAGATTTTGGCTGAATTAAAAAAAAATAAATCTAAATTTATTTATCTAAGTTTAACTATGTTTGTTTACTTACACATGGATTTGCATGCTCCCTGTCCCATAATTTGCATGATCCCTATCCCATAACTTCTAAGTGCCTTTTAAGCATGATACCTGAAACAGACAGAAAGCAAGCCTAAAAAATATAACCAATATTACGTGAATAACTAATCAATTGATCCATGAAGTGAACCTTATATGAGATGCTCTGTTCCAAAGGCTCTGTGGAAAAGCAATTTTTAAACTCTTTTCCTAAATAATAATGGGAAGGGGTCTTCCTGACCTTTGGGGCAAGCTGTTCCAAATCAAGGAGAATGCCAGTGAGAAATCCTCCTCCTCCTCTCCTCCTCCTCCTCGCTCCTCCTCCTCCTCCTCCCTCCTCCTCCTCCCCCTCCCCCTCCTCCTCCTCCTCCCCCTCCTCCTCCTCCTCCTCCTCCTCCTCCTCCTCCTCCTCCCCTCCTCCCCCTCCCCCTCCTCCTCCTCCTCCTCCTCCTCCTCTCCCTCCTCCTCCCCCTCCTCCTCCTCCCCCTCCCCTCCTCCTCCTCCTCCCCCTCCTCCTCCTCCTCCTCCTCCCCCTCCTCCTCCTCCCCCTCCCCCTCCTCCTCCTCCTCCTCCTCCTCCTCCTCCTCCTCCCCCTCCTCCTCCTCCTCTCCTCCTCCTCCCCCCCTCCCCCTCCTCCTCCTCCCCCTCCTCCTCCTCCTCCTCCTCCTCCTCCTCCTCCCCCTCCTCCCTCCTCCCTCCTCCTCCTCCTCCTCCTCCCCCTCCTCCTCCTCCTCCTCCTCCTCCTCCTCCTCCTCCTCCCCCTCCTCCTCCTCCCCCTCCCCCTCCTCCTCCTCCTCCCTTCTCCCTTCTCCCTTCTTCTCCTTCTTTTCTTTTTTATAATAATTTTATTGAAGTTTAAAAAAACAAAGATAAAAAAACTAATACAAACTAAGAAAAGGAAAAAAGTACAGAGAAAAAAAGGAGGGGGAAGGCGAAAAATATAAAGGAAAAAAAAAGATATATAAAGAAATGACTTTCCCCTTCAAGACAAGTACAAACAATTTCAGTAACTTATCACCTTCTCTAACACTTCACCAAAAATCTCTAAATCCCATATCTCATCTTTTATCTATTAAACCCTCGTCATTCAGTCTTAATAAGCAAAAGTCCATTAAGAGTTACCAGAATTAACAATATGTGTATTTTAACCTTAAACAAGTAAATCAATTTCATATTCCTTTACTTTACTTTACACAGTGACTTACCTTTTTCTCTAAAAGATACAACAAAAAAATCTCTTCTTCCTATATCTTATCTCATATCTATAAACAAATCTTTAAAGCCTCATCATTCAAACTTAGTCAAGAAAAATTCATCTTCTGAACCTTCATCCCTCTGATGTCCTGGGGCGAAGGGTGCAGGAATCAAAATCCCCCCTCTTGACTTGTATAGGTTGGAGACCCAGGTTCCACCTGGAATAGATGGTCTTGAAGAGTTAGTATTTCCAATAGGATTTGACTCGACACTAATGTGGAAAGGGAATTCCATCTTTTATCCAAGAAGGGTGTTTTGTTGCATTTATTTGTGTGTTCATTTGTCTTATTTATTTGATACATTTCTATACCATGACACACACAGAGATGCATGGAGCTTTCTGCAGCATAAAATAACACCACAAAACCATCCAATAAACAGTGTAAGTAAAGTCAGATTCTACTGGTAAAATGCTTAAATAATTAAGATCCTTATTCTCATGGTCAGTGCATTTATAATTGTCAGATACACCATACCCATCCACCAAATTCTTTTCTTTTCTTGGTACAGAATAGAGGAAAAATCACTTAGGTGTCCTAATTTCCATCTCTATTTTGCAGTCATAAGTACATAAAAGGATTTAAGTTGGAATAACCAAAGGGCCTTTGGGACTGTCCATGCTAATTAGCCACAGATTTTTTTTTCTTGTACTCTGGAAAGTTCTGTATCTTTTGAAGGTAGAGGTGGAGGGAGGGAGGGAGGGAGGGAGGGAGGGAGGTAAAAGTAAAGATTGTTATTAAATCTTCTTCCCTTTTATCTCTTGCCTATCATTCATGTCTTTCTCTGCTCCTGCCTTTTTCTGCCTTTTGTCCTGTTTTGTCAATTAGCTGTTTGTTATCTTTGCTGAGGTTTAATAAATAGATATCAAACTATATTTTAGGTAGCTGAACTCAGTGGTGTGCACACTTGCTCTGATCTGGATATAGGGATTGATTGGGATTTTTCAACCATCCCGTCGTTTTGATAAAAATTTCGATTTTGTCCTGTTTTTTAAACCCGTTGGGAATGGCGCGGAAGGAGGATCCGAGCCGGAGCTGCTCATTGGAGGCAGCCCAGAAGAGGAAGCCCTCCCGCCTATCAGCACACAGCAAAGGAGGGTGGGGTTTGCAGGCAGGAGCCAATCGTGTGGACCGGGGGTGGGGTTTGCAGGTGGGAGCCAATCACGCAGACTGGGGGGCAGGGACCCCTGTCTTTTTCATGAATACAGAATATTTCATAAGACCCCGTCCTGTTTTGCCATCCCAATGTCCCGTTTTTCTCTCAAGGAAATATGGTCAGCCTATGTTGAATGATATGCACATAGTTAGCATTCAGATGTGGAGTGGGAACAGCAAGCTGGCTGGGTAAACAAAGGAAATAGCGTGCTCTCAACTGTAGCTGCATTCTCTAATCTAGGAAACTGATCATTGAAATAAAACAATCTATTATTTAGCCCATTCAGGCCCCACTGAATTCTTAATGAACAGGGAAGAGAGGTTTGTACAGTATGTTTTGAAGAAGGTTTAAAAATTTGCCTGGTCAGAACTTTTAAAAGGCAGAAGTTATTCAGGGGACATATTAAATTTCTGTTTACTTTTGTTAATTTCTCTGCTTGGCCTTTCTACTCAAAGAGAAATCCTTTGCTTCTTCTCCCACTCCACACTAGTAGGAAATTTAGAGTCCCCAAGGAAAGGGAAGAATTCTTCTTCACTGACTTCCCTACTTTATTGTACATAGCACCTGCATTTTTTTTAAAAAAATCATTCTTTTCTATTCCTCAAAAATAGCTTTTAACTTATCACAACTTCCAGATGTGGGACACTTCCTTTATTTAGTTCTTATTGGGTTTTACATCTTCCTTAGCCCACTAAAAGTGTGTGCCTGGGCTGTCCCGAAATGTGATCTTAAAACACTAGGTTATTTTTTGAAGATGAATTGGGAATGTCCCTTTGCTGGTAGTCTGACTTTAATTGATTAATCAATTAAAAATAAAAAGCATGAAAAGCCATGTTAATATGCATTACTAGCTTTACGTTTTCTGTCAAAATGTTCATTCCTTATGTACATTTTGGAAAAAAAATCCTCGAGCTATGAACTCTATCTTTGAAATGTGTATTTTGCATTATGAAAACATAAATATTCTAGTGTCTCTGTTTGCTTAGGAGCTGTAGAACAGTTCATATATGAATTTTGCAGATTTTCAATCCTTGTATTCTTAACATAAAGATGAGTTTGCATTCAAATAGATTAATCTAATATCACGTTATAAATTATTTCTCATTCTGCCATCTCTGCCTATTCAAATGCATGTGCAAGAGCTGAGCTGGCATTTGGATATAAATATGTATTCCAAATTTGATTCTAATATCAACATGCTCAAAATTTATTCTTGAAAACAATAAAGGGAAGAGCTTCCAGGGACATTTACGCAAGGCAAAGACGACCGTGGTAAAGACCAAGGAACCAGTGAGTAGACCGGTTCCTTGGAACCTCTTTGGCTAAGGAAAGGACAGGAGATCACCCACCTGTGCACTGGACAGCTGTTCTTCATGAGGACACTGCAGGACAGTGGTTTTCCCCACGTTTGAGTGCCAGGAGATGACAGGATCTGCCATCTTTCCAACAACTGTGGCAGAGCTTTTTAAAAGGCACTGAGTTTGCAAACCTCACTTTCTAATCACTTTCAGAAATTGCCTATTAACTATCTTAAAGCTATTAGATACCCTCAAAAGGACAAGTCTGAAAAGTCATTGGGTGAATTTATCTTCAACTTTGAACTTCATAAGCTTAAGAACTTAAAGAATTTGAAATAAACAGCAAAAAGCTAAATAAGATTTTGATCTAAGAAAATTATAAATGGAAGATTTTGGAATTAATTATAAAAAATAAATAGCTTCTCATGGGAAACAGACTTATTTTGGCTATCTTGGCTATTGTAAGTCATAATACAGATAAGTTATTTTATGATTTTAGAAACTGGACACTAGAGGGGACTAAAGATTCTAAGTAGAAGGAAAAATAATAAAAGCCTGTTCTTCATGTCAATTAATACATGATATGATATGAATACATATATGATAGGATGGTATCAAAAGTGGATTTACAACTGACAGGCCAAGAGAATGACTTAGAAAAGTATGCTTTACTGGATATACAAAAGAAACTGGCTGAAGTTTTAAAAATTAAAAGGGAAATACAAATGATAAACCAAGAGAATGACCTGGAAAATACTTTTTATTGGATCTACAAAAGAGGCTTGTTAAAGCCTTGAGAAAATCTGTGTGATAGGATAAAGAAGAATTTAACAGAAATCAAATCCTATGACAATATTTGATTGGACTAAAGGTTAAGACTGTTAGAAGTAAAGGGAAGGAATATAAAGTTAGTTTATTTGATCAAGGTTAAAATTATACTTTTCTTTTTTTGGAAAGTTCTGGCAACCTTTTATGGATTTTTTGCTGACACAAGGATTGAAAAGTTGATGTTTTATAAATTTGCTTATAGATAAGAGATGGGATAAGGGATGAAGAGATATCTGTTTGTAACTTTATAGGGGGTGAAGAGTTCCTAAATTTGTTTATACTTGTGATGAAGTTTGGAAGTCACTTCTTCACATATTTCTTTTCACTTTCTTTATTATATTCTTTCTTTTTCTTCTTTCTTCTTTTCCTGTACCTTTTATTCTCCCTTCCCTTCCCTTCCCTTCCCTTCCCTTCCCTTCCCTTCCCTTCCCTTCCCTTCCCTTCCCTTCCCTTCCCTTTCTCTAAGTTTAGTTTGTATTAGTTTTTACTATTGTAATCCAAATTCTTAATAGAAATTATATTAAAAAACAATAAAGGAAAGAATGCCAAACCTGAAGTTAAATCAGATGTCTAATCAGCAGTATGATTTATTAAATCTTATGTCCATGGCAGGTGACAGCATACTGTATATCTTGTTTTGTCTAATCCTCAAAAAAACAAAGCAAGGTTGAACCTGATTAGTATTGGATGGGAAGCCACCAGGAACCACAGGAGTCTAGGCTAGACGGGCAGATAAAAAGAAAACATCCTGGAAGAAACCTGTATTGATTGCCAATAAAATTCCAGGGATATGATTATAGAGAGATTAGCTAAATAATTTCATAAAATTAATTTCCACATCACCAGTCTGTGATTGATATGGCTTGCTTAGTTGTAGTCTAGCACAGTCTGTAAATCTAGCTATTATTTCACATTACGATGTGAAAACCATGGTTTACGGCCTAGGTCAATGTGCAAACCCAGCCAATTCTGCTTATTAACAATGTTGAGTAAAATCATGGCTTGGAGCCAATGTATGAGTCTAGCCTGCATTTTTTCTTAATTAAAGCGGTTAATTCCACTATGTGCAATTAAGAACTCATAATTACTGTATGTATTAACTCAGGTTAATACAGAACTCATGCAAAGTTAGTACAGTATTTATATTTCAAGAACATTCCTACCATTTTGTAGTACTGCTTTTCAAGCATGATCTTTCCATATTATATTTCTTTCCTTTTTTTTTTAATGCAGCAGACCTGGATCCTCCAACATGGTTCATTATGACTAAATGTACATAAAACAGAAAACAGCCAGATTTTCCCTTGCAATTTTTCATCCATATTATTTCAGTGGATTCTGAAAATATAAAGTCAGCCAGTAAGTAGAAATGTTGGTGCAAAAGGCATGAATTTTCTACTCTGAACTGTTTCCTTCTTAAAAATCACAGTGTTTTTTTTTCAGATATCTAGATGCAGCCTACATTTCATTTTCTACCTTGATATATACTTATGATTAGTGCCAGACATAATGCCACATATTAGTTTGGCTTTATGATCACTGTTTCAGATTCGCTTTCATAGTCTTCCCATTGTCACAGTTAGTAGTATACGGGACAAATCCTCTTTCCACAATTAAGAAAACAAACAAACAGAACAAATCAATTATCTGATGATACAACTGTGTTATTGGTGTTGATTGCAAAGAGTTGGAAAGCAATCATAATGTTCTTTCTGTTTATGTTGTCTTCTTGTTTCTTGGAATTACTTGGAATTATTCCTCTACCCATCTGTTTATCCATCTGAAAGCAAACACATAATGCAGTTGTTAAGAATATCACTATCAATGACAACTCACAAAAGAGGGGTAGATCAAAAGTAAGAAAGGAACAATTTAACAATTTAACTACATCTCTACCTCTACCTCTATCTCCCATATCTCTATCTGTCTATGCATCCATGCAAATATACATACTTCTTGGCGATCACTTGTAGCCGCATAAGATTGTCTTCCAGGATTAAAATCTTAACAGTGGATCCGTAAGTGGCTGTAAAGGCCAATTCTGGATCCGCACAACCTCCCACAATGAGGGCATAAGTTTCCAGGTGGAAGACGGTCACAATGAGGGTTTGCTTGACATGCCTTCCTCTTAGCTCATTTCTCCCTTTCGCCCTGTACTCATGCTTCTTCATAGTCCGTAGCGCCGCACCTTTAATAAAGGCTGACCTCCAATTGAAATGCTCATGAGTTAGTGCTTCCCAGTTATCAATGCTGATATTAATTTTTTTAAAATTAGCTTTGAGAACATCTTTGAATCTCTTTTGCTGTCCACCAATATTCTGTTTTCCATTCTTAATTTGGGAGTAAAGTAGCTGCTTTGGAAGACAATATCAGGCATTCAAAAAACATGGCTGGTCCAGCGAAGTTGATGTTGGATAAAGTGGGATCCGGCGTTAAACAGGGATGTGTTATTGCTCCAACCTTATTCGCTATCTTCATCACTATGATTCTACACCTTGTTGAAGGGAAACTTCCTACTGGTGTAGAAATTATATATCGAACAGATGGAAAGCTTTTTAATCTTAGTAGGCTGAAAGCAAAAAATAAGGTAATTACAACTTCTGTTACAGAACTTCAATATGCTGATGATAACGTAGTCTGTGCACACTCAGAGGAAGAACTTCAAACTATCCTAAACATCTTTGCAGAAGCATATGAAAAGCTCGGCCTTGTATGCATATATACATATACACACAAACCAGCAAAATGCTAGGATAACACAATGAAAATATTAATTATTGAGTTAATTATTGTAACCCGCCCAGAGTCCCTTGCATGGGAGATGGGCGGGGAATAAATTGATTAAATAAATAAATAAAATAAATAAAATATGCAGCCAGTTGACCTCTGGCAAAAACAGCCACTGTGCCTATTCAAGACATAGACCCCAAGCTCTTTTTAGGGTCTATCTAACTGTAAAGGAGTGTTAAACAAATGCTTAAATACCTTGTCTTGAAAACAGGGGGATCGAGTATTGAACTTTGCTTGGATTGAATCAAAGTTCTGAGTTTTCTAAATGGAATGAGGGCAGGGCAGTATTGCTCCATACACTCTTGCTGTTCAGGATTCCAGAATCCATTCTGTCACCTTCCCCCACTCCCCCTTAACAATTTCTTCCCAAAAGCCAACTGGCATTTGTAGCTCCATCTTCAGTGGGAAGATCTGCCACCTCAACCTTTAGGGTTATTTTTCCAAATAAGCTGCTCAAAAAAATAAAGGGAACACTGAAATAAGACATCCTAGATCTGAATGAATGAAATATTCATATTAATTACTTTGTTCATTACATAGTTGAATGTGCTGACAACAAAATCACACAAAAAGCAATGGAAATCAAATGTGAGCAACCCCTGGAGGTCTGGATGTGGAGTTACACTCAAAAATTAAAGTGGAAAAGAACACTACAGGCTGATCCAACGTTGATGTAATGTCCTTAAAACAAGTCAAAATGAGGCTCAGTAGTGTGTGTGGCCTCCACGTGCCTGTATGACCTCCCTACAATGCCTGGGCATGCTCCTGATGAGGTGGCGGATGGTCTCCTGAGGGATCTCCTCCCACACCTGGACTAAAGCATCCCCCAACTCCTGGACAGTCTGTGGTGGATGGAGCGAGACATGATATCCCAGATGTGCTCAATTGGATTCAGGTCTGGGGAACGGGCGGGCCAGTCCATAGCATCAATGCCTTCGTCTTGCAGGAACTGCTGGCACACTCCAGCCACATGAGGTCTAGCATTGTCTTGCATTAGGAGGAACCCAGGGCCAACCGCACTGGCATATGGTCTCACAAGGGGTCTGAGGATCTCATCTCGGTACCTAATGGCAGTCAGGCTACCTTTGGCGAGCACATGGAGGGCTGTGCGGCCCCCTAAAGAAATGCCGCCCCACACCATTACTGACCCACTGCCAAACCGGTCATGCTGGAGGATGTTGCAGGCAGCAGAACGTTCTCCACGGCGTCTCCAGACCCTGTCACGTCTGTCACGTGCTCAGTGTGAACCTGCTTTCATCTATGAAGAGCACAGGGCTCCAGTGGCGAAGTTGCCAATCTTGTGTTCTCTGGCAAATGCCAAACATCCTGCACGGTGTTGGGCTGTAAGCACAACCCCCACCTGTGGACGTCGGGCCCTCATACCACCCTCATGGAGTCTGTTTCTGACCATTTGAGCAGCCACACACACATTTGTGGCCCACTGGAGATCATTTTGCAGGGCTCTGGCAGTGCTCCTCCTGTCCCTCCTTGCACAAAGGCGGAGGTAGCGGTCCTGCAGCTGGGTTGTTGCCCTCCTACGGCCTCCTCCACGTCTCCTGATGTACTGACCTGTCTCCTGGTAGCGCCTCCATGCTCTGGACACTACGCTGACAGACACAGCAAACCTTCTTGCCACAGCTCGCATTGATGTGCCATCCTGGATGAGCTGCACTACCTGAGCCACTTGTGTGGGTTGTAGACTCCGTCTCATGCTACCACTAGAGTGGAAGCACCGCCAGCATTCAAAAGTGACCAAACCATCAGCCAGAAAGCATAGGAACTGAGAAGTGGTCTGTGGTCACCACCTGCAGATCCACTCCTTTATTGGGGATGTCTTGCTAACTGCCTATGCTTTCCGCCTGTTGTCTATTCCATGTGCACAACAGCATGTGAAATTGATTGTCAATCAGTGTTGCTACCTAAGTGGACAGTTTGATTTCACAGAAGTGTGATTGACTTGGACTTACATTGTGTTGTTTCAGTGTTCCCTTTATTTTTTTGAGCAGTGTATATTCGGTAGTTTGGCAGATCTTGCAATTCCATCCAAACTATTGATGTCTCTTTCTTGTCACACGTTCGCAGCTTAAACTGCAGAAAGAGTTACAGCTTCCCTGTTCTTTGCTGATTTCTCCATTTCTTTAAGTAAAGTTTTCTTTGAATTAGCCTTGACTCTTAGTGATTTCATGGACACATTCACGCAGGTTTCCTGAGAAAAATACAGAAGGTTTTCTCCAGTCTTTCTCCAAGATTTTGTTTTGTTTTCCATTCTAACCTATAGATTACTTGCTAGTTTCTCATCTAAGTATTAACGTGAATCCTCTAAGCTTTTTGAGATCAGCCAAGGCAGTTTGGGCACTGCTACCAATTTGTTTATATTCCTTTAGTTAAATAACATAAGAACAATAACAGTAGGAAAACTGGTCCTTTGCCTACCACATAGCAGCAACTATGAGAGAGCATCTATGTTCTGACCAGCAGCCTAAAATGGTTGGGGGTGGCTCAAGTAAGTGATTTAAGAAATGATAACAATGTGTTTGTTGACATCTAGGTCATTAGTTTACCTATACTGATTTGTCTATGAAGGTTCTCAGTCATCCAGGTGGAACAGTCTGTGGCTTGAATCATGTCAACTGGATTTCTATTTTCTTAGTGGAAACGTTTCACTCCTTATCCAAGGAGCTTCTTCAGTCTGAGTAAAGTTAGTAAGGGAATCCTTAAATGTGTTTCTAGGCTGGCTGTGTGACCTTGCACCTGGGGCTAGGTCATGGTTATTTTTTAAATAACCATGACCTAGCCCCAGGTGCAAGGTCACACAGCCAGCCTAGAAACACATTTAAGGATTCCCTTACTAACTTTACTCAGACTGAAGAAGCTCCTTGGATAAGGAGTGAAACGTTTCCACTAAGAAAATAGAAATCCAGTTGACATGATTCAAGCCACAGACCTATACTGATTGTTTCTTCTGTGCTCATCTTCAACCCCCCCCCCCCGAAATAACCATAAAAATAATTAAAAACAATAAAACAGGAACCTATTTTTACTCCACCCTAACAAAACTTTTACTCTGCATTTAATAGACAGGACTGGGAATTTTTACTCCTGGGATTATATTGCTCAGGCTAAGAAGTTTAGCATTAGCATTAATGAGGAAAATAGACGTTTTACTTTGTTTTAAGCACCAACATAAAATCTGTGTGGCCCTTTTCAGTTCTCTGTTTCTTTGATCTGTCTGTATTTATGGGTTCCCTGCCAGAGAGTTTAACCTAGTCCCTGTCCTTCATGTTCCACTTCTGTTTGATGTTTAGACATGTGAAAATCAAGATTAAAGATGGGGGACTTCCTTCCTTCCTTCCTTCCTTCCTTCCTTCCTTCCTTCCTTCCTTCCTTCCTTCCTTCCTTCCTTCCCTCCCTCCCTCCCTCCCTCCCTCCCTCCCTCCCTCCCTCCCTCCCTCCCCTATCTCCTTCCTTCCTTCCTTCCCTCCCTCCCTCCCTCCCTCCCCTATCTCCTTCCTTCCTTCCTTCCTTCCTTCCTTCCTTCCTTCCTTCCTTCCTTCCTTCCTTCCTTCCTTCTCTCCCTTCCTTCCTTCCTTCCTTCCTTCCTTCCTTCCTTCCTTCCTTCCTTCCCTCCCTCTCCTACTTCCTTCCTTCCTTCCCTCCCTCCCCTATCTCCTTCCTTCCCTCCCTCCCTCCTTCCTTCCTTCCTTCTCCCCCCTTCCTTCCTTCCCTCCCTCTCCTCATTTTCCTAAAAGTACAACCATTTAGCAGGCTCTCCAACAACATCACTAGATCCCCAGGCAAAATGACAAAGCCATGTCTTCAGGCTCTTCCAGAAGGCCAACAAGGTCAGGACCAATTTCACCTCGGGGGGGGGATGATGTTCCAAAGGGTGGGCACAGTGGCCTAAAAGGCTTTCCTCCTGGGTCCCATCAGGAAACATCACTTCATGGACAGGACCCACAACATGCACTTTCTGATGGATCTGATGAGGTGGTTAGATGTGATTGGGGTGAGGCGGTCCCTCAATATATTTTGAAATATAGGAGGCAGGTTTGACCAGCAATTCCATTTCACTTGATGTAATTTATATAAATTTATAGAGCCTAACAATGATAGAAATGTTTCTTCTAACAGTGAGATTGGGGCTTCTGTTGAAATGCTAGATGAAGATAGAAGAGTGGAGTTAAAGAAATTAAAGGGACAGTTCGAATTGCAAGACATAAGTGAGACTGATTTTTTGATGGAATGTTATTGAAAAGAAGGGGCTATTATGTATGGGAGGCTTTCTACTGAGTAATCAGAGTTTTTAAGGGGGGCAGTTGGGCTGTTTGATTTCTCTATGAAAAAAGCTCTGTGTGTATTCTGGAGATATGTAAATGCTCTGGTTTATTTTGAAGTGGGGTAAGGGTTTAAGAATATCTATTTGGATTGCTTCTAGGGCTTGTTTGACTTCATTCTTCTTTAATGATTTGGATTAAGATTAATAAGGTATAATAATAAATGCTTGGTTTTAGGTTTAATATGATCAAGACTTTTATAATTGTTGTATTATTAATTATAATGGCAGATAATCTGTATGCTTTTTTAGTTTGGTTTTTATTATAGTAGACAGAAATGTATAGAATAGCAGTAGGAAGGAAATAATTAAATAAATGATATTTTGGGGGGGCAGTTGATTAGGATATTATATATATATATATATATATATATATATATATATACACACACACACACACACACACACATACATACATACATACACATAAATACATACATACATACACACACACAATGTATATATATATATATATATATATATACACACACACACACACACACGTATATTCTCTTTTTTCTCTTTTTCTTTTAATATAAGGGGATGGAGCGATTGCATTTAGTGATTTTTATAATGTGCCAATGGAATGATTTATAGAAATAATGTGATCTTGGTTTAATACAGAGTAAGAGATTGATTATAGAAAATTTGTTGTATATCCTTACTGTTAAAAGTTGGAAGTCACCTCTTTTTGTAATTGTAAAAAAAACTTTTCTTTTGTTTTTTCACACTTTTTTAGTTTTCTCTTTTTTCTTTTTGTAGTTTTTTGCTTTTTTTGTAGTTTTTATCTTTGTCTTAAATCTAATAAAATTCTTATATAAAAAAGAAAACTATAAGGGAACATGTTATTTGAAATGTATAGTACACATTTCAGTGGGGGAACTGTTTTGGCATCTACAAGACACATTTTTATACTCGTAAAGCGATGATTAATTAAAAGTAGTTTTGTATGCATTATATGCTTATGCATTTTTAGCTGGGTTCAACTAATTATTAGAAATGTGCATCATTGATTTACATGACGTGGTCATGGGCTGTGATGACTTACTTTTGGACAGATGTTATTTCACGTATTAATCTTTGTTCCAGAAAAGTTATGTTTGAAACATATTCCAAAGACTGGAGATAAGAAGACAGTGAAAATGGATATTGTGCCCTTATACGGTATAAAACAGATTCATGCTACAAAGCTGTGAGAATATTCTTTCCTTGTCAAATATATATCTTTCTTTCTGTATTTGAACAAACATTTTACTAATGGGAGTCAAATTTGGAAAACTACTTAGAAATTTTGACTGCATATACTAGTTTCTATGTTTAGGTTATCAATCGTCTGTCTGTCTGTCTGTCTACCTACTATCTATTGTAAGAGCATTCAATCACAGGAGATGTGTGTGGGTGTGCTAGGGCTAGTTCTTGTTCAGTGTAGAATGAACACACACAAAACTGGTGGCTGTTTCATTTCTTTCTCTTTTCTTATTATATTAAAAGTATCAAAAGCAGCTCACAAATGGTTGTATAATTTATTTGGAATTTAATTGCTAAGCTATAGACTAGCAGTTGTACTCTTTTCTATGTTTTGGCTAGGATATTCCTGATAACTGATAACTTGATATTGATAATAAATTGATCAATGATAACCAATCTTCAGTTTCCATTAAGATACTGAAAACTGTTGCTCTTTAATCCATTATGTATTACCTTTCGAGATAAGATCCCACCTGATCTATGTCACTCCAGATGTTTACATGGATTATTAAACAGAAGAAAGCCTGGAAGGAGATAATGAACCTTGTATTGATTTTAATTTTTGTTATTTTTGTAATTATGTCTATGCTATTATTGCAGTTCATTTGAAAGTGAGAGAATTGCCTATGTATAGCTAACCAGTAGAGAAATACTTTCAAAACTTATTAGAACTGTTTTGCCTTTGCTTAAAATGAGAGAGAGAGAGGGAGAGGGAGGGAGAGAGAGAGAGGGGGGGGGAGAGAGAGCTAAGACGTTTTTTGGGAAAATCACTTCAAATTTCATTATCAATAGGGATTAATCACTCAGGTATATTTCTAGTTCATGCCAATTTACATTTGAGTACTAGCAATGAATAGCAGATACAAATCCTTAATCTAGACTGGTATTCCTGTATTCTTTCTGAAATTATTAGGAGACTTCATTTAGCATCCTGCAGAAAGCTTAGCAGTCTCTCTGGAAAAACAAAAAAAGAAAAAGAAAAAGAAAAAGAAAAAGAAAAAGAAAAAGAAAAAGAAAAAGAAAAAGAAAAAGAAAGAAAAAAGAAAAAGAAAAGAAAAGAAAAGAAAAGAAAAGAAAAGAAAAGAAAAGAAAAGAAAAGAAAAGAAAAGAAAAGAAAAGAAAAGAAAAGAAATAGGGGGGCTATTTTGTTTGCTAGGATGTAGAAATTTATTAATTGACTGCCAGAGTGTGGTGAGTTCATAACTGACAGGTTTAGTTACCCATCAAATTGCTTTTAGAGGAGCGCCTCTTTGAACAGAGAGTTCCAAAGTGGCAAAATCAAGGTTCTGAACAATGTTTTCTCTATTCTTGACATGTTTGTGTGTATATATTGTGGAACAATTTTGTTTCTACCAACACTCACTTCCCCAAACAATGCTACTCCATCTTCCCATATTTTTCTCAGTAATTTTTTTTTTCTTTTCCATTATAGATGAGCATTAATTTCATTGTTTGTGATGCCATTGATCTGCTCTGTATTTTTAATTCTGTTTTAAAAAAAGTAGATACCCTTCAGAATATTAAAGTACCCCCGCTTCTAATTCTTTGACATTTCCTTATAAAAATTACCTATGCCATGAAGTAAGTGGAGAGCACAAAGTTTTGGACTTCTGAATTTTCCTGTAATTTGGGACTCATTGCTACAGGAAACTTTATTTTGGATTTGCTCAAACCAGTTTATAGTCCAAGTAACTAAAACAGGACTTGTACCAAATTGTGTGGTTAGACTATACCCCTTTGTTTTTTGCCCATAATGTATTTCCTTTATTGTAGATGATGATGATGATGATTTTGTGTTAATCTATGTTTTTTAAAACAGTATTGAAATATGCATTTACATATGCATTTTCCTCAGTACATCCATCTATAACTATATTTTTTTCTCAGAGTACAGTATATCAAGTTGTATTCTTTATCATAATATGTGTTTTTTCCTTCTTTTTATCCTGCTTTTTATTCATATATATTGGTCAACTGAAGTTGGCAAATATACAATACCTAATACTACTGCCTCCTATTTTCCCCATAGAGAACCAGTTTGGGGTAGTGGTTAAGACATCAGGCCAGAAACTGGGAGATTGTGAGTTCTAGTCCTGCCTTGGGTATGAAGCCAGCATGCGTTACCTTGGGCCAGTCACTTTCTCTCAGCCCTAGGAAGGAGGCAAGGGCAAACCACTTCTGAAATCTTGCCCAGAAAACTGCAGGGACTTTTCCAGGCAGTCACCAAGAGTCAACACTGACTTGAAGCCATAAAAACAAAAAATTACCACAATGGGTTGGGCTCAGAGAGAGTGACTGACTCAAAGTTTCCCAGTTGGCTTTCATGCCTGAGATGAACTCACAGTCTCCCGGTTTCTAGGCCAGCACCTTAACCACTCACAATATTCATATTCATACAATATCAATATGTAGTTGTTTTACAAAATACACATTTCAACTAGAAAACAATTTTGTTTTTGCTGAATAAAATATCTCACCCTGTTGAAAACAAATTCTTTTATAAAGAATTTTACAAAGTCAGCATAAAACACTTGCCAAATATTTATGTGCACTGTTTCTTGCCTCTAATGTTCCCATTTCTGTACTCCTTGCTATCTTGTGTACTTTTTAAAAATAACGCTTCCATATGAGAATATCATTTTGTGCAAAGTCTCTATATTCAAATTTTATCCTAACATATACTTTTTTTTTACCATAAAGCAAAATTCTGAACTGTATGGATTTTAGAATGTATTTTTATCCCAGATACTTCTATATGTTTAACAGGTACAAACCAGTATCTCCCCTTAAGTTATTCAAATTCAAATCTGATATGTTAAAAATATTGCATTATACTCTTTAGGCATTTGTATTAAGATGCCAGGCTTGTTGATCGGAAGGTCGCAAATTCGGAGGTTCGAGACCCTAGCCTCATGTGACGGAGTGAGCTCCCGCACTCACCCCAGCTCTTGCCAACCTAGCAATTCGAAAGCATGCAAATGCAAGTAGATTAATAGGTACCACTTCGGTGGGAAGGTAACAGCATTTCGCATGCTTCATGCTGGCCACATGACCGCGGAAGCGTCTTCGGACAGCGCTGGCTCTTCGGTTAACAAACGGAGATGAGCACCGGCCCCTAGAGTCAGACACGACTGCACAAATGTGCAGGGGGAACCTTTACCTTTACCTACAGTATATAGCTTAATACCATTCTCCATCTTAGATCAAGAGAGACTGACCAGAGAACCATGGCATAGTAACCTTTAAAAAAAATTACATTTTTGTTGGCAAAAAAAATTATTTTGTGCAACATTTCTTAATGTTCTACCTGAGTTGGGGTTGGGGAAGGAACCCTGTAAGTTTTGGCTTCATGGGACATGACCTGTTCAAAACTTACTGTGCTCTTTCAGACTGTGGTATTGTTTAAAACAAGTGGCAATATAAACCAAAGCACCAATTCTAGAGTCAATTCCAGTCTCAGTATTTTTCATCTCATTTAATTGAGATTTCACAGCTTCACTCAAACAGCTCACAGTGCCCGTGTCTTCTCTCTCTGCTTTTTATTTTCTCTCACTCTCTCCCACATGAAATGCCATAAGGAAGGAAAAAGATTTCCAAGGTATAAGCCTCTCTGAGAGAGTTGTTCTTTGGAGCATTTAGAAGCACTACAGAGTCCATTTTGTAGGCAGACACATCCTTATTTTTTGCAGACTGATCCACAGACTAGAGAAGTCCTAGTAGTGCATCTTAATCGAACTTAGCCCTGTTGAAAGCTGGCCTTCAGATCAGATAGCTGAGAATGGATAATGAAGAAATCCTCCCACACAGCCATTTCTGCTGAGAGGAAACATTTTTTCCATATCTATGTGAAAGCAACCAGGATACCTAAGCAGTTAATCAGATTCTAATAAAATTGTCCTTCAGTTTTGTGGATGTTGATGAATGGCTTAGAATGCACAGAACAATCGAAGGTAAAAGGAATAAAGCTTGAAGAGGGGTGTGAAGAAGCAGCCGAGGAAATCTCATGAGTGAATGCTTCACCATCTAAGAAATGAAGATGAAAAATCAGAAGGAAGCAGAGAAGACCGTGTGTTTCTCCAAACTTGGCATATGAGTGCTTATGTGTATGTAAGTGCCTCTTATGTGTATGTACTGTAACTGCGTGACTGGTTTTATCCTATTTGAGATTCATCAGACCCAGGTAGCCAGATATTATTCTATGGGGTTCAAACCCTCTACCAGGAGTTTAACTCGTGGACCTCTATCAAAAATTGAAGTCATGGATTCATGTATATATCCGCACAAAGGAGCATGACATAATGTACTGTAATGCCCATATCTCTCTGTTCTGAGAGTTTTAGGTAGACTTAATACCATTCTGATAAATCCTTCATTTAGTGATAACTTCATACTGAGCAGTTTTATCTTGTGTGCATTGTTCTGAAAACACTTCGAATATAATATTGTAATAATCTTTACCCCATATCTAGGAACTAGCTCTATTTTACTATAGTCTGGGTGAAGGCTGAGATATCACAATTTGCTTAAGGACTTCTATGACAATGACAGAAATGAAATTGGAACTAGAGACTTTTGTGACAAGGAAAGGACAGAAACAAAGACTAGTGTAAAGAGAAAAATATTAAATTGAAATAAAATGCAGGGAGTACAAGAGAAAAAAGTATTATGGAATAACAGTTGCATTTATACAAAAAATGGGGAAAATAGCCATTTCTGTTACATTTTGTCTATTATTCTGCTTTCATGTTACACCGAATATGTCTTTCTATTTGCACATGTACTGTTTAATATATTATAGGTAAGTTATTTCAATGGTTGTTGTGGGTTTTCCGGGCTGTGTGGCCGTGTTCTGACAGTTTTGGTTCCTAACGTTTCGCCAGTAGCTGTGGCTGGCATCTTCAGAGGACAGGAGCACAGCTAGAAGATTCTCTCTGTGCCCAAGTGGAGGGTGTGTGTTCCTGCTGGTGTTTATAGCTGCTGAGAGGGTGTGTGTCTTCTGTGGGTCATTTATTTCACTTATTTTTTTAGTCCCCTGACAAACAGGTATCTCCTTGAAATGTACTGGGACTGAGTCTCCCTTACACTTTTCTTTCCCTCGATATACTCTGTGTATATCCTTAATTGTTTATGATGGAAGACTGAGAAAAATTAGGTAAATCTGGGACTTGGGTTTTATTTTACTTGGGTCAAGAGTATTAATATTCTTGACACAAATTGACATATGAGAAAATGGAAATGGAAGACAAGGAAAGAAGTAAAATAAATAAGACTGGAAGTGAAATGATTGCAGAAAAAGCAAGTAAGAGTCATATGTGTGTGTGTTTGTGTTTATGCGTGCATGTGTATGTATGTGTGTGTATGTGTATGTGTATGTATGTATATATAAAAATTCCCTTCTCACCCCTATGGGTGGTATGTGTCTTCTTCAACCTTGGGTCCTCTACCAGAGACCTGGGAGGTTGAGGGTTCTGCACAGTATCTTAGCTGTTCCTAGCACTGCACTCTTCTGGACAGAGAGCTCTGGTGTTGTTCTTGGGATCCATTGGAGCCACTCTCCCAGCTTGGGAGTCACAGCCCCAAGTGCCCCTACCACCACTGGGACCACTCTGGCCTTCACTTGCCACATCCTCTCTAGTTCCTTCTTCAGGCCCTGTTACTTCTCCAGCTTCTCATACTCCTTCTTCCTGATGTTGCTGTCACTTGGCACCGCTACATCTATCACCACCGCTGTCTTCTGGTCCTTGTCTACTACCACAATGTCTGGTTTCTTGGCCAGTACCTGCCTGCCCGTCTGGATCTGGAGGTCCCACAGGATATTAGCACTGTTACCCTGTTATTCTCCATGACCTTCTGTTGCATCTCCTATCTGTACTTGGGAGGGTCTAGCCCATAGAGGGTGCAGATGTTCCTGTACGCAATGCCAGCTACTTGGTTGTGCTATTCAGCGTATGCTGTTCCTGCCTGCATCTTACACCCTGCCACTATGTGTTGGACTGTTTCTGAGGCCTCTCTGCACAGTCTGCACCTTGGGTCCTGTCTAGTGTGGTAAACCCCTGGTTCTATGGATCTGATGCTTACTGCCTGTTCTTGTGCTGCTATGATCAGTGCCTAAATGCTGTCTTTTGTCCAGCCCTTTCTAGCCACTGGTAGGACCATGCAGGGTCTTGTCTTCCATGGCACTTCCTATGCTTGACCTTCCTTCCATGTCTGCTGCTGCCCCAGGCATTCTCCCAGCAGCTCACCTTTAGGTGCCATCTTACTGATGTACTCCTGGTTGCTCTGGGTTTCATCCAGGACAGTGGCTTTAACACTCACCAGACCCTGCCAATGTATATTTAGAGAAGACTCCTGAGAATACTATGGACAGCCAAGAAAACAAATAAATGGATCATTGAATGTATCAACCCAGAGTTCTTACTTGAGGCACAAATTCTTCTTCTTCTTCTTAGCGATCACTCATAGCCGAGTAAGATTGTCTTCCAGGGGTAAAATCTTAACAGTGGATCCGTATGTGGCTTTAAAGGCCAATTCTGGATCAGCACAAATAACCAAGCTCAATTATATGAAGACCCAGATCTCTGGAAAAGATGGGAAAGGTGGAAGGAAAGAGAAGAAGAGAATGACCAGCAGCAAGATGGATGGACTCAGTTACGGTGGCAATGAATACACTGTTGGGAGACTTGAAAGAACAGGTTAGGGATAGTTTGTCATAGAGAAAATCTATCTATGTGGTCACTAGGAGTCAAAAATGACTTCATGGCACATAATCAATACACACACACACACATGCCTGCACACATTAGTATCCACTTTACTCTCCAATCAAATGGAAAGTAAGTGGACACAAGGGAGGAGAATGAAGCTGACTTGAAAAAGTGAACATAATTATGTTACAGAGAATTATCTTAGAGTTCTGCTAATAGGAAAAATGAAAGAGAAGGAGAAATATGAAAACATGGGTATGGTTTGTGCAAATGGTATGCGTGTGAAGGCTACATCTGTGCATGACAATCAGAAGAATGCTGTTATTGTTTCCCTATACAAAGGTATAGGTTCCAATAAACAGATAAAGATGAGGAGTGAATGCAAAAACTACAAGGAATTGGTTTGTAAAATTTGTCTGGAAAAATGTTTGATTGCATATGTTTAACCAAAACGCTACAAAATATAACAATAAGCAAGATTTGGAAATTTAGTGCTGCTTTATGATGTTCAGATGATCAGACGATCTGGTGCGCAGACCAGATTTTTGTTCTTCAGAAGATGCTTGAGAAATATATGAAAGTGAGAAATCTCATTGCAGATCTGCTGATTTTGAGAAAGTGTCTGATAAAGCAATTACGGACTGCTCCATACAAATACGGACTTGAAGGTTGGTTGCTGAGTTTAAAAAAAGAAAGTGATATGTGATGGAAGTAAGGGAAATGTGAGAATAAGTAAATATGAAAGAAACATGTTGAAAGAACAAAGGGTGTATGACATGGTAGAAACCAAGATTGCCATAAGCGAAGAAAGGTATGGAGAAAGGTCTTTCTGTAAACTAGATTTAGCTATATTTCTTTTTTTCTTTCCCTATTTTAGGCCTTTCATTTCTTGACTTGCTATTTTTCCTCTCTCTCTGCACTATGCATAGTGTGGCTTACTGCTAAAGGGAATGGCACAATGGGTATGCTAGTTGCAGATACAGGTATATCAGCATATATAGAGGGTGGCCTAATCCCCCAACAAGATGGCGATGGGTGAGCAGCTCGGAATCCATTTTCTCTCTTTTATTCTATTCTATTTTACCTTTCAACTTGCTGTTTTCATTTTTAAATACTTTTAATTTACTTTTTATAAACTGTCGTCTAGGTCATCTATCTGCTCCAGCTACAACTCAATAAAACATATACTCAGGAATGGGACTCCAGAATGGGAAAAAGGAAGAAGAGATAGTATGTACACTCTGCAACACAGACTCCACCCAAGCCTTTGAAGCAGCAGAAAATGGATGAATATACAATAAACAAACAGACAACTTCAGAAAGTAATTCTGACCCTACTTACTCTCCAGATAGACATGAAACTTATAACGCTTGGAATGGGATCTACAGACATAAATTGAAAGTCAACAGCTTATAAAACTTTCCTCTTCGCTGGTGGAGGATGTGTTCCCCCCCACAACTGCTGTTTGTTCAGCAGCTGCATGGCTTATGCAAGATGGGGATGATATGAACTTAAAAAGGGAGAATGTAACAGACTTCATAAGTAGGCAATGCCGGCTTACAGTGCCAACGGTATCAGCATATACAGTAGTCATTAGTCATGAAAATGCCTTCAAGGACAAGATACCTGCAGGAACCAGCACGGCAATCACTTCCAGCAATATGATGGACAATCTATAAACTGTCCCCAACACCCTGAAGTATTGTATAAATTTATTTATTTATTTATTTAACTTTTATCCCGCCTTTATTATTTTTATAGATAACTCAAGGCAGCGAACATACCTAATACTCCTTCCTCCTCTTATTTTCCCCACAACGACAACCCTAAATGATAAAGACATAAACCTTTTATTTTTTAAAAAAACCCTCTGAAATGCAAATATGAAGTTAAGTCCCATTCATTTCAATGAGACTTTCTTCCCCATAAGAGTGCACAGGACTGAAATCCAGATATACCTAACAGAAATAGATTTTTCAAAGGAATAATAGTAATCTCACTCTCTCTTTCCCTCTCCCCCACCCACCCACCCCTTTTTTTTGTTTCTACTTTGTTATTCCATGTTAAAATATATTGGCCCTATGGGAATTCACTTTATGTATAATAAGTGTGTAGAAAGGAAAGAAATCTGTTACTTGCTTTTAGATAGTTCATTTCCCTGCACTCTGAAAGCAATGAACTTCACACTTTCAGTAACTATTTATCTCCAAGAGAAATACACAGAAGTGAATCACAAATTGAACCATCAAATACAAAGTGGAGAAGAATCACATTCATGGGTCAATTCCAAAAAAGGGGGAAATCTTAAAAGAAGACAATGTAGTTCCTTAATGTGCTTAATTGATTATTATTAACTATGGAGAATCTGTTCCCAGTTGCAATACTGCAATAAACATCTGAAGGGGGGAAATAATAATCTCAATGTTCATTGCATAATATTCTGTAGAAAGTGACCCAAAGGTTTTGCTAATGTGCAATTAATGTTCACAAAGTGACACAAATCTGTTGGACCAAGGCAAATTATTTCTGTACTGTTGACAAGAAGAATACAAGGTTTTACCCATAAAATCCTTAAGGACTCAGCTTGTCTCAAAGGAAAAGTTATAGCACTTCTTAATCATAATATTTAATTGTAACACACATCCCCCAATAAGAATTAGTATACTTCTGAACCTTAGGAACTTTATGTCTTTCTTTTGAACTTCCTAATCATTTCTAACAGTTATTAGAAGAATATTATAGTAGATAATTGTGGTCATATCAACAAGGCCTAAGTAAATCAGTGCTTGGTATACTATGTTTTGTTTTACTCAATTGTTAATCATCGAGATAACATGTCAATAACGTGTCATTCAGATAACTTTTCTTTTTGCAGTATAAAATTATCTTTATTAAAAATAACTTGACGACAGATACTTAACATAAAAATCTTGTAAGCATTAATATAATGGGGTGGAGCAATATGCTTCATTCACAATTGTTTAGTATGGGTTCCCATTCAAAGATTTATTTATGTATATATTTATTTAGGCATTTATATAGCTTCCGACTCTTTGGGACTTCATGGACCAGCCCACGCCAGAGCTTCCTGTCAGACGTCGCCACCCCCAGCTCCCCCACGGTCGAGTCTGTCACCTCCAGAATATCATCCATCCATCTTGCCCTTGGTCAGCCCCTCTTCCTTTTGCCTTCCATTTTCCCTAGCATCAGCTTCTTCTCCAGGGTATCCTGTCTTCTCATTATGTGGCCAAAGTGCTTCAGTTTTGCCTTTAATATCATTCTCTCAAGTGAGCAGTCTGGCTCTATTTCCTGGAGTATGGACTGGTTTGATCTTCTTGCAGTCCAAGGCACTCTCAGAATTTTCCTCCAACACCACAGTTCAAAAGCATCTATCTTACTTCGCTCAGCCTTCCTTATGGTCCAGCTCTCGCAGCCATAGGTTACTACGGGGAATACCATTGCTTTAACTATGCGGACCTTTGTTGTCAGTGTGATGTCTCTGCTCTTAACTATTTTATCAAGATTTGCCATTGCAAAATGATCTGGTGGTCATCTGATGTGAAGTGGCCCATTCCAGTCCATTTCAGTTCACTGACACTCAAAATGTCTATATTTAATCTTGCCATCTCACCAATAACCACATCCAATTTGCCCTTACATTCCAGGTTCCTATGATGTGTTGATCTTTAGAACATTGGATCCGTCGTTCACCACCAGCACCGTCGGCTGCTAGCCATCCTTTCGGCTTTGAGCTAGCTGCGTCATCACCTCTGGGGCTAGTTGAACTTATCCTCTGTTCCTCCCCAGTAGCATTTTGACCATCTTCCGACCTGGGAGTCCCATCTTCCGATGGTATACCAACATATCTCTGGTTGTACTGATCCATTTAGTTTTCATGGCAAGAATACTGGGGTGGGTTGCCGTTACCTTCCCCAGGGATCGTATTTAGCCAAGGTGACTCTAGGTGGCATAAAAAACATTGGAAGCCAAAAAACCCACAATAACACAATTTACAAAAATGAATGTTCAAAATCAATAATATATTACTCCTTGGGGTTGAAAAATTATCCATTTACAGTCAATCAAACAGTAACTAAACAAACCAGCCAACAGGGTTTGATTAGCCTCCTGGCCCATATACCGGTGGGAACAGCCATTTCTTTAATACCTTTCAGAAGGCCAGCAGAGTCAGGATCATCTGGATCTCCAAGGGGATGCTATTCCACAGGGCTGGTACAGTGACAGAGAAGGCACAGTTACTCGGTCCAGAAAAGAATACTTCCTAATAGAAAGGACCTGGAAGATGCCAACCTTGCTAGTTCTGGTGGGGTGAACAGAGACAAACGGAGGTGGTCCCACAAGTAACCTGTCCCTGTCCCATGTGGGCCTTTCTCACCTTGAATTGCACCCAGAAGTCCCCTTGGTGCTAGTGAAGCTCACAGAGCAGATGTGTTACACTAGCATATCATGGAAAACCCAAGACTGTGCTGTTGCATTTTGGACCATCTGCAGCTTCTGAATGCTCAGAGCTTCAGAAAAGACACATTATTGTTTCAGCTAAGTCAACATTTTAAGTGGACTTAGTTTTTCTCAGATTCCCATCTTTCCTGAGCAGACATTTATGTTGTCAAGACTTCAGATCCAGTAATTGAATCCCACTAAATTGTATCAGGTTTCATCAGACCTGAGCAAGAAATTAATCATCCCCAATGAAGAGAATAGTGGTTCCAAGTGGCTAAGTCCACAGTGCTGTGGACTTTATCAGCAGAAACTCCATCAGATGGAATAATTGAAAAGTCTTAAGTAACAAATGTTGGTAAGACAAAGTTGAACACGTTCAGAACTTATGTATTGTTCTTGACCAATCACATATTCAGTATTCTTATTCCAAGCAATCAAGTAACCTTTGTTAATTTGCTCTATCAGAGCTAGCTGATGAAGAAACACTGGCATTCAAATTCAGAACAAATCCCTAACTTGGTGGGCTTCCACTATATTAAAGCAAGTGTAAGAAACCTGAATGGGGAAAAGTAGTAACAATGATTGAGTTTGGGTTGTGGGGAGTAGCAATGATAAAGATTGGACATTTTTCTGATGATTTCACTGCAATTTCTCAGCAAAATCAGCCTGATGATCATCATAGTGTGTTTCTTTCTTACATCTATCTATCTATCTATCTATCTATCTATCTATCTATCTATCTATCTATCTATCATCTCAAAGTTATCACCACCCATCTCCCCCAACAGGGGACTCATTTCATCTTTGCTTATATTTTCTGGGAGTCCCTTGTGATGGAGTAAAGTGCATTCTTCTTGACCTTTCTCACAGGATGTTCCAGCATGATTTTTATTATTATCATTATTGTTGTTGTTGTTGTTGTTGTTTTAGTTTGTCAAGGCTCCTAGAATTCACATGCCCATAGAAGCTGTAATTGCCTCATAGCTTTGCATGGAAATTGTAGAGAATTGTGACTCTGACAATTTAATTTTTGTCAAATTTCTCATCACACCATCCATAAGTCTTGCTGGGATACACCATTTCTAAATTCAGATTTTTAAAAAATCACAGAATTTTGGGGCCCTGTATTCCTAATGAACACATTTCCGTTAGTATTCACTCTTTTCGGTTAAGTTTACTCAAAGGGTGTTTTGTTGTTGTTGTTTTAGAAGGGTGGATCTGCATGCAGATTTATCTAATGTATGCCTCATGATGTTCATTTTTGCCCAATATACACTTCTGTGCCCCGGTACATACATGTTTGTCATGTGCATTTAAAAATTAAGCACATCACAACATTTTGCAAAGTGTATATTTTGGTACAGATACAGTATGTCCTTGGATTCTTTTCTGTATTTTGCAGGTCTGATAGTTACCTTCAGAATTCTCATCCATCCTTAACTGAGAAGTTCTTGTAAAATAGATTATAGACCTAATGAAACTTGAAGAACAGCTTTCACTTTGCACATCATTCCTCTTATCCTCAACCACTGATTTGGAGAAAGAAGGACCTGCAGATGTTTTATTAAAAGAAAGTGTTTGCAGCTTTCAGATTCAGTTGAAAGACTTCATTCAGTTCTAGGGACCTCCAGACAAAGCTGCTCAAAGATTATTGAAATAAGTTAAAGTATCTTCTTCAAATATTCATTTTCTAGACCAAAAGGCTTTCTATTTTGCTCCACTACATATGATTGCAATGGGTTATCAGAATAAACTTTCGAGAAAGGAGGAAGAGCCACAAACAAGAGATGTCTCAGCCCACAGAAGGAATGCAGGTGGAGAAAGCATCTCAGAAGGGACGCTCCCTAGTTCTCTGGAGAGTAAAGGCAAGGAAGGTGAGTAGTGTTTTCAGACTTGCTTCTGTTACTGTAACCCTACAATAAAGGTTGTGTGAGTACTCCTGGTTTTGGTTTCTTGTCTGGGTTACCCCAAAGACCCCATCAGTCTTGCAAACCTGAAAGCATTCTCCCTTCCCTTCCCTTGACTTTCCACACAACTAGGGAGGATCCCTTCCGAGATGCTTTCTCCACCCACATTTCTTCTGTGGGCTGAGATATCTCTTGTCAGACCATTGTCAAGCCTGCGGCTCTTCCTCCTGATCCCCTAGGTTATTCTCACAGTTTGTTACACCCAGTGAGAAGTAAAGGCAAGGGAGGGGAGAAGTGTTTTCAGACTCTTAAGATTCTGTAACTGTAACTGTACAAAAGAAAGGATGCGATGGCTCAGTGGTTAAGATGCCATGCTTGTCAATCGGAAGGTCGGCTGTTCGAGACCCGAGCACTGCATGACAGAGTGAGCTCCCACACTCGCCCCAGCTCTTGCCAACCTAGCAATTCGAAAGCATTCAAATGTAAGTAGATAAATAGGTATCACTTCAGTGGGATGGTAACAGCGTTCTGTGTACGTCATGCTGGCCACATGAACGTGGAAGCATCTTCGGACAGCGCTGGCTCTTCGGCTAAGAAACAGAGATGAGCACCATCCCCTAGGGTTGGACATGACTGTGCAAGAGAAAACGTTTAACTTTACCATAACTCTACAAAAAGGGTAGTATTAGTACTCATGATTTTGGTTACTTGTCTGGAGTACCTCAAAGAGCTGACAATATAATAGAGGAAGGCCAGGACTTTCGAGAAGGTAAGAAATGAGAAGTCCTCCTTTTTTTTTAAGACTACCAACAACATTATCATGAGAAGTCCTGAAATTTAGAATGGTATTTTTTTCCCCAATAACCACCACCTAATTTGGATGTTTATCTAATTTCGATAATTAAGGAACTAGAGACCAAATTGCCAATATCTGCTGGATAATGGAGAAAGCCAGGGAGTTTCAGAAAAACATCTATTTCTGTTTTATTGAGTATTCTAAACCGTTTGACTGTGTGGATCATAACAAATTGTGGCAAGTTCTTGGTGGTATGGGGATACCAAGTCATTTTGTCTGCCTCCTGAGGAATCTGTATAACGACCAAGTAGCAACAGTAAGAACAGACCACGGAAAAACGGACTGGTTTACTCTCACCCTACGTATTCAACCTGTATGCAGAACACATCATGCGACATGATGGACTTGATGAATCCAAGGCTGGAGTTAAAATTGTTGGAAGAAACATTAACAATCTCAGATATGCAGATGATACCACTTTGATGGCTGAAAGCGAGGAGGAGCTGAGGAGCCTTATGACGAAGGTGAAAGAAGAAAGTGCAAAAGCTGGGTTGCAGTTAAACCTAAAAGAAAACAAGATTATGGCAACCAGCTTGATTGATAACTGGCAAATAGAGGGAGAAAAAGTGGAGGCAGTGACAGACTTTATATTTCTAGGAGCAAAGATTATTGCAGACGCTGACTGCAGCCAGGAAATCAGAAGACGTCTACTTCTTTGGAGGAGAACAATGAGAGATCTGGATAAAATAGTTAAGAGCAGAGACATCACACTGACAACAAAGGTCCGCATAGTTAAAGCAATGGTATTCCCCGTAGTAACCTATGGCTGCGAGAGCTGGACCATGAGGAAGGAAGGAAGATAGATGCTTTTGAACTGTGGTGTTGGAGGGAAATTCTGAGAGTGCCTTGGACTGCAAGAAGATCAAACCAGTCCATACTCCAGGAAATAAAGCCAGACTGCTCACTTGAGGGAATGATATTAAAGACAAAACTGAAATACTTTGGCCACATAATGAGAAGACAGGATACTCTGGAAAAGATGCTGATGCTAGGGAAGGTGGAAGGCAAAAGGAAGAGGGGCTGACCAAGGGCAAGACGGATGGATGATATTCTGGAGATGACGGACTTGACCTTGGGGGAGCTGGGGATGGCGACGGCCGACAGGATGCTCTGGCGTGGACTGGTCCATGAAGTCACGAAGAGTCGGGGGCGACTGAACGAATAAACAACAATATAAGTAATAAAATTTCATTTATTTTTTAATATTTTTTATTATAAAATTTTAACAAACAGGGTAACATAAATGTAGTGGGATATTTGACTTGTTTTTGTAAAACTAATGCATCAATGTCTGGTTCGATGAAAGTGGTTGCAATTCTCAGTGAGTTCTCAAGGTGCTCATCAGAAGTTTTAATTCTAATTTTACTCTTTGTGTGCTTCATCGTTGAAAATAGTTGCTCACAAATGTACATGCTGCCAAAAAGCGATGTCATGAATAAGGTGTGATTGTGAAGTGAGGGATATTTTTCTCTGGGAAGATAGGCTTATAAAAGTCCAGCAGAGGGAGATGATCAAATTTTTCTTTGAGTTGAAAGTCTGATTGCAACTCTATACATTCCATTTGAAAAAGTTTCATGAATTCTGGGGCATTTTTCCCTCTTAAGAATATTTAAAAAAAGAAAATGAATGCGGGCACTGACTCTATCGTGGGGCAGGGGGGGCAAGGCTGTGGCGCTTACCCATGTGGTACTTCCAAGGACTGGGAAGGTGGCGACAGGGCTCTGGGCAGGAAGTGGCTGCAAGGCAAAGGCTTCCGGATCAGATTCTGTGGTGGCGGCAGGACACGGGGCAGGAACCGGCGGCAACGCAAGATCTGGGCTGGTGCCTGGAAGGATTTCTGGAAGGGTTTCTGTGGTGGCAGCACGGCTTGGCGCAGAGGAGGAGTCGACGACATCGGCGTCCCTTGGCTCAGGTCCAGGGCTACACATGGCGTGGGGGTAGCTCTCTTCAGCATGCACAGGCAGCTGGTAATGACCGGCTGCGCTGGCCCGTTATACCTTTGAATTTCATGCCTCTCTGCCCTCCTTTGGTGCGCGCTAATTGGTGGAGGGGCTTCTTCTTCCGGGCTGCTTCCAATCAGCAACTGTGGCTCGGATTCGCTGTTCGCGCCATGCCATCCTCTTCCGGTAGTTGGCTCGTCCTCATCCGAGTCTGGCATGGCGGTGGGGACAGGAGGGTCATTCCGGACTGGACCGGGCCGGGCCGAATTCTAGCTGTTCAGAGCTGCATGTGGCCCGTGGGCCGCGGGTTGGGCACCCCTGCTTTAGATCAAGCATCCAGATATTTTAAACAAACCTTTATTTTGTTTAATTTTATTCTGCAATTTATGCATGAAATGGTGAGTACAGAAATTGTCTATCTTTAAAAAATATCAGTGTTCTCTTGGTGAATTTCTGTAATCTCCTTTTTACTACTGCATCATAGCCTAAGTTTCTGGTCTAGGCTGCAATTCACATTGCCACTAAGTGCCAAAAGCTGTAATGTTTTATGTATAACATAAAACTTTCATGAACAAGTAAATTATCAGTCTCTTCTTTCAGTGCAAGCTAGATCTGAATACTTGGACACATTATCTTAAAGCAGTATATCAGCTTAAAGCATATATCTATAAAAACAATAAGAAATATTTATTTAAAAAGCTAGGTTCTTTAAGGAAGAGATTTCAAGTGAAAATGATATTGGTTCTGCATTACAGATTATTAATATATTAGTTAATATTTACTCGAGAAACATAATTATATATTTATATATTTGCCAGGATACTTTTGTATATAGAAAAACAGCTTATGTTTCTAGTTAACTGACAGACTGCGTTCACAAATAGATAATATGAGTGCATTTCCCTCCCCGCCCCCATTATCTCTATGTGTAATTTGGTCAAATAATTCCAGTAGTATTAACCATAAGTGATCCATTGAACAACTGATGGGTACTATTAGACTTACTGGATATTGGTTATATATCTGTAACTCTGCCTCCATGGCAGGAAGCAGTTAAATAATTCACAATACTTCATCTCATTTGTTACAGAGTTTTCTCCATTAAACTTAGTCAGAATTACTTCTGTGCAAAATATTTTATGACTGCCTCACTAGTTTGATTTTTAAAATTAAAGTTTGTTCATAATTTATATAACAAAACAGAATACCTAACATGCAATCAATATTTAACCAGTTCTCTTTTCAGTATCCAGTAAGGTTAAAGTTCATGTTTGGTCTGAATTGAAGAATTACAGTTTGCTTTGCTAATAAAGGCTCTTCTGGGATACATAATTCATTACCAATAATTACATACCTAGTATATTTTTATGGACTGATCTCCTGTTAAATAAGTCTTTATCTACTCAATCATATCATCCTTGTTATCTCATAATTTTATGGAGGTTTTTTGGGGAACTATTAATGATTTTTTCCAGTAATTCTCTCTCTCTCTCTCTCTCTCTCTCTCTCTCTCTCTCTCTCTCTCTCTCTCTCTCTCTCACACACACACACACACACACACACACAAAGATAGATAGATAGATAGATAGATAGATAGATAGATAGATAGATAGATAGATAGATAGATAGAATTACTGGAAGAAATCACACACACACACACACACACACAATCCACACACACCACATTATATTTGATTGATTGATTGATCACCCAACTCTGGGTAGCATACAACATGAGACAATTTAAACAGAATAATACAAATATTATACAAAACAAATATCTGGAAAAAGAACAGCAATACCATCAAAACAGGGTTTTTGTTGTGGGGGAAAATAGGAGAAGGAAGGAGTATTAGGTATGTTCTCTGTGTTGAGTTATTTATAAAAATAATAAAGGTGGGATTAAAAAAATAAAAAAACAAATAAAGGGGTCAACCAATTACTGGGGGAAGAGCCAAGTTTTAAGAGCACACTTAAATAGGGTCAGGGTGGGGGATGTGCAAATCTCTAAGGGGCATCATTTCACAGGGCAGGCACTGCAACAGAGAAGATCTGCTTTCTAGGTCCCCTCAGGTGACACTCTTCAATTGATGGGACCCAAAGCATGCTGAGTCTACCCAATTATATAGGACAGGAGGAAGCTATGGAAGACAGATGGTCCCACCTTCATAAGTGATAACTGGCATGTTAAATTGCACCCAGAAGGGTACTGATAACCAATACAGCTCACAAAACAGCAGTGTTACATAGGCATGCTACTACTGGTAGTGGTTAAGATGCTAGACTAAGAACAAAGTTAAGTTCTACTCCTCCATTAGGCATGGAATCCAGTGGGTGACTATCTATCTATCTATCTATCTATCTATCTATCTATCTATCTATCTATCATCTATCTATCTCTATCTACCTATCTACCTATCTACCTATCTACCTACCTATCTATCTATCTATCACACTTAGCCCTAGATAGATAGATAGATAGATAGATAGATAGATAGATAGATAGATAGATAGATAGATAGATATTAAATCTCTTAACCAGCCCATACTGGGCCAGCACGGAAGGGTATAATCTACAACCTGCAGTGGACTAATTCAGGCTGATTGTATTATCTCAAGGTCCAGATCCAGATCCAGATCAGATCCAGCCATAGCTGTAGTTCTAGCTTTCCTTGTAAACTGTAGAATATCAAGAAAAAGACTCCAATTTCTGCACCTAAAGTATTTAAAGCCCATTCTTTAAGATTACACATTAAAAGGGAATAGAGCTGTAGCCCATAAGGATAAATACAGAATCTTGGAAAATGCAAGAATAATTTCCCAGTCTCATTCATAGTGAGTTTATTAAGGCAGAGTCTCTTTTAATGATTGGAAACATTTCTTCCCAAGTTTCTTGCCACTTGGATTGGATTGTTGTTTCCCTTTGACTTTTGGATTGGACATGGCCAATTGCCCTACTATTCCTTTTCCAGACTTCCCACAATCTCTCACATCAAGTCAATTTGGCCCGTCTTTCTCTCAGCCCAACCTATCTCACAAAGTTGTGGGAAAAACAGGACCAGAATGTCAAATGGCTTGAACGCCTGAAGGAAAGGTGGAATATATAAATCAAATATTCATTCATTCATTCATTCATTCATTCATTCATTCATTCATTCATTCTCTCCAATTTATATGCTCCCCAACTTGCCAAACTGACTCTGGGTGGCCAACATAACATTAAAACAATTAAAAAAAGAAAGAAGAAGAAAAAGAAAGCAAAACATGTGTTAATAGCTGCCAAATCCCAACATTTACCACCCAAGATGGAAACATGTAATAATCTGCCCAAATGCTTAGGAGGAAAAACAATAACAATACATTTTTAATGCTTTCCAAAGGGTTGACAGAGTGAGAGCTAATCAAATTTCATGAGGGATGTCATTCCAAAGGGTAGGGACTGCCATAAAAAAGACATGCTTCCTGGGGGGCATTGACACAGGGCATTGAGACAGGGAAGGGGCCTGAAGCCTGCCAGCCTGAAAGAGCATGTGGGATAGTCAACACAACTGGAGACAGGCCATCCAGCAAATAGCTTGGTTTTGGGCGCAAATAAGCAATTAAGCTTTCTGTAGCATTCTACTTTTGCATAAAGGCACTCAAACAAAGCAGGAGAGAAAGTGACTGTGTTAGTGATCATATTTCTCAGTTCAAAAGAGTGGGTAGTGAAATTTCACATTGTTTCTTCATCTGCTAGGCTTTTTGTCTTCATTCCTCCTTCTGTGCAGTTGGCTTTGTTGAAGATCATATGCATTAGATTTCCTTCCTTCCTTCCTTCCTTCCTTCCTTCCTTCCTTCCTTCCTTCCTTCCTTCCTTCCTTCCTTCCTTCCTTCCTTCCTTCCTTCCTTCCTCCATAACGGAAATCTGAAGACTAACTGTTTCTCTCCAACACTTTCTTCATCTATACCTACAATATATAATGTTTTCTTCCAGTAGTGGAAACAAGTCAAACTGTCATTGTAGTACTGAAATAGAGCCAATATTTTAATCAGATTAAATGGCTATATTTCTTTTTTCAGAGCAATAGTTCTAAACTTGTGCATTCATTCTGAAATTGTGAAAATAAATAAGAAAAGCAGCAAAAGAGTTTTCTTGATAACAGTGTAATAAATCCTACAGGGATTAACATTGAGGACACAAAAACTTTCTCAGCTCCAGAACATATTCTCCCTATATCTATAAAACTCAGTGGCCATATTTTGTAACCATGAAATGATTTATATGCAGAAGCATGACACACTGAGAAGTATTGATTAATTATTGGGGTTCCATCACTTTTGAATTCAGTATTCAAAAGTCCACATATGATGTATGTTGGTTCTGGGAAAATATGTGGTGGATCAGAAAGTTTTATGCTTAACATTTTTACCTTGAAATAATATATAATATCTAAAGCCTTATTAATCATATGTGGTAGCATAGGTTCTTTCATTCTGGACTGAAGACTAGGTTTTTAGGTGTAAAATTTCTTCAATCTCTGATAATATTTTCACTGTTAATACACCGTGTTTACAGTGGTGTAAACTACTCTCCTGTATAGACAAGCTGGTTCACATCTATTCAGAAGTAAGACCTATTGGGTTCCATCAAATTAATCTTTTCTAAGTACATATACTAAAGAAGAAGAATTTCTGGTCTATGACTTAATCCATTTCACCAGGCTAAACCATTTTGGCACAGAGTGTCTTGAGCAAGCTCCCTTCTTCCCACTATGACTAAGGCAGGAACCATCTCTGAAGGCATTTCCATGCTTTTTCCAAATGAGGAATGTACACAGCAGTAGAAGTAAAGTAGATCTTGAAGGAAATCCCACACCCTGCAAGGGTGGTTTTGTTCCACCTTTGCCTTACTTAATTTGGAAAAATAGAGACCAGTCAAATCTGGCAGAAAGCATCCTTGTGAGTTGTGGTGGCATCTCTTAAGGATGATTCTGCTTCTGTCACCCTATGCCTTTGAGATGATTAAGTGTTACCAATCAAAGAGAATATTTGTAGCTCAGGGTTGAACTGTGGAGTCCTTGGTGCTCTGAGCCTTGTTGCTTTCTTGCAGACATTTCATTGCCAGGCTAGGCAACATCTTCACTGCGAAAAGGGAGTGGGACTTGCTCTCTCTCTCTTTATATACCATGGCTTGTCACAGACACATAGAGGTAAACAACATTTACATACCATTCATAAGAGACAGTAGAAAAGCCAGAAGACCAGAACACCTCCTTGCCAGCAATCAACACCCAGATAGGCAAATATTAATACCAGGATTAGCACCAGAGGAACAATCAAACAGTGCAATATACCCTAATCAAGGAACTATTAACTCAGTCAATCAACCAAGTAGCAAACAACAGCCCAATCAAGGAACTAGTAAGGAGAGAACAACACATCCACCAACACAAGTAGGACAAGCCATGGTATATAAACAGAGAGCAAGTCCCACTCCCTTTTCGCACTGAAGATGTTGCTTAGTCTGGCAATGAAACATCTGCAAGAAAACAACAAGGCTCAGAGAGCACCAAGCACTCCACATGATTAAGTGTATCATGCCTTCCCTTGCTGAGATGATAAAAGTGATTCATGTCAGGTAAGGGTCAGTGATTTGATTCAATTTTCCAAGTAAGAGGAAATCACTGCAAGGCATTGCAAAGCAAAGCAAGGAATATAGGTCCCCATTTTGTAGTGCATAAACCACAGTTTTCCACACAGGAGACAAGTGCCACTGCCATCTACTTGACAAAATGACTATGCAAGGGGTAAGGATTTGTATTTATTTATTTAAACTCAACCCATTGAATCCTGAGGTCTTTGTGGAACAGAACTTTGTCTCCCTAGATTTCAATTTACATCTCTGGGATGAAGTCTGTGGGCTGGATTTCTTTCCCCCACAGAAGAATCATCCTAAAAGAATCAGGAGGACCCATGACAGTATGCCCTGTCCTTATAGTTTAAGAGGTTATAGCTTCTATTCCCCAAGCTTTTGAAATTTTAGTTCCATCAGGGCACTAATAATAATAATAGTAATAATAATAGTAATAATAATAACTTTATTGTCATCCCACTATACACTATACACCAAGTGCACAATAGAATGAAATTTCGTTGCAGTTGGCTCACAATTTCAATCAAACACTAAAATACTAATAAAAAATATATTATCAGACAATTCTCAATATTCTCAGTGTTTCCCAAGATCCCAGGAGTAAGAGGTGAAAGCCATAGTTACATTAACAAGTATTAATACTTGTTAATATGACATAGTTACATTAACAAGTATTTAATATACAGCAGTGTCCACAGCAAGCCACAAAGATGAAAAAATGACACACCCTCCCAATATCCAATGCAAGTACATATGTTTATTTATTTATTTTTATTTATTGTTTGTATTTTTCCACCGCCCATATCGAAATGACTCTGGGCGGCTTACAAACAAATTAAAACAGTAAGTGTTCAACATTAATTAAAAAGATACATTATAAAAATATAGATATACAAATATAATAAAAACTCTAGAATATAAAATATAAAATATAAAACCCAAGATGGCGAGATCAGAATCTTGTTAAAATTTCCCAGGGGAGCGTCAGGGCACCAGCCACCCCCACGATGAACTATCCCCCCTTCCACCCCAAGCGAGGTGGCACAGCCACATCTGGAGCCCCTTTTGGAAGGCCAGGATAGTGGGGGCCTGCCTCACCTAGCTTATTCCAAAGGGCAGGTGCCATGGCAGAGAAGGCCTTCCTCCTGGATCCTGCCAAACAGCAATTCCTCATGGACAAGGTCCATAACCTGCCCTCTCTGCCTGACCGGGTGGGATGGGTCGATGTGATGGGGGTGAGGCGGTCCCTCAGGTAACCTGGACCCATGCCATGTAGGGCTTTACAGGTGATAACCAACACCTTGAATTGGACCCGGAAGCAAACTGGCACCCCATGCAGCTAGCGCAGCAAAGGTGTCACATGGGCCAATCTTACAGCACCCATAACTGTCCACGCGGCTGCACTCTGGACCAGCTGTAGCTTCCGGATGCTCTTCAAGGGTAGCCCGATGTAGAGCGTGTTGCAGTACTCTATACGGGAGACATACGTTGCAGTACACATATGTTGCGGTACTTGCATCATGATGACATGGCAATGATTTGGGGGGGGGGGGTCATTTTTCCTGCATTGCACAATTCATTAAAAATTCATTACAGTATAGATTTTTGAAGAAATTTATGTTTCAATTTTTTATATGTTTGGATAATATAGAATCAATACATTCTTACAGCAATTCAGATGGTTCCCATTACTCACCATCCTTAATGGGTTCCCAATTTATTTTGCCTCAACAATAACTTTATGCAGGCCTTAAAGTTAATTTTATCAAAAGTAGCAATAAAAATGAACAATAACTTAGCAAAAGGGGATGTGTGCAGCAGGTTCGTGCTTCCCCTCCCCCCTTTTTAAAAACTTTTATTTGAAATTTACATGGGGAATAGATAGATACAGATACAGATACAGATGATACAGATACAGGTACATCCTTAACAGCATGACTTAAGGTTTTCTTTTGAAAGAACTCATCATTTTTCTGCTTTCGTTTTCAATATTAATCTTTGAAATTAATCCAACAATTATCTTTGTTAATTAGCATTCTCTTTCATGGGCAAATTAGAAATATATATATATATATATATATATATATATATATATATATATACACACACACACACACACACACACACACACACACACACACTTTAAAATGGATTAAAATTCAGTTAAATTGCATCTGGGACATTTGACCCTTCTATCATTGTCCTCTTCCTTCTCAACCAGCTTCAGCTTCTTGCTTCCATAGTTGGAAAATTCTGGGTTTGGGAAGATCTGGGTTTGGAAAATGATAGGGCAGAGCCATGCTAAGTAAGGATCTACTGTAAATGATCAGAAGGACTCCTAAACCTCTCTCTCACCCAAGCTTGCAACATATTTAGGGAAGCTTCTGAACTGCCCTAGAAATATTCCATTCTGCTGAGTCTTTTTTCTTTTTCTTTTTTTTTTTGGAAGAAATCATGTGAACACATCTCTGTTTTCATTTCCAACATGCTGGGCTGCAGCCAACAGATTGAACAGAATGAGCTGTCGTTGAAACACTCCAATTTGACCTTCAAATTGCTCATAAATGAACTGGAATTTGTTTCATCTCTCTAAAGCCATGCTGTTTAAATGGAGACATACTGGAAAAGGAATGTGCTACTAGAAATGGATTTCAAGTAGCATACTAGAAGTTGTGCTTGGGGTATAATTCCATGAAGGTTAGCTTTGGCACACTCAAAACCTTGTAAAAGTATAGCACAATATAATTGTTCGGTATCTTAGTTCAGATGATTATTGATGGTTCACACCTGGCTCTGACATATGGTACAGATCTGGGAAAAGGGAAAAGATTTAGCTATCCATGGTAGTTGTCACACCCAGAAGTGTTATATTATGCACTAGGGGAAAATCAGTGTTAAGTATGCATCCTAAAACCTAGCACTGTTGAAATGTTCAAAATGAACTAAAGTTCTCAATTGGATAGTTTATCTTCAACTGAATTATTTTGTTATGTATTTCTAAATCAGGAAATGTTGATATTTGTTCATTCTTGCAAAGGAATATTCGGAAATGTGCCTCTGTAAAATCTGAGTTAAAAAAAATACTTAATAGGTTGCCAGTGAAGTTATCTTCTATAACTGTGTGTCGCGACACAAAAGTGTGTCGCCACACACAGTCTGGTGTGTCATCACACAACCCGGAAGCGCTGATCATCATCAGCGCTTCTGGGTTTTCCCTCGGCGACACACCAACGGCGGCACGCAAAAACCCGAAAGCGGCAGCAGCGCTTCTGGGGTTTTGCGCGCTGCTGCAACGGCGGCACTTCCGGGTTTTCCCACGGCGACACGCCAACGGCGGTTGGTGTGTCGCCGCAGGAAAACTTTGGAAAGCCCTGTTCTATAAACTAATTGTATGTGTGTGCCTTCAAGTCAGTGTTGACTCCTGGCATCTGCCTGGACAAATCCCTGCAGTTTTCTTGGCAGGATTTTCAGAAATGGTGTGCCATTGCCTCCTTCCTAGGGCTGAGAGAGAGGGACTGGCCCAGCTGGCTTTGTGCCTAAGGTGGGACTAGAACTCACAGTCTCCTGGTTTCTAGCGTGGTGCCTTAACCACTACACCAAACTGGCTCTGTAAACTAATTAGGAAAATGGTAATCCAAATATTTATAAGAACTGCAGCAAACTCATATAAACTATATGTAACCCAGATGCCTATTTCATTTAGAATGGAAGATAGGAAGGTTCTTCTACTCCATCAATATTTGGTCCATCTACTTCAGTTTAGTGTGCAGCAGTGTTGGCTCTCCAAAACTTCAGATAGCCTCTAACTATATCCAGAGACACTGGGGAGTAAGCATTAAACCTTTTGCAGCATATTCTATCACTGAAGCATGAGTTGCAATGTTGTGCATTACTGGACTGAATTAACATTTAAGAAAGATTTAGCATCCCTGTCCACACCAACAAAATAACAATATTATATTGTAAAATTATGTATTATTTTATATGAAAATCAGATTCTTCAATTAGGCTAGAAGCCAGGAGACCATGAATTCGAGTTCCACCTTAGGCACAAAGCCAGCTAGGTGACCTTGGGCCAGTCACTCTCTCTCAGCCCTAGGAAGGAGGCAATGGCAAACCACTTCTGAAAAACCTTGCCAAGAAAACTGCAGGGACTTGTCCAGGCAGTCTCTGAGAATCGGACACGATTGAACGGATTACAAAAAAGAGAGATGACTAGGGCATTGCTTCTTGAAAGTTGGTCTTCCTGCTAGCATTTGAAACAATCATGAACTTGGTTGCAGAATGGAGAATGCAAAGATCCTTCACTTTGGCTTTCAGTAGCCCTAATCAATTTAGTTGCTCAGAAAAAGTTGCTTGATAAAAAATGTTGATGGTAGGACATGAATTTGCTTACTTGAAGGACTTATTTAACAGCCTGCCTTTACTCATATAAGCCCATCTATTCGGAACATCTTTGGAGGCGATCTGTAATCCATTAGGTTAGTTCTAAAACAGACCGGCCATGAACATTTCTCGGATCTGGAATTCTTTTCCAAGGGAAGCCAGTCTCATTTCCTCATTACCAACCATCTGGGAGTTTCACAAATAATTTCCTTGTTAGAAGAACCTTCAGTGTTTTATTCTCCTTGTTGGTTTTGCATTATATGTCTTCACTATTTTTGTTTCTTCTTCAGAGCATTTCTGCTGCTTCTTTCTTTTTATTTACATGTTTTAACTAATGTATTTAATTCATATATTCATGCTGCATAGGAAATCTGTGTATATCTGATTGCATTAAACTTGCATCAAAAGGTTAGTTAGAGGTAATTGTGTTTAAATAATGTACATAGCGAGAAAAGCTAATACAAAAAATGTAATTGCATAATGGCTGTGTCTACAAAATTTCATGCAAACTGTGTATATTGAGAAAATATGCATCCATAATCCAAGGCATTTTTTTAAAAAAGAAAATGATTCACTGGAAAATGTTATGAACATGTGAGTACGTGTGTCCCTGATATAAGCTAGTTTTACATTGCCTTGCACATCCTTAAGAAAAACAGCTGTGAAAGATTGAAATAACTTCCCAGACTCTTAAATGCCTCTCAGAGGAACTATTAATGCAAATCTTAAATCTAACCATGTGTTCTGACTGGTCCCTTGCCAGATTTTTTTTTTTTTTTAATTGGGAGGGCAATGTCCAAGAAAAATGAAGAAATCCTCTGTACGACAAAGCTGATAGCTATCTGCACATTCCATTCCATGGAGACTTTTAGTGTGTAGTTCGGAAGCATTCTTGGGGAACAATACTATTTGATTGAAAATTTGATCTTGTTTTCCAAAACCGTAATCATCTTGTATAATCAGTTAAATTGCCTCTCTCTATATTCCTGAATAGAATGGGAGGTTAGCTTGACTCAGATTTCATTTCAGATCTCAGTTGCAGATCAGAACGGTTTGATCTACTGTCTGCTATACTAAACATGCTTAGTGTTCCTGGAAATATTTAGGACAACAGCAAAACCTGATTCTGTTTGGCTATGTTGGCATGCTGGCACTTTTCTCATGTTCAGCAAACACTGTTCTTATTAGAGTTCATCATATTCGTACAGCAAGCCGAAGATATAAAAAGCGTATCAATTGACAGTTTGCTCTGTAGCTCTTATTGCATAAAACAGTACGTATATTATAAGTCACAGATATTCAAATCACCTCCTAAGTAATTCAGTGCTACTGTGTTTGCTTTGTAGCTAGTCTTATCTTCATGTCTGGGTCATCAAATTCATAAATTGAAATGCTTTTGTTCTGTTATTATGGACTGACAGGACAATAAAACATACCTCTCACATTGAGATGGGGCATGCATGGTGGCGCTTCCAAATTAATTTGATTATATCAACACCAAAATGGCACCACAGTTCTTAGTGCCAGTAAACACTTATTAATCAGATATGTTAGACTGAACACATCCAGAAAGGGAAAGTCATTCCTACACTATACAAATTACCATTCTTGATTAAAGAAAGTAAGAGTTGGCTTTTATTTACATGTTGCATTGATCCAGGAGAAGCTGCTGAAATAGAAAAAGCGTTTGGAAATGTCTCCAAGCTGTCAACTATCTGACATTGTCTACTGAACATTTTTTGATTCTTAATTCTCCAGGACGTAGAGGGTAGTGAGGTAGTAGGGGGAGATTCAAGACCTTTCACATCTCCTTTTAATGGTTAATTTGGTTCTCAATTCAACCTCTTTTTTTATCCAGAAATCATTGAAGTATCACCTTGACCAACTTGAAGTCCTGTTTCACAAGGAACGTAGCTGAAAAAAATCTATTGCTTCTTTACATCTTGTTCCCTCTGTCCATCACTCTACATTTGAAAGCAGTAACATGACTATATGTCTAAATGTAAAGTTTGGGGTGCTTCCTTTCTTCACATGCAGGATTAATTCACATTACTGGGAGTAGTCCAAAATATTACAAACTAGTTCCTCTTCTGGAAGAGTTATACTGTATCCAGGAAACTGCAAGATCAGCCCAAAAACAGCTAGATCAGCATGATCCAAAGGAAAACTCCCAAGGAAGTGGACAGGATCCTCAGGTTGATTATCCCACCACCTCTATATTAGATCCATGGCTCTCCTGGGTGGTGGTGAAGGCTGCCTGGTAGGTGACATGCAGTTCAGTCCATGAGGTTATATCCATTTTTTGAGGGACACCACCTGCCTTGAAGGAGGTGATGGTACACCCCTCCTCAATAAGCCTTTGCTGGACTATTCTTGATAGTTTTTGTCCAGTCTCCAATTTTACTTTGTTGAGGAGCTGATTGGGTTACCATTTCAGAGGGTCTTGGATTTTTTAAAACCCTTTTCAGCCAGGTTTCATAATGGGGTAGAGTACTGAGATGGCATTAGTCATTTTGTTGATGATCTTTGGTGAAGCTGGGAGGGGATAGGTCAACCATCCTGATCTCTCAGCAGCTTTTGAGAGCATGAACCATGGTATCCTACTGGACCACCTATGGGCATCAGGAGTGAGACAGATGATGTTCTGGTGCTTCTCTTCCTTTCTTTGTGGTTGGGTCCAGTCAGTGGTGACAGGATGGGAGAGTTCAAGCCAGGCACCCCTCTTATATGGGGTGCTTCAATGCTCAATGCTCTCTCCCTTCCTGTTTGACATCTTTATGAGGCTACTGGGTGAAGCCATCTGTCAGTCTGGGGTCCGGTATCATCAGTACACTAATACTTAGGACTAAAGTTCTATTATGAGTGTAAGAGGCACTAAACAAGGCTGCTCTTTATCACCTTTATTATTATTATTTAATCTGGCTATAGAATCACTGGCAACAACATTTTTCTATAATGATCAGAATCATGGGATACAATTAGGTGATAGTGATAGGACACATCTTCTAAGTTTATTCATAGATGACATGGTCCTCTCTTGAATGCTTCCTATTCCGTGAACTATATTAAGAAGGAGTTGGAGGAATTTGCAAAGGTGTCAGGATTATCAGTTAATTTTCTAAAATCACATCTGATGTTCTTTCATACATCAAATCAAAATTCAAAAGAGGTATCTAGAGACTTAAGAATTCCTAATAGCATATAAATTTTTCAAATATTTAGGGGTCAATATTACCAAAAATATTAAGAAAAATATTTATAACCACATCCCAACATGGAAAAAAAATAAATAAGGAAATGAAAAGCTGGTCTAAAAACATACATCAATATTTTAGGATGAATTGCAGCTGTTAAAACGTCCTTGCAAGGCTCATTTTTTTTATTTCAATGCCTCCCAGTGGATATTCTATAACAGGTATTAAGATATTGAGAAGAGCGGGGGGGAGGGAGAGTTTACTGAGTTTGCTTTCAAGAGAGAGAGAGAGAGAGAGAGAGAGAGAGAGAGAGAGAGAGAGAGAGAGAGAGAGAGAGAGAGAGGGAGAATATATATATAAAAAGGTTTTATATAGACCTCAGTAACAAGGAGGCTGTGGAATACATAACTTAACATATGTATTATCAAGCTGCACAGTTAGGGCACATTATTCTGTTTATCTTAACAAATCTATCTCAAAATGGATCCAAACAGAAACAATATCACAGCCAGATAGTTTTATAAATCTCAAGGAAAACAAAATTAATAATGGTTTTACAAAACTGAAGCACTAAATTTGTAAAAATAAATATACAGTCTTGATGAAGAACACTTCTCCTCTAATACCTTTGGTAGCATACATAGACCAAGATAATCATTACGGTCTTACTCAGATGAACCTTTTGAGAGGTTTTAACCTTTATAAAATAAAAGATTTCTACTGCAACATGGAAGCTGTAAGAAACAACAACAACAACAACCGATAAAGCAATGAATAGGTGATCAGTTATTATATTTTTCTGGTACCAACTTAAATCTTTATTGGGTGATAAGGATGTTACAGCTTCAACAATTTGCCCTTACACCAGTTTCTAGAATTTAATTCTCAACAACTTGGAACAACCAAAAGGAAAAATGTCAAACATTTATAGAATAGTATTGGAATTAGAAAGAGGAGATTTACTCTTTGCCTTAAAGGGGATACTGATTTGGGTAAAGCTACAGTATAGAGGAGACGAAATGGCAGGCATTATGGAAATCAGGTGGGTTCACTTCAGCTGCTATGTGACTCCAGCTCAACTTCCTTTCTCTCTTCCACTGACACCCCCACACTGTGCCTTCAGCATTTTTCTTTTTATCTCTCTGCAGTACAGGTGTGGTCCTTTACTCTCAGAAAGTTTTCTTCTGTTATGGTATTGTTGAGAGCCAGTTTGGTGTAGTGGTTAAGGCACCGGGCTAGGAACCGGGAGATCGTGAGTTCTAGTCCCACCTTAGGCATGAAGCCAGCTGGGTGACCTTGGGCCAGTCACTCTCTCTCAGCCCTAGGAAGGAGGCAATGGCAAACCACTTCTGAAACTCTTGCCAAGAAAACTGCAGGGACTTGTCCAGGCAGTCTCCGAGAATCGGGCACGATTGAATGGAAATATACACAATACACATTGTGTTCATACCATACCCTAACAGAAGAAAACTCCCATCATCAGCTTTGAGTCTCTCCTTCTACATAATGTCTCCATTAATGATTACAATCCTCTGAACTCCTGTAACATGGGATAAGTCTAAATTTAAACTCAGAAACCTATGAAATGTCTCATTTTCCTTCACTAGATGCCTTAAGTTTCAACAGTCCTATGTTATGGTCTAAATGGAAAAAAATATTTGTCTGCTTCAGATAGTTCCAAAAGAAAGAGTTATAAAATTCTCTTCTCTATGCTATGGGGAAACAACATGTATAAACCCTTTATTTTTGAAGAAGAGAACCATAAGAGAAAATATGAGTGTTTGGCTAAATTCAAGGCCAATTTCATTCAAAAATGGAATGTGTTCTATGAGAGAGTCTTTTTTAGCAAATAAAATTGTTATTTGATGAAACATTGAGTCATATGTTAGAGATGTTTATGAGCTCACAGGATATTGTGGTTTTGCTGAGAAAATGGAAGGCTATCATAGAGGCAGAGAATCATAGACAATGGTTTGTCTTAGAGGATGCAGCCCACGGAAGACTTAAGTCTTCATAAAGGTATTGAAATGGCAAGATAATCAGAACTAATAAAAGTGAAAAATGTAGATCGGGGAGCAGAGGCAACCTGAAAGCAGCTTGGAATAAATAACTTTTCTCAACAAAATACTTACAGTGGAAAGTGTAGCCTTTTTGCAAAGGCAGATCTCACTTCTGCAGCTTGGTAAGAAACCCCATAAAACACAGCCCAAAGATTTCAAGAGCGTGTATTGGGGGGAAAAAAGGCATATACCCCTGTATACTGTATAGGGTTGTGGGAAGATCTAGAATATTAGAAGGCTTGTGAAGCTAGAGGAGAACAGTGCAAAAAATGTTTAACAACAGGGCTCTTTGTTATTCTATGCCATGCGCAACTGTTAAGACTATAACCCAGAGGTGGGACTCCCTTTTCCTTACGCTCCATTTTTAGCAAACGCTGAACCTATATGGAGAACCAGCTTGACAGTGAATGACATAATTATAAATTTCAATAGATTCTAGTACAAATGCACAGTTGTTTTTCTGGAAGCCTATGCTAACTTCCAGATTCCTCCTAAGCTACAAAAAAAATGGAGGTCCATTAGACCACTGGACAATTTAAAACATACACAAATGATAAGGAATATCAATATGAGTCTGCTGTGTATATGATTAAAGGCTATGGACTGCATAATCTTCTCAGTCATCAAGGAGCAACTTAAATGGACCGGTTAACTGATCCCCATAGGAATTCTCTCTATGTAAGAGCATGTTATAATTAGAGGAATCAAAGCAATTATACTATGGTGTATGCTGAAAGTCCCAGGTGCAAAGAAAAATGGAAACATCTGTATTTGCATAGATCTTAAAAAGCTTAATGAAGCTGTAGTTTTAGAATGAGGATAGATACACAGACAGACAGACAGATATACAGTAGATATCCCAATGCAGGAAGATCTACTTCCAAAAATTGAGTTATCATTTCCAGATGGTTCAAGTTGCTTTGGCAAACGCATTTAACTGACCAGAGAGGCCAACTTATATTCAAAACAGCCTTTGTTACATTTTCAGCATTTACCTACTCCCAGAAGATAACCGACTTCCACAAGGGCATAAAAGGGTCAGGCAGATCAGTAGAAGAACATGACAAAACTCCTATCCATGTCCTAACTCTGAACCAGGACTTCAATAAAGACAAATTTTATTTTTTGCCAAGATAAGATAGAGTTCTTAGGACAAACAAGCACAGGACAGGGTATAAAGGCATGCCCTCAGGACATAAAGGCTTTCAGAAAATTAAAAGCAGTAACACATTTCTGAATGAAGTCACTTTCTGAGAATGGTGGATTATTTCAGTCAATATTTACAAAATCACTCTATAAAGGTACAACCACTTAATCTGTTACTGAGATCCAATTCATCTTTCAACTAGGAGCCAGACGAAGAAGCAGAGTTTACAAAAGTCAAGGATATGATTTCAGGTGTTCTAGCTTTACAGTGCAAAGTGTACTTACTGTACAGTTAGTGCAGAGGCAAGTAGCAAATAAAGAAGTGGAGAAGGTGGTATAGACTACTATGAAAAATTGGCATCCAGATGATTCCCATCTTGACCTCTTAAGCTACAGATCCATACCACTATTAGCTATGGGATATACTCCTGCAGAATTATTAATGGGAAGGTCAAGTCAAGACTCAACTGAAGATAAAACACTCCAATGTTGGTTGAATCTGAAAACAGCTACATCTTTAGATTGCAGAGACCACCCCACACAAAAAAAACCTTATAAGACATTCTATATAGTTACTATATATAGAATATATATGTGTGTGTAGGGGCGCGATGGCTCAGTGGTTAAGATGCCAGGTTTGTCAATTGGAAGGTTGGCGGTACGAGACCCGAATGCCGCATGACAGAGTGAGCTCCCGCACTTGCCCCAGCTTTTGCCAACCTAGCAATTCGAAAGCATGCAAATGCAAGGAGATGAATAGGTACCACTTCGGTGGGAAGATAACAGCGTTCTGCATGTGTCATGCCAGCCATATGACCGCAGAAGCGTCTTCAGACAGCGCTGGCTCTTTGGCTAAGAAACGGAGATGAGCACTGCCCCCTAGAGTCGGACACGACTGTGCAGGGGAAAACCTTTATCTTTTTATATTGCTACTACCATATAAAAGATTATAGAGAAACGATATGGCAGGCTCCTGATCTTCTGTGAAGATGGACAGCAGAATATTTAAAAGATATCTTCATGTTATACCCGAGGAAGAAAAAACTCCAGCTGTGGAAGCAGTAATTAAAACTTAAAAGGATACGTTTGGGAAGGACACATACATTAAACCGTGCATATTTGATGAAGTTCCAAAAAAAAAAAGGTATGTCAGACAGACAGACAGCTGGATAGACAGACAGACAGACAGACTATACTGAGGGAGTTACAGTTTTGTATACAAATATTTTGACAAAAGTTGTTCACAAAATTCTATGTAATGAAAAAGTTGCAAATGACAATCTATGCTGATTGCATGCTTGACAGAATCCAAAAATTCATAAAATCTTACAACATTGCAAGGACTAGATTTAGACTGATTTATATATCCTTCACTCGCAACACAGGTCTTTCCACAAAAATGATGTGATTCTTGGCTGCACAACCATCATTTAACCTGGATAAATAGAAGAAGATATGTGCAAAGAAACCCCGTATCATTGGCTCCATCTATGGGGTTCTTGTATATCTGTTCTTTATTGCAAGCCATGCCAAAATAACTTCCAACTGCTTCTTTTAAGTAAAAACTGATTCTCATTTAGATTGGCCACACTGCTATTTAATGTTGTAATCCTTCCTAAAAACAGAAACAAAAGTTTCATTAAGCATCTGTGCTGAAGCCAAGCTGTCTTAATATCTTTTTCTCAATCCGTAGAGTGTGTACCACTTCTTGGCTGGCATCCAAGGAGCTAGATAATCTCAATAACTTATTCATATCCTGTGCCTTTTCTAAGACCAGGACAAAAACAAAGACATTGAATCACAAAATACATTATTTTATCCCCTACATCTAGTCTCCATTTAGAATGAGTTCCATTTTCTATTCCCTGTAGTGTGTGTTTCTCTATGTGTGTGTACACATGTCTATATGTGGATTTGTTTATGTGTAACATTATGCTACTAAACATGGGTACTCGGGGAAATGCCATCAACTCAATGGCAAAACTCTAGCTACCCATATCAATGGTCTTTATCAATGTATCTTACACATTGGAGTGTAAAAGCTCATTTTTAACGGATGAAGTGTAATAGGATCCAATCTAATTCAATCTGCTCCTTTTGCCCTTTTCTTTTTAGCTTACTCCAAAAGTGTATTATAGATAATACGTGCATTGTTGGTTTTCAGTGTTAAAGGCAGTCAGTTCCTTAGGCCACTTCACCTCATCACTTTGAAAAAGGTACTTTGGGAAAATCAAAGCTCTTATTTGTAGTTAAACTTCCAACTGGCTTTTCAGTGTCATAATGTTGAAACAACTCTTGATCATTAGACTCCAGATTTATTCCCAGGAGGATGGGGGTGGTGGTCAAAAAAGTCAAGATGATAGTTTCAGCCATGTGACTGAAGTCCCACCCTTTTTTTTACATATAATGCACATGTGTGTGCTGCACATAGAAACAGCAAGGGCCTCAGATGCATGGTGGTGGCCACTATCTTGACACTGTTGACCATTCTGCAGATGCTTCTGTTCCCAGGAGTAAATTTTCTTCATTACATGCCTGTTATTTGTTTTGTTTTTCTTCAGCTAAAAGTTGGTTTGGAAAATAGTTTTTAAACAGTTTCATTCTGATTAAAATATGACTGGCCTACGTTTCCTTATACTTTTCTTTGTTTTTATTTACACTGTTCCTGTGACAACATGGTGACACATCACCTTGATTTTAAAAATGCCTCCTTCAATATTTGGACTCTCTTATTCCATAGTAATGATATGCTTATTCAAATGGTTTCTTAGGCTTTTCATCTTACCTGATTATATATGAATTGTGACTACCTTTGTAAAAGTTCCATTAAAAATCTGAGTTTCTCTTAATTTTATTTTAATTGGGAAAGATTTGAATGAATCATTATTTTAAGGTTCAGAGCTCAGAAGAAGGCAGTGATTTGTGCATAAGTGAGATACCCTCACAGAGAACATTTGTAGTAGAGAATGAACAGCAGTATTTTTAGGGCGTTTTAAAGACAGAAGTGCAAACATAACATCTAACTGCATATTTTCCTGAAATTGTATGGCTGCCCTCCACGACGGCAGTGCCATCCTAATCCTGTAAAAAAGATGTGTTTGGTTTAAGAAGTTGCTGAGTGTGTTGCCTCCACACACACTGCAGCATCGTTGACTTTGAATCTGAATCATTGCACATCCTATGAAGCATGTCCCACTGCTCACTGACTCTTCCCTACGAAAGTATTCTCAGCCTCCACAACAGAGTAGACAACCTAAATACCCAAGTCTGAAGATAGCCACCAGACCTCTAGTTTATGGCTCCAGAGCCCTCAGCCGTACCTCCACCAAATAAATGGTTTACATCAGCGGTCCCCAACCTTTCTGGCACCAGGGACCGGTCATGGCAGAATTTTTTTCCACAGACCGGGGGGGGGGGGCAGGGCTTGCAGGCTGGAGCCAATCGTGCACACTGGGGGAGCAGGATTTGCAGGTGGGAACCAATCGGATGCACTGGGGACGGGGTTTGCAGGCAGGAGCCAATCGCATGCACCGGGGGGCAGGGTTTTCAGGAGGGAGCCCCGCGGCCCACTTTCTAACAGGCCATGGCCCACCAGTGGGCCACAGCCCACAGGTTGGGGACCTCTGGTTTACATGGTTTCCAGCCATTTTGAGTTGTAACACACATAAAACCTGTACTGTAATTTTGAATACAGGTTTAAAATGGTTAAAAGCAAAGAAGAAGAAATATTCTAACTCAAGAAATTCTGGCTCTTTCCATATATATGATATGGGCCATCAACTGCAGCTGTTACCTTAATCTTTGCCCACCCATGACCTACATTTCTATAAACATACTGTATGCTAGGAAAACAGACTGCCTTAGATGAAGTAGTTCTGCCTTTAATGTTCTGAACTATGAATAAATGTTCACCATGACATTCTACATAAGGGCTTTCCAAAGTTTTTCCCGCAGCGACACACCAACCGGTGTTGGTGTGTCGCTGCGGGAAAACCCGGAAGTGCGACAGCGCGCAAAAACCCGGAAGTGCTGCTTCCGCTTTTGGGTTTTGCGAGCTGCAGTTGGTGTGTCGCCATGGGAAAACCCGGAAGTGCTGATGATGATCAGCGCTTCCGGGTTGTGTGGCGACACACCAGACTGTTGGAAAGCTCTGTTCTAGATCATTCCAACACATCCTCTCTCCTGATTGGATTCAAATCCAACAGAGCATTGAGAGTTGATCATTCGACTGTTCTGCATATGTGTATGAGTGTATTTTAAATAGTCCTCAACAAGTATAGACATTTTGTAATTATGCATATCTCTGTTAAAACTGCATAGTGCTAAATATCATAACAAGAATAATTCCTTTCTGACTGCATTTCACTTTCTCTTGAAGAATGTTAGAAATTAATTGGGTTGGACTTCTGGAGGAAGAAATGGCAGACTGGCTCTGTGAAAAGTAGAGCTGACAACCATGGCAGAATGAAGAGCTAGCAAGTAGAAGGCTCTTCAAAACTTCTCCGGACATGAACAGGACTTGAGATCACCCACAAGTGCTACAGACACCTGCTCCTCATGAGGAGACCACAAGATAGCAGTCACATGGTTGCTCAAACCGCGGTCGATGCCTTTGAAAGCACAGTAAATTTGCATACTTCTTTTTCTAATCACTTTCGAAAATTGCTTATTAACTGCTTTTCAGCTATTAGAAAACATTAAATCAAGAAGTTTGATAGCACTGGATAAGTTGCCTTCAATCCTTAGTGAAATAAAGTTTTGACTACAAGTTTAAGAACTTAAATTTTTTTGGGGGGAAATAAATAGAAAAACTGTGATTAAAACTGGACTAAGGATACAGATAAATTTAAAATAAGATTTTTGAATTAATTATAAATAATAATAATCCTTCCTATGGGAAATTGCTCTTGTTTTGATTTTTTTTTTAAATAATAAGATTTTAAAAATTGCACACCAGAGGGAACTAAAGATTACAATTAAAGGAGAACACTTAAACTTGACTTACAATCACTCCAAGTCGGACTGGCAGCTCGGTAGGTCAGAGTATTTCAGACTCCTGAATGCCTGGCCTGCTTCCCCCTATTTGCAGTGATCTATTGATAAGATAAGATCACTGGAATGTTTCCCCGGAGAGGGGAGAATCGGAAGATTAAGCACAAGGTCGTTGGAATTGTTTCCCTCCGCTTTTTCTGTTGTTTTCCACCGCGGAGAAAGTGAGAGGCTGGAATGGTGAGACGACTAAATTACAGCATTGCTCTCACAAGGGGAAGTAAGTTAGAGCTAAAGACGACTTTTAGATTATCACATTAACTTTTTAGTTTTTTAAAATTAATTGTTTATCATCTAAGATCTATCCTTGGACTTTGTATATAAATGTTGGCAAATTTTGTGTTTTCTTTGCTATAATAATAATCATGGTGGAAACATGATGGATTTTATAATGGAAGTATAATGAAACATTTGCATTTTTTCTTTTTACCTTTCTAACTATTTAGTGTGGATTTTGCTCTACCTGGAAGTACAAGAAACTCCTTTTTTTATATCTCTTAAATATATTTTATTGGACTAAATACTGATGAATTTGTTTCATTTTTTTTATACTGATTGACATTTATCCTTTCTTTTTCTTATAAACTGTTTGGAATATTATTTCTTCTTTTAATTTTGGGATTATTGGAATTTTTCATCTTTTTATTTTTTAATGAATAGATAAAACAGATCATTTGACCACTCCTATTCTGGGAAAAGCACATTGTTTTGTCTAGAACGACTGGCTACGCAGCCTGAAGGAGGGGGTGGTGGATGAGAAATGGCTTTTCTAACAGTACTTTGAGATTTAAAAAAAGAATTTAATGAAACTCTTTCAGAAATTAAAAAATCAATAGAATCTATGTTAATAGATTTGGAGCCTCAGGTTCAGATTCAAAAGACACAAAAGAAAGATTTAGATATGGAAAAAAAATTTCGAGGCAGCAGAGGAACAGGAAGAAAGGATTTCAAATACCTTGGTACAGAAGAAGATTTTGATACAATACAAGAGGGAGTTGTTTAAACAAGCTATATATTACAATTTGGGTCTAAACACATTGTTGCAGTTGAGACAGGAAGATTTCAATGTGCAAATTGATAACCACTGTGAAATACTGGGAAAGGCTAAGAAAAATATTTTGTCATCCTATATGAGCTATAGTACAAAACAAGTTGAATACTGTGACTTTGGCATAACTTAAACAGGAAAATGATATGTGGGACACAAGGTTAATGAAAATAGATTTGGATTTGATATGGAATAAAGCTGATATGAGAAATTGTATAAACACATAAAAATGTAATACCAACTTTTTTATAAGATGACATTTTTCTAAAATTGTATGTATGAATATGTATGTATGAATATTATAAGAATTGGCCTATTATGTGTTAGGTTATGTGTTAGGTTAGGTTATGTATCCAGTTTTCCAGTTCAAATGGACATTATCCCAAGGAGTGGAAATTATAGATAGATTTTTCCTTTATGGAGATATATATATAATATATAATATATAATATATAATATATATATATATATATATATATATATATATATATATATATAAAGATAATGGGATGATGAGGTGGAATTAAAGAATTGGTATATTATGTATTATGTTATGTAATATGTTAGGTTATGTATTAGTGGAATATATAGTCATAATATGAAGAAAATAGATTGTATTAGAATTAGAAGTAAATAAGGCTTTTATTTGTTATACTAATTGGATTTTATTGAAGATACAAATATAGATATAAAAATGGAAGGAGCGAATAAAAAATATTAAACAGATGCAGCAATGAACATTTAACTGTTACTTCAAGGAGTGGAAGCTAAAGATGGACTATTGGAAGATAACAAGAAAGGTGAAACTTATATGAAGATCAGAAGATTGGATTATAGAAATTAAAGAGTATATGATAAAGAAATGTTCCTGTGTATTGTATGAAGGACTAACATTTAAAGTTAAATATTGTATTTAAAGTTCAGGGATAGATTGGAGGACATCTATTTTCTATGTTTTCTTTGTTTATTATTTTTTGACTTCACTTTTTCTTTACTTTTTTCTTACTTTGTATTTCTATTTCTTTTTTCTGTTTCAACATTTAAAATGTATTTTAAAATTCAATAAAATTTATTAAAAAAAACTTGACTTACAATTACAGAATGAAGCAAAATATTCTAACACTGGACATATTGAAGAATCGTTTTGAAAAAAATGGACTCAGAAGTTAATATTAATAGTGTCAACAGAGACATCTGCTTCTATGGAGAGGCTGTGGCTAAAAGATGTTATGGAAGAGGAAGAAGTTTTACCTGACAGATCGAGACTAAGTTGAAAGTGGATTTACAAATGACAGGCTACAAGAATGACATGGAAAAAGATATTACACTGGACATCCAAAAAAAAAAAAAAATCCAGCTGATGTTTTAATAATTAAAAGGGATATACAAACAATAACTCCAGCAAAGGAGATTGTTACCTTGTCGTGGTGCTGAAGCTTGAGCACCTCAATGAGCACCATGAGCTAAACCGTGAAGGGACACCCAAGACGGGAAGGTCATGGAGGAGAGGTCAGACTAAATACGATCCCTGGGGAAGGTAATGGCAACCCACCCCAGTATTCTTGCCGTGAAAACTAAATGGATCAGTACAACCAGAGATATGTCGGTATACCATCGGAAGATGGGACTCCCAGGTCGGAAGATGGTCAAAATGCTACTGGGGAGGAACAGAGGATAAGTTCAACTAGCCCCAGATGTGATGACGCAGGTAGCTAAAAGCCGAAAGGACGGCTAGCGACCGACGGTGCTGGTGGTGAACGACGAATGTGATGTTCTAAAGATCAACACACCATAGGAACCTGGAATGTAAGATCTATGAGCCAGGACAAATTGGATGTGGTTATTGGTGAGATGTCAAGATTAAATATAGACATTTTGGGTGTCAGTGGACTGAAATGGACTGGAATGGGCCACTTCACATCAGATGACCACCATATCTACTACTGTGGACAAGAGGACCAGAGAAGAAATGCAGTAGCCTTCATAATTAATAATAAAGTGGCTAAAGCAGTGCTTCGATACAATCCAAAAAATGATAGAATGATCTCAATTCGAATTCAGGGTAAGCCATTTAACATCACAGTGATCCAAATATACACCCCAACCACAGATGCTGAAGAAGCAGAAGTAGATCAGTTCTATGAGGATCTGCAGCACCTACTGGATAATACGCCAAAAAGAGATGTTATTTTCATTACAGGAGACTGGAATGCTAAGGTGGGTAGTCAAACACCACCTGGAATTACAGGCAAGCATGGTCTGGGAGAACAAAATGAAGCAGGACATAGGCTGATAGAATTTTGCCAAGACAACTCACTGTGCATAACAAACACTCTCTTCCAGCAACCTAAAATACAACTTTATACATGGACTTCACAAGATGGTCGACACCAAAATCAGATTGACTACATCCTTTGCAGCCAAAGGTGGCAGACATCTATACAGTCGGTAAAAACAAGACCTGGAGCTGACTGTAGTTCAGATCACGAACTTCTTATTGCAAAATTTAGAATCATACTAAAGAGAATAGGGAAGACCCACAGATCAGTTAGATATGAGCTCACTAACATTCCTAATGAATATGCAGTGGAAGTGAAGAATAGATTTAAGGGACTAGATTTAGTAGAAAGGGTCCCGGAAGAGCAATGGACAGAAGTTTGCAACATTGTTCAGGAGGCGGCAACAAAAAATGTCCCAAAGAAAAAGAAAACCAAGAAGGCAAGATGGCTGTCTGCTGAGACACTGGAAGTAGCCCAAGAAAGAAGGAAAGCAAAAGGCAACAGTCATAGGGGGAGATATGCCCAATTAAATGCAAAATTCCAGAGGTTATACAGAAGAGATAAGGAATTATTTTTAAACAAGCAATGTGTGGAAGTGGAAGAAGACAATAGAATAGGAAGGACAAGAGACCTCTTCCAGAAAATTAGAAACATCGGAGGTAAATTTGTTATTTATTTATTTATTTATTTATTTATTTATTTATTTTTCCAACTTATATCACTGCCCATCTCCCCACACAAAGGGGACTCTGGGCGATTCCAAATTCCAGGCAAAAATGGGTATGATCAAAAACAAAGATGGAAAGGACCTATCAGAAGCAGAAGAGGTCAAGAAAAGGTGGCAAGAATATACAGAAGATCTGTACAGGAAGGACAATAATATCAGGGATAGCTTTGACGGTGTGGTCAGTGAGTGAGAGCCAGATATCCTGAAGAGTGAGGTTGAATGGGCCTTAAGAAGCATTGCTAATAACAAGGCAGCAGGAGACGACGGTATCCCAGCTGAACTGTTTAAAATCTTGCAAGATGATGCTGTCAAGGTGATGCATGCCATATGCCAGCAAATTTGGAAAACACAAGAATGGCCATCAGATTGGAAAAAATCAACTTATATCCCCATACCAAAAAAGGGAAGCACTAAAGAGTGTTCAAACTATTGAACAGTGGCACTTATTTCACATGCCAGTAAGGTAATGCTCAAGATCTTGCAAGGTAGACTCCAGCAATTCATGGAGCAAGAATTGCCAGAAGTACAAGCTGGGTTTAGAAAAGGCAGAGGAACTAGAGACCAAATTGCTAATATCCGCTGGATAATGGAGAAAGCCAGGGAGTTTCAGAAAATGTCTATTTTTGTTTTATTGACTATTCTAAAGCCTTTGACTGTGTGGATCATAACAAATTGTGGCAAGTTCTTGGTGGTATGGGGATACCAAGTCATCTTGTCTGCCTCCTGAGGAATCTGTATAACAACCAAGTATCAATGGTCAGAACAGATCACGGAACGACGGACTGGTTTAAGATTGGGAAAGGAGTGCAACAGGTCTGTATACTCTCACCCTACCTATTCAACCTGTACGGAGAACACATCATGCGACGTACTGGACTTGATGAATCCAAGGCTGGAGTTAAAATTGCTGGAAGAAACATTAAGAATCTCAGATATGCAGATGATACCACTTTGATGGCTGAAAGTGAGGAGGAGCTGAGGAGCCTTATGATGAAGGTGAAAGAAGAAAGTGCAAAAGCTGGGTTGCAGTTAAACCTAAAAGAAAACAAGATTATGGCAACCAGCTTGATTGATAACTGGCAAATAGATGGAGAAAAAGTGGAGGCAGTGAAAGACTTTTTATTTCTAGGCGCAAAGATTACTGCAGACGCTGACTGCAGCCAGGAAATCAGAAGACGTCTACTTCTTGGGAGGAGAGCAATGAGAGATCTTGATAAAATAGTTTAAGATAAAATACTTAAGAGCAGAGACACTGACAACAAAGGTCCACATAGTCAAAGCAATGGTATTCCCCGTAGTAATCTATGGCTGCGAGAGCTGGACCATAAGAAAGGCTGAGTGAAGGAAGATAGATGCTTTTGAACTGTGGTGTTGGAGGAAAATTCTGAGAGTGCCTTGGACTGCAAGAAGATCAAACCAGTCCATACTCCAGGAAATAAAGCCAGACTGCTCACTTGAGGGAATGGTATTAAAGGCAAAAATGAAGTACTTTGGCCACATAATGAGAAGACAGGATACCCTGGAAAAGAAGCTGATGTTAGGGAAAGTGGAAGGGAAAAGGAAGAGGGGCCGACCAAGGGGAAGATGGATGGATGATATTCTGGAGGTGACGGACTCGACCATGGTGGAGCTGAGGATGGTGATGGCCGACAGGAAGCTCTGGCGTGGGCTGGTCCATGAAGTCATGAAGAGTCGGAAGCGACTGAACGAATAAACAACAAAAGAAACAATAAACTAAGAGAATGACCTGGATAATTTTCCTATATTGGATTTATAAAAGAGGCTTGTTAAAGCTTTGAAGAATTTTGTGAGAAGGAAAAAATGAAAAGAAATCACGTTCTTGGACATTATTTGAATGGACTAAAGTTTAAGATTGTTAGAAGTAAAAGGAAGGAATATGAAGTTGGTTAATTTGATCAAAATGTCTATGAAGGTTCTCAGTCATCCAGGTGGAATTGTCTGTAGCTTGAATCATATCAACTGGATTTCTATTTTCTCAGTGGAAACATTTCGCTCCTTATCCAAGAAGCTTCTTCAGTCTGAGCAAAGTTTGTAAGGGAATCCTTAAATATATTCTAGGGTGGCTGTGTGACCTTGCACCTGGGGCTAGGTCATGGTTATTTGAGATGTTTATTTCTAAGTCCCTTTATCATCCAAAGGAGGATCGTTAAGATTACCGTTAGAGCCAGCATTGTCCGAAGACGCTTCCACGGTCATGTGGTCGGCATGACGCAATTTCCCTGAAATGATCAGAAGGATTGATAATTTTGATTCAAAGCAGTAAACATATCAGTCACAAAATTATCCCTAGGGTTATATACAGTAATACTTGGGTACTCACATATTTTCATTTTATGATTCTTTGAGTTCAGAGGATAAAACACACCTACAGATACACTGATGTAGGAAACAGTGAGAAGAAAGTTCAGTAGGAACTCTCAAATGAACAATTGCTATGGGTCCCTGAAATTATTTTTAAGTACTTGATTTCTTAATTTCTGGTATAGTCCACAAAATAAATGCAGATCAGAAATCTCCACTAGCCAGAGTTGAGAAATCAGGCAGCACACAGATGTTTATAGAAATAAACAGGGAGGGAGGGAATCTAATGCATATGAACTTCATGATATAGAAAATATAATTTATAAAAATCAAAGTCAGAAGGAAAATCAGGATTTGTCTACATGAGGAGAATTTGTGATAGAGCATGATAATATTTACATCTTTATTTCCACAGAAGAACATGACTGAAAAGGGTGTGAAAGTAATATGTAGACTTATTTAGACCATAAGTACATGCTAAGCCAGCTTTCAGGATAGAATAAATGGGTCAGCATACTCCTTCATCAGCATTTTTCTTCTCCGGAGAAACCACCTGCCTGACTAAACAGACCACATGTAGCCCCACAGGAACCAAATTACATTATTAAAGAGGCAGATTTCTAAATTTGTGGCCTACTTAGACATAGTTACTTAGACTTTCAGAAAGCAATAGTAACTTGTCATGACGAAGTCCTGCTCTTTATAAATCTATTTCAAGCAAACACCTCATTCTTTTAGCTGTCATGGAAATATGAATATAGGAGCTTAATTGCTAGTCACAACAGATAATGTGACATTCTATAAATTCTCTGAGACAATATGTTAATAATTTCTATAGCATCTTGTAATTTACAATGTGCTTTTCAGCTTTATCCTCTTTTGTCTTTTCTTTGAACTCTTCAACAATACAAACAGGTTGGCTGTGTTGAACATTATTCTTTAAATACTTGTCCTTGAGTTTCATGGCTGTATTCCCTCTCCCCACCACAACTTTTCCTGGTACAATTTCTGTGTTTTAGATATGAAATGATATTTCACCAGGTGACCTGCTTTGCTTTGTGTTTGCTTTTAAATCTAGAAGCTGTGAGAAACAACACTTGTAAGTCACTGTGCCTTTAAAGCAGAGCTTTCCAAACTTTTCATGTTGGGGACACACTTTTTAGACATACATCATTTCGCGACACACTCTTACAGCAGGGCACAAGGCAGGCACTAGGACCTGCGCAGAATCCTGGCAGGGCATGTTTGGAGGCAGCCAGGCACAAGGCAGGTACTAGGACCTGCGCGGAATCCTGGCAGAGATCGGAGGCAGCAGCAGCCAGAACACACCCAGACACTGCAGCCGACACACTAATGAGTCATGACACACAGTTTGGAAAGCTCTGCTTTAAAGGTATGGGATATGGAGGAAACATATATGTGTATAGTTGACTTGTCCATTCTGTGTTGGACTTAGTAACCATCCTCTCCAAACCAGCATATGTGTCAGGGAGACAAAGGAGAGTGGTGGGGGGAGCTTACTCACGGGAGGGAAGTGAGCACGAAGCTCGGAGGGCCTGGCCTTATTTCCCAAATGCCTCCGGAAAGCTCCGCCCTAGATTGGACTCATGTCTCTGGGATTCTTCGAGCCCTATCAGTTTAGCAGGATTCTGTATGTAGGAAGCAATAAACACTAGAGCAGAGCTTTCCAAACTGTGTGTCGCGACACAAAAGTGTGGCGCCACACACAGCGCGGTGTGGCGCCATACCACCCGGAAGTGGCGGCGCACGCGTGCTGCCGCTGCCACCGTGCATGCACGCGCCGTCGCACGCCCCCCCGCGCCGCCACCGTGCACGCGCGCACCGCCGCACGCCCCCTCCGTGCCGCCGCCGTGCACGTGCACCCCCATGCGCCACCGTGCGCGCGTGCGCTGCCGCCGCGTTGCCACCACCACCGCCGCTGGTGTGTCGCCAGCGGCGGCACTTTGGAAAGCCCTGCACTAGAGACTAGATTCCAAGCCTCGGCGTGTTATTTCTGCACCTACACAGGACAATATTCAAAGCTTTGCTAGCTAGGAAATTGTAGGATTAAAATCCAAGAGATATGTAGGGCACCAGGATAGGGATGGTAGATATATAGGTAAATTTCACTATGTGCAGTGCCACTTTCTCTAAATAATACTAGTACAGCATTGGAGTAGAGAAAACTAATAAGTGCACAGCTGAGAACTAAAGGTTCCTGCAGATCTTGTATGTTTATAACTAAATGAAGTCTGGTTCCTAATGCATGTGCTTCATCTTGTTATTCTGAGTAGAGCTACAATTGCATCCCAAGTCACTTATGTCTTTAAGGAAAACACCTTGAATGGAGTATGGAGGCAAATAAGTTGTGCTGTCACTCCAGGATCAGTAAAATATGATTACTTCTCAGTTAACAGCTGTGTCACCCACATTCTGGATCCTCCAAGTTGTTTTCAAACATATTCCAATGGAGAAGGGAATGGATATGGGGGTGCTCTGGGGGTGGAGGGGGAAGCAGTTCCTGGTATCCATCTGGCTGCTGATGTAGCATGATTGTGATTCCACATGCAGCATAATGCTAATAATCAACATCAAGAGATGATTATACTAACCCAAAATATTAGCTGTGCAAGGCTCCATAGTGAAGTCAGATGCTGTGGCTGCATACATTGCATTAATCCAAAAGGATAATGATTGTAGTCAGAGAGATCTTCAGAGGCTGTCACTTCTGCTGTATGCCATGCCTTTGCATTTTGCAGGACTATGTGATCCCATGTAGAATGGCTGTATCCCATAGATATGAGAATCTTTTATCTTTAAGGGTTGTGCCTTGTTGGGATACAGCTTCAGTTTACTGACCTTCATCTTTTGTTTGTTTTGTTGTTTATTCGTTCAGTCGCTTCCAACTTCATGGACCAGCCCATGCCAGAGCTTCCTGTCGGCCGTCACCGACCCCCCCCCCCGCCAGCTCATTACAAATTCTAGCTTTGCTTGATTCAGATGATCTAAGTTCTACACAGAAGTTCTGCCTGTGGTGTTATATTTATGAATACTCATGCACACTACCCATGATCTTAGCCAAAAGTCCAAGAAGGACTCCATGGTAAATGGGTAGAAATTGATGGGGGAGTTATTCATAGATGTTAGTCAATCACAGCTATAGAAAAGCTGTAGAAGTAGTATAATGTGCTTAAGGGCATAATGTGTGTTTATTTATTTCTGTCCAGAATGTGTTGCTTTCATGCAATAAGTCAAGCCTACCAATTCTAAAGAGCAGTTGGTGGTGGTGGTGGGGTGGTTAAGAGATTCCAAGTATAAACAACCCCCCCCCCCAAGAAAACAATCAAAGTAATTGGAAACAGATGGGCTAAGCAATATGTAGCCTGGGTATGAATGGGAGCTAAAATACCATACGAACATCTGAAAGTCAAAGCTATTCTCCCTGGAATGAGTTGTTATGGATTGGCTTGCAATGAAAGCTCTTGATGTTCAGAAGGCTAGTTCAAGATCTAGGTTTTGTGAATTAATCAGCATATTCATGTGATAGAAAAGGTTATCCATGGCATAATGTTGGCTGAATATTAATTTATTGGAGAGTAGTCACCAAGCTGCCAAAGCAGTGACTCAAATCCTCAAATAGAAAACAAAAAGGGGTTAAAATGTAGATGCTGTTCAATATTTTTTCCAGGCTGATTTTTAAAGATGTCCATCAAGTAGATTATTTTTACATATGAATTAAGTTTTATCTTGTGTGATGGTGTTGGGCCAGAATGGCAAATTTATAGGGGGAAATATGCTCTTGCAATGAATTTAGCAACATTACAAGATTCAGCAACTAACTCTTTGGCAATACAGTACTGATGTGTATTTTATTTTAATAATTTCTAACTTATGCTAGCACAGCATTTCAATTGTAGCCAATTCTAATTGGCAAATCCTCTACCTTCTTAGCAACAGTTACAACAAAACACAACAATAATAATATTAATCAACTTACTAATGTGCCACATAGCATGTAAACAAATGCCACCTGCAGAAGTTGTATCTGAATGTCTTGGAACAGCCACATATTGATGCCCTTCCTAAATTCCAGAAGGACTTCATCACATAAGAAATGCCGCTCCAAAGGAGGGGCAGAAAAATTCAGAAGAGCTAAATCTGAGGGCCCTGATGATGACATGCTTATCAAAATAAGAATAAATAAATGCCCAATCCAGAGTGTTGGAGCTAAAATAATCTGAAACCGCAAATGAATTATATTGTCAGAAGGAAAATCAGGACCATTCTACACCAATAGAGCTTGTAACATATCATTACATTGTCTATATCTTTATTTCCCCCTAGGTAAGTGATAAAAAAGGGACAGAAAGAAATGTGTAGACATATTCAAATAATAAATACATGCCAAGCAATGTATGCATGACAACATTTATACAGTATATTTAAGAGAGAAAATATATTCCAGGGGAATGTCTGTTATGGAGAAGTTACTATTGTTTTTAAGCACTAGTAGATTATGAATTTAGAATCAGACTAAAGAGAATAGGGAAGACCCACAGATCAGTCAGATATGAGCTCACTAATATTCCTAAGGAATATGCAGTGGAGGTGAAGAATAGATTTAAGGGACTAGATTTAGTAGATAGGGTCCCAGAAGAACTATGGACAGAAGTTTGCAACATTGTTCAGGAGGCAGCAACAAAAAACGTCCCAAAGAAAAAGAAAACCAAGAAGGCAAGATGGCTGTCTGCTGACACACTGGAAGTAGCCCAAGAAATAAGGAAAGCAAAAGGCAACAGTGATAGGGGGAGATATGCCCAGTTAAATGCAAAATTCCAGAGGTTAGCCAGAAGAGATAAGGAATTATTTTTAAACAAGCAATGTGCGGAAGTGGAAGAAATCAATAGAATAGGAAGGACAAGAGACCACTTCCAGAAAATTAGAAACATCGGAGGTAAATTCCAGGCAAAAATGGGTATGATCAAAAATGCCAGTAAGGTAATGCTCAAGATCTTGCAAGGTAGACTCCAGCAATTCATGGAGCGAGAATTGCCAGATGTACAAGCTGGGTTTAGAAAAGGCAGAGGAACTAGAGACCAAATTGCCAATATCCGCTGGATAATGGAGAAAGCCAGGGAGTTTCAGAAAAACATCTATTTCTGTTTTATTGACTATGCTAAAGCCTTTGACTGTGTGGATCATAAGAAATTGTGGCAAGTTCTTGGTGGTGTGGGGATAGCAAGTCATCTTGTCTGCCTCCTGAGGAATCTGTATAACGACCAAGTAGCAACGGTAAGAACAGAGCACGGAACAACGGACTGGTTTAAGATTGGGAAAGGAGTACGGCAGGGTTGTATACTCTCACCCTACCTATTCAACCTGTACGCAGAAAACATCATGTGACGTGCTGGACTTGATGAATCCAAGGCTGGAGTTAAAATCGCTGCAAGAAAGATTAACAATCTCAGATATGCAGATGATACCACTTTGATGGCTGAAAGCGAGGAGGAGCTGAGGAGCCTTATGACGAAGGTGAAAGAAGAAAGTGCAAAAGCTGAGTTGCAGTTAAACCTCAAAAAAACCAAGATTATGGCAACCAGCTTGATTGATAACTGGCAAATAGAGGGAGAAAAAGTGGAGGCAGTGACAGACTTTGTATTTCTAAGCGCAAAGATTACTGCAGACGCTGACTGCAGCCAGGAAATCAGAAGACGTCTACTTCTTGGGAGGAGAGCAATGACAAATCTTGATAAAATAGTTAAGAGAAGAGACATCACACTGACAACAAAGGTCCACATAGTTAAAGCAATGGTATTCCCTGTAGTAACCTATGGCTGTGAGAGCTGGACCATAAGGAAGGCTGAGTGAAGGAAGATAGATGCTTTTGAACTGTGGTGTTGGAGGAGAGTTCTGAGAGTGCCTTGGACTGCAAGAAGATCAAACCAGTCCATACTCCAGGAAATCAATCCAGACTGCTCACTTGAGGGAATGATATTAAAGGCAAAACTGAAGCACTTTGGCCACATAATGCGAAGACAGGATACCCTGGAGAAGAAGCTGATGCTAGGGAAAGTGGAAGGCAAAAGGAAGAGGGGCCGACCAAGGGCAAGATGGATGGATGATATTCTGGAGGTGACGGACTCAACCATGGGGGAGCTGGGGATGGTGACGGCCAACAGGAAGCTCTGGCGTGGGCTGGTCCATGAAGTCACGAAGAGTTGGAAGCGACTGAACGAATAAACAACAAAAGATTATGAATGGTTTACACACATCGGACTGAATATTTTCTTCCAAAAATATGTATGCTTTTTGCAGAAGGGGACACATTCAGTTAATGAAGAGATGGATAGAAGAGTGAAGCTGATTATGTCTGTTTTTTTTTAAATGCATGAGAATAGCCTTCTCGTACCACTCTTTTAAGGGGCGTGGTGGCTCAGCGGGTAAGATGCCAAGACAAAAAGGAGATGAGCACCGGCCCCTAGAGTCGGACACAACTGCATAAATGTGCGGGGGGAACCTTTACCTTTTTTTCCCCACTCTTTTCCTGCAACTGGTACTTAGAAACATAATACCTGCCCTACCTAGAAATAACATTGAATCTTCAAAGCCAAGAGCCCTTCAGGTAGATTTTCTCTATGAATTGATCCAATCTCCTTGTAAAGCTAACTACCTTAGCGGCTATCAAGTCTCATAGTAATGATTTCCATAGGATACTGATATGATAGATGAAGAAGCATTTTCTTCTCTCTCTTCTAAATCTCCTTGGTCCTATTGCTTAGAGATAGAAAAAAAAATGTGTTCCAAGCCCCTGATAATTTTGATTGCCCTCCTTTGCATTGTTTCCAGCTCCATTATATTCAACCAAAATTGCACAGTGTTACAAACCTGAATGAGGGGTGTGGTGGCTCAGTGGGTAAGACACCAGGCTTGTCGATCGGAAGATCTCAAGTTCGGAGGTTCGAATCCCTAGCCCCACATGATGAGTGAGCTCCTGCCCTCGCCCCAGCTCTTGCCAACCTAGCAATTCGAAAGCATGCAAATGCAAGTAGATGAATAGGTACCACTTCAATGGGTAGGTAACAGCGTTCTGAGTGCATCATGCTGGCCATATGACCGCAGAAGCATCTTCGGACAATGCTGGCTCTTCGGCTAACAAACAAAGATGAGCACCGGCCCCTAGAGTCGGACATGACTGCACAAATGTGTGGGGGGAACCTTTACCTTTACCTTTACAAACATGAACATACTATACTTCCATATAAGCATATTACAATATTGGCAGTTTTATTTTGAATCACTTTCTTAATGATTCCTGGCATGGAGTTTGCTTATTTCAAAGCCACCACATACTGAGGCAATATCTTTACTGAACTATCCACTCTAAACCCAAGATCCTTTACCTGGTTAGTTACAAATAGTGCAGACTCCATCAAAGTGTATGTGAAGCTCGAGTTTTTTTCGTCCTGGTGTACATCACTTAACACTTACTTAAAATAAGCCATATTTGCCATCTGGTTAAGGGGCGTGGTGGCTAGCAGGTAAGTTGCCAGGCTTGTTGATTGGAAGATTGCAAGTTCAGAGGTTCGAATCCCCCACGTGACGGAGTGAGCTCCAGCACTAGCCCCAGCTCTTGCCAGCCTAGCAATTCAAAAGCATGCAAATACAAGTAGATTAATAGATATCACTTTGGTGGGTAGGTAACAGCATTCCGCATGCATCATGCCAGCCACATGACCGTGGAAGCATCTTTGGACAGTGCTGGCTCTTCGGCTAACAAACGGAGATGAGCACCGGCCCCCAGAGTCAGACACGACTGTGCAGGGGAAACCTTTACCTTTTCCTTTACCACTCACTCAGTTTAAAGAGATTCTTCTGGAGTTCTTCATAATCACTTTGGGTTTCCACCACACTGAATAGTTTAACATAATTGACAAGCTTGATTACCTTAATGCTTATCCCTAGGCAAAACCATTTATGAAAAAGTTAAAAAGCAGTGGTCACAACATTGCAATGTGCCCTACATGGGGCTGCCCTTGAAGACCACCCAGAAACTTCAACTGATCCAGAATGCATGCAGTTTTGGACACCCTGTGGTTTGCCTATGTTACACTACTGTTGTGCAAGCTGCATTGGCTTCCATTTTCTTTCTGGGTGCAATTCAAGCTGCTGGTGATCACCTTTAAAGTTCTGTGTGGCAGGGGACCAGTTTATATGAGGGACTGATTCTCCCTGCAGACATCTACGTTTCCTACTAGATTGGATAGGGTGGACTTGCTCCAGATCTCCTCTATTATATGTTGTCATCATATAATATGTTGGAAGCAAGCTTTTTCTATAGCTTTGCCTACCCAATGGAACAGTCTCCCCCTTGAGATATGGAAGATCCCTACCCTTCTTGTCTTCTGGAAGGCAATTGACCTAGTTCATCCCTCAGGACATGAGCCCAGCGTAGTTTGTGTTTTTTGAGAGGGTACTGTTGTGGTGCTGAAGGTGTGCTAGAGTAATCCTGTGTTTTTATTATTTGTGGGTTTGTTATCTCCCTAGGGTTGTTTCATATAATATAGGCAGCCATACACATTTTTAAATAAATAATAATAATTCCTTCCAGTCCTCTGGGACTAAAACCAGTTTGAGGTTACTTGTTTTTATTAGGCAGTCAGCCTTTCAAGTTCACCTCTGAATTATTTTAGATCTCTTTGATGGATGCTATCCAGACCCAGTGATTTGTTACAGTGGACTCTCTCAAGTTCTCTTAGAATTCCTTCTCTTGTTATCTCAATTTGTTTTAGCAGTTTAATTTCCCTCTCTGAAAGTTCCAGACTGAGGCATCTGTCCTATATCTTGTGTGATAAAGACAGATGCAAAGAAGTTAGTCATTCAATTTAACTACTATCCTAGTTTTCTGCTTGGAATGAATCTCTCTCTCTCCCTCTCTCTCTCTCTCTCTCTCTCATTAAAAGGCAGTAATGCTTTTTCCTATATGCTCCTCAAAATCTTCCTTCCTTCCTTCCTTCCTTCCTTCCTTCCTTCCTTCCTTCCTTCCTTCCTTCCTTCCTTCCTTCCTTCCTTCCTTCCTTCTCTCATGATGGCACCCATGCCACCCTGACATAACCTTGCAAAAAACTGGGTCTGAAGTACATAGGTCCTTTTCCAATCACCAAAATCATAAACAAAGTGGCGGTACAACTGCAGCTTCCCAAAAACATGAGAAGGGCCCACCCTGTTTTTCACTGTAGTCTACTGAAACCCATAAAACTTTGGATCGGTGGCACCCAGAGCAAGTTGAACCAGTATCAATAATGATGGATGGGGAACAACATTTCGAAGTGCAAGAGATTTTAGATTCAAGGTTGCACAGGGGGAAATTACAATATTTAATTCAATGGAAACACTTTAATAACTCACAAGGGGAATAGGTGGAGGATCGACACGTACATGCACCCAAACTGAAGAAAAAGTTCCACAAAAAATTCCCAAATAAACCACATTAAGGGATGAGGAATGATCTTGGGGTGGCAGAATGTCATGATGGTACCCATGCCACCCTGACATAATAAGTAGGTCACATAAGCATATCACTCAGACAAGACGCCAATGCTGTCAATAGGAGGAACTTAACAGCAAACCGCCAAACAGACAAGCACCGCATGGTGTGGATTAAAAGGAAGACATTCAGCACTTTCAATGGACAGCGCCAAGCGGCACAGATAAGGTGTGAGAGAAAGGAATGAAACTGGTAAACACATTCTATGGGGAGAGGGGAAATTGGAAAACCATTAAACTGCAAAATCTTGTAACTATGCTTCTTTTGGATCATTAAAGTGGAACCAGATCACTTGTAAATAAAGCTTTTAGATATCCTTCGTGGTGAGTGCCGGAGCTTCCGTTTACTTGCTGAAGGATTGGATCCTCACACCTTCCCTCCCTCCCTCCCTCCCTCCCTCCCTCCCTTCCTTCCTTCCTTCCTTCCTTCCTTCCTTCCTTCCTTCCTTCCTTCCTTCCTTCCTTCCTTCCTTCCTTTATTTTTGTTTATTTCAATAAACATCTGTGTGCTGCCTGATCTGCATATATTTTGTGAACTATACCAGAAATTAAGAAATCAAGTTTCTGGAAGAATTTGGTCGTAATATTTTGTTTTTGGTTTTTTTTTTTTTGTGTTTTGTTGTTGTTGTTCTCATTATGACTGGGCTTCTACTTTCTGAAAGAAGCCATCTGCACTTTTCCAGCTTCCCAGTCTTCTATTAGAAAGCTATACTGGCTTCTTCCTGAATATGTTAATCCTTTCTTACACAGTGGAATACATTTCAAGTGAATCAATTTTAAATTGGTTTTAAATAACTTCCAAGCATTATGAAGAACTTTGTCCCTCTTGACTTTCTTTTTCATCAATCTCTACATTTTTGTGAAGTTTTCCCTTTTGTAGTCTGCTGGACACTTCCCAATTTTAATGTGTGCTAATGGCATTATGAGAGCCAGTTTGGTGTAGTGGTTAAGGCACTGAGATAGAAACCAGGAGACTGTGAGTTCTATTCCAACCTTAAGCATGCAGCCAGCTGGGTGACCTTGGGCCAGTCACTCTCTGTCAGCCCTAGGAAGAAGGCAATGGCAAACCACTTCTGAAAAAACTGCCAAGAAAACTGCAAGGACTTGTCCAGGCAGTGTCTGAGAATTGGACACGATTGAATGGATTTTTAAAAAATGGCATTATGGTCGCCATTTCATATCAGTTCCACAACACATCTATCTTGCACCAGGTCATGGTCATCATTTAGGATAAATGACCTCTTCTCTGGTTGGTTCCAAGACCAAATGTTCTCAGGCACAGTCATTTAAGAACCTAGAAATCTGACTTCTTTTTTGTGGCCTCAGCATGAATGTACTCAATGTACATGCAGATAGTTGAAGTTGCCCATTATTACATCCCCTCCTTTATATGCCTCCCTGATTTCTTTCACCAGCTCAAGATAACCTATGATGATGTGGGTGATAGCATATCTCTAAAATGAATTTACATTATGACCATCCACAATGAATTTTAGATTTTATACCATCTTAGATATAAAGAGGAACACCGTCTGAGTGCACTCTTTCTTGTCCTTTCTATTAAGTTTGTATCAAGGAAGAACTGTATCCTTCTTATTCTCTCTATTATTCTACCAGGTTTCTATATCTCTTGTTTGCAACCAAGCACACTAACTTCGCACCTTGGCTTGACCATTACAACAGCGATATAACCATCTCCGTTCCTCAATCTCCCTCTCCCTCTCTCTTTTTAACCATTATTGGTGTGAATTCTTTTCAAGGCTTTTTTTGGTGCCGAGGTCTCTTTTGAGCTCCTGTATAACCTATCCACCTATTAACATTTAACCTTAAGCTCAACCTTAACATCCTTATGCTATTTTCTGAGCCTTAACGCCCATTCAAACCAGATGGTCTCCAATATCTGTCACCTTTCTCCCCATGATCAGCTGATCCTGTTTTGGTTCAAATGGAACACGTCTTTTTGGTATAGTTTGGCTTTGTGATGGAATGTATCCCTGAGGAGCGGGGTGATGTGATGGAGCTCGGAGCAGAAGAAGGAGGGGGCACATTCCATCAGGGAGAGAAACGTTCTCACAGGGTTGAGAGCCTCAACAGGCCAGCTAAGAAAGTCAGGCTGGCCCCGCCCTAGAGTCCCAGAAGTATTTTTCCCCTTAGATCAGTTAAGGTACCTTTAGTCTGGCAAGATTCTGTATATGGTGGGAACAATAAAGAAACTAGAGTTGCAGCTCCGGCTCAGCGTGGTTCTTTGCCATTTTCCTGACAGGCTTGCCCTAAAAACTTCTCTGTGTCTAATAGATCTAATAGATCAGGTGGTATCACCTGATACCACCATCCCATCCACATGTTTGGGACCCCTAAGCATTGCCTTCCTTGTAATGTGGAACAGGTAACAATTCTGAAATAGATTGCTTGGAAATCCTGGACTTCAATCTGCTACCTAGCTGCCGAAATTTGATTTCCAGCACTGGCCAACTACATTTCTCAATGTCATTCATGCCAGCATGGACCACAACTGAATTGCTCTTCCCCAACATGATCCAGCAGCTGGTTCTAGACAGTACATGATATTCACAACCTTTGCATCAATCACGCAAGTCACTATGTGATCTGCATGGCCACCACAAACCCCTCTGACTGTAGTTCTAATGACTGGATAACCACAAGCAAAACTCCTGGATTGTCCAGAGGAGTATTCTTGATACAATAGGAGATAGGTTCATCATCCAAAGATTGGGTCCTTCCAATGGAAACATCTCCCTTAGTCTTGAAATTGTGTTGCCCTTCCACTATGCCCCCATGACAACAAGGAGAACTCTTCCTATTATTTTCCTGAGAATAGGAAGGAGTGATCACATCCTAGGAGGTAATGTTTATAGATCTCTCTGGCTGTCTAAACATATCTAGCTCAGACACCTTGGTTTCAAGGGAAGGAACTTGTCAGAAGTTCATTGCAACAGGCAGAAACCCAGGACTTACATGCAGCAGGCAGACAGTCATGGATTTTATTCAATGGAATAAAATGGGGAAAAACATCTCTCCTGCTGGTTTTCTACCTCCATCCTAGTTATTATTGGTAGCTTGGTTTTCTTCATAGGTTAGAATCCTACTACTAATTCTTCTACTTTTGAATGGTTTAAATTAATCTTTGTTATGTACAATATTTTGCATTAGAAAAGTTGGAGACCTTTAAATTTAATAATGACTTTAAATTGCTCGCTGCTTCATTTGGGCTTCAAGTGTTTGCCCACTAATAAAATTGGCTATTTTGACATTCCCTCTTCATCTTTTTAAACTGTGCAAACGTGCCCTGTGAGCAAATGCAAATTAAGCAAGTTTGCGTCCTATTAATTATAATCACTTAGAAAGCATATATTTCAATTTCCTCCTTCAAAATCAATAGGATTTAAAAGGACATAATTAAAACTGATGAGATCATGGATAATTAGAGAGACAAATGTAAGCTGCCATGCTAGTATAAACAAACAAACAAACAAACACAATAGTGTACATCACATGATAGAAATACAAATGGTGTAGAAGTAGCTGTACTTTCTTTTTTTTAACTAATTTTTATTAAAGAATTTTTTTACAAAGTAAAAATAATATAAATTAAAGAAAAAGGAAAATAAAGAAAAACAAAGTATAAGTGATAAGTAAATGGAAAAGAAATGAAAAAAAAAAGGACACAGAAAGAGAGAAAAGAAAGGGAAAAAAAGATATAACTGCGCTCTAGAGGGGAGGATCCTGGTCTCTGTGAACCCTATGAACTCCTATTTGTCAACTAGAGGTCTTGAGGAACGGATTTGGTGGGTTCTCTGGCCTTAGAATCTGTCCGGGAGTTGAGAGACAAGTGGACCCCCCCCCCCGAGCGAAGCGGCGGAGCATGATAGATCGCAGCGGCGACAGCAAACGTGGTGGATTTGGACCCTGGTGAACCCTGGTGGACCATTGTGGATTCTGGTGGAACACCGTAGACCCCGGCAGACATCCCTGATAGACTGAGTAGCTTTGGCGAGGTGGCAGAGTACGGCGGGCCTTGTGGGCAGAGACTCCCAGCTGGGACAGCAGAGCGCGGCGGCCTTTGGCGGCAGCAGATGTGGCAGATTCCTACAGCCTTAGAGAACTCTGGCAGTTTCTGAGGGGCTCTCTGGGCCTGGATAGACCTTGGCGACTATGGCAAGGAGACGGAGTGTGACAGACCTTTCGAGTGATCCTCCCGGCTGGAGCGGTGGAGTGACAGAGTGCGGTGAGCTTTGGGGCAACGGCAGACTCTAGTGGAGCTCCTGAGGGCCTTGGTGAATGCCAGCGGCCTTTGGGGGTTGCCGAGCCTCCAGCTTGGGGAGGGATGGAATACCCTCGGGTGGAAGACTGGCCTTGATGGTGACTCGAAATCCAACATTGTGGAGTGAAGCTTGGTGGCGCAATGGACTTTGGTGGTGGTGGGGGAAGGCTGGGAAGTGCAAGGGACCTGGGATGGAGTGGTTTTGGGGCAACACCCCCAGGGTTTTTGATACTATAAGGGACCCAGTGGACGAAGTGGAGGACTGCCCATTTCCCAACCTATTTAAGGCAGCGGAGCATTTCAGGGGTCCCTTGGTGTGAGTGTGGTACTCCCCCCTGTAGGTGAGAGACACAGGGGAGGGAGTCCAGGATTGTTTGATTGTGTGTAGGAGTACCCACCCCTGAGTGAGAGACAGGTGGTGGGTAGGAGTGGCTGGGGTGCCCCTCTTTGACTAGTGAGAGAGGTTGAGGGGACAAAGTGTGGGTGTGGGTGGTGGTTAGGACCCAACAGTGCCAAGAGTGAGAGCTGGTGTGCTGGGGGGCCTACCATCACCCAAAGTTGACTGAGTGTGAGAGGATGGATGTGTGGGGTAAGGGACCCTTGTTTAAACCCAGGATTTCCGGAGGTCCGGGAGTGGAGGCTACTGGACTAGGAGACTCTGGGGGTTGTAGGGTGGGTTATCCGATCAAGTTGGTGATGCTGCTGCTTCTTAACACCAGGTCAGTGAATAACAAGGCCCCCCTCATATGTGATGTGATCACAGAGGAGGGGGCAGACCTGGCGTGTATCACCAAGACCTGGCTGGGCCCAGAAGGGGGAGTAGCCCTTTCGGAAATGTGCCTGGTCGGGTTTCAGGTGTGGCACCAGCCAAGACACCGGGGCAGGGGAGGAGGGGTGGCAGTTGTCATCTGAGAGTCTATAGTGGCCTTCAGGGGCACTGCTCTGCAAGTGTCCAGTTGTGAGACCCTGTTTTTCAAGTTGGGTTCCCGAGAACAGTTGGGAGTGTTGCTACTGTACCAGCCACCCTGCTATGTCACAACCTCCCTGCCTGAGCTGCTGGAAGCCACCTCAGGGTTGGCAGTGGAGTTCCCCAGATTTATGATTCTGGGGGACTTCAACCTGCCATCCCTGTGATGTGCCTTGGAAGCAGCTTTTGAGTTCATGGCTACCATGGCAGCCATGGGCCTGTCCCAGATTATCCAGGACCTGACTCAAGACAGTGGTCTCAGGTTTCAGAGGGAGCTGGGGGTTGTACCCAAGGATCTGCTGTATGGTCCAGCGGAGGTCCTGGCCACAGCCTGGAATAGGGAGGCAGCTGGGACCTTGGACAGGATCGTGCCTGTGTGACCTCTCTTGCCCCATTCAACCCATCACTCCCCATGGTTCACAGAGGAGTTGAGGGTTTTGAAGAGGGTTAAGAGATGTCTGGAGTGCCACTGGAGAAACACGAAGACTGAATCTGACCGAACACAATATAGAGCCACTATTAAGGCCTACCTTGTGGCGGTAAGAGTGATGAAACACGAATATTTATCCGCTCTTATTGCATCCGCAGAATGCCACCCGACGGCCCTCTTTAAGATTACTCAATTTCTATTGGGTCAGGTAGATTCATTGACCCATTTACAGGGCTGTTTGAAAGACTTCTCTGAGCATCTGCAGGAGAAAATCACTCAGATCCATTCTAAGTTGGACTGTAAGCATGAGGCACAGTCTGGGGAGATGCTGAGGGAATGTACTTACCCTCTTACCTGGGAACAGTTTGATCCTGTTGGGCCTGATGAAGTGGACAGGATCCTCCGAACTGTAAATGCCACCACATGCCATCTAGACCCATGCCCTTCCTGGCTGGTAAAATCACCCCGGGAGGTGACTTGTGGTTGGGTCCAGGCAATGGTAATTACATCTTTGAGGGACGGAGTTTCATTTGTTTGTTCATTAAAAAACATATAAATAGATATAAGAGTTAGAAAGATTCTGTGATAACTGAGCCAATGTGGTAGTGGTACGGTAGCAGTGATGATGAGGCATGGATGTTCCCTTAGGTGAAAGAATTAGTAATATTCTTTTACCTTGTATAAAAAGGTTCACAATATTAAATTTTGGTTATGATTTGGTGATTCAGAAGATAGCTTGCTTTGTCTTGAATTGACTTGGAGGTCCCCTATTCTGTTTTAACTCTGATTCTGAATCTCAGTTTAAGAATCCAAGTCCTCTATTGACTATCTGGAGAACAGTTTTTCAATCCAGCTGGCCTGTTTGATAGATTTTTTTTCCCTCTAAGGTGAAATATTACACGTATACTGAACACAGGTACCTTCCTCCTTTTTATCTTTCTTTCATTCTTTCATTATTTCTACTCACCAGCAAACTGATTAAGACAGAATAGTTAATATAAATAGATAATTAAGAGACATATAGTACTACAAAATATGTTTCATGAAGAAAGACAGTGCCTAAATGGTTTTCTATTCTATTTTAAAAACATACTGTGCAATATTTTTTCTTAGCATACAAGATATACCAAGAACATAATAAGGATAATTAAAAATAAAACTAATTTCGTCTAATTTCTTTGTCGATACAATGTTGTTGAAGGGGTTATTTCCTAACATTCAGTTGATAATCTGCTTCAATGATTAAAGGATTAGCCACATGTCACTAATCTTCCTTTAGTGATTGGTATTCAAATGTCCAAAATGCATGAACATTTCCACCATAGTCCTCTCTAGTGGAGTAAATATTTGTAATTATACAGAGCTTGCTATTCCCATTACATGACACAACACAGATACAGAGAAAAAAAGTGTTTGAAATCCTTGACTACTCTCTGTCTTTAAAGAACCCAAAATTCAATATAGACTTACAATACAGAATGGAGCAAAATATTCTAACATTGGACATATTGAAGGATATTTTTGAAAAATGGACTCAGAAGTTACAACAGAGATATCTGCCTCTATGGAGAGACTGTGTCTAAAAGATGTTATGGAAGAGGAACAAGTTTTACCTGACAAGATCGAGACTCAGTTGAAAGTAGATTTACAAATGAGAGGCTACAAGAATGACATGGAAAAAGATGTTACACTGCACATACAAAAGAAACCGGCTGATGTTTTAATAATTAAAAGGGATATACGACAATAAACCAAGATAGTGACCTGGATAATTTTCTTATATTGGATTTACAAAAGAGGCTTGCAAAAGCTTTGAAGAATTTTGTGAGAAGGGACAAAGAAAAAAATGAAAAGAAATCACGTTCTAGGACATTATTTGAATGCAGATTCAAGATTAAGATTGTTCCAAGTAACAGGAAGGAATATAAAGTTGGTTTACTTGATCAAGATTAACATAGATATGTTCTTATTTCTGGTCACCCTTAATGGACTTTTGCTAACACCAGGACTGAAATGACGATGCTTTATGGATTTGTTTATAGATAAGAGATGGGATATGGGAAGAAGAGATCATTTGTTGTATTTTAAGAGGAGGTGATAAGTTATTAAAATTGTTTATACTTGTGATGAAGGTGGGATGTATCTTCTTTATCTATTTCTTTTCTTTTTCTTTACTGTAATCTTTTTCTTTTCTTTTCTCTTTTCTCTTTTCTCTTTTCTCTTTTTTCCTTTTTTTTCTTTTCTGCACCTTCTACTCTTTTTTTAATTCTTCCATCTAATAGTTGGAATAATAATAGTTTGTATTAGTTTGTATTATTGTAATTATTGTAATTATAATCTTTAATAAAATTACTATAAAAAGATATAATTATTATTTGGATTTCACATATCTCTGAATTTTGTGCTATAGTCCCCTGCTTAAAAGTTGTATATTATCTCTCTGTTACTCTCTCTGGGAAAGCTTCATACAAAACTGCATGGATTAGGAAAATTACAGAATAAAATAAGGTACTTTGGAAGATGCAAGAAAATACATAGTTACAGTAATTGAGCAAAATAGATACATGATTGAATACTGTATATGGAAAATTCAAATGGTCCAGAGTTAGGCGATTCATCCATCCCTAATAAGCAGTTGGCTTCAAGACTGGTCCAGATTTGCCTATTCTCATTAGTGATCTCATAAATAGTTCTGCTTTAGCTTACTCGACCACAGCCAAATAAATTATTGGTTTAGCTCAAGTATTGAAAAGTAGTCCAGGAGAAATTCTAATTTGCACCTGAGGCTCTCTGAGTTATTTATCTTCTTAAATAGGTTTGCCTGTAGCTTCCCTCATACAAAAGTTCTTTTAATGGTGTGAAAGAGAACAACTGCGCACTTCAATTAAAGCACCCCTGTTCTATAACAATTAATGCCAGATGATGCCAATTGCAGTATTAAATCTACCCACTCATTAACACTTTGTTCATGCCTTCCTGTTCCATGGGCAGCTACCTGAAGATTAATGAGCCCCTAAGATTACAAACATTACCCCCTTCTTTTTAAACCAATAATATTGGATTTGGGCAACAGGATTTCATAACATTTTAAATTCATATGCAATGACTATCTGGAATTTTCATAGCCTCACGAAAAGCAGAAAATAGACCTCCAGCGTATAATAATTTTTTAAACAATTATTTCCCAGACAGGCCATCTCACAGCTATTACAAAGAATGGAGAAGGATGCATAATAATACAATGGGAAGTTGGTTAGATTTTTTAAAGCACAGCAGGTAAGCATCTTTGTATCTTATTTAAAAGGTTTTTTTTATATGTAAGTACATTTAAGCTGTACAGTGATCATCTGGTTCAATTCATGATGTCATCCTCAACTCAGCATCTTGTATTTTTGCGCTTGATTCACTAATTTGGGGGATCTGGAGCTCTGTTTTCCTATTATCTAAGTAGGAGAAATATAGATAAATATCTATGACCACATTCAACCATATTTTTTAGAATAAGGAGGAGTTTGCAGGGAAAATAAAACCTTATACAGCATCTGAAGTGAGCATGCTAATTTTTCTAGCAGTTTTGTATTATGCAATATGCACAGATTGATAATGTAAAAGAAGTTTGAGAAAGGAAATGTTTTTTTAAAAAATCTCCTTGTGTGTCATTAAAAATGCTAAAACAGGAAGCCCTGTAACTTTTTTTTTAAATAAGAGAGACATTACTCCTGTAGGGTAATCTATTTTATTACAGCGTAGGGTTTTGTCCATCATGCCAACTTCATCAGACGTGTGGTGTCAATCCTGAGTGTGAGATTTTAATAAGTTTGCTTCTTTTTTGTATTCCATTACTACCTCCCTGCAATCCAAGTGACCCTCAGTGGCTGACATGTTATAGAAGCATGAAAACATTCATATTTTGAAATACTGTAAGCAATTTAAGACAAAATGAGTACATGCAGTTGTGGTAAGAATAGGAAAGATTGTTTACAGATCAGAAGGAATGGATTTATCTTGTATTCTCAGAGTGCATTGTGACCTTTAAACATCTCACAAAATGAAACATCTCTAAAACAAAATCTATCAGTGCTGATGCACCTAACAACAATTGAGGCACACTGGAAATGAAATAAACAGGAAGTATCTCCAATACTTTCATACCTTTCCCTACAAGTTTTTAAAGATGGCATGGTGCAAAGCATGACTGCATATACTAACATTCCTCCCAGCATTCCTTCAGGCCTTTGACCAGACCATTGGCAATGAGAGTAAGATGTTTGGGGTGAGTTAGCCCATGCATAATCCTTGCATATGTACATATAGTTTCCTCGTGAAAAAGAAAAAAAAACTTCTGAAGAGAGGCTTGGATTATCTTGATTTCATGCTTCTACATACATTTAGGACAGACATTTGCATATCACCAACTTGAATTTTTGAAGTCAAGGTGCCACTGAAAGGAGATAATAAAAGCCATTATCTAAATAGGCTGTGTCACTTGTTCCTGTTTCTTGACCAGGCAAATCCATCTACCATGGAAGCAGTGAGTTTGAGTTTCTATTGAAACACATGTATTCAGAAAACTAATGACAACAGGTAGAGCAAACAGCCTTACAATTAAAATGGTGAATAGCTTCTACCTTTAGGATCAGCTGTCAACATATAAACTGCCCAGAGTTGCTCTTTGAGTGAGATGGGCGGGGAATAAATTTGATATATAAATAAATAAAATAAACCTGCAGACAAGAAATAGAGTGCCAACTAGCATTTGGTAGAGTAGCTGTGAAGGTCTTGGAAAATATTCAGATGTGGTGTCTGTATACCTGCAAAGATCAAATTATGCAGGAAATGATTTTTCCTGTGTCACTCTATGGAAGTGAAAGCTGGGTTTTGAAAAAAAGGATGGAAAGGGTATTGATGCTTCTGAACACTGGTGTTGAAGAAGAATCCTGAGAATACCATGGATAACCAAGAGAGCAAACAAATGGATCATAGAACTAATCAATTCAGAGTTGTCACTTGAGGCACAAATGCCTAGGCACAAATTTAGAACACATTTAGAGGTAGTCCTCTTTTAGTCACTGCCTCATTTAGTGTCCATTCGCAGTTACTACAGTGATGAAAAAGTAACTTTACAACCAACCATCACATTTACAATCTTCTCAGGTCTGTAAAAGCAAAGGAAAGGTGAAGTAAGATCATAAGCACAGTTTTGGTTTCAGTGACCACTTCACTTAATGACCAAGTTGCCAGTCCCAATTGTGGTCACAAAATGAGGACTACCTGTTTGTAAAGACTTAGCTCTCTTGAAAAGTCTATAATGCTAGGAAGGAAGGAAGGAAGGAAGGAAGGAAGGAAGGAAGGAAGGAAGGAAGGAAGGAAGGAAGGAAGGAAGGAAGGAAAGACCAGCTGCAAGGTGGATGGACTCAGTTATCATGACAATGATTGGAACTTTTGCAAGTTCTAAAGGACCAGGTTGGAACTTAGAATCTATCTATTCTGATCACCAAGAGTCAACACTGACTTGATGGCACTAAATTAATCATGATCAGTTCAAAAAAACATAAGCAACCATAGTACCAAATGAATCTAACAGTTACAAATCAACAAAATACTACAGTCATTTAATGGACACAAACATATGCCTGTATAAAAACATTTGAAAGAAAACTTAAGCTGTAAGTTGCCCAGTGAAGGCATGAGGGAGTAACTTTTTTAATTGCATACACTCTGGCTAATTAATAACTTAGTAGAACTGAAATAGTGATGTTTGGACTGGTCATAAAGATTCTGATCTGTTCTGTGATGTTTGGAACATAATGGGGGTTAAAAGGAATTATGGAAGAAATCTAGGTCATTCTTCTAGAGCATCTTGGAACAACATAATGACTGAGATCACTGCTGGCACATATTAGAAGACATGAGAGCATCCTAAGTCCCAACTTTTGGCTTAATATATGCAGTTTATTAAAGCATAAATGTGATGGATAAATGCTAGGCTGAACAATAGTGTGTGAAGTTTAGTATGACAATTATTTGTCTATGGGTTTCTTAGAACAGCAGTGATATCAAAAACTCTGCAAAAGAGTAGTGACCGAATGTTTCAATAAAAAGTGGAGGAGAAACTTATATACAAATCTATGTTTTTATCCTTGTGGTAGAATTAGGAAGCTGGAAGAACTGTTGAGTACTATTGTTACAAAATACCTCAAGAAGAGCTGAGTAAATATTATTGTTATGTTTAAACAATAGGCTGCTAGTATAAGTTAAGGTGTGGGTAATAGTATTAAATTTGGCTGGCAACTGAAATAAAATTCTGCTCTAAATGCACTGATTCAGCAACTATTTTATTTATCATTATTTATTTATTATTCATATTTCTATGACCGCCCATCTCCCCCAAAAGAGGACTCTGGGCAGTTTACAATCATATCAACGATTAAAACCACACAAGCTTAAAATCACAATCAACAAACAATACAAATAGGGAATAAATCAATACAATACAAAATCCAAGTGGCAATTAGATCTTCTTCAACAAGGAGGACACTACGGCGTCAGCCACCCCCAGGATGCACTATTACCCTTCCCCCCCCACCAGGCAAGGCGGCAAAAACAGGTCTTTTATATTACTGTGGAGAAGATCTCTTCAGCCTTGTATGAAATCTACACTTCAATTTCCCCAAAGTCTTACTCCCTTGTGAAAAAAGCTTGATTTTCTATCTATTCTCAGGTTGTTTACTTATCTATTCTTTTTTCTTAGAATTTCTCCTGGTGACATTTTAAAGCTTACCTTAACATTCCCTATGCTGCTTCTATTGTTTTTGTTGCACAATCCACCATCAGTCTGTAGCTTTCTTGGTGCTGTCCCTGAAAAGGTCACAGGCAAAGTTCCTTTTTTATATTTGATTTCTTTGTGATCTGAGGTCTAGGAGGTTGCTGGCCACAGGAATGATAATTGTACAACAGAAGACATGACACTCACACACAGCTCGGCCATCTTAAGCCTCACATTTAACCCAAGAGTCCCATAAGAGTTTTGAAAAATGGTGTTCCATCAGATTCATGAATGATACATAAATGCAGGTGATATATTTAGCATAGCATTATGTCTCTTGGAAACAAAGCTTTTTCCCCCCCAATAATTTTGCCTAAAATCTAATAGAGAAACGATTCCAATTGAAGCTCACAAGATTTTGTGCATTGTCACTTCAAAGATATACAGTAACTAAGTGATGAATAAGGAGAACAATGTCTCAGAACAAGTTTGAAGCTCAGGGAAAATATGATTATACTAGATAGACCTAGGGATGGCATGCTCTGGTTTCCAAAACTCATGACATGCTCTGCTTTCCACTTTCTCCCAGAATGCACTGATCCAGCTGTTTGAGGGATGATTCATCATTTACTGGAAGTAAATCTTCTGGAACAGGAGATGATTCATGGTGTTCCAGATGGGGGCACAACTTGAGAGGAAAAATATAACATTCTAGAATGTTCCATGATTGGAATATAGTGTTGTAGAAAACTACACTTTGATATTCCCAGCCTATGAATCTTACAAAACTTCTGGCAAAAAGTATCTAATTTATATCAAGGAATAATACAGAAATCCAGTTAAGATTTTAATCACAGTGCCCGGTGAATAATTTTAACACAATCAGATGCTTAGAATTATTAGAAAACTTTACTTGGCTTAATAAAGGTATTACTGCTATAGATTTTTTATTTGATTTTTCTCCCATGGCTAACATGGCTATAACTGTGTTCCCTTTTTGGTTCCATCTTCATACTTTAATAAATATGTCTTGTTATTTTCCTTTGAAAGTGGACGATAATTGATTGTATTAGGACAGCATCATGATTAAAATAAAATGTCAGTAAGATCAATTAGCTGAGAATTCATATGTTCACTTGTGAAGTAGTACACATTTTCAGGAATGTCAAATAAAATATCTGTTGCCCCCTGAAATTAATGCCATCTAATTGAGCAAGAAAGAGGGATTTATTTACGATGCTTAAGTTTTCCTAGATTTTATTAGTAGCATATAATGTGACTGAGAAGAGACATAATTTGAAGCAGATTGTAGCGCACTTCATGTTTTTAATACATTATGCCAATCTGCCTTTTAAGGTCTGCATCATAAAAAGGTGGCCTATAAATAACATTGTAAGAAATAAATAAGGTCCTGAACCTGTGAAATTGTTCAGATCCATCTTTAATCTCCTTTCCTCCCTGAGAATTGTATCTTGAAATACAAGCAAAAGCACTTTAACATAAAATTAACATATCTACTGACATCCAAGTTTTCTCTCTATGTTTAGAGTTCCAGCCAGCTTGCATAACAGGCTCATTCACCTTATTATGCAGTTATTATCAGCTACTGTGGTGACTTGGGGCATAAGTCACCCCAATGGACAGAGTTCATCATTAGCTCTCAAGAGTTCATGTACACTAAACTCCCACTGAAGTGCTAATGAGCTTTGCTCATAAGATGCGTTGATGAACTGCTGATGAATTTTGTTGAACGGTCATGAAATGCACATCAGGGTTCATAACAGAATGCACAAAAAGCTAAATTTTGGATCACCTGGGTATTAAACTAGCCAGCCATGAAAATGACTAACCTCTTATTGGTACTGATTTAAAATAGTTTTTAAAAAGCTTGACAGAAAGGGAAAGGGGAAAGAGAGAGAGAGAAGCTATAAATGAAGGAATGAATACATCAAAATAAGGCTATCCTAGACTTCACCCTTATGCAAATAAGGTAAAGGTTCCCCCCGCACATTTCTGCAGTCGTGTCCGACTCTAGGGGCCGGTGCTCATCTCCATTTGTTAGCCGAAGAGCCAGCATTGTCTGAAGATGCTTCCATGGTCATGTGGCTGCATGACGCACGTGGAACGCTGTTACCTACCCACCGAAGTGGTACCTATTCATCTACTTGCATTTGCATGCTTTCGAATTGCTAGGTTGGCAAGAGCTGGGGCGAGTGCGGGAGCTAGGGATTCGAACCTCCGAACTTACAATCTTCCGATCGACAAGCCTGGCGTCTTACCCGCTGAGCCACCACACCCCTTACACCATGCCCCTTATGCAAATAGACCATATATAAATCAATTCAGCCATAGCTTTTTTTTTTGTACGTACAGTAACCACAGCCTGCTTGTCACACATTGTTTTGAAATGGCACAGAATTGTGAGATGCCACATTAATTTCAGTTCTCAGGTGTCAATTATAGTACAGTGCAGGCAAGCATGGCTTTGGCCCCACCAATCTGAATGCTGCTGTCAACAAAATGTCAAAGCCTATCCTATATTTCACAAGGTCCATGGTTTCTGCAGTCCTATGAAGATAGCAAAACTACAGATTTATCAAGCTCTTAGCATATTGTTGTGATGAGGCATCTTGCAGAGACAAAATGTGCAGATGGTAGACTTTATTTCTGTTCACTTGTTCCTAAAACAGAGGCCTCCAGATAAGGCCCATCCCCATGGAAACTGTTGAGACAATGCACAGGTAAAGACATAGACAATAGTACGTACAAAGGCTTCTCCTGTAGACATGTGGTGAGGCCTCTGGTTTTAGTTACACATGAATGGAACTTTTTAAGATTAATTATGCTTCATGTGTCCCATTGTCCAATTAAGTTGACTGGAAAAGGGGGAACATGTAATGTACTGTATATGTCTGTATTTCTGAGAACTAGTGACAGACACAGCTTTCCCCAGAGTTAAATTGAGCAATGCCCTTGCTATGTACGTTCAATGGTCCAGTTCAGATGTAATGAGGAACCAAACCATAGTTTCACACCATGTAAATAACTGCGATGACCCCTTAGTCCTGGGGACTACTTTTTTATTTCTGTAAGAAGATGTGCTTTTAAACAAACTAAGTTCTTCCTAATGTCTGAACCTCTTCTCATTATTTTTGCTAGCATATAGCAACATCTGCATTTTCCCCTGTTCTCACTGGTGGATGAAGTCATGAATGCCCAGGGAAGGGAAGGCAACATCAGGTCTCAAAAATGATTGGCATATTTGTTGTTTTGAATGAAATAAAGAGGTTAAGGAAACAATACATGGATACTGAAAGTCTTAAAATAATGGTAATAGCCTGTGCTACAACTAAATAATGAAAACAATAGTGGATTTTATCCATGCTATAGCTTCTGGAGGAAGAGGGTAGAGGAAAAACGATGATTGTGATGTGTCAAAACTCCTCCTTCTATTCACATTTCAAGTTTTTCTTCTTCATAAGATAATTAAGGGAAATCTTTCCAATACATTGCCATGCCAAGTACTAATTCATCAATTGGAATTATTTCACTTCACTTCACTTCACTTCACTTCACTTCACTTCACTTCACTTCAATTTGTTTGATTTTGGTGTTGCCTGGCTCCAGGTTTGTATAACTGGGTGGCTCCCAATATACAAAACAGTATAAAAAGCAATACACAGTAAACAATGAACAATGGGAGGTCTAGAAAAAAGCATACACAAAACACAACCAATGTGGGAGGGGGGCATTCACCCTAGCCCAAGGCCTGATTGAATTGTTGTTTGTTGTTGTTCAGTCGTTTAGTCGTGTCCAACTCTTCGTGAACTCATGGACCATAGCACGCCAGGCCTTCCTGTCCTCCACTGTCTCCTGGAGTTTACTCAAATTCATGTTCATTACATCGGTGATGCTATCTAACCATCTCATCCTCTGCCGTCCCCTTCTCCTTTTGCCTTCAGTCTTTCCCAGCATCAGGGTCTTTTCCAGTGAGTCCTCTCTTCGCATTAGGTGGCCAAAGTATTTGAGCTTCAGCTTTAGTATCTGTCCTTCCAATGAGCAGTCAGGGTTGATTTCCTTTAGGATTGACTGATTTGACCTCCTTGTAGTCCAAGGGACTCTTAAAAGTCTTCTCCAGCACCACAGTTCAAAAGCATCAATTCTTCAGCGCTCAGCCTTCCTTATGGTCCACCTCTCACAGCCATACATTACTACTGGCAAAACCATAGCTTTAATTATACAGACCTTTGTTGGCAAGGTGATGTCTCTGCTTTTTAATATGCTGTCTAGGTTTGCCATAGCTTTCCTCCCAAGGAGCAAGCGTCTTTCAATTTCATGGCTGCAGTCACAGTCTGTGGTGATCTTAGGGCCCAAGAAAATAAAATCTGTCACTGCTTCGATTTCTTCCCCTTCTATTTGCCAGGAGGTGATGGGACCAGATGCTATGATCTGAGTTTTTTTAATGTTGAGTTTCAAGCCAGCTTTTGCACTCTCCTCTTTCACCCTCATCAAGAGGCTCTTTAGTTCCTCTTCACTTTCTGCCATTAGGGTGGTATCGTCTGCATATCTGAGGTTGTTGATATTTCTCCCGGCAATCTTAACTCCGGCTTGTGATTCATCCAGCCCGGCATTTCTCATGACGTACTCTGCATATAAGTTAAATAAGCAGGGTGATAATATACAGCCTTGTCGTACTACTTGAACAGCCAGCTCTTTAAATTAATCGTGGTCAATTATTGGAATTTTTACTGGTTGTTAGGAAGATTTTTCTGCCTGGATACAGTAAGAAGGCCTTGTACAGGTACTATATATACTTATTAAGGAAGAAATAAAAATATGACCTGAATGGAGGCAACTAATTGTAGTACACATAGTACACTTTTTAAGGCCATCTTCCATTCTTTGAAATCCTGAAGGATTTATGAAAGGAAAGGGAAAGAAAAGAAAAGAAAAGAAAAGAAAAGAAAAGAAAAGAAAAGAAAAGAAAAGAAAAAAAGAAACCTACTATGATTATCAATTACTATTATGATTTTGAGTTTGCATGGCAAATATATATTTCTAAATTACCTTTTTATTGCCCTTTTTCAGCCTTTGCTCCACTCACTGTCCTAGTCACCTTTTTAATGCAGGCAAACAAACATATTTCTTCATTCCTGATTGGGAGAGTACATACCTAAATGTGTAATGGAAGAACACAACAAAATGAACCCTAGAAATGTAATCTATAATATTGATTAAGTAGGGCCATCATGGGCTTCTCCTACAGTGAATAGCGTTTTTTGTGTTTATTTTTACCATTCTGGATAATTTGTGGTAACTCATACCTGTGGCATTTTTGCTGCTCAAAATGAATTCCAGATTACAAAGAAAGAGGTTAAAAATAAGGTACAGTGGTTAAAATGTTGAACTGGGATTGGGAAGATTCAACTCTACCTTTTCCATGGGACTCTCTGGGTGACTTTGTTTAATCTATAAACTAAACATAACAGAAAGGAAGAAAAGAAAGACAACCTTATTTTTAAAATCCATGCAATGTACATTTCTATCAATATGGGATTAATTCAGTCCTTATGCTTGTCATCATATTTAGACAATATAGAAACATATTGTTTCATCTTCTCATTTTTAGAATAGAAAGACTTTTCAAAAATAAGTAAGACTCATATCCAGAATCCATTCCTTAATATCAGGAAAATAATTTTCTTTCTTTTTACATAAGATTATCCACTTTGCCAAACTCCAGGCTTTCAGGACCAGGAATTCCGTATTTTACATAATTCTTAATAAAATTATTGAAAAAAAATCTTAATAAAATTCTTGGGGAAAAAAGGAATTCCGTATTTTAGGAAAATAATTTAATGTCACATCTTTAACTCTTATATTGCTGTCTGAAATTGTAATAACATAAAGCTATGATTTGAAACCAAAATGGAAACCTCATCATTACTGGAGCATTAGGAGCTATAGCAATAGAATTGATGAAATTAGAGTTACTTGACTTCAGAATATTTAGTCTACAAAAAGTTTTGCTATGAGCTCTTGCTAGCAGGTTGATTTAAAATGGTCTCTGTGCCAGACCCACATGGGGAAAAAAACCATTTTAACCAGAAATTAAGGAGATAGAACCAGGCTCGGGCACACACAGAAACCAAACCTGTCTCTAACCGTAAGGTGACATTTTTGACCCAGCTTGGAACTGCAAGTATAGCTCCTATAAATTTGGACTGGACATCTTCCAGGATATTAAACTTTATGAAAATGCAAATCTGAATAGCATAAAGAAGCTGGGAAACAACCTTAGCAAGAAAAACCTTGCAAGCTGCATTAATATAATGTGCCCCCTTTGAATGGAAGAATCTTAAGACGGCTGTGGAGCTACGTTGGACAACACTTGCGCAATAGGAGAAATATGTGCCCCCAGTAAGGAAGGCTGGAACTGCACTTGGCCATCAGCGCTTCCGGGTTTTGACGCGACACATCTGGGCCCCGCAGGCGACACACTTTTGTGTCGCGACACACAGTTTGGAAAGCTCTGATTTAGCAGCTAAGAGTTAATAGCAGAGAGGAGGAACCAGACAGTTTCTATCATTTATAGCTATTGATAAAAGTTTTGCAACCTTTTTAGGGGTTTCTGAAGAGTCATCACCCAGGAGAAGGGTAACAGCCTCCTGATCACAATAGCAATTTGAATAATTAACAATTGGGAGTGTTAAACTTGATTGTCATTGGGTGTACAGTGTACATTTTAATAGCACATGTGAGACAGTTTCTACCTCCGAGTCTGAACAGAAACAAGTTCGGCTTTCATATGGGACACTTATGAACTGACACTACCAGTTGTTGCCCTGATAGGGAGTGCCCCAATTCGGGCCAGAGTAAATAGTCTTCTATGTGGAACATACTGTATAAGATGTTATAGAACTATCTAGGGACAGACTAGGGAGGAGGGAAGACTGCATCATCAGAGTCTCTTAGGGGACTTCCCCAGAGATGCCCATCTTGCCATTATAACCCAAGCAGCAATTTCACACATCCCAGAGTCCCACTGCTGTGCTCCATCGTCCTATAAAAGCGCTCCCTGTAGCTGGCCATAGAGGGATGAAAAATGGTGGACAAACCATACTCTGTCCATATCCTGCTTCCTTCTTCACCCCCATGAAGAGAGAGTGAAAAAATCTAACTGGCTACTGAATCAAGTGAGTGGGCAGTGGGAGTCGGGTGGGATTCTGTAGAAGAGTATAGAGGGATGGTGCTAAGGCACCATCATATTGAGCTACAGCAACCACACACCCAACAGTATTAAAGGAAGTATTGCAAAACCATCTCTCCATTATTTTCTCTGAAACAGTGGCTGGGTTGATTATTGATCAGATCACTTTCTCAAGCCTCATGTAAGCCCTTGTTCTGGTGAGAACATAGGGGAAGGCAGCCCTCTCGCATTGCCTTAGTCAGAGTTTGTTAGTCTCATTTCAAACATTCACTTTCCAAGATGGCTCTCTATTACAATTTTGTTGTTCTGATTACAAAATTAGTTTTTCAGATCAGTGTCCAGCTCTTTGACAATTTAAAATGTTTTGTTGTTTATTCGTTCAGTCGCTTTCGACTCTTCGTGACTTCATGGACCAGCCCACGCCAGAGCTTCCTGTCGGCCGTCACCATCCCCAGCTCCCCCATGGTTGAGTCCGTCACCTCCAGAATATCATTCATCCATCTTGCCCTTGGTCGGCCCCTCTTCCTTTTGCCTTCCACTTTCCCTAGCATCAGCTTCTTCTCCAGGGTATCCTGTCTTCTCATGATGTGGCCAAAGTACTTCAGTTTTGCCTTTAATATCATTCCCTCAAGTGAGCAGTCTGGCTTTATTTCCTGGAGTATGGACTGGTTTGATCTTCTTGCAGTCCAAGGCACTCTCAGTATTCTCCTCCAACACCACAGTTCAAAAGCATCTATCTTCCTTCACTCAGCCTTCCTTATGGTCCAGCTCTCACAGCTATAGGTTACTACAGGGAATACCATTGCTTTAACTATGCTTCCTGTTGGCCGTCGCCACATATTAATCTAATTCAAGCTGTTTGGCCCCTTCTGAAAATATTGCTTTGTGTGTTGAAGGGGCTGTTTATGGCATCTCTAGATAGACATTGGGATTCCCTTGAAATTCTTGATTTTTTAAAATGAAATAGAAACATTCATATTCATCTCTGAGTACCGGCATGAACTCTAATTTGATGGCAACCTGAATCAGTTTGGCATGAATCTAGATGACTCCTAAGGGTAAATAAATAAAATAAATAAACAACCAAGGACATAATAGGGAATACAAAAGCAAATTTTGAGGTGGTCTAGCATGTGTTTGATTATTTATGGGATGTTTATTCCATTGTAAAGGCTCATAGCAGTAAGAAGAATAGTATTAAATTGGCCCTGAACAGATGTAAATATCCCCAAATGGATCACACATTAAAGTGTGGGATGCGTGTGATAATTTTACTTCACTTCTTTTGGCTGGTTCCCTGAGGATCCCACAATGCTTTGCTAAATTAGACATACAAGGCATTTTTTTACGTTGGATCTGATTTGTTTCTTTGTTTGTTTCTTCATGGAGGACGAGTGCCATGGCGGCGGTGACGACGGACCCGGATGCAACATCTACAGGACGTCAGCAGCCGGCTCAAGGCATCCTGGGAATTGTAGTCTGGAGCCTTAGAAGAGTCGGTTCCCTTACCCCCTTCCCTCATGCACGGTTAAAATGGTGAATTGTATAATTGATGTAAATATATGGTTGTAAGTCGCCTAGAGTCCTCCATTAGGGAGGGGATAGGCGGGGTATAAATATCACAATAAATAAAAATAAAATAAATAAGGTTTGCATAGGGACTCTCTCTCCCCCTGCCCCAATTATTACTGTAGCAAATGGGACACTTTCAGGTTCCATTTTATCCTTTATGTAGTTTATCATCTTTATGAAACTGATGAGAGAAATAATCTAGGCAGATCAATTACTCTAATCCACCTGTTAACCCCAGAGTGGTTGCTGAACAAGTGTCAGATGAAACTCAATTCAGATAAAGATGCTAGTGTAGTGGCCTAAATGGAGGCATACAACAAATCTAGGACAACTGACTTTACAAATGGAAGTTCTCCTGTTTGTGGTGAAACATGGATAGTGTCAAATGATTAAGAGTGCTTTTGATTAGCTTGGACTGGTATACCCTAGATATATACCCTACACTATCTGGACAATTCTGATGTATCTATGGTTCTTAATACATTAGTAACATCCAGAGTAGAGTATCAGAAGAGGCTGCAGTTAAAGATAATGTAGGCACTGGCACAAAAATCTAACAACTGGTTGTGGGAATTAGGCATCATTGTTACAGCAATTGTGGAGTCTTCTGATGGTTTGCTAATCTTCTCAAGGTACTTTTCCAAGTGACTTCACCTTATCCAGTTGACAAGAGAATCATCTGTTGTTTTGGGAAGCATTCTTGATTGTGAGAATTGTTTTATCTATTGAGACCTACCTCTTCTTCTATCTTCTTATAAGTTTTCATTTTGGTACTTTTCCATATTCTACATAAGCTGACATCTATTAAAACAATCCTTATGCCCTTATATCTTGTTCTAAGTGGTCTCATACACTCTACATTCCATACCAGGCTACAGGTACCTTCACACAAAGACACGGCAGAAAACTGAATACAATTAACAATATGATAGCTAAGGTATGACAGTACCTTACTTACTGTTACTCAAAACAAAACTGTAATGTACTGGTTTATATGCTGGTAATAACATTCTGGCATTACAACATTCTGAAGCATACTGGCATTGTATATGGTTAACAAGAAAGTTAAAGGTAAATATAAAGGTTCCCCCACATAGTCGTGTCCAACTCTAGGGGCCGGTGCTCATCCCTGTTTGTTAGCCGAAGAGCCAGCGTTGTCCGAAGACGCTTCCGTGGTCATGTGGCTGGCATGACGTGCGTGGAACGCTGTTACCTTCCCATCAAAGTGGTACCTATTCATCTACTTGCATTTGCATGCTTTCGAATTGCTAGGTTGGCAAGAGCTGGGGTGAGTGCGGGATCTCACTCCATCATGCGGGGCTAGGGTCTCGAACCTCCGAACTTGCGACCTTCCAATCAACAAGTCTGGCATCTTAACCGCTGAGCCATCGCGCCCCTTAACAACAAAGTTACATGATCATTAATTTTGATTAAAATGTATTTTAGAGATATTCTGGAGTTTGGGTCCTAAGATACAGAAGATTCTAAGATCTAGAGCAACTGATGCTGGTGAACTGTGCACTTATGATTTCAGAGTGTGGATATTTATTAAGAATTAAACCAGAAAACAGGTGAAATGGAAGACAATCTATTATACAATGTGGGAGTAACTTACCAAATAATTCACCAGAAGGGTTCTTAATTAAGGGCTCACTGTAATCTTCAACATTTAATGAATAAGAATGGGGAAGTGATCAGCTGCAGAAATGAAATAGTTTAAATGATCATAATTATTGTTATTTCTTGGAAATAATTGCTCTCAGTTTTTTCCCCATTTACTCTATCACATCTCAGGTACATCTTGGATTTTGGCTCTTGGCATATTTCACAAGAATGCACATTGTCCATAGCCAAAAAAAAAATGGTATCAGCTCCTTACTTAAACGTTTGGGGATAGATTATTAAGATACTCATCATCATCATCATCATCATCATCATCATTATCATCATCATCTAGACTTATATCCACTTGTAATACAAGAGCTCAAGACTGTATACATAACTGTTGCCTTCTCCTATTGTTCCCCACAACAACTCAATGGAGTAGGTTGGGCTGAGAGAGTGTAACTGACCTAAAATCATCCAGTGACCTTCTCTTGATGACCCTGGACTAGAAACTGGGTCTCTCTGCTCCCAGGCTGGCACTTTATTTATTTATTTATTTATTTATTTATTTATTTATTTATATTTATTTGATTTATCACCGCCCATCTCCCCTGAGGGGGACTCTGGGCGGTTTACAAACAGAATAGAATACATTAAAATACAATTATAAATAAGCTAAAATACCTCTTAATTAACAATTTATAAATATAATAAATATAGTAAAATCCAAATGGCAGAAACTTCTTGAGTCCATGGGGAGGGCACTCCATGGCCATCCTAGGGCACTAGCCATCCCCAAGAGCATACATTCTCCATCCCACCCCAAGCATATTGACACAACCAGGTTTTAAGCTTTATCCGAAAGTCCAGGAGCGAGGGGGACTGTCTTATCTCCTTTAACTTTAAATACACTCCCTCTCTAAATGAACATCCCAACTTCTAAGATCATCATCAAAGTCCTCCAGTTGAATTGGGAGGCACAAAGGATGCAATGTGGATGGGGATATGCCTGTAATAGACTTTATTGACTTATTTATGGTCCCAGCATTTCAGCTTTTCAAAAGGATTCTAAAAATCATTTGATGTGATAAATATTTGATGCTTCTGGGCTCCAAAATCGTTTTTGAGGTCTTTTATATAGGTATTTTTATAGAACGGATCCTGTCTCTTGCTTTTATGTCAGTATTCTGTGCTCTTTTTAACATTACTTTATGACTGCTTTATGCAGCTTGCTTTATGACACTGATATCCTAAAATGTAGCTAAAACTAAATAAATGCATAAATAAATAAATCTCCTTAATGGTTGTTTTCTTAGTCATCTCCAAAACATCTAGCATCATTGTTAGCCTATGACTTTATCTATCTTAAATTTCAAATTTCCTATCACCAAGTGGTAAACAATTTCCTTCTAAGCTGATCAGCCAAGAAAGTTGCTGCTGTAAATTTGAGTCTCTTCTTCACCCCTTTTTCCTTTCAAAGTTAATCTTAAAACATTATGACATCTAGGCATTCTTACTCTGCTTCTATTTTTAATTTGTTTAAAAATAGGTGACCCTTGCTTTGGCTATGTTAATGTCTTTTCCATAATTAATGTGTTTATTAATTTTTGTGTGCAACAAAAACTATGATTTCTGAGTCCTGATTACTGATCCACATATAATTTCAGAAAAGCATGACCACCTTCAAAAATTCAATTCCAAGGTCCAGATGTTATACATCATGTGAATCAAATCTTTCTAGAGGAAAGGTTGCATATTAATAGGAGCATCTAAACATGGGTTATCTAAGAATACTGACATTTGAGCTACTATAATATTTTTGGCAAGAGAATTGAAATCTGCATTCCTGAGAGATGCTTTTAAATACAGGCCAACTCCATTTCTGAAACAGTTTTTCTATTGAGGAACAACACTGCGTGAAGTTAAATATAAATATTGTACATATATGTATTGCTTTTAACTATGTTTCTTATTTTAATTTGATTACATGGTAATAATTGAAATAACTAAGCCTGTATCATATTCATGCATATAAAGAATAAGGTAGAAGATCAACTCCACTGGAGATTAGTATGAATTCCATATCTCTCAATGTCAGGATGGCAATCAGAGTCCTGCCATTCTGTTGATCTTGCTGCATAATGAAAGTAGAATTCATTTCCCACTTACTTTCAATTATTCACCAACCATCATTCATCATTCATCAACTATCTTAGCTCCCCATTGCTATTATCTGAAAGAAGCACATATATGGCAGTTTAAGGTAGACCTATTTGGATGAGTGAATCCTTCAAGGTAAGGCAAAGGAGAATGTAATAAGGTGACCCTACAATGATGTACTCAATGCCATCCTGAAAAGAAATGGGAATGCTCTACTAGATTCATACCCTTCTCCCTGTAAACAGAATAAGGTTCCACCAAATACACAGATTCTTCAATATGTTTAGAAACAAATTCTAAACTCCAGAAATATTATCGCTCTCTCTATATTTTGAAGTATTTAACCAATATGCCATACAGCAGGATCTTCTTCTTGTCTTCTCATCATAAAGGATCTCCTGGTGAAGATGGAGCTTTTTAGGTTTCTTTGAAACTGAATACAGATGGTATATTCCTCAAGACACCATGTCTCTAAGGAGGAAAGGTTCCCCTGTGCAAGCACCGAGTCATGTGACCCCTGGGGAGACGCCACTTTCACGATATTTTCCTGGCAGACTATAGAGTGGGGTAGTTTGCCATTGCCTTCCCAAGGTCATGATTACCTTTCCCCAGCAAGCTGGGTACTCATTTTACCGACCTTGGAAGGATGGAAGGCTGGGTCGACCTGAGCCGGCTACCTGAGAACCAGCTTCCGCTGGGATCGAACTAAGGTCATGGGGTGAGTTTTGGTTGCAATACTGCCGCCTACCACTCTGCGCCACATGAGGCTCATTATGTCTCTGACCATGCAGAAAAAATAAAATGTGTATAATCTCTCTTTGCATTAAGAAGCAGTTAGGTTCGGGATTAAGACTGACATATCAGTCTTTGATTGCAGTAATTTTATAAAGCAATATGTGAAAAGAATGCAATAACAAATACAATTGCTAGCTAATTAAAATCAAATATAGATTCAATATGCATGACTCACATTCTACACCTACAGCCTTACTGCCATTAATTCACAGCAGGTTATTAGCATACATTTAAAAAAGAGATCCAATTTTATGCAACACTCTTAGGGATTCATATAACAATATGTACACCTATGTGCCAAGTACGAGCCATTATTTTAAGTTCCACAACCTCTAATCAAGTGTCCTTCCCCCAGCTATGCCCAAAATGCAAGCTAATGCAGATCCTAGAAAGGAACACAAGGAAACCCATCATTTAGATTCTTTGCAGGCCTTATCTAGCTCTTATCTGGAGTAGCTCTACTAGCCTTCTGCTGAAACAAGACTAGCACCTTTCATGAGCTCATGGCTCACCGAGAATGCTCCAACCTAATGTACTACACTCATCAATGTTGGTGAGAAATCAATTAAAAAAATAAACAAAGGCAAAAACCGCCAAGAGTCCCCTCCGGAATGGGGGAGATGGGCGGTGATATAAGTTAGAAATATATATAAATAAATAAATAAATAAATAAATAAATAAATAAATAAATAAATAAATAAATAAATAAAATGGTGATGAACTTTTCTTTGAAAGAAGAGGCTAAGGATTAGGTTCCCTCATCTAGCATACCATGGTCTCAATCTTGATTCTATTTGGAATAGATAGAACAGATTTGTTTATGTTCTAGAACTTAATTAATTAATTAATTAATTAAAAACTGGAAGTATAGTGAGGTGTCATGTGTTATAAGTATCATCTCATTGGCCCTGAGGAGTGGGAGGAGAAAGTAATCATCATCCTTATATGATGGCTGGAAGGTGAATATGTGAACTAAAAATGCTTAAGTTGAATTCTGTCTTACATGGATACCAAATGATCTCTTGAGTTTATAATCATTAGATGATGAAGATACATGTGAGAACCATACCTAGATGTAGATGTAGCATAAGAACTAAGAGAAGAAAAGGTATGTGACAAAATGTTGAGGTATTAATCATAAAATGGGATTTGTTAATTACTCTCCTTCAATCTCTCTTGCTCCAGCTCTATTTAAAAACATAAAATTAAACATCAGTAATGGTATCCACTTTGAATAGACCAAGGAGCAGACCAGATCCTAGTTGTGCACCCAAACAGTTTCAGTAGGAATACTTCTTGTCCTATTTCTCAGTTGGCAATAAACCTGAGTGATGGAAAATAATATGCCCACCATCTTGGATATTGCTGATTTCACGCCCTTCTTATAGAAATCTTCCCACTCCACCATTGATGGAGGGGCAGGTAAAAAAAAAGTTGTGTATGGGAGAGGGCCTTCTTTCTTGCAGCAACATAGTTTTTTTATTCTTACATTTGGGATGTAATAGCTACATCTGTTGTCCCTTTAAAAAATATCTGTCCCTTTCTATTATTACATTGTGATTATTCTGTTCTTATTGCACAGAAGATGGCTTATTTTTATTTTATTGTTTGTCTTATGTGTGCTATGGACTGTAACCCACCCTTAGGATCATGGACTATAAACATTTTAATAAAGATATGAATATATTGCTGGTATTGGTCCTTGGTGCCTTCTGTTCTAGGAAAGTCTAAGGGGTCACTCCGCAAACCCCGCCCCCTTCCATGTGATTGGCCCCCGCCTGCAAACCCCACCCCCTTCCACGCGATTGGCCCCCGCCCGCAAACCCCGCCCCCTGGCTCTCGAGCGTTTCAAAATGTGCACGAGCATGTCAAAATGGCTCCCGGCATAAAAAGTTTGCCGACCCCTGGTCTAAGGGGTCACTGGGCTTCCTATAGTCATTTGATTGGAGACCTGAAGACATTTTAGAAGTGAAGAGGCTTCATTGAACACACTGGGACTCAAGACTTTGAAATATGAACACAATTCTGCTAATTGTGGTTCATCATTTCATTTTATGAGACTTCAGAATACCTTGTGCCATCTATGGGAAAGTGGGCACAGCTGAATCAGTTGCAAACGCTCGACCTGGCAGCATATTAGAAGACCACTTTGGCAAATTGAAGATACTTGAGTTTCGGTCTTCTGCCTTCAGACTTTGCCTGAGGCATGCCATTATGTAGTATACCCCATACATGTATTGCTTATAAATACATTCCATAGGTTGAACCTTATAAAATAATAAAAAGTTGGAAAAGGTTTGGGATAAAAAGAGCTCTTTTATTAAAGCTGATGTATTATGGGGATGACATGTCACACCTGGTTACACTAACTGTCATGTTACACTGCCTTCCTCAACCAGTTACCGTAATCAGGGGTGACAGTTGAGAGCACTTCAAGACTTAAATGCTGTGCATGAAGCTAAATTCTTTATAGCACCTAGTAAGAAATCTGCCTCTTTAAATGACTTTCTCACAAAAGTCAAGTAAATGATCTTTAAATACATTCAAAGGCTTCATTTCCAGTGAAATAATAAAACTGTGTCTGGTCTTGCAACTGCAGGAGGGGGCAAGACTGTCTGCCTCTCATGGCAAATCAAAAGTTTCTGCATATACAAAAACAGCATGCCTTAAAGGAGGCTGCTGTTGCTGAGCTCTCCCAGGAACAAGGCTTTTTGAATCAAAAGTTGGTCCTGGAATCATGTGGCTCTCTCATCCATTTAGCTTTCTCCATTTTTTTCCCACTTGAAGCAGTTTACAATATGAGAAATTATAACAATTAAAACCACCAGCAAAAGGTAGTCCAGATACCATCAGCATCCATGCACTTGGTGGAATAAAAAGTTGTTTAAGGGTTTCGTGAATGGCTGGAAGTTGGGGACCTTCCTTATCTCAAGGGGTGGAGGAAGCCACTGAGAAGACATTGCCAATGTCTCTTCGGATGACCCTACATTTTAGCTCTGTTCCTTGTTTCCTTGAGCCTCAGGCCAGCATTTCTGTGAAAGAAAGGCAGACAAGTAAACCAGGAAGTAGGAAGGGTGTGCCAGACTGAGCATCAATGTTGTATCCAACCACTACCACTCCAGATTCACCTTGCCTAATACGGCTACCAAGTTTCTGGAGAATGAAATGAGCTGTTACTTTGATTCACATAACTGCTACTGCTCTGGTGTCCCACTGAGAAGTAGGACAGTGGGCTCTGAAAATGCATATATCCTAATGTTAGCAGTGCCTCTTGCCAGCATAGTACAGCCTCTGGCAACACCACCACCCAATTCCTACCTCATTTCCTATCCAGGCCATGATATCAGGAGTATCAGGATAAGAGCAGCTGGAACATTTGCCCCACAGCCTTTGAGTAGTCTTCTCAGTTGCCAATCTGTGATCATACTGTTTTGCATTATCATGACTGCAGTGAGTTTGTTTATTTATTTATTAAAGAGATTGATATGGCCGCCCAACTCATTCACTTTGACTCCGGGCGGCTTACAAAAATAAAACCCCAAATACAAAACCCACTACACCCTCACCCCCCTCTCAGCAACAATACAATTCAAGTTGAGACTAGAGAGTGAAATCAAATTGAAATTCTAAGGAGGGAAACAGAAGGTCCATAAGGCAGAGAAGTGAAATATGGAGCCATATATCCATAGAGACAATTCTCTGGGTTAGAATTTTGTCTGACTCTGTTGGAAGAATAAGAAAGAATGGCTTTCATTCAACTGCAGGGGGTGGGGGAAGCTATCAGCAACAAAACACCTTTGTTTTCAGCACAGATCTTCATAAGGAAAATGATTGCTGCACTTCGCTGATGTTTCAGATGGCACTCTGAAAAACTGGACAAGACTGGAGGAAAATGGAATGAAATTATCTATGCCGGATTTACATACAGCAGTGTTTCCCAACCTGACATCTTCAGAGTAAATTAGTCTTGTACAGTGCTTAGAGAGAAAGAGAGAGGATTGGGATACATTGTGAGTGACAGTCTTGAAGGGGCAATGGTTTCTCTTTTGCTCCAGGTAGGGAAATGCCATAGGTTGACTTTGCCTGGGGCAACAGTCCTTTTTAAGATCATGCACCAAGTCCATTGCCTTTCCTGTACACCTGAAGGATGTCATTTGTTCACCCCATAGTTACTGTTAGAACTGGATCAACACAGCCAATGGAAACCAGAAGAAAAGTGAAGCCTAAAAATGGCTACTGGCTTTTGCTTCTCCTCCATGATCACAATGCCTAAGTCACTTTCCATGGATTCTTACTTCACGGAGTTACAAGATCTGTTATTACTTCCGGCTACCTTTTATGGACTTTCTGCTGATACCAGGATTGAAAAGATGATGTTGATTAAAGAATGGATAACTTTGAAAAATGAAAAATTATTGAATTTGGAGGGTCATGAATCAAGATATGGATGGCATGGATATATGTGGTACGATAAAGTAAAAGTTAATGTGGACTTTAAAAACCATTATATTAGAAGATCATTGTTAAGAATTTGGAATAAATATAAACAAACTTTCTGTTATAAAAGACCTTTATGGATTTCCACGCAAGAAGCATTTCACAGAACAGAAGTAAGAAATAAAGATAAATGGCTGACTTACAAAGACTTTTTAAAGAAAGAACAAGGACAATATGTAATTAAAACAAAAGAAAAACGTGCTCTAGAAGGATATACATTCCAATGGCTTTCATATATGCAACTTGTAGAAAAATTTAAATTAGATTAAAATTTTTAAATTAGATTAAAAAAAATTGAATTTGAACAAACTAAATCGGAATTCGAGATACAATTATGTGAGTCAGATGACCACTTAATTGCTAAAATATACAAATTATTGTTAAAAGGAGAAATGGTAGAGGAACAAGTCAAAGAGTGCATGATTAAATGGGCAAAAAATATTGGCCACAATATACAAATGCAGCAATGGGAAGATATGTGGAACAAAGGGTTAAAATTTACTTTGTGCTATAATTTGAAGGAAAACTTTTATAAGATGATGTATAGATGGTATATGACCCCACAAAAACTTGCCAAAATGTATGGGAATGTTTCGAACTTGTGTTGGAAATGTAAAAAAAAAGAGGGGTCTTTTTATCATTCATTGGCGATCACTCGTAGCCGAGTAAGATTGTCTTCCAAAGGTAAAATTTTAACGGTGGATCCGTAAGTGGCTATAAAGGCCAATTCTGGATCCATACAACCTCCCACAATGAGGGCATATGTTTCTGGGTGGGAGACGGTCATGATGAGGGTTTGCCTGACGTGCCTTCCTTTTAGCTCTTTTCTCCCTTTCGCCCTGTACTCGTGCTTCCTTGAGTCAGGGCGACTGAATCCGTCCATGACTAGGAGCTTCCGGATTTCACAGTCCTGCCCCCGTTGCCATTCGTCAATCGCCATGGGACTTTTGGTTGTTTTGGGTTTGGTGTGGTTGGTGTGGACGCCTGTGCGTGAATTTGTTTTATGTGTGGAGATCGGTGCACAACGATCAGCACACAACCTTCACAGAAAAAGGCTCTAATCCAATGGCATGGATACCATGACGATTGGTGACCTTTTGTCTGCTGCAGCCTTCATCCGCCTTCACAGCCGTTGTAACAATACACCTTGTTATCTTCCGCCTGTTCTGCCATTGAGGACTTTCTTGGATCGTTCTTTGTCTGGTTCCTCCCCCTGGACCTTACCGCCATGGGTGACCCTACCAGGAGTACATGACTCCCGACGGCTTCGCTCACAGGGTTCATTGGGAACACACAAGCCCACTCACCACAACAAGGTGACGATCCAGCAAGTGGTGGACATGTGAAATTGCAAAGAAGTTTTGGACTCAGATACATTCACTAATGCAAAACATTTTACAAATTCGAGTCCCATTTAAACCGGAATTATTTTTATTAGGAATATGGGAAGAACAAATGGGAAAACAATTTGTAAGAATTATGCAATATATGATTACTGCAGCAAGACTTGTATATGCGCAAAATTGGAAAATCCAATTTTGTACCTACGATACAAGATTGGATGTTAAAATTGATGGATATGGCAGAAAATGACAAATTGACATGCTTATTAAAAGAAAATTCAAACGGTTACTATCTTAAAGAATGGAAACCATTAATGGACTATTTGCAACATGCAGGTGGAGAAAAGCTTATTTGGGGTTTTGAAGACTAAAATATATATAAATTGATATATTAGACAGGAAATGTTTTTGTATGTTATATATAGAGCTAGCATGTTAAAAAAATTTTTTTTTTAATTTACCAAGACCAGAGATAAATCGGAAGTTGACTATATCTATGCCTTAACTTTTTTCTTTTTTTCTTTTCTTTTTTATACACTTTTACTTTTCTCTTTGATTTGTATTTGTATTTCTTTTTCATTTTCACCCTTTTAACTACGTATATTTAAAATTCTAATAAAATTTGGAAAAAAGAAAAAAGAAAAGATGATGTTGTATGGATTTTTATAGATTTTAAAGAGTTACTAAATTTGTTTATACTTGTTGTAATAAAGGTTGGAAATCACTATAAATATTTCTTTTCCATTTATTATATTCTTACTTCTCTTTTTCTTTCTCTTGCACTTTTTACTCCTTCTTTCTATTCTCTTTTATTTAAATTTAGTTTGTATTAGATTTTACTATTATAATCAAAATTCTTAATAAAAATTCTCTCTCTCTCTTGTCCCTGAAGTGAAAAACAGGCTATTCCTCTCTACCACATCCCTGTCTGTTCTGCCATGTATGAATGGTGACTAATGTACATGGTCTTCACATGACTGTAATTGTGGGAAGAGAGAAAACCTGAAAAAGTGTCTTGGCTAACCAGCATGAGCACTATTGGAATTAAAAGTCTGGGGAAAAAAACACAGATCATTACCCTGTTTCATAAAAGGTAAAAGGTAAAGGTATCCTTGCTATTTTCTCAAGATGACATTTTCTTTTTCAAATCCTTCTTTCAATGTATTTGATATATAGCTAAATATACATAGTCAGGTAAGCTTTGCTAATTATTTTCTCTGATATTCCTAGAAATCTGTAGGGTTTCCACTTGCCTCCACAATTCTTTCATGAATATTTTTTATAATAAAACTTCTAAGCTTTCTTTTTTTCCCCCTCCACCTCAGATAACCTATCTGATTATTACATTTAAGCTTTCATTATTTGCTAGGAGAAGAAAAAATCTTAGGTCACCAAACAAAGCTAAAACGGTTCCCATTTTATAATTACCATTGATATATGGGTTACAATTGTACACCACAGATAATGCATATAAATGGGAAAGTATTTAAATGGGCTATCTTACCAAGACCACAAAAATATAGATGATCTCGTACCCCTAAATTTGGACCTACTTTTTTTTAATACCCTTCAATTTTTTTCCTGCTCAGAAATTAAAATAAAGAACTACATAAAGAACTTGGGGCAAAAGGTCTTAGCTTCATACATAAAAGAGTTACTTTTTGTTTGTTTGTACCTGGGAATTTAATAAATTTTGTGATCTATAACCATATAAACCCACAAACCCTTGTGTGTCCATAAATTCCCACTGAAATGTGTTTCCTGGGAGTACCATATTTTCCGGCGTATAAGACGACTTTTTAACCCAGGAAAATATTCTCAAAAGTCGGGGGTCGTCTTATACGCCGGGTGTCGTCTTATACGCCAGAAAATACGGTACTTGCCATATAAGACCTCTCCTGGCCAAGTGCAGCCGCTCGCCGGAATGCAGCCCCCAGGGAAGAGCAGGACGACGAGCGCGGGGTGGCGTACTGCATTGGGTCCCATCGCTCCACAGAGAAACGCGGGGAGGAGGGAGCAAGCTCCGTTCCCTCGGAGCAGCCTTGGGAAGGGAGGGGGCAAAATGCAGTGGCTCCACGACGGGCTTCAAAGTCGCCCACAACACTCAACGGGCGCCTCGCTTCACCTCACCTCGCCTTCCCTTCCCCTCCCAGCTGCGCTTTCAATGGAGCGGGGCCCCAGAATTGGCCGCGTTTCCTACCAGGCTTCCCTTTCCCCAACCGCTGCTCTTGCTGCCGCTCCTTTTAGCGTCGCTGGTGCCGCTCGGTGAACTACGTAACAAAAAAATGATGGAAGTTCACTGGCTGGATGTGAGCTGGACACCTTCACTCAGCACAACTGAATCTACAAGCAGCGATGTACGTGTGTGTACGTGTGTGAAAAAGGCAAGAGAACAGCCACAATCCCAGAGTTCTGACTGCCATCTTGAATTTATTGTCCCCCACCCCATGGACACCCATGGCCCAGGATCCAAATGGGAAGAGCAAAAGAGCCCTCGGGACTTCACGTGCCTTCAGGCTGCCGGGGAAAAAGGTAGTTCGCTGAGCGGCACCAGCGACGCTAAAAGCAGCGGCAGCAAGAGCAGCGGTTGGGGAAAGGGAAGCCTGGTAGGAAACGCGGCCAAATCTGGGGCCCCGCTCCATTGAAAGCACGGCTGGGAGGGGAAGGGAAGGCGAGGTGAGGTGAAGCGAGGCGCCCGTTGAGTGTTGTGGGCGACTTTGGAGCCCGTCGTGGAGCCACTGCATTTTGCCCCCTCCCTTCCCAAGGCTGCCCCGAGGGAACGGAGCTTGCTCCCCCCTCCCCGCATTTCTCCATGGAGCGACAGGACCCAATGCAGTATGCCGCCCCGCGCTCGTCCTCCTGCTCTTCCCTGGGGGCTGCGTTCCGGCGAGCGGCTGCACTTGGCCAGGAGAGGTCTTATACGGCGAGTATATCCCAAACTCTATATTTTAACTGGAAAAGTTGGGGGTCGTCTTATACGCCCAGTCTTCTTATATGCCGGAAAATACGGTATATTCTCTATAGATTTTCAGTATCAGATGTTGGTACTGAAAACATCAAAATATTTTCAGTAGTAATCTCAAATATGGGATTAGAAAGTATTAAGGATGCATGGATCAGGATCGACAAGCTCTATTTCTCTATTTATCCATCTATTTGGAGTGTGGGCTGGGAGATCATCTCTTCTTCTTCTTCTTCTTCTTCTTCTTCTTCTTCTTCTTCTTCTTCTTCTTCTTCTTCTTCTTCTTCTTCTTCTTCACGGCCACTTACTTCAAAAAACTCTGGGTGCCTTACATCATCAGAGTACATAATTAAAGAGTTAAAAAAGATAATAACAAAACATAGCAGCCTGGACAAAAACAACAACAACAACAACAACAACAACAACAACAACAACTGTAACAATCAAAAGCATGACAGGGGTTCCACAGGCACACCATTCCGAGGCTTGGGAACAGATACGAGTCTTAAGGGCCTTCCAGGACCTCAGGAGAGTGGGTGCCATAGATATATCTATGCTGTTCCAAATTTTGTTTCCAAATTTTTATTAATCATCTATAGAGAATTCACCCAAATGACCCAGGATAGACTGGAATTGCCAAGGGAATTTTTCTCCCTTAACTGAGAGATGAATATAGGTTTCTTCCCCTGCACTTCTTGAACTGAGTAGGTGTCTATTCAATGCCTCATGACTGTTTCAGGAAACAACAGAGAAGAAGCTTCTAGCATGAAAAGTTTCTAGCACTACTGGACGTATACATGGTATTTTAAAAATTAAAGCAAGATAGAAGAGATCTCTCTGCCACCTTATACAGTTTAGAACATAGTTACTATCTAATCAAGTCTGCACTGTGGATGCTTTTCTAAGACAATTTTTTTTTCCTGCTCATATTTATCCTTCCCTGGATCTGCTGGTTGTAAAAAAAAATTGAACTCACCCCAAGCGAGTTCTCTGAGAATTATTTAAAAAATCCCTATATAATGGTTGATCAATACTGATAAGGGATAGCTAGTAGGCAATAGACATCAACGTATAGCATTTCTAATAGCTGAGATAATAGAGCTTAATGTATATTACATTCATTTACCAGATGGAAAAAATAATAATTTCAGTCATGGAATATAACCTGTCTCAATATCACTTTGGTATCAAAATATGACTTTTCAAATTGCATGTCTGGTAGTAGCTTGTAAGAGTTATTGGAAGTATTTTCATGGTGTTGGAAGAACTGGTGGAGAAATGGCTGGCAAATAAAAGGTTTGGAATGCAGGGAAAACATCAAAAAATCCATTCACTTCATTTGACAGTCTCCCCCCCCCCCCCATCCCTAATTTTATTACAACAGCTAGAAAATTACATGAATGCAAGAGCACGGCTTGCTGTGAGCAGGATTCCTCCTGCTGCTTATTCGTTCACTTGAAGTCTTCCTAATCCTCTTTCTGTGATAGCGCAATTGGTTGCCATGGAGCTTATTATTATATTGTCACCGAGAACCTCTGAGAAGAGCAGAAACTTCTTTTGGATCTCATTTTATGCACTTTTTTCGGTCCCTGCATTTCATGATTTAACCTTCTCCCATTTTTATTATTTAAATGCCTTTTTGACTACTTTTTCCCCCATTTTTTCTCATCAAACCAGTAGCCTAGATAGATAGATAGATAGATAGATAGATAGATAGATAGATAGATAGATAGATAGATAGATATAGATATAGATATAGATATAGATATAGATATAGATATAGATATAGATATAGATATAGATAGATAGATAGATAGATAGATAGATAGATAGATAGAGAGAGAGAGAGAGAGAGATAGATAGATAGATAGATAGATAGATAGATAGATAGATAGATAGATAGATAGTCAGTCATGTAGTTGAATCAGATAAGAGTTAGGCTGATGGTCAGGAAAGAGAAAGCTTTATCATAGTGTTGAAAGAAAATCTTAGCAAGTTTGTTTTCTAGGTTGGGAATAAATACACAGGCAGGCAATTGTCTGAACCGGAGATTGAAGTTTTATTTTCCAAGAGCATGGGACAAAGTCTGCTGGTCGGAAGTGGCCACACTTAGAAATTTCCTGGAAGCCCCTTATATAGAAAAGCTTTGCTCAAGGGTTCCTGCCCTCTCGGAATTTCTGAGAATTACTCTTAGCCGGTTTCCTGGAAGGGGGCGCTCTCTAGGAATTCTAGGAAAGTGCAATTTACCGCCGTTCAGAGAGTAGGCGCTTTGCATTCAGGCACCCCGCTGAGTTGAGGTTTCTTTGTTTAGAGAAATTAGGCTTCCTAAGGAGCTGTGACTTTTCCTTGTCTAGCACTGCTGGATTGGAATGTTAATTTTCCTGGGGAAGAAATCTTTTGTTATTTGATTATGGAGATCTTTTGGCTGAGTTCAGCCAGGGAAGAAATGTTAACCTGAATAGGTTCTGTTAATTTCTTTGGCAAAGATCTTTTTGTTAAAAGATCTCTGGATAAGTGCAGCCTGAAAGGAATATTAATTTGAATAGTCAGGTGCTTCCTGTTACATTTTAATCTCTTGTATCTCTTTTGTATTGAACCCCATTCTATTTGTAACTTTTAACCTTTTATCTTGATTGAGAAGGGCAAACTGTACGGCAGGAAAAACAGTGTCTGGGGAAGACGGTATGGAGGGAGAGAGAGAGATCTTGATTTCTTCTTACAATAGCATTCTTCATACACTGCTCTGACAGCCTTTTTCAGTTGAAAAGTGAGATAAAAATGCTTCTGCTAAACTGCATTTTCCCTGGTATACTAATGAAACACACACAGAGAAAATGTTTTCCTTGCAGAAAGTAGAGATATGGTCCCTTTTGTGGATTCTGCCTCATATAGCATTGAAATTGACATTTCTTGTTTCCATTGGGGTGGCCACACTGTGGAACAAATTGCCACTAAAGTTGAAGAGGCGCCTATCTTTGTTACAGTTAGAAGGGGGTTCAAAATAGACATTTTTAGCCAAGCTTTTCAAAAACTTCTTGAGTTTATGTTTTTATCCTAATAGATGTTATTGTCATTTCTCTTTATATTTTTGATAAGCTGCCCAGAGCTGTTATTTATCAATTTGCTAAATAAAAGTACAAGGAATTGCTTTGTTGTTGTTTATTCGTTCAGTCGCTTCCGACTCTTCGTGACTTCATGGACCAGCCCACGCCAGAGCTTCCTGTCGGCCGTCACCATCCCCAGCTCCCCCATGGTTGAGTCTGTCACCTCCAGAATATCATCCATCCATCTTGCCCTTGGTCGGCCCCTCTTCCTTTTGCCTTCCATTTTCCATAGCATCAGCTTCTTCTCCAGGGTATCCTGTCTTCTCATTATGTGGCCAAAGTACTTCAGTTTTGCCTTTAATATCATTCCCTCGAGTGAGCAGTCTGGCTTGATTTCCTGGAGTATGGACTGGTTTGATCTTCTTGCAGTCCAAGGCACTCTCAGAATTTTCCTCCAACACCACAGTTCAAAAGCATCTATCTTCCTTCGCTCAGCCTTCCTTATGGTCCAGCTCTCGCAGCCATAGGTTACTACAGGGAATACCATTGCTTTAACTATGCAGACCTTTTTTGTCAGTGTGATGTCTCTGCTCTTAACCATTTTAACAAGATTTGCCATTGCTCTCCTCCCAAGAAGTAGACGTCTTCTGATTTCCTGGCTGCAGTCAGCATCTGCAGTAATCTTTGCACCTAGAAATACAAAGTCTGTCGCTGCCTCCACTTTTTCTCCCTCTATTTGCCAGTGATCAATCAAGCTCGTTGCCATAATCTTGGTTTTTTTGAGGTTTAACTGCAACCCAGCTTTTGCACTTTCTTCTTTCACCTTCGTCATAAGGCTCCTCAACTCCTCCTTGCTTTCAGCCATCAAAGTGGTATCATCTGCATATCTGAGATTGTTAATGTTTCTTCCAGCGATTTTAACTCCAGCCTTGGATTCCTCAAGTCCAGCACGTCGCATGATGTGTTCTGCGTACAGGTTGAATAGGTAGGGTGAGAGTATACAGCCCTGCCGTACTCCTTTCCCAATCTTAAACCAGTCCGTTGTTCCGTGCTCTGTTCTTACCGTTGCTACTTGGTCATTATACAGATCCCTCAGGAGGCAGACAAGATGACTTGGTATCCCCATACCACCAAGAACTTGCCACAATTTGTTATGATCCACACAGTCAAAGGCTTTAGAATAGTCAAGGAATTGCTACTGATCTATTATTATTGTTAGTAATTGTAGCAGTTGTAATAATAGTAAAGTAGAGAATAGCTCTCACTTGGAGAACTCTCAGAGTTTAATTTATTTATTTTTTACTTTTTTTATCCAGCCTTTATTATTTTTATAAATAACTCAAGGCGGCGAACATCCCTAATACTCCTTCCTCCTCCTATTTTCCCCACAACAACCCTGTGAGGTGAGTTGGGCTGTGTGTGTGTGGCCCAAGGTCACCCAGCCGGCTTTCATGCCTAAGGCGGGACTAGAACTCTGTCTCCTGGTTTGCCACTGGCTCCTTCCTAGGGCTGAGAGACAGGGACTGGCCCAAAGTCACCCAGCCGGCTTTCATGCCTAAGGTGGGACTAGAACTCACAGACTCCTGGTTTCTAGCCCATTGCCTTAACCATTAGACCAAACTGGCTCTCTTCATATTCTTCTCTGAGCCATTCTCTTCTTCCCTCCACCCCCTTCCTTCAACTTCTCTCCATTCTACCCTACAAGAAAGAAACTCTTCCAGTTTCTCCAGACCAGTGCTGTGAATTTTACCTTGCTGTAGTATTACCCAAGATGTGGGTACTGCCAGCTTGGCTGGCTTCAAAAAAGGGTTGGACCAATTCATGGGAAGTCATGGACATCTCTCACTGTGAGAAAAGACTGCTGGACTAGATGGGCCATAGGTCTGATCCAGCAGGACACTGTTTATGCTGTTATGGACTCTTTGGTTCCAAACCTCTTGAAAAACTTGGTGGCAACTGACCAAGGTCCTGAATATAAATGTCTCAGGTTCATTTCTATCAGACACTGTAAAACTCATGGTTTTTTTTTTTTAAAAAAAACTAACCCTAACCCTAACCCTAACCCTAACCCTAACCCTAACCCTAACCCTAACCCTAACCCTAACCCTAACCCTAACCCTAACCCTAACCCTAACCCTAACCCTAACCCAGCCTCATGCCTGAACCAGTATCATGACAATTCTGATGAAGTAGGATAGATATGAAATGTATGCTTGAGACACTTAGACACCAAAGTCTTTATAGTATGAAGTCTTTTATGAAAATCTGAATAATTTACTGTCCATAATAAAGTAATTTAGAAGATATTATTGTGTTGGCTATTTCTAGATATTGAATTATTAAGAGTTCAAGTATAATTATTGATTTACTCACATAAATCTTATTCAGTCATTATTAAATTGGGAGGAATTGCCACATTGTACCTTTGCCACATTGGTTTCTTGCTGAATGCATGGTCACTGCAGTTTCATAACACCCAAGTGAAGTTGAGGTTGAATGTTAGTACTTATTACAGAAATAGTTTGCAAATACTCTATTAGAGTTACTAGAAATATGTTAAATGGCTTCAATGTTCCATTTATTTGGTAAGAGAATTTGTAGAGAATTCTTCATCAGCACTGCAGTAATTATTGGCTTTTTAAATTTTTACCTCAATTTTTCTCTGTGAATCCCAGAGATACATGGTTATTACCATCCACTATTTTAACATCACAAAAATCCTCTGAGGTGACTTTCAGGGGAGGTATGGCGAAATGAAGATGGCTCTGCAAAAGCGGAGCTGATAACTGCAGCAAAGACCAAGGAACCGGTGAGTAGACCAGTCCCCTGGAACCTCTCTAGGTAAGGAGAGGACAGGAGATTGATCACCTGTGCTCTGGATGGATACTCCTCATGAGGAGACTGGCAGACAGTAGTTTTCCATGGGTTTGAGCACTGGGAGACAACAGGATCAGCCATCTTGCTCGCAACTGTGGTGGAGCCTTTTAAAGGAAGCTAAGTTTGCAAGCCTTACTTTCCAATCACTTTCAGAAATTGCCTATTAACCATCTTAAAGCTATTAGAGGCCTTTGTAATGACAAGTTTGAAAAAGTCATTGGGTGACTTCAACTCTGAATAAAAGAAAAAAAATAATTATAAGCTTAAGAACTTAAAGAATTTGAAACAGCCGAAGCTAAATAAGATTTTGATCTAAGAAATTTAGAAATGGAGTAAGGGTACAGATAAATTTGGAATATTGACTTTTACTATGAGATTTTGGAATAAACTATAAGAAATAAACAGCTTCTCATGGGAAACAGACTTATTTTGGCTATCCTGGCTATTACAAGTCATAACAAAGATAAGTGATGATTTTAGAAACTGGAAACTAGAGGGGCTAAAGCAGAATAAAAAACATACATGCCTGTTCTTGATGTCAGTTAATACTGGAACTTACAAAATGATAAGAAATATAATTTCAGAAATATTAAAGGAGATATTTGAAGACTGGAGCCAGAAATTAGTAACTACAATATCAACACTGTCAGTAATGATGTCTGCTTCTATGGATAGACTATGTCCAAAAGATGTTAATGAAGAAATGACAGATGTGGAACAAATTTTATCTGACAAGATAGAGAAAATATTGAAAATGGAACTGCATATGACAGACCAAGAGAATAATTTGGAAAAGGATGCTTTATTGGAGATACAAAAGAAACTGGATTAAGTTTTAAATATTAAAAAGGAAATACAAATGATATACCAAGAGAATGACCTGGAAAATATTTTCTTATTGAAACTACAAAAGAAGCTTGTTAAAACCTTGAAGAAATCTGTGCAATGGGATAAAGAAGAATTGAAGAGAAATCAAATCCTATGATAATATTTGATTTAATTAAAGATTAAGACTGTTAGAAATAAAAGGAAGAATATAAAGTTGGTTTATTTGATCAAGGTTCAAATAAGACACTTTTTGCAATGTTCTAGCAACCCTTTATGGATTTTTGCTGACACCAGGATTTAAATTGGCAGTTTTATGGATTTCCTTATAGATAAGGGGTGGGATATGGGATGAAGAGATATTTGTTTAACCTTATCGGAGGTGAAGAGTTATTACATTTGTTTATCCTTGTTGTGATGAAGGTGGGAAGTCACTTCTTTATATATTTCTTTTCTTTTCTTTTTCTTTTTCTTTTTTTTTCTTTTTTCCTTTTTCTTGCACCTTTTATGCTTTCTTTCCATTCTCTTCTCTTTCTCTAAGTTGAGTTTGTAAAATAAATAAATATAGTAATTAAAATTCTTAATAAAAATTATATATAAAAAAGTCCTGTGAGGTGAGTATGAGAATAATCTATATTCCAGAAGTACTCATTGCTGTGATAATTTCAAACAGGGTTTCTAAACTAAACATATAATCTGTCTTTTGATTATTCATTCTGTTCATTTTATCCCATCTTCATATTAATTTGTTACTATATGCACAATTTTCATGTGTGTATTTTCATACTGCATTTTTTCTGCCATGCCAAATATATACAATTTTTGCTCTTTTTCTGTTATATAAATCTCCCTGTACATTTATTTCTAAAGAAAACACTTTTGTGACTACTTGATCTGATACATTGAGTATGATTTTTCTTGTTAGAAAACTGCATTTCAAAATTTAAAATACAGAAATTTATTTATTTATTTATTTATTTATTTATTTATTTATTATTTAAATTTATCCCCGCCCATCTACCCGAATAGGGGACTCTGGGCGGTTTACAGCATATCAACAGTTAAAATCTATATGACTATCTACAAGATGCGGGAGGGGCAAAGCTTATATGGGGATTTGAAGATATATATATATATATATATATATATATATATATATTGATAGTAATAGACAAGAAATACTTTTTAATGTTTTATATAGACCTAGCATGTAAGATAAAATTTTTAAAATACCATGACCAGATACAAATCGGAAGTTGACTAAATTCTATGTTTCAATTTTATCTTTTTTTCCTTTTTCTTTTACTACACTTTTTTATCTTTTCTTTTTTCTTGATTTGTATTTCCATTTTCTTTTCTGTTTCAAACTTTTATCTATGTAAAATTAAAACCTAATAAAATTTGATAAAAAAAACAGTTAAAATCTATACATACAAAATTACAATATACTGTAACAATGAATAGATAAAAATATATTATTTATTTATTATTTAAATTAAATAATCATTATTTAAATTAAAGAAATCAAGACTATTTGCTTTCCAATTAATATATTAATTCAGAAAATGCAAATCTGTATAAGTATTTAAAAATATGCAAACCAAGTGAATTTCTTTTTCCTATCCGTAAACTCACTTTCGTCTTTATACCTGCTGCTACTCTCATTACTACATTTTCCCTTTTACACATTTGTGCGGATGTTAAAGAAAGTTGCTACTTACATGCAGAAACACCTGTATCTTGATTATATCTAGAAATCAATCCTTGTATGTCTTAGTGTGTATGCATGCACATGCCAGCTGAGGAATGACATAATTTATAGCACAAACAAATTATCCAACTCATCCTCTCATTTTTGTTAACAGTTGGATAAAATATGTCATCCCAACCCAATATGTGGCTGTGTTCTGATAGCACTTTAAGCTGGTTGTTGCATTAACTATTTTTCTGAGTTTACACAAACAGTGATCCATAAATTAACTCAAGCAGGCTGGCTTTAACAACACAGTTCCGAGAGAGAGAGAGAGAGAGAGAGAGAGAGAGAGAGAGAGAGAGAGAGAGAGAGGGAGGGAGGGAGGGAGGGAGGGAGGGAGGGAGGGAGGGAGAGAGAGAGAGAGTGAGTGTCATTCAAATACTAAATATGTATTTGGCCTGAAATTTAGGAGCCATTAATCATAATTTGGGTTCCATTACAATGGTTTATTTAAAGGTCATTCTATAAATTATGGAAAGGGCAGATGCTGGTAAGGTGAAGAAAGTCAGCAGAAAAGCAATTCAGAAATGATATCAGTTAAGAGTTATCAGTTACGTTTAATATGTTAGTTGAATTCCATCTGCAGAAATACTCTGATCCATCAGGTTATGGATTTGCAGTGGGTCCTTATACTTTCTTTTCATTCCTGCTTTGTTCATTCCACTGACATTTGATTTGTGTTCTCAAGCCAGTGATTACATCTATTCATATTATTAGGATGCGAACTTTCTTGCTATCCAGATAACTTCTGTCTATCTGTCTGTCTTTCTGTATTTATTTATAGATTGGTATGGCCATCCAACTGAACAGTGACTCTGGGCACAATAAAAATTAAAAAGAAAACCACAGTACAATAGACCTCCCTGCAGAAGGTGAAAGAGAAGGAGGAAATCATAACAGATGATCATGACATGCACGATGAAGAAACTCAACATAAGTCAATCCAATTGAACACATGCTCCAATCTACCCCAGAGCCTGGGAAAAAATGTTGGATTTCAAGGATAGCAGGGCTGTTGGAGCCAGAAAGAAGGTACAGTTACAGAGAAGGCCCACTTCCTAGGCCCATCAGAAGGCATCACTTAACAGATCTTATGGTATGGGCAGAAATAATGGAAAAGGGCAGCCCATCAAATAACCAGGCCCTATGCCAGGGAAGGCTTTGTAGGTGAAATGTGTGTAGCATTTTGAAATGTACCTGGAAGCTCACTGGTAGCCAGTGTAACTCGTGTAGCAGAGGTACTATGGAGCATATTGAAGCATACCCCATATCTGCTTCATGTCACTGCATTCTGGACCAGGTGTAGCTTCCAGAAGCTCTTCAAGGACAGCTCCACGTACAGTACAGTACAAGAGGTAACTGAAGCTTGAGTGACCTTGAGAAGGAATTTCCTGTCCACAACTGACACACCAAATGGATATGTGCAAAGGCCTTCCAGTTACAGCTGCAACCTGTTCTTTGAGCAACAGCTGCAAGTCCAGGAGGTCCCCCAAACTGTGCACCAGTTCTGTCTGGGGAAATGCGACCCCATGCAGAACTAAAGAGAGAAAATCTGACACCTTGATCAGGAACAAGTCTAGAACAAACCCAGTGGTAGACTCAGGAAATGAAGTCCAACATTTTGTTGCTTTAGGGGTACATTTTAGTCTAAAGGAGGAGTGAAGTTCATGCCAAAATAATCTCTTTACCTAGGAGAGAGAGATGATAAAGATGTCTGTCTGTCTCCCTCAGTGTGTATGTGTGTTTGTGTGTGACTGTGTCTGTGTCTGTGTATGACAGAGAGAGACAGTGACTTAGATGCTTTTTCCTCTTGCTTTTCAGGAAATTGGGCCCAGAATGATGGAAGGAGCAGATAAAGCAAGTCATATTTTGTCTTGTTCAACTGACAACTCGGTCATGTTAATTAGTTCCTCATTCAGCAGTGGGCAGAAGATTTGTTGGGATCTCTGCTGTTTTACAGTAATGAGCAAGCACTTATGACTTCTAATTGTCTAACAATAGCAACAAATAAAAATATTTCCCTCTACAGTTGATTATTGGAAACAGAAACCATATCTCTACATAAAAAAACCCCAACAAAATGTAAGCTTTGTTCTGTACTGATATAATTTTTTTATCTGAAACATACAAAAGCATCATTTCTTTAATTCCTGGATGATGATGATGATGATGATGATGATGATGATGATGATGATGATGATTTATTTTGTACAACTCGAGGAGGTGTACGTAATGCTCCCACCACCTATTTTCCCCACAAGAATTAACCCTGTGAGGTTAGGGTTGGGCTGAGAGAGAGCCAAAATAGCTTTCATGCCTAAAGAGGGACTAGAATTCATGGTCTTCTGGTTTCTACTGTAGTTCAGCACCTCAACCACCACACCAAGCTGGCTCTCACTTAAGAGGGCTTTTTTGTACACAGATTCTGCTTGGTAAACCTCATCATTCTAGCAGAATTGTTGGAATAGCAGTATATCTTCAAGCATTAAATCTTCCATATCCATACCCTCATTCACATACAGATAGTTCTCATTTAGCAACTGCCTCGTACAGTGACTGCAGTTACGACAGTGATGAAAAAGTAACGTTATGACCAATCGTTGCATGTATGACCTTCTGTAAAGCAAAGGAAAGCTGAAGTAAGGTCATAAGCACAGTCATGGTTTCACTTAGCAATCGCTTCACTTAATGACTGAGTTGCTGGTTCCAATTGTGGTTACTAAACAAGGACTGCCTGTAACCACAATCCATAATCAACTGGTATGGGTGCACAGAAGGTCCTCTTTAGAAAAGATGGAATGGAATACTCAATCAACTCATTCTGGGGCAGATACACTGATACCCTCTTGATGTTTGGGACCACAACCCTCTGTCTTTGATTTTGCTGGCTGGGAAATTTATTTTTATTTTATTTATTTATTATTCATATTTATACCCCGCCTATCCCCTCCCTATCGAAGGACTCTAGGCGGCTTACAATATCACAAATCCAATTACTAACAATTCATATTTATTTTAACAACGTTACAACCGCGCGCTTAGGAAAGGGGTAAGGGAACCGACTCTTGAAGTATTGGACTACATGTCCCAGCATACCTTGCTTCAGAGTCGGCTGCTGATGTCCTGGATGTTGCTGTTTGGGATCCGTCATCTCCATTCTCCGCTCTCCGTTTATGCCGCCATTCGCAAGGTCTTATTCACTCCGGAGGCGACCCCCGCCAGGACGCCAGCAAATTGACCCACGTGAAGTGGTACCCATTTATCTACTCGCAATTAGCTTTTGAACTGCTGGGTTGGCAGAAATAAGAAATAAGAAATAAGGACAAATTAAACAGCAGCACCTGGATCACCTTTTCCCATTCCAGAGCTTTGGCTATTTTGAGGCCCATATGATTTTGAACCCTAAGGGTGCAAATGTTCTTACTGTAATGATTATATGGGACTGATATGTGAGATCGATGATGCGGATGGCCTGCCATGCTTTCATTTGGCACTGAAGTACTTCAAGTGCAACACATAGAGCAATTTTCTCATGCACCGTGTCGCTTAATACTTTTTAAAGTTTTTTTAAATATATGAAAACAAAATTGGTTGGTATAGCAAAAGCCCAGCTGTACATTAATGTGAACATTTTCTTTTGCAGAACTTTGCTGATTAAATCTTTAATAGACTGAGAAAGAGTTATATAAACAAATGGAATGGATAAATGGCAAAAACAGACATTTATTTAAAAAACCAGCCTCTGAAGTGAATTAAACATTTTCTGCTTTGCATGCTTCTAATATCAAGCAAAAATAATGACAGGGGGTTGCTGAACCAGAATGCCATTTAGTGGATGCTTTCTAAAAAGAAAAAAGGGAGGTAGGGGGAACTGACTTTCATTGAATAAGAAATCATAGCACTGGGTGGTACCATTCATTTGAATGTAATGGAATGTTTGATTAATGCTATTTGTTTGTTTTCCCACTTCTTACTTCAGGCCATTCATACAAATGTGACAGGATGTTAATGAAACCGATGGGTATCATGGGAGATGTCCACCTACTGCTGCTGAAGTTACTATTAAGATGTTTCAGTTGGGGTTGGTGGGGCAAAAGAAAAGCTTTTTTTTCTCAGGGTGATAAGAGTCTGCTCTATTTTGACTTCTCTGCCAGGATCTATGATGTGGTGCCTGTTCTTTAACAAAAGAAGTTTTATATTCCTAAATGGCTGCAAATGTTGTTTGAATACGGGATTCACCTATATGAGAAGAATCCTCAGGTAGAGTCTATGTGAGTAAGGGGCAAGGGAGGAAGGAAGGAATTGATATTGGAGGAGATTTCATCTAGCTGGAGTTAGAGGAACTGGGTGTTCTGGATTTGGTATGGCACAGGTATGATTGATTATTACTTGTTTTACTCCATCTTTTGTTTACAAAAAAGCAAATGCTAGAGATAGCACACATCTTCCATATTTTTACCCATGGGAAACTGGAACTTGTAGTGCAGCTTCTCACTATACAAACTCTCATTGCTCAGAGGAGAAAAGAATGAACAACAATAAGCAACTTGCTACTTTAAATAGATCAATTATTTCTGACATATTCAGAGATAATATTGCATGAACATTAACTGTATAAAAATTATCTATCGCAAGGTAATTCCAGAAGTAGCACTACAAAATGTAGTTCACCCTAGCTAAGGATCAGTGCATACGTTATGACTTTTTAGATCCTTCTGTATCATTAATCATAATATACTAACTCAAGGAATTTCTATTGGCACAGAGATCATCAAAGAAAGATGACAGTAGATGTCTACAGCATTATATGACTTGGTCAAGAAGAATTTCACCAACATCTAGTCAAGATGTTCTTCATAAAAGAGACCTAACCATGATACTTGTAGAACACTACTTAAGACTTCCAATTATGAGTTGGAGTATTGACAAAGATTGTAAACAAATTGGATTTTTGCTCATATGGGTCAAGTTGTCCTGCTCAGCGTGGCTACAAAACTCTCTCAGTTCTATGTTCCAAGCAGACATTAGGAAATTAGAGAAGCAGCTTAACTGCAGAAAATTAGGAAGATATATATACAAACTAGTTCTTCGTTTAGAAGCACACAGGAAAACTGTCCTCTGTGCATGTGTGTTTTGAGTGTGTAAATCCCAAGGTTCAAACTGGCTCTGCAGCTCTCTGCTATATGTCTCTTGATTACCAAACAGCTTTCTCTATGCAAGAATCAGGGAATCTGCCCTTACCAGCTTCAACCCTTATATCAACTTCCTCTCTGTTTGCATCTGGTGGTACAAATGAGCATCTCCTTCATTCTCTCTTCTTCCATTTCCAATTATTTGTTGATAGCAGCTAAAAAAAAGCCTCTCCCCCATTTTAAATCACTCAACCCCACTCTCCTCTTTGCTGAGGATCTTGAAGGAAATGCCCAAATTTTCTTTGGTTCTCATTAGATGCACCCTTATTTCAGAACTTTCCCCCTTCTGAGCTGGGCATCTAAAATACATTCCCCCTCAAATTCTTCTTCTTCTTCTTCTTCTTCTTCTTCTTCTTCTTCTTCTTCTTCTTCTTCTTCTTCTTCTTCTTCTTCTTCTTCTTCTTCTTCTTCTTCTTCTTCTTCTTCTTCTTCTTCTTCTTCTTCTTCTTCCCCTATTGAGATATGGATGATGGTAGGGTAAGAGGGAGTTCCAGAAAGAGGGGGAAATAGTGAAAAAACTGTGCTTTTTCAGTATGGGTGGAAGCTGCAAATGAAAGGATTAATATATGCAAATATGGGGAATAATCTAATAGGCTTCATAGATGGTCTTGTATAGGGATTAAATCTAATAAAAAGCTAGGCATGGTCTCCAACAATGATCGTGGGGGTGGGGGGCTCTTAAAACTTAAGGTTGTTAACATAGTATTAGTAGGAGCCCTCAGCAAGTTCTTCCCTCCTATCTTTCAAGTCAAGGGACTTTTGACAGCTCTTTTCTTGGCCTTGGAGCATTCTGCCATCTCTTTCTTCTCTGGCATGAAAATCAGGGGTCCTTACCTCACCAGTTTCAACTCTAACCATACTGGGGCTTCAAATTTCATAATGCACAGTAGCATCAAGAGCTTCTAAGCTACCTGTGGTTTATATGATCTGGATAGGGCTTCCTTCCCCACCATTAGCCTACAACAGCATGAACATTTGTGGAGAATGCCATAGCCAGTCTGTTGCAAGGCTATTGTATTTAAAATTCTCTACAAATGTTGCACTAAGAAGATCAGTATAGGTTACAGAAAACCATTCCACCTATAATGGTATGTGGGAAAGACCTTGGGAGACAGGGCAAAGAGATGCTGCCTAGGGAATGGTCAGATAAGAGACAGCATAGCCCACATTGGATAGTGGGTGGGGCAAGAGGCTCAGAAGGGACCCTTCCCAGCTTCTCGGGCTATAAAGGAGATGGTAGGAGAATTGTACTTCAGACTTGCAAGATTCTGTAATGTAGCTTTATAATAAAGCAGAATTAGCTTAACTGGTTGCGTTTCTTGTCTGATCTACCTGGTAAGGCTGATGCCGCCTTGTGGAAGAACTCTATAATACTGATGATATAGCACTGATGATGTTACCTAGTTGGGTAATGAAACATCTGCAAACAAACAACCAAGATCAGACAGCACCAAGGACTCCACAGTTCAATCCTGAGCTACAGATATCTTCTTCTATTGGAACACTGTCTAACAACATCCTTGAAATGCATCATTCAGGTTTGGTTTGGTTTTCCTTTTGCAAGACTTGTGGCAGTTCATAAATTGCAAGTGCTGATGCAAATCACAGCCATCTCTTCTTATTTTAGTAGCTATGCGTCAAACAGGTTTTTTTTTAATTATTTGATAACGAACAAGCAAACAAAATAAAAATCTCTGCTAAAATAAATCCCAGCAGCTCTGCAAAAATTAGGCTAAATCCTTCAACCATTAGTATACATCTAATTGCAGAATATTTGAAGCATGCTGAAACAAATGTCATTAAACCGTTACATTATATCAAACAAAAAACAACAGATAATTCTCAGAAGCCCAGACAAAGTTATGTTGATTATAATCTACCAGCATACATATGAAACATGTAACATTGGAGGCACACTGCACTGAACACAATCAAACTGTTGATTCTGAAGTTGAAAATGAAAACATTTAAATATATTCTAGAAGCCCAGGAAAAAAATTATGTTTGTCATTCATCAAAGTGCAAGTAATCAAGCCTTCAGATTATTCATAACATAAAGTTCCCTATCAAATACCATTAAACTGGTACTCTTGAATGGATAGGGAAAAGAAGAGCAGCTGAATCTCTGTGTTTATCTTAATAGCAAATTAAGATGTGCTCTAATATTAAAGCAATTGGAAAATCAAATTAGGTTACTAATTAGGTATTTAGGAAGATTAATATGGAAAATTATTTGAAAACAAGAGAGAGATGTTGCTTTCTAAGCAATTACAAAATTTGCAAAATTGATTTGGCTGTCTTCCCTTCCCTTCCCTTCCCTTCCCTTCCCTTCCCTTCCCTTCCCTTCCCTTCTCCTTCTCTTATTGTAAAATTTAAGGAAATTTCATATAAGCGTGATCTCTTGGACTGAGTTATATGCAACCTATTAGTTTTACTTCAAAAATCCACTGGCCTTTGTTTATAGGAATATACCATTATCTCTTCACCATAGGCAGCCATGGAGATGAAAAATATAGAAGAAGCCTGTATGAATTGAGCTGGGTCTGATTAGAATCATTAGTTTCATTTGGATTGTTGAGGCAATCTAATTTAAGTTATTTTTATTATTCAGAAATTTGATTCAATTGTCTTAAACTGATTTAGAAGTTAAAAATGCATGTTTTGCATTAGCCTGACTCAAACCAATTGAGAAGATAAATTAAATAAAATCATCATCGTCACTCAGAAATCTGACTCAGTTGAGAAATTCAATTGACCTGCCCTCAAATTACATTTCTAAATAGAATATTCACACAGTATTAGTGTATAATCAATTTAATAGGGCTGTCAATAAAGAAGGAGAAGGAGAAGGAGAAGGAGAAGGAGAAGGAGACGGAGAAGGAGAAGGAGAAGGGGAAGGGGAAGGAGAAGGGGAAGGGGAAGGGGAAGGGGAAGGAGAAGGAGAAGGAGAAGGAGGCACAATTTGAGCCAGTGAGATGAGCTTAGTAGAAGAAATGAAGTCTATAGGTACATTCAGATTCTCATCCCTTTGGAACAGAACCTTCAGTCTTGTTAATTCAAGAAAGACCTATCTTAAAAGCTATTCTATCTTAAAGCAAATTCTTTGGGCAGCCACTGAAGGCATACAGAAAAATAGAGATAATCTGAAACTAACTGAAGAAGAATAAAATAAGGCAAATCAATATTCCTAGAAGAAACTGTGATGGTGAAGTTAAATGTTATTGGTTAAAATGCCCAATATATTACAAGTATATATTAGAGAACTATTGCACAGTCTGTGAGAAAGCGTTTCTTTATTGCTTATTCATTGGAGGATCTAGTAAACCAGTGGCTTGTAAATCATAGGAATCAGGGACTTACTTGTTATATTCCTTGATATACAATAGGGATTAGAGTATCATAGGCCTCATACTCTAATCCCTACAGGTACCATTACTTAAAAAAGGACTTGGAACCTTTCCTCTTAGGTGTACACCACCACCATGGTTCCAGGATTTGGAACAGATAGATCTCTCGCCCATGCCTTTCATTGGTATCTTGCCTTGAAGGATAGGAAAGTATCTCCATGTGAGCAAATTGTATTTCCACAACGAGGAGTTGGTGAAATATAAATTCTTTCATCTTAATGCATTCTGCAGTCCAACCTTGAACTCATTACCTCCTCTGGAACAAGTAAATTACATTCAGCATGAAATGGCATAGTTACACCATAGCAACCTTTATTTGGACATGGTCAGGCACTCCCACCCTTTATTGGATTCTCCATAATCACTGAAAAAAATCAGTCCTGCTCCACAGTTATAATACATCAAAATTACTTCCCCTCATTTACCACAGAGGCAGCAGTCAATAAACAGGTCTTCTTCAAAACCAGTATCCTTGGAGCTAGATATTAATTTTAATTATAAATGTATACCACCGACAAAGGCAATCATTTCTTGCCAGCTCTGTGGAATAAATGTGTAAGTTGAAATCAGATTTGCCTCTCTTCTCAGTTGAAAAAAATAATAACACCCGAGCATCGTAGCATTTCATCTAATATTCTGCTGGACCGATGTTGCCTCACCCATTAGCTTGGCTTTATAGTAAATGTTACTTTTATCATTAAAATAACAACAACAACAACAACAACAACAACAACAACAACAACAACAACAGTTTGGACCCTACTTTTGCGCTTCGGAGTAGATCAATTTGACATGGACCAAAAAGGAAGAGGGGCTGTTTTCATTTGAAATCCAATACAAGGCAAGATTCTCAATTATTACCATGAGAAAATCCTCAACACCCTTCCAGAAGATGGTTAAATTATCAGGAACATTGTAGAGCCAGTTTGGTCTACTGGTTAAGGCTCCAGGCTAGAAACCAGGAGACTGTGAGTTCTAGTCCACCTTAGGCATGAAAGCTGGCTGGGTGACCTTGGGCCAGTCACTCTCTCTCAGCCCACAACGTCAGGCTTGGGTGACAAGCCAGTTAGTTAATTCCTGTTGCAACCAATGGACCAACATTTGGTTGATCTGAAAAAAGTGGACCATGCACTTGCAGGAAAAATGCTAAGAAGAAGAAAAAAATGTAGGCAATAAATACTGTTGAAGGTTAGAGAAATAAGTAAAGATATTTTTAAGCTGGCCTTCTTTAAATTATGTTATATTTTACAGTATTTATTTCCTTTATCTGTCAAACTTTCCTCAGTCAACTGGGCTCTCAGTGACTACAGCATAATCCAGTGCAATTCCTCCTAAAACATCCACAGTAAAGGACTAAATGAAACTCATAAAACAGGAACAAAACATCTGTCAATCCATGGGTATCCTATCACTAACCATAAGGTCTCCAAAAACAATTCAGTTTTCAATAATTTTAGAAGGCTGACAGCATGGAGGCCAATCAGATTTCCAAGCAGTGGTTATTCCATAATATAGGAATATATTATGGAATAACCACCATAATATAGGTGTTGTCACTGAAAAGCCTCAGCCTCATGTATTCGTCAAAATGGGTGATCATTAGCAATTTCTCCTAAAATGGATGGGTCAGGTGAATTGATTCTGGTTGAAGATGGTGGTCCTGCATGTGCCTCACTACCAAACAATGCAGAGGTTTAACCAGAATGACCAGCACCTGGAAGTAAACAGGAAGTAGTGTAGGACACAAAACACAGGTGTAATGAACTAGTATACTCATAACAATGAGCACCAACCAATAACTGGACCATTGCATTCTGGAAGAGCTGAAGCTTCTGAATGATCTTCAAAGATAGAATCATGTATAACACATTGCAGTACTCCAAGTTATCCAAGATGGATCACTGGAGTAATGGAGAACAAAGATCTTTTCTGCCAAGGATTGATGAGTGTTAAAATAGTCATTCAGTGTTCTTTTCAACATGACTCCATTGGTTGCCAGCAAATATCTTCCCCAAAGCTCTATGACTGGAAAGCTTTGACAGCATTGAAGTGGGAGAAGGTAGTCAGGCACCAGGAATTTAAAGGATGATGATTGAGGGGTCTTCTGGCTCTTCACAATTTACTGGGTGCCAGTTCAATATGAAGAAGCTGACACTACCTTGTTGATGTAACAGATGGATCCCTTGTATGTGTGTCTCAAGAAGCCCTTGAGATGCCTTTAATAATTCTCTTTGGAACTCAGAACCCTCACAGGCAATCACAGGACTCACAGGACTTGAAAACATTATTCCTTTACTGCAGACACAGCACCTTAAATGAGACCAAGAGCAACTTCTATCATGGGACAGGCAAGGAGAAGGTCATGTAACAAAACATGCACATTAATATGATGACAGCATGACCCAAAACCCATAACATATGTGTGTGTGTGTCCAGTATCAGGATCCAAGTACATAAGGACCAAGTTTCTTACATGACACTACCCTAAGTATGTTATCATATTTCTATTAACCTAGCTACTGTAGATGCAATTGCCCATGAAGCCAGTCATACGTATGTATATACTGTATGTATAAATCTTGGGTTCCCTTTTCCACCTTTACATCACAAAGTTCTGGTGGCTGCTCTTTTCTCAAGATTATCTATTATGACCACATTCATAGTGTTTTCGTAACAGGTTTCTCCACTCCCAGCCTTCTGTCTTCCCATCTTGCTAACTTCAACCTTGACAGTATCAAGGTTGATACTGTCACACCACAACTTCAGGAAGGATATTGGAAATTCATGGTGATGAAGTATTCCCCTCCAATAGAAGAAAGACTTGTAGGTTACTTATCTTCCTTCCCTTTCCATTTGGATGCTTTCCAGGAAATTTTTTAAAATTAAAAACTGACACCAAAAAAAGATATACTTTTCATCATAGGGGACTGGAACACTAAAGTAGGAATATGTCTGTGAAGGTTCTCAGTCATCCAGGTGGATTTGTCTGTAGCTTGAATCATGTCAACTGGATTTCTGTTTTCTCTGTGGAAACGTTTCGCTCCTTATCCAAGGAGCTTCTTATCCAAGGATAAGAAAATTGCTCAGACTGAAGAAGCTCCTTGGATAAGGAGCAAAACGTTTCCACAGAGAAAATAGAAATCCAGTTGACATGATTCAAGCTACAGCTAAAGTAGGAAGTGAAAAAATAACCGGAATAACAGGCAAGTTCGGCCTTGGAGTACAAAATGAAGCAGGGCAAAGGCTAATAGAGTTTTGTCAAGAGAACAGGCTGGTCATAGCAAACACTCTTTTCCAACAACACAAGAGACGACTCTACATATGGACATCACCAGATGGTCAATACCGAAATCAGATTGATTATATACTTTGCAGCCAAAGATGGAGAAGCTCTATACAATCAGCAAAAACAAGACCTGGAGCTGACTGTGGCTCAGATCATGAGCTTCTTATCGCAAAATTTAGGCTTAAATTGAAGAATGTAGGGAAAACCACTAGACCGCTCAGGTATGACCTAAATCATATCCCTTATGAATATACAGTGGAGGTGAGGAATAGATTTAAAGGATTAGATCTGGTAGACAGAGTGCCTGAAGAACTGTGGATGGAGGTTCATAACATTGTACAGGAGGCAGCAACTAAAACCATCCCAAAGAAAAAGAAATGCAAGAAAGCAAAGTGGCTGACTGATGAGGCTTTACAAATAGCTGAGGAAAGAAGGGAAGCAAAAGGCAATGGAGAAAGGGAAAGATATAACCAACTGAATGCAGATTTCCAGAGAACAGCAAGGAGAGTTAAGAAGGCCTTCTTAAATGAACAGTGCAAAGAAATCGAGGAAAACAATAGAATGGGGAAGACTAGAGATCTCTTCAAGAAAATCGGAGATATCAAGGGAACATTTTGTGCAAAGATGGGCATGATAAAGGACAAAAAAGGCAGGGACCTAACAGAAGCAGTAGAGATTAAGAAGAGGTGGCAAGAATACACAGAAGAACTATACAAGAAAGATCTCAATATCCCTGATAAATATGATGGTGTGGTCACTGACCTTGAGCCGGACATCCTAGAGAGTGAAGTCAAGTGGGCCTTAGGAAGCATTACTAACAACAAAGCTAGCGGAGAAGACAGTATCCCAGCTGAGCTATTTAAAATCCTAAAAGATGATGCTGTTAAAGTGCTGCACTCAATATGCCAACAAATTTGGAAAACTCAACAGTGGCCACAGGATTGGAAAAGGTCAGTTTACGTTCCAATTCCAAAGAAAGGCAATGCCAAAGAATGTTCAAACTACCGTACAATTGCGCTCATTTCACATGCCAGCAAGGTTATGCTCAAAATCCTACAAGCTAGGCTTCAGCAGTATGTGAACCGAGAACTACCAGAAGTGCAAGCTGTGTTTTGAAGAGGCAGAGGAACTAGATATCAGATTGCCAACATTCACTGGATCATGGAAAAAGCAAGAGAGTTCCAGAAAAACATCTACTTCTGCTTCATTGACTACGCTAAAGCCTTTGATTGTGTGGATCACAACAAACTGGCAAAGTCTTAAAGAGATGGGAGTACCAGACCACCTTACCTGTCTCCTGAGAAACCTGTATGCGGGTCAAGAAGCAACAGTTAGAACCAGACATGGAACAACCGACTGGTTCAAAATTGGGAAAGGAGTACAACAAGGCAAATCTTGATAAAATAGTTAAGAGCAGAGACATCACACTGACAACAAAGGTCCGCATAGTTAAAGCAATGGTATTCCCTGTAGTAACCTATGGCTGCGAGAGCTGGACCATAAGGAAGGCTGAGCGAAGGAAGATAGATGCTTTTGAACTGTGGTGTTGGAGGAAAATTCTGAGAGTGCCTTGGACTGCAAGAAGATCAAACCAGTCCATACTCCAGGAAATCAAGCCAGACTGCTCACTTGAGGGAATGATATTAAAGGCAAAACTGAAGTACTTTGGCCACATAATGAGAAGACAGGATACCCTGGAGAAGAAGCTGATGTTAGGGAAAGTGGAAGGCAAAAGGAAGAGGGGCCGACCAAGGGCAAGATGGATGGATGGTATTCTGGAGGTGACGGACTCAACCATTGGGGAGCTGGGGATGGTGACGGCCGACAGAGGTCTCTGGCGTGGACTGGTCCATGAAGTCACGAAGAGTCGGAAACGACTGAACGAATAAACAACAAAACAACAACGACAAGGCTGTATATTATCACCGTGCTTATTTAACTTATATGCAGAATACATAATGAGAAATGCCGGGCTGGATGAATCACAGGCCGGAGTTAAGATTGCAGGGAGAAATATCAACAACCTCAGATATGCAGATGATACCACCCTAATGGCAGAAAGTGAAGAGGAACTAAAGAGCCTCTTGATGAGGGTGAAAGAGGAGAGTGCAAAAGCTGGCTTGAAACTCAACATTAAAAAAACCCAGATCATGGCATCTGGTCCCATCACTTCCTGGCAAATAGAAGGGGAAGAAATGGAAGTAGTGACAGATTTTATTTTCTTGGGCTCCAAGATCACCGCAGAGGGTGACTGCAGCCATGAAATTAAAAGTCGCTTGCTCCTTGGGAGGAAAGCTATGGCAAACCTAGACAGCATATTAAAAAGCAGAGACATCACCTTGCCGACAAAGGTCCGTATAGTTAAAGCTATGGTTTTCCCAGTAGTAATGTATGGCTGTGAGAGTTGGACCATAAGGAAGGCTGAGCGCCGAAGAATTGACGCTTTCAAACTGTGGTGCTGGAGAAGACTCTTGAGAGTCCCTTGGACTGCAAGGAGGTCAAACCAGTCAATCCTAAAGGAAATCAACCCTGACTGCTCATTGGAAGGACAGATACTGAAGCTGAAGCTCAAATACTTTGGCCACCTAATGCGGAGAGAGGACTCACTGGAAAAGACCCTGATGCTGGGAAAGACTAAAGGCAAAAGGAGAAGGGGACGGCAGAGGATGAGATGGTTAGATAGCATCACCGATGTAATGAACATGAATTTGAGTAAACTCCGGGAGACAGTGGAGGACAGGAAGGCCTGGCGTGCTATGGTCCATGAGGTCACGAAGAGTCGGACACGACTAAACGACTGAACAACTACAACAACAATTATTTTTTTAGACCCTGCTCTGGGCATTCTGAAACACAATAGAACTTATTATTTGTCCCAGGTCATTTCAAATCCCTGTGCATAAATCTTGCTTAAACTGTACAGGTGTATTCCAAACCAGCCCACTTTGATTCATTATTCTGAGCTTCACCTCATCTGATGCACAGAATTGGAAAAAAATGTTCTCTCATTTCCACTGTTATTTCAAAAAGCAAAGGGGGATAAGAAAATTATTTGTGGGAAGGAGGGAGATCTACAGATCTCTGATACTTTGGCTTAATTCTACCAAACCCTAATTAACAAGTTTGGATGGGCACATTTTGAATCAACATAAAGAAACTCATAGATATTTTTCATCTATTTCAGCACAACTCTTCAGATCTCAGTTAGGTTTAATTCCATGAAAGCATGCTTCGTTTTGCAGACTTGAAAAGGCTATTTTAAAAAAAAGTGAATAGACATTTTTAAAGTAAAGTTCCAAGAATTAGCATTTTACTTGAGAATAGAAACATTGATTTTCTTTTTATTTTGTCAACATGCTAGCATAATGAAGTTTGCAATTTAGTATTGTATTTTATAATGCTATTTTGCTACTGTTTACTGTATTACAATGCCATGATAATGTGGTATTGTAATTTAATGTACTAGCATACCATAGCAGGTTGTAGCTCTTTTTGGATATTAGTATTTGATATATTGCAATATTAACTGTTCCAATGCCCAAAACTGTTTTAGGCCAACAGTGGCAATATTTCTTAATATTTCGGAACTGCTGCAAACATATTAGGCAAACAGAAACATTAACTCCAATGCTCTTTCACACAAAAGATTTGTGTGAATTTTTAATGCCTGCACAAAATGTTGGGACAAACTTTACAGTATTCATTGGTCAACTTTGAAAGATTTCCAATTCCAATTTCCAGATATTTGAGATGGACAAATACCAATTTGCTTTCTGTTTTCAGTACTTCTGCTATGCATTTCACTTCTGACATAGCAACAAATAGCTACAAATAACTCAATAACATATAACTCAATTTTAAAAAATGAGAGAAGAATGACCCTATTTAAAACTAAGAAGAAACACATCAGTGACTGTGCTGTCCCAATCAATTAGTCTTGGATAAAATAAAAGCTGAGAATTAGGAAGCAGAAATTCAGATAATTTGGACACGTAATGCAAGCAGATAATGGATATATATAGTGCTTCGCAAAGTTGAGGGCAGTGAAAGGAAGAAAACAAAGAAGTAGATGGGATCAAAGAAGTTTATTTATTTATTTATTTTTAAATTAAATTTATATGACCGCCCGACTCCTCCAACGGAAGGGAGTTATGTATTATAACAGTACCCAAGTTACTATAATATTTTTAGAAGAGGTACTATGTACTACTAAAGTGCTATGTATTACTAATAGGCTGACCATACATCCCGTTTTGAATGGGACAGTCCCATTTTTTAAGCATTTTTCAACCGTCCCATCGTTTTCATAAAAATCTCAATTTTGTCCCATTTTTCAAACCCGGCGGGAATGGCCTGGAAGGAGGATCTGAGCTGGACCGTGGACCGGGGGTGGGGTTTGCAGGCGGGAGCCAATAGCACGGACTGGGGGGCGGGGACCCCTGTCTTTTTCATGAATACAGAATATTACATATAAGACCCCATCCCATTTTGCCATCCTGAAATATGGTCAGCCTAAGTCAAAACAAGAAGCACTTGTCAAATGTCAAATTATTTCAGAATAATTATATTCCACTTTGGACAGATATTTAAAAAGATTTAGGTCAATGGGAAAAATTGCAACTATCATTATTAGGTAGAATATCAGCGATTAAAATGAATATTTTGCCACGAATCCTATATCTTTTTCAAACGTTACCTATATTGGCATCAGAGGTACCTTTTAAACAATGGCAGCGGGATATTTCTAAGTTTATTTGGCAAGGGAAAAAACCAAGAATAAAATACAAAGTGTTGCAAGATTCAAAAGAAAGAGGTGGCCTAGGTCTTCCGGATTTGAAATTATATTATGCAGCTTGCTGTTCGGTATGGCTTAAAGAATGGATTGTTTTGAAAAATGAAAAACTATTGAATTTGGAGGGTCATGAATTAAGTTTTGGATGGCATGGATATCTGTGGTATGACAAAGCTAAAGTTAATGTGGACTTTAAAAATCATTATATTAGAAGATCTTTGTTAAGGATTTGGAATAAATATAAGTCAATTTTATGCTATAAGAGACCCTTATGGATATCTACACAAGAAGCATTTCATAGAACAGAAGTAAGAAATAAAGACAATTGGCTGACTTATAAGGACTTCTTTAAAAAGGAACAAGGGCATTACATAACTAAATCAAAGGAGAAACTTGCTCAAGGAGGATACAGTTTTCAATGGCTTTCTTATATGCAACATAGAGAAATTCAAATTAGATAAAAAAATCTTGAATTTGAACAAATTAAATTGGAATTTGAGATACAATTATGTGAAACAGATGACCATTTATTTGCTAAAATGTATAAATTATTGTTAAAAGGAGAAATGGTGGAAGAACAAGTCAAAGAATGTATGATAAAATGGGCAAAAAATATCGGCCACGATATACAAATGCAACAATGGGAAGATATGTGGAATAAAAGATTAAAATTTATTCTGTGTTACAATTTGAAAGAAAAAATTTATAAGATGATGTATCAATGGTACATGACCCCACAAAAACTTGCTAAAAATGTATGGGACTGTTTCCAACATTTGTTGGAAATGTAAAAAACAAGAGGGTTTTTTTATCATATGTGGTGGACATATAAAGTGGCAAAGAAATTTTGGACTCAAATACATTCACTGATGCAAAACATATTACAAATTCGAATCCCATTTAAACCAGAATTATTTTTATTGGGAATATTAGATGTACAAATAGAAAAACATTTTATTAGAATTATACAATATATGATTACAGCAGCAAGACTTCTTTATGCATAAAACTGGAAAAATCAAACTTTACCAACGATACAAGAATGGATGGCAAAACTGATGGATATGGCAGAAAATGATAAATTGACATGCTTATTAAAAGAAAACTCAAATTGTTATTATCTTAAGGAGTGGAAACCATTGATAGATTACTTGCAAAAAGCAGGAGGGGCAAAGCTTGCATGTGGTTTTGAAGATTAGATTATATATAAATAGAATATATTAGACAATAAATGTTTATGAATATTATTTGAAAAGCTAGCATGTAAGATAAACTTTTTTTTATTTCTATGACCAGAGATAGATCGGAAGTTAACTAATTTCTATATCATTTTCTTTTTCTTTCTTTTTCTTTTCTACACTTTTCTCTCTCTTTAATTTGTATTTCTATTTCTGTTTCACTTCCAACTTTTAACTTTGTATATTTAAAACTTCAATAAAGTTTATGCAAAAAAAAAAAAACAAGAACAAGAAGCACTTGTACGTACATGGAGTTCCAGGGAATCAAGCCTGACTGAATGACAAGAAAGTCATTCCAGAGTAACTACTCAAACTGTCTTTTCCCCAAGCAGGAGCAGACACATCCCCTTTCCTTTATCAAAACTGTTACTGCTTCCATCTAAATTCCTTCCTTCCATCAAGATAAATGTTTTGCCAATCACTTTTCCTTGCATCTTTTCTCTCCTTCGATTTTTTGCCAAGGAGAGAGAAAGAAAAAATATCCTTAATATTGCATTGTACTGTATTTGTATTTGCATTCAAGCAAACCAAGAAGAGTTATTTTTAGACCTCCTACATGGAAATAGGAGTGGAGTTGCAGGCATCACCCCATCTTCTACCCACTTCCAAACTCTTCACATATTGAAGCAAATGCAGGGGAGGGGGGGAACCAACCATCTGAAACATGTTTGCTGTGTATGGATCTTTTTTGATGTCCCCAGACTGGGTGAGATCAGTACCTGGGAATTCCTGGAGATGCAGTCCCAACAAAAAAAGCCTTATCAATCTCTTATTCTGTTATTTAGATCTTGCTCCAAATAGGTAGCAGCAGCTAAGTGTTAGTTAATTTGTTTGTTGATTAGATTTATAAACAGGCTTCCCTCCAGGAACTCAAAGCACTGGAATCTCCCCTTATTTTATCCACACAACCCTGTGAGGAATTTGGGGCTGAGAAAGAGTGACTGGCCAGAGTCACCCAGTGGTTTTCTATAGCTGAATGAGGAGTTTAACTTGGTCCTTCCTGCCTGTGGTGGATTTCAGTAATGCTGCTGGTTCTCAGGAAGGAGGGAGCACATTCCAAGGAGGGGAGCGAGATAAGAGAAAACACAGTCCAGGGACGGAATGTGGGATGACTAAGAGGTTCAGACTAGCCTTTTAACTCCCTAAAGCCTTCCCAGGTTCCCCTTAGGTTAGGTAGAGTAGCTTTAGTCTGGCAAGATTCTGTCTATACGGTGTGAGCAAATAAAGAACTAAAGTTTGACTGGATTGATTCTTCGTCGTTCTTGGGCTGGGCCAGACATCAATCTTGCCAGACACCTTGGAATGTGCTCCCTACTTCCTGAGAACCAGCAGCATTACTGAAATCCACTACATCACCTCCCCCTGCAGAGACACATTCCATAACATCGCCTCGTCCAACATTTTAACCACAGCACCTCTGATCTCAAACAAACAAACAGGATCAGGACTAGTTAGAATATGGATAGTAGACCACCAGAAAATCCCAGGAAGGTAAGCTAAACTAGGACATTGAAGAAATATATTGAAAGAAGGCAGTGGTGAAACACATCTATACTGTTGCCAAACAATCTCTATAGCAGGGCTTTCCAAAGTGCCGCCGCTGGCGACATACCGAGCGGCGGCGGCGGTGGCGACACGCGTGCGCACGGCGACAGCGCGGGGGGGCGTGCGGCGGAGCGCATGCACAGCGGCGGCGCGCACGCACGGCGGCGGCGCGGGGGGGGGCGTGTGGCGGCGCGGGGGGTGTGCGGCGGCGCGCGCGTGCATGGCGGCCGCCGTGCACGCGCGCGCCGCCGCTTCCGGGTGGTGTGGCGACACACCACGCTGTGTGTGGCGACACACTTTTGTGTCGCGACACACAGTTTGGAAAGCTCTGCTCTATAGAGTTGTCTATAAAGTCACTAGGAGTGGAGCCTGACTTGAAGTTGACTCTCCTTACAAACAGATGTTGTCATTCCCTCTCAGTGGGACCAGATGTGGGAGGAGGAGGAGGGGGGAGGAGAAGAAAGAGGATTTATAGAGAATAACAAAAGACAGATCTGAGAGATGTCTGTAAAAGTCATGGACTCCCCAGCAGGATAGTCCTGGGATTTCTCGTGCTAGATTTCTGGTGAAGAACTGGGCTGTGAAAAGCTTTGAAGGTATGTTTCATTTCAACAGTGTTTTGAGCAAAGCACCTCTTTGAAGCTGCTTCATGAAGAGACAGAGAGAGACGCTTCTATCTCTAAAGCAAAGAAGTTGTTTCACATAATTTCTGAAGCCAGCACTTTCAATATCTAAGAGAGACTTCTGCATTCTTCTGGCTGCTAGACATGTCAGGTTCAGGATGTAAGACAGTGCAAAATGTCTCATTAAGGCAAGCAGAAGAATCAGCTCCTATAAATACCCTCTCCAAATAAACATGCAGCCTAACAAGGACTTTTGTTTATTTCTAATGAATGCATATATATAGAAAGGAGGCATCAGTGTCTAGATTTCTGCTCTCTTAACATGTTCTTCTTCTTCATTGCATCTCAACAAGGCTAGTGATGCAGAAATTATGCTTCAAAATACTGCCACCACAAGGCATTTCAAAGTAATACGGATCAACATTTTCCAACTTGTTTAATTATTCTCTTGTAAGGCTTTATGTGAGTACAAAGAAGAAAACTAAATTTGGTTGGACTCAGAAGTGAACTCAGACCCAAGTATATAATGACTTCGCATGCGTTCATCAATCACTTAAATTCAGATTGTCTTTTAAGAAAAGAAAGAAAGAAAGAAAGAAAATAAGGTTTTTCATTATTCATCAGCGTATCCCTGTAAATTGTTTCCATCATTCAGTATTTTAAATGCAAATGTACAGTCGCTAAAAAGCATGGTGGTGTATTACTATGGTATAATAAGTGGCCAATTTTAATGAATGATTCAGAGACATCTGTCTGAAGCTCACTCTGATTGATCTTCAAATGTATAATTAGGCTTTGTGTTAAGCTTTTGCTATTTCAAAAAAAAAAAATAGGTTCGTTTCTTCCACTATTTCCTTCTCTCTCTCTCTCTCTCTCTCTCACGTTGCTTCATGTTATCTTCTGACCATGTTATAATTAACTCAGAGTGAAATCTTATACACAGAACATATGCAGGACTGAAAAAGATGGGACATCTTTCTGCAGATGTCCTTGCTTATTGGAAGAAAATGAATGAGACAATTCAATTTCCCTTCCCTCTGCCATCCTTGAGGGCCAATAAAGGAAAACTTCCTCCTTTGGGCAGCTATGTCCTTTTGACTCTAGACACATAGAAACAAAAGATCATAACAAAACTGCCCAGAGTCGCCTTCGGGGGAGATGGTGTGGTAATAGAAATAAAAAAAATAAAATAAATATGCTTCTCCAGTGCTTCTACCACAGAGACATGACCACTAATACATAAATATCCAGGTGCCCAGGGCAATTTTACAGGTCCCTGTTCCTTTGGGATTCTAACCCTATCACAGCATACAACATTGTCAGGTTCTGTGCACCAATGCTCAACATTCATTGGATGATGACTTCTGAGTTGTGCTTGGGACTCAACATGGTAAACTAGTTTGCCATATTATTTATTTTTATTTATTTATTATTTGAATTTATCCCCGCCCATCTCTACCATGGTAGACTCTGGGCGGTAGGATGTACATATTAGGATGTTCTGTAACCCAATGGATATAGTCTGCCACATACTAGATACATAGAATTTTTTTATTCTCCCTTCTAATGCTTCCTTTCAGATTTCTACTCTTTTATACCTCCAACGATAGATAGATAGATAGATAGATAGATAGATAGATAGATAGAGATAGAGATAGAGATAGAGAGATGAGAGAGAGAGAGAGAGAGAGAGAGAGAGAGAGAGAGAGAGAGAGAGAGAGAGAGAGAATTTTAGTTTATATAAATAACTTTTTATGGACAACTTTCATGTTTTATATCTATTATATTTTTGTTTCTTTCTAATAACTGCATCATATCCCTTTATGATGGTCTATTATCATAAAAAAATATTTGATTTGTTCATATACACATTCAATATAGTGTGGTGGGCTGTCCTAATAAATCTCTTGTTATCCAAGCTGCTTGATAGGTCCATTGAACAGAATATTCATTTTTTCCTCATTTATCTCTCACATTGCTCCATAGGCTATTGAAGTTTGGAACAATTCAGTGTGATTCTACTTTATGTACTGTATGTGTGTCTGTATCTATTTATCTATCATCAATCTACCAATCTACCAATCTACCAATCATCTCCTGGTGTCTAGCCTGGTGCCTTAACCATTCCACCAAATTGGCTCTCTCTATTTAAGCGAAGAATATTATAGAAATGTGGCTCTCCATAACATAATATTTGTCTCAGTTCCCTCCCTCCCTCTCCTTTTTTAATTTTTTTCTTTTTGCTAAGCTAGATTATCTACTTAAGGAGATCAGAATTAAGGCTGTGTAAATGTAAGTTATTCAGGTGAAGTGCTTCAAATCAATGGCATCTGCAGCCAGTGTTAAAATTGGCTACATGGCGGCCAAAGCCTTATGATCCAAGCCCTGTCCCCTTTCTTCTTTCATCAATGTCATATCGACATACAAAGGTGACTTGTCATTTTTAACAATGCCCCCCTCCATGGACTCCACTCATTCAGATCTTACTAAACCTCAGTGCCTTTATTCATTAAAACAGCTGCTCTTTTTTCCAGTTTCCTTGTGAATTTTAAAAAAGATACAGATGCTTTAAAAAAATGGACTCTGTAACATTAATGGAATTAAAGGATCCACATTTTTTCTTCAGGTTGATGCAGAAGCCTGGATAAAAACTACAATTAACCTATAATTATTCGCTAACTTGAAGTTGTCAAATAGATAGATCTCATTAAAAAAAACAGTGAAATCTAATGGCTTAAGATTAGAGTTACCATTTTATGTATCCCAAAATAAAATTCATAAAAATTTGGGGGATTGCTTTTCCAGTGAAAATACTTGATTGGTTTTGAGAAGGAATCCAAAATTACTTTGACTGGCTTCTTGGGAAGGATTTCATGTATATTTAGGATAGTATGCCATTATTTATTTATTTATTTACTTATTTATTTATTTAAATTTATATAATTTAATAAATTATATATAAATAAAAATATATATATATATATATATATATATATATATATATATATATATAAATTTGAATTACACTAGATACGGTTCAGTCACATCAACCAGTTATTTTAGGTGAGATGACATAGTTTCCAAACACATGAAGAATCCACTGAATGTTTCATATGACAACTGAAGGGAATTTATTGAGCACTAAAAATGGGGAACATAATATTTTTTATTACTTTTAAAAAATCATTTGACAACGTGCTTCAGAAAATAACTCTTTCACATCCTGAAGCATTTCAGTCTCCTTTAATGCTGGTAAGGCTACTGACTTCAGTGAGAATAAAGGCATAATAGAAAGTACTGGTTAATTCATTTGCTGATGCATTTTAATCTTAGCCAACTATGGTTTTGACAGTCCATATGAATTAATTAGTGTTAAATAACATTTTCAATGCCAATTTTTGCTTTTTGAACTCAGAGAAACCTATGTGGTTATCCAAAATGTAAACTTCGGAGTGAGGTAGACAGATAGACCAATCAAAATGGGCTAAATAATAGCAGACAGTAGAAGGGAGATAATGCAAAGCAGAAGAATAGCAATCAGTTAACATTCTTTCAGGAACAAAAAGGGTGTCTGGAATAGTAGGGGCCTGTGTATAAAAATACAGTCTGGAATAATAGTCCAAGTTCATTATCTGCAAAACAGAAAAACCTGAACAGATCCATATTTCATCAGAGATGGCAACAAAATTTATTATCTTTCTCTCTCCCTCTCTCTCTTATTTTTCCCCCTTGTGCAAAAAAAAAAAAAAAAAAAAAACAGTGCTGAAAATCTGCTGCACTTCTGGATGCCTTGCTTTAATGTTTCATGGATATGGGAAATTCTCCAGATACATTGTCAATGTTTCCATGAATTAATGAGGATAGGACTCAATGGTGTACTTATTTCATCACAGGTTGATTCCACATATGAAATAGGAGAGAAGTATTCTCCCCTCCTGCCTCCTGACAAGCTTCAGGAAAAAAACAAAGGAAGAACCCCCATTGCACAATCAACTTTCCTCAAGCAGCATTGGTTTCTATACTTTTTAAAACATAGGGGGAAAATTGCTTGTAATCCTGATTGATTCCATATTTTGGGATTTAGAAATCTAGAACGTATTGGAAGAACATACTGTTTTATAATAAGGTGCCAATAAATGTAACACTTCTGGGAAGGAAAACTGAGACAGAATTGAAAAGATTTTTTAACAACAGCCACAAGAAAAAGTCTGAATATAACTAAAATGATACGTTATCAAGATCCCACAAGTGATTTTGGATTTGCAATAAGGAACTACATAGGAAGTGGATGTTGCTTACTAAATTCTCTTACTAAAATTTTATTTTCTGTAATACAGTACATGGGTGGAATACACCAAGAACATTCATGTATGTAGTTAGATAAACTGTATTACTGTCTTTGACCAGCATAATTCATAAAAATAACAATTAAAATATGAAAAGAGTTAAAAAGAAAGGATAAAATTTGAAGGTAGAAAAAAGTGCAGTTTTATTAGACAATATTTGCCACCTTACTCTTATGTCAGTGAGGCAAAATTTGGCTACATTATGGGTAATGGTGATCTTATGATCTGCTAGGAGGTAGGAGACATAACAGCGATCACCTTTCCCTCAAAGTTCCTTTATGAGGGGCTGAATTAGTACATTGCACAAGTTTGAGTAGAAAATACAGTGCAACAGAACATGTTGCACATCCTCTATGGCATGGGAGTCACAGGAGCAAAGTTGTTCATGGAAGGAATTTTGGGATGTTTACCAGTGATGACGTATTGAACCTAGCCAGAGAAAATTTATTTATTTATTTATTATTCAAATTTATTCCCCGCCCATCTCCCATACAAGGGACTCTGGGCGGGTTGCAATAAATAAAAATTTAAAAACTATACAAAATATCTAAAATAAAGGTCAAATAAAAATAAAAAAAGAAGAAGAAGAAGAAGAAGAAGAAGAAGAAGAAGAAGAAGAAGAAGAAGAAGAAGAAGAAGAAGAAGAAGAAGAAGAAAGGAATGGATGAAAGGATAAAAGGAAGAATAAAAATGAAAGATAAAGGAAAGGAAAAGAGAGAGACGGGAGGGTTAGAAAGAGTGAGTAAGGTAAGTGAGAGAAGAGATTAGAGAGAGAGAGAGAAAGGGTTAAAAAAGAAGAAGGGAATGGATGAAAGAGAAAAGGAGTTAAAGGAAGAATCAAAAGGAAAGGAAAGGGAAAGGAATAGATAGAGAGAGAATAGGTTAGAAGAGATTGAAAGATAAAGGAGAGAAAAGATTAGAGACAAAAAAAGAAGGATACATTGTATTAAATATAATAAAAATAATTATATAAAATCAAATGTAAATATATATACATAAATGTAACCATTGTTATGTGTTATATATGATCATTGTTATGTGTTATATGTTTTGTTTATGTTTTATGTTGAATGTAATAATAAAAAATTATATCTGAAACAAAATATCTAAAAACACAAGCAAAACATAATAAAATAAAATCCAGGATGGACTTGGACCCGCAGAATAGATAGTGGAGCTATGGGGCCAGCCAACCCCAGGAGGCACTACCACCTCCGTCGTCCCAGGCCAGGTGGCAGAGCCAGGTCTTAAGGGCCTTCCGAAAGGCCAGGAGGGAGGGGGCCAGTCTCACCTCCCCAATGCATAAAGCTTGGCAATAATCAGCTGGATTAGTTGTAAAAGACAGTGTCCAAGACTTATGTTTCTATTTATTATCTTATATTATTTATCTATTTATTGTAACCCGCCCAGAGTCCCTTGCATGGGAGATGGGCGGGGAATAAATTTGAAAAATAAATAAATAAATAAATAAATGTTGCCTTCCCACTAAGCTAATATTTTGTTGCCATCCTGTGTCAAGGATCCTCTCCTTCAGTAATCTTTTTGCCTGATTGTACTCATCCTTTGTATTGCCTCATTAGAGAACCCATAGGCTACCAGTTTTTCTTTGATGAATATCTTCCATGTAGTTTGGAAGTTATCCCTGTTAACCAGGAATGTCAGGACTTTTGGGTTAAATAGTAGTTTTACCCAGTAGTAAAAGATAACCCAGATCATGGCCTCTATCCTTGTAATTCCTAGTTCTAATCTTAAAGCTGCATTTGATACAAATCTGGGGTCTTGCATGACTGTTCTTAAAACTTGGACTATCCTCTCTGATTCATGTAGAAATATTAAGGGCTATAATCCTTTCTCTACATCTGAATAACATGTTTGTGTTATTAAGTGGAACATAGTGAACTTTTAGTTTTAAAAATATAATGTCCACCCCACCAATAATTTTTGTTGAGCATTTTCTGTTAGAGTTTCACAATCAAAATATTATTTCTTGTTCAGTTATTCAGTCACTTCTGACTCTTCATGAATGGATGGATAACAGTTTGCCAGAACTGTCTGTCAGTAACTACCTGTTTGTATTCTTGTACACTCATGCTTCTGTCTGCAAAGATGATATCTAATCACATTGCCTTCTATCAACCTCTTTTTCTATAGCCTTTGAATCTCCCAAACATCAAGGTCTTTTCCAATGACTCACACGTTATGTGTCCAAAATGGTAAAGTTTTAGCTTAATTATTAGTGGTTACAATGAGCAGCTTGGTCTTACTCCACCTGATTTTGATCTATTTGTTCTTCTTCCTGCCCAAAGTACTCTCAAAATTTTTCTCTAGCAGTTCAGTTCAAAGACTTTGATATATTTTTTTAAAATTCAGTCTTTCTAATGTCCAGCTTTCACAGCCACACATTATGACTGGGGAAGGCAATATGTAGCTTTGTTGGACGGTAATATCTTTACACTTTAATATGACTTGCCATGGCAAATGTTTCTTTATTTCATTTTCAATTGCAGCTTCATTAAGTCTTCCTCGCTTCCAGCCATGTGGCATCATCAACGTATCTGTTGTTAATATTTTTCCAGCAATTTTAAATCTAATTTCTATTTATTCAGTCCAGCACCTCTCATGATATGTTCTGCATATAAATTGAAAAGTTAGGTGACAGCATACAACTTTGGTGAGGGACTTTCCCAGTTATGAATATTGAGCAGTTTCATACTCCATTCTAACTGTTACTTCCTGATCAGCGTACAAACTGTTCAATATGCAGACGAGGTGGGTTGAAAAACTGATGGCTGTAAGAGTAATTCCCAAATTGTTATTGTCTCCACAGTCAAAAGCCTTAGTGTAATCAATGAAGCAAAAGCAGGGGAAAAAAACCCTCTTCAGTCATGCCTGCTGTCTTCACTTTTTTGACTCATACCCCCTGCCAGGACATACCTATTTGAGCTCTTCACCCCACATTGACTCAATTGCCAATTGTGGGTCTGCTCATCCTTTCACAAAACTGAATTCCTTCCCTGTGGAAAAGCAGGCTGCTGGTGAAATCACAGGCACATGTGCTGCCTCCCTCCCTCCTATTTCAACCCTCCTCCCAGCGTCAGGATGGCAGAGCGGCTGATAAAAAGCCTCAGCTTTGTAACAGCTGGGGAGGAAAATGAGAGGAAAAAGGAGGAGATGCAAGGAGATAAGACGGGTGTGTTCGGAGGTCCTGCAGCAGCCACAAAGGAAAGCCACCAAAGGAACGGAGAAGTGTTTGTTTTCCGCACAGAGACTTTGAGGTCCCGAGGAAACAGAATGAAGAGGCAAAGTCCTGCAGCAAACCAGTGAGAAGGGGCAAGTGTTGTGCAAACTGCCCAATAACAGAAGCTCCATACTAGCTGTAGTAACAGTAGGCTAGTAATAGTAGTAGTAGAAGAAGAATAGTTAGAATATATTTGTGTTAGTATAGAATAGAAGTAGTAGTATGAGGCATAGTAAGATAAGAATAGAATAACATTGTATAGGATAGTTTCTTTAGTAATATAATTTCAATAGTAATAAGCTAGGATAGTTAGATATTAGCTTTAGCCATATAGTCACATAGTTTTGAAAGATTCACTTTTATACTGTAAATATATACAAATAAAAATTATCTTCGATTGATACCGTAAATAGTTTTGTTTAAAATAAAACACCTCCCCAACCTATAAGGGGAGATATAAAAAAACTCTAAGTGTTGTAGAGTGCGGTGCTTTTTGGGAGATTTTTTTGAGCCTGAAACAATCAAACTTTGGGTATAAAAAAGAACCCGTGACATTCCCTCCTTCATCTTATGTTCAAAAGTAGTATTTCTGCCAATGGGAATATGTGAATTTCCTCTTGTTCCAAACTCTCTTCCTTTCCTTTTTATATCCTGTCATGTGTCCCACACGCCTCCTTCTTTGCCAAAGCTGGGGTCTTATATATGTTCCTGAAATAACCCTCTCTCTTTCTTTGCCCATTTGCAAAGTGGCTGTCTTATATCTTCCCTCCTGTCCAACGTTTAATCCATAAACTGGCATCAGTATGTCTTGAAGGGAAATCATCCTATCTCTTCCCCAGATCTGTTTACCTCTGTTTACCCACTTACCCATCTTAGAAGATCTTGTTTCCTGCATGCTGCAATCCAGAAATGATATAAGCTATTTATTTTTTTCTCATTCTTGCATAAGAAAAGCTGTGCATATGCTTATCATAATAAGAATTCCTATTGCTAGATTTTTAAACTTCAGCAGCCCTTAACTTGTAATTAAATGAAGAGAATTAAAGAAAATACAACAGCTAATAGTTATGAGTGAAATGGGTACAGTGGTGATTATTTATAAATTGGGCTCCCAGCACCACAAACACCTTGCATGACAATAAAATTTTGAGGCAGTTATATTCACTGGTGACTGTGAAAAATAATCACCAAATCAGACTTTCATTATAATTCATCTGTTAAGCGAGTTCAGCTTCCAAAGGAATACATTCAGCTAGAAGTTGATAGCCTGCTGAGAAATTCCAGCATATTTTGGATCAAAACATGCTTTTGGGAAGACATGGCAGATGCTAAAATAACTGCTGTACCAAATGTTCTCCTGTTTGAACATTATGACTTTGGGAGATGGTTGAAATTTTGTATAAACATTTTGATTGGATAAATACTCATTTTTTCAGGCATCTTGCTGTTGTGTGCCTCTGTTTTCTGTAGTGGCTGCATGTATAGTAAAGGGAGAGCTAATGTGGTATAATGGTTGAAGTGATGGACTAGGACCATCTATTAATTCCACCCATTGGGCCAGTCACTCTCTCTTCACCCAACATACTTTACAGCATTATTATTGAGGGGAGAGAATGACAGAAGACCTTCGTATGAGTTGGCTTAAGTGTCTTGATATAAAGATAACAAATAATTAAGTAACCACCTTCCCAATATGCATATATAAATATGCATGTGTATGGATGTGTATTGGTAGGTGGATGGGTAGGAGAGAGAGAGAGAGAGAGAGAGAGAGAGAGAGAGAGAGAGAGAGAGAGAGAGAGAGAGAGAGAGAGAGAGATGATAGATAGATAGATAGATAGATAGATAGATAGATAGATAGATAGATAGATGATAGATAGACAGATAGACAGACAGACAGACAGACAGACATTCTGGATTGATTAAATAGGCAAGGTCAATGAAATAGTAGATACTTAGTGCCTGGGTGAGTACTCTGTAAATCCTCAATTCATCCTCCCTTCCTTCCTCCTCCTCCTCCTCTTCCTCCTCCCTCCCTCCCTCCCTCCCTCCCTCCCTCCCTCTCTCTCTCTCTGTGTGTGTGTGTGTGTTCCCTTCTGTCTCCTAGATAATAAAATTAAACTAATTTTATTAGTTTTTTATTAGTTTCAAAAAGTGATTTAACAGTATGCAACAGAAATAACTCTCCCACATTCTGAAGCATTTCAATGTCTTTTAATGCTGATGTGATTGCTGACTTCAGTGAGAATAGACACGATAGGAACTAATGGTTAATTCACTTGACGCATTTTTAATCTTAGTCAACTATGTTTTGTCAGTTCACATGAATTAATTAGAGTTAAATGAAATTGTCAGTACCAATCTGCTTTGACATTATATTTTGACCCTGTAATTTCTGCTTTTGGAGTCAGTGAAACCTACATGGTTATCCAAAATGTATGTATGTGTCTGTGTGTGTGTGTATGTAACTTAAATAATGGCAGACAGCAGAAGACATCCTGCAAAGCAAAAGAAAAGCTATCTAAACTCTTCCCTAAAATTTGGAAAAGATAATAAAACTCTGATCACATCTACTTAGTGCCACCCACACTGAATTCTGAAATCAGAATTCACTAATTCACTAATAATCTAACAGTGTTCCAAGAAATTGTTTTTCCATGCTTATCCCTCCTTCTAAAAGAAACCCAAATTATAAACCAAGAGTAATCATTTTAATATCACAGAGAGCAATACTGAACTTCACAGACAACCATGAAACTCACTGGTTGACTTTAGACCAGAAACTCTCTAAGCCCAGTATACCTGCTGGAATTGCTGTTTTGAAAATAAAACAAACGAAGATTCGCATGTCAGCAGCCTAATATATAAATATGATATTAACAAATAAGAGCAATAAAGTTCAAAGACATATGAAACAATATGGTCTAAAAAGAAAAAAAAAACTCTTCCATAATATACCATTGAAGTTTTCAGTTTAAGCCCCTGTTAAAAATGATGGGATAATGACTCATTTTATTCGGACTGGAAAAAAAAACCTCATAGATGTTTGAGGTGTACTGGATCCATGAGGTAAATGGAAAAGAGAACAAGAACAGAAACAATACCATCAAGAACAAGAAAAATGAGAGCCAGAGTGGTATAGTGTTTCTGGTGCTGGCCCCTCTCCCAGCCGCAAAACCAGGATGGAGTAGTGGTGAAAGTAAAGGACTAGAAGGAAGTAGACCCAGGTTTTGGTCAGCTCTTGGCCATGGAAACTATGTGGTAACTTTGTTCCAGTCATTCTCTTTTAATAAAAGAGTTGTTATAGGACAAAAAAATAGGAAGAGGAAGCTCTGTGTATGCTGCCTTTTGCTCTTAAATTATAGGCAGGACATAAATCTAATAAACAATCAAGCCAACATATAAAATATTGGATTCATAGTTAATAAAGTTCCATCTGCCCTCTGGAACATCATTTCCCCCCAAGCTGAGATTAGCCGTGACCCTATCGGCTTTCAGGAAATCCCTCAAAACATGGTTCTTCCAACAGGCTTGGGGATCCCAGGGAAATAGGGAGCCCACAAGATGGTTTCACTTTGTGTAGGATGCTGGTCCATTTTCCTACAGTCTTATGTATATTTGTGTTTAGATTGTTTTAGATTGTTTTATATTTGTTTTAACTAGTTATTTTATTGTAGGCTGCCCAGAGTTATGTTTGTGAGATGGGCGGCTATATATATATTTGATAAATAAATAAATATATAAATGAAAGGATCCAGTGTATCTGAGTTACTCAGATAACAAATAAGAAATCAGCCCCCCATGTTTGCACAATGATGGTGTTAATTCATACAGTATATCAAAATCAAGCCAACTTTGGGCAGGGGGATAAACCCTTGGCTAAAATTTACTTTGTGTAGTGGTGTCCAAAGGTCTAATCTGTTTCAAATTATTTGGGCTGGGCAAACTCTGTAAGAGAGATACTTCACAACATGAGGAAGTGTGTACACCTCTCTTCATATCAATAAAGCAGCCACCTCCTTACTCTCGCCCACACACACACACACACACACACACACAACTCACACAATTGTTTTGTAACTGCTGCCAGCTATCCAAAGGGCCTTTTCAATCCTGGTTTGTCAGGATAATGGAGACAGAGAATACTTTCAAAGAACATTAGTTTTCTTGGGCCTCCTCACTTCAAGTTAAAAAAAAGGGGAAGTTAAAAAAAGGGGAAGTTTAAAAAAAGGGGAAGTTAAAAAAAAGGGGAAGTTAAAAAAAAGGGGAAGTTGGCTTGAGAGTTGGCAGGATAAAAGTGTCTTTATCCCTTAAGCCACTCAGAGAGATTCAGGAAATGAACCAATTGGTTTTTATTTTATTGTGTGGGAAAACAAATAACTTCCCTTCCATATTAATTTAGGAAGAAACTCGGGCTGTTCACCCCTCTCTTGCCTTAATCTAGCCTTAAATGTTGAAAATATAGTCAAAGCAATGCAACGGGAGCCTTTATTCCTCTCTTCTTAATGTGATTACTTTTGTCTACATTTGAGAAAAAAGGAGAATGCCAGTTATAATAATGAGTTGTATTTGGCTTGCAAGGAAAATAGATTAGAAAAATGCATTTAATGACCCAGAAAGCCTATTAGCTATTGCAAAGGAAACGGGGTTCTCCTGAGATTTCCTGCCCATTAGTAGGCCAGTAATATTTGGATATTGAAACAAGTTATGGTATGTAGTTACCATTTCTCATGTCATAATGTAATTTTTATATGTAGTTCTGAAACATTCCATTTGTGGAAGAGCTATCCATTATAGAATGATGGATCTATCCATATACAGTCCTGTCAATATCACAGGTGTTCCATAGGAAGACCACTCCATCAAAATCCCACATCATTCTTCAATGTAAAGAATAAAAGAAGCAAGAAAATCTGCATTTGTTTAACTATGCAGTTTGCCTTAACATGAACACTTTAAGTACAGCATGCTGTATGTATTTTTTTCTGCATGCATTTCCCCTCAAATGAGCAAATTTCTGCAGTACCTAGCCAATCGTGGTTAATTTCTAAAAATGTTAAGCAAGATTGGCAATGCTGGACTTGAATGGAATACCATCAGGAAATTCCAGGGCTGTAAATTATGCTCTGAAATAAATAAACTAACTAACAAATCCTAGAAAAAGGTGTTCCTTATTATTGTGTATTGTTGGTAGGATAACAACATGGACATAGATAACATGAAGCCACAGAGGTGGACCTTGTCTTAAGGGAGACTTTTTTTTATTTAAGCCAAGTAATATTTCAATATGGGTCCTATAGACCAGGGGTTCCCAACCAGTGGGCTGTGGCCCACTATTGGGCCACGGCCTGTTAGGAAGTGAGCTGCGAGGCTCCCACCTGCAAACCCCGCCCCCTGGTGCACGCAATTACCCTGCCCCCAGTGCATGTGATTTGCTCCCACCTGCAAACCCGCCCCCCAGTGCACGTGATTGGCTCCCCCTGAAAACCCCACCACCAGGTGTGCACGATTCACTCCTGCCTGCAACACACACACACACACCGGTGCATGTGATTGGCTCCCGCCTGCAAACCCCACACCCCCAGTCCATGGAAAAATTTTCTTCCACGACCGATCCCTGGTGCCAAAATGGTTGGGGACTGCTGCTAGACTTCAGATGGGTTTTAATTTAGTGTGTTAACAACCAAAACATATTCTGGTTTGCATCAGCTCCCTAAACTTGTTAATTAAGTTAAAGGTTTTCAAGGAGAAGAGACTTCATGCAGACCTTCTTGGGAACCCAAACAGAACAGAGGTGAAGTAGCCTGCCTTAATGCTTTGACTGGGGGAATCAATTTGCTTTTTTCAGGTTAAGTTGCTTCATCACTGGAATCAAGGTGATTGGGAATAGGAAGGTAGTTCTGGTATGCACAGGCTTAGAACAATATTTATTTTATCAAGAATCGAATTTGTAGCACTTGAATTTGCTTTTTGGTTCCAATACATTCAGCAAGAAATAGACGTTGTTGGGAATAAGTGGGAAAAATGAGCTATGGAGGAAATGTATGCCTTGAAAGTCTCCATTTTTGTGATGGAGCTGTTCTTCAATAGGTGAGAGGAAATGAAGTTTTGAGTGATGAATCCACTTCCAGGTTGACTCAGAAAAAAAAATCAGAACTTCTGAATGTTTTTCAGATGCTGTCAGCTTTTTTCTTTTAGTTAATCTCAGACAAGTCTTGATAAAAGTATCCATTTATAGATTATTTTTCCTATTGACCCACAGAGCTCTGACTGCTTTTTTCCCCTAGATAAGTAAACTTAAAAAGAAAATGCTGTCAACATTTTGAGTGTTGTCACTTCTGAGATCATTGGTTTGTAGATCTCAGAAGCCTAGATAACACCAGCAGACATAAAATTTCCAGTTTGGGTAATGTAGAAAGATTTGATTAAATGTTGGAAGGGAAGACTGTTAGAGATATCGGGCTTCAACCAAGCACATCTCACACAAGCTTGAAGGAGGGGCAGTTCTGTTGCAACCTAATCTTACTGATTTCTGTGGGAGGGGCTTGAATCCAAGTTTCCTGTTCCTCTCCTTCCTTTCATTTTCTTCCTCCCCTTTTCTGTTTGAATCTCAACCGGGAAGAATGGTCATCCATGATGGTCCTCGTGGCTCATACCTCCACTCAGCAAGGCCACATTGAGAAGACTGTGGGTTTGGTCAGAACCTATCACTCGCATGTATGGACCATTTCTACAATGAAACTGTGATCTACAATAAACTGTAAGCTATTTTTATGTTAGGTAAAGGTAAAGTTTCCCCCTGCACATTTGTGCAGTCGTGTCCGACTCTAGGGGCCGGTGCTCATCTCTGTTTGTTAGCCAAAGAGCTAGCGCTGTCCGAAGACGCTTCCACGGTCATGTGGCCGGCATGACGCGCGCGGAACGCTGTTACCTACCCACCGGAGTGGTACCTATTAATCTACTTGCATTTGCATGCTTTCGAATTTCTAGGTTGGCAAGAGCTGGGGCTAGTGCGGGAGCTCACTCCGTCATGCAGGGCTAGGGATTCAAACCTCCGAACTTGCAATCTTCCGATCAACAAGCCTGGCGTCTTACCCGCTGAGACACCATGCCCCTTATTTTTATGTTACTTTACATTAATGTGTGAAGTGTGTTTATTTTGTGTTTTTTGAACTGATTAAGACTTGTGCAAGTTACTGGCACGCTTCTACTCTTCTATAAACTAATTAAAAGCTGCATGGATTTCTGTTATTAGCATTTCAGAATTCCTACAGACTGGTTGACAGGAAGTGGATTACTAAACTCTTTCCCTGCTGTCAAATTTACATGATTTACTAGGAAACACGGAGCTAGAATAAGAGGAACAATGATAGTAGAGGAATTTTAGAGAAAATAACAAATTGCTGTGTTCTGGACTTGGGAAGTTGGCAAATAGGGAATTTTGTTCTTAATGCTGGGTAACAAGAACTTCTCCAAAACCTTAGTATGAAAGGAAAGAAAACAAGACAAAGTATAATTGCATTCTCTCTATCTAAATAACAGCATTCTTAAGATTTATTCACTTAGTTTAAATTCCTTTGTGGCATGGATTGCTGAACAAACTACAACATATGAGAAGATTGCCTTTGGGAAGAATGGATGTGATAAGCCCGAGAACATCCAGACTGGACAGGAACAATTCTGATACATATGAACCTTATAAATGCTGGTGGTGACAGCCTTTAATCAATATGAAATATGGCATAGGTCTCCAAACAGTATCAAAGAACTTCTAGAAATGACAAATAATTTGCCATTGCTATTAGCACTGCATTTGTCAACTGTGGTTTGTGGAACAAGAACATCTGCTAGGTGATGTTTCCTGAATGCCAGCAAGATGGTGATGCATTACAATGCCTCTTCACCCACATTTCTCTCATCTTTTGATAGAGTGTGTTTACAAAGCGCTAAGATAACTTACTAACAGAAGTTAGGCTGTGATTTCTTTTCTTTTCTTTTTTTTTCCCTGAAGAAAGAAAATACTACATTTAAAAAGAGAAGTGAGCTTGAATAGCTTTTTTTCAAGAATTGCACAGATGCTTATAATTATATTATATTTATTGCATCATCATCATCATCATCATATCATCACCATTTCAAAAATGGACTAGCAGAAAATTAGTACCCATTTTTAGGGATGGAAGAAGGAAAATTCAATTCAAATCAAATCAATTTGTATTCACTCATAGACCAGCAAATAAAAGAAAAGAATCACAACTAATTAGAATAAAAGGGAGAAACACCTAAAATTCTAACAAATCTAAGAAAAGTTAGAAGAGATACTATGGTGTACTATATAAACTATAGAACAATACTTAGCTGTGGTCAATGAAATAAAATCAGATTGATCTGATAGTAACAACTTAAGATAAAGTGAATCAGAACGACCAGAATGTTCAGTAAAGAATGGAGGTAATAATAACTGGCAAGCAACTATGTCAGCCTTTCTCAACTTACTGACCTTGGAGGAACCCTTGAAAAAATTTTCAGGCCTCGGGTAACCCCTGCACATTCAGGCTCAAATATAGGCCAGAAGGTACAAAATTGTGATATTTGTTTTATGTGTAGGCCTGTATATATGCAACAGTGTTCTTAAACTAAAAATAAAGGATGAAACTTACCTCTTTAATGTGAAGTTGCCTGAATTTGAAATAATTCTTTAAATAAATTGTGATCTCACAGTGACCTTTCACAGAACCCCAGGGTTCCACAGAACCCTGGTTGAGAAACCCTGATCTACACACCGGGGACAATACAAGGACAATTCAGAGTGACCACTTCAGGCAGATAATCGTTTTTTAGTTTGTCTACTGCCAAAGACCCACTGCAAATATGAGAATTGCAAACTAGATGATGAGGTTTACCTGTAAAAACTTCATACTCAAGAAGCTAATTAGTGCAATAAAGTGAAAAGATGAATATAATTGTTTTTTCTTTTTTTTAATGGTGCAATAGCGCTAGTAAATCCTTCTGGAGTAAAGTCTGAAAAGCTTTATGCCAGTTAATGAGGAAAATTAGAAGTGACCAAGCTTCGCTAGCTCTGAGACTTCTATTTTTGTCTAATTAACAGCACAAGCTAATAAACAAGTCAGCATAGAACTAAAAGCATATTTTAAAATTGTGCTGGGATAATATTAAAATGTGACCTCTTTCACAACCGGACAGGTCTTATGGGACGTTATTATGTTTTGCATTTTGAAATCTCCCAAAGTTAATTTGCTATTGAACCTTTTAATGCTTGTTTTAAAGGCTTGTAAAAAAAAAGTAAACATTTTAAAATTGGATGCATATTTGATTAGAAGAGAGTGCAGATTTCTTCCAGAAATGATAAACAAATGATTATTGTACCATCTTTGAAATGTTGTAGTAGTCATATGTATCAGTTGGAAGGTTATTTAAGAAAATAATATGACTACTAATACTATAGTTTGATTAGCCATAAAACCAGCTTCTGGAGGAAGAAATGGAAGACTGAAGACAGCTACGCAAAAAGTGGAGTTGAGAACTGCAGCAAAGAACTAAGAGCTGGTGGGTAGACTCTTTGAACCTCTCCAGATAAATAGAGGACAGGAAATCACCCACAAGTTCTCCAGACAGTTACTCCTCATGAGGAGACCACAAGAGAGTGGTCTCCAGTGGGTTTTGACCACTGGGAGACAAGGGAATAGCCATCTTCCTCAAACCACGTTTGGCACCTTTAAGAGGACACTATAGTTGCATACTTCCTTCCTTATCACATTTGAAAATTGCTTATTAACTACTTTTCAGCTGTTGGAAACTTTGGATTGACAAGTCTGAAAACACGGGTGAGTCTGTCTTCAATCCTTAATGAAATAAAGTTTTAACTACAAGATTAAGAACTTTTAAAAAATTGGAATAAACAGCAAAAAGCTAATTAAGACTTTGATTTTTGAATGTTATAAATGGATTAAGGGTCAAGATAAATTTGAAATAAGATTTTGGAATTAATTATGAAGAATCCTTCCCGTGGGAATGTTTATTTGTTTTGAATTTTTTAAAAGAGATAAACAATTTCAAAAAATTGGACACTAGAGGGAACTAAATATTTTAATTAAAGAAGAAGAATAAATAAACCTGATTAACAGCTACAGAATTATGCAAAATATAACACTGGAAATACTGAAGGATATTTTTGAAAAATGGAATCAGAAGTTAATATCAACAATGTCAATAGCAGTGTTTGCTTCTATCAATAGACTGTGTTCAAAAGATGGTTTGGAAGAAATGGCAGAAGAGGAACAAGTTTTATCTGAAAAGACAGAGACTGAGTTGACACTGAAAGTGGATCTACAAATGACAGGCTACAAGAATTAAATGGAAAAACATATTTCATTGGGCATAAAAAATAAATAGTTGATGCTTAATCACCAAAAGGGAATTACAAATAATAAAACAAGAGAGTGACCTGGATAATTATTTTATATTGGATTTACAAAAGAGATTGGTTAAAGCTTGGATGAATCTTGCGAGAAGGGGAAAAAAAGAAATGAAATCAAGTTCTATGATGTTACTTGAATGGACTAAAGATTAAGACCATTAGAAATGAAAGGAAGGGATATAAAGTTGGTTTATTTGAACAAGTTTAAAATAGATATGTTATCTCTGGTAACCCTTAATGGACTTTTGCTGGCACCAGGATTGAAATGACAATGCTTTATGGATTTGTTTATAGATAAGAGATGGGAGATGGGATGAAAAGATCATTGGTTGTAAATTAAGAGGAGGGGGAAAGTTACTAAAATTGTTTATTCTTATTGTGATGAAGGTTGGAAGTCACTTCTTTATATATTTATTTTCTTTTTCTTTACTGCGTTCTTATATTTCTTTCTTTCTTTTCTCTACTTTTTTCTTTTCCTTTTCCTTTGCACTTTTTACTCTTTCTTTCTATTCTTCTTTCTTTCTTTTAGTTTGTATTAGTTTTTTATTATTGCAATTATAATTATAAATTATATATATATATATAAAAAATATAAATTATAAAGAGTCCCTTGAGGGAGTTGGGCAGTGAGAAATCGAATTAATAAATAAATAAATAAAATAAATAATAAATAATATTTAGTAAAAGTATTATTAATAAAAAAGATGAGCCATAAGGCCATAACAGAATACAAAATGCAGAACAACAACAAGACCATATGTAACAAAATAGAGTAAAATGCAGAACTAAAAGGAAATACAAATTATATTTCTGTATCACTCCTACAATCTACTCCAAACAGATCCACATACTGTATGCAGTTCTCAGTTGTACTGTTTTATTCAGATAAAGGGCCATGTTATATTTATTATTTGGCTTCTGACCACACATTAAGTATGTTGTTCTAAAGTATGGGTCCCAATAGGCCATTCATCTAACATGTGATCTAAGATATTGATCTCTGTCTCTACTATTCAATTGGCATTCCAATAATATATGAGCTATATTCTCTGTCTCTGGAGCTCCACAAATAAATTTATGTTCGTGGTTAACAATATGGTTGAAAAAGAATTCCACCACAAGTTCAGTTTGAAGCAAATTTGTTGTTGTCTAGCTCCCACTGAAAGCTGTGATTCTCTGGAATGTGAACTGAAAAAGGAATCTTAGGATCATAAAAAAGAAAACCATCCTTAATAATCCTCAAGACACTTAGTCTTGATTTGCTAATATGAGCTGTTCCAACTCTTTATTCCAGAGGAAATAACTAATAACCTGTTTAGTGATACTCATTCATTGTTTATAAAGAAATTCTGTAGATTTGGATTTATATAAAGCATAAATTACTGATAATTACTGGTAATATTTCAGGAGTTTTAGATGCTACTAATTCAAGTGTGAAATCAAGAACTGTTTTCATTGAATAAGCTGTCATTTAAAGATTTAGACATCCAGATTCCTCTTGCAATAACTTAAATGGTACACTACTGAAAGCTGCAAATGGTGATCACTAGATTTCATCAGGGGTATTTGCATTTTTAAAAAGTCAGGGCAACGTATGTGTCAAAGACTGAATATAGGATGACTGATATTGAAAAAAAAAACTGTTCATGAGAAATGAATGCTAATAATTACAACAATTATAGGGAGCTTCTGCATGTTCAAAGACATGAAAGGAAATGTTTTTGAAATACACTGATTTTTTTAAAAAAGGAGAAAAAATTCTGAGCTTGAGTACTACCTTACTAATGCAAACAGGAAACCAGACAGGACTTTTAACAATAAACCCTACTGAACATCTGATCATTCTCAGTTAATGATGTAGGAAAACAATGCTAGCCTTGTATACAAATTCACAGAGCTTAGAAGAACCCATTCCAAAAGGAAGGAAGGAAGGAAGGAAGGAAGGAAGGAAGGAAGGAAGGAAGGAAGGAAGGAAGGAAGGAAGGAAGGAAGGAAGGAAGGAAGGAAGGAATATATACACACACACACATATATATATACATACATACATACATACATACATACATACATATGCAGTACTGTGCAAAAGTTTTAAGCAGGTGTGAAAAAATGCTGTAAAGTAAGAATGCTTTCAAAAATATATATTGTAATTGTTGATGTTTATCAATTTACAAAATGCAAAGTGAGTGAACAGAAGAGAAATCCAAATCAATCAATATTTGGTGTGACCACCCTTTGGATTCATAAACAGCATCAATTCGTACACTCACACTTTGTACACTTGCACAAAGTCAGGGATCTTGTAGGATTAGAGTCAGGTGTATGATGAACAAATTATACCAAGCAGGTGCTAATGTTCATCAATGTCATATGTAGGTCGAAACACAGTCATTAACTGAAACAGAAACAGCTGTGTAGGAGGCTTAAAACTGGGTGAGGAACAGCCAAACTCTGCCACTAAGGTGTGGTTGTGGAAGACAGTTTCATGTCACAGGTCATACACCATGGCAAGACTGAGCACTGCAACAAGACACAAGGTAGTTATGCTGCATCAGCAAGGTCTCTCCCAGGCAAAAATCTCAAAGCAGACTGGGGTGTCAAGATGTGCTGTTCAAGCTCTTTTGAAGAAGCCCAAAGAAAAGGGCAACGTTGAGGACTGTAGACGCAGTGGTCGGCCAAGGAAACTTAATGCAGCAGATGAAAGACACATCATGCTTATTTCCCTTCGACATCGGAAGATGTCTAGCAGTACCATCAGCACAGAACTGGCGGAAACCAGTGGGACCCAGGTACACCCATCTACTGTCCGGAGAAGTCTGGCCAGAAGTGGTCTGCATGGAAGAATTGCGCCCAAAAAGCCATACCTCCGACGTGGAAACAAGGCTAAGCGACTCAACTATGCATGGAAACATAGGAACGGGGGTGCAGAAAAATGGCAGCAGGTGCTCTGGGCTGATGAGTCAAAAATTGAAATATTTGGCTGTAGGAGGAGGCAGTTTGTTTGCCGAAGGGCAGGAGAGCGGTACAATGATGAGTGTCTGCAGGCAACAGTGAAACCAATGTCATTAAGAACTATCTTCAGCGTCAAGAAGAACAAGGAGTCCTGGAAGTGATGGTTTGGCCCCCACAGAGCCCTGATCTCAACATCATCGAGTCTGTCTGGGATTACATGAAGAGACAGAAGGATTTGAGGCAGCCTACATCCACAGGAGATCTGTGGTTAGTTCTCCAAGATGTTTGGGACAACCTACCTGCCGAGTTCCTTCAAAAACTGTGTGCACGTGTACCTAGAAGAAATGATGCTGTTTTGAAGGCAAAGGGTGGTCACACCAAATATTGATTTGATTTGGATTCTCTTCTGTTCGGTCTTTGCATTTTGTAAATTGATAAACATCAACAATTACAATATATACAGTATTTTTGAACGCATTCTTACTTTACAGCATT